>CAWUFW010000510.1:0-696746 GCA_963921515.1 Calotriton arnoldi
GACCAAACGAATCTGAAAGTACCCTGTGAAGGACAGAAATGACACACAGTCAAAAGCAATGGAGAACAGGACAGAACAGCAAAACTCATGCACAATACATGTTACAAGATACCCACCCAGAACCAAGTTAGCATGTCAACACTGTTGGGGAGTACAGACCACCTGTAAGCACACATCGCTACACACATCCAGTCAAGTAGCCCATGGACACACTCCAACAGCACCAGAGCACCACCTACACATATCATGCCAACTCACATCATTGACATGACACCTCAGGATACTCACATTCAGCTAAAGAAGTTGGTGATGAGCTGTGTGCGGACATCACCCTCATCATCATCATCATCACTGGCATCGTGGTCCAGGCCAGGATCCTCCACAGGTGGCGGATGTTGGTCATTGTCATCCTGGATGAGAGGCAACTCCTTCCGCACTGCCAGGTTGTGGAGCATGCAGCAGACGATGATAATCTTGCACACTTTCGCAGGGGCATATGGGAGGGACCCTCCTGTCTTGTCCAGGCAGCGGAAGCGGCTCTTCAGGAGACCAAATGTCCGCTCAATCACTCTCCTGGTCCGACCATGTGCCTCATTGTAGCGCATCTGGGCTGATGTCACATGGTTCCTGAGGGGCGTCAGCAACCACGGCATGTTGGGGTATCCCGAGTCACCTACGGACAGACAAGTGCACATTAGCTGACTTGGAAAAGTGGGCGGAATACTACAGATCAGATCACACACAATGGCACAAAGTCAGTACACACCGACAAGCCAGGCACGCTGGTTCTGCATCTGTGCCATCATCCTGGGGATGCGAATACTCCTCATCACAAAGGCATCGTGTGCTGAACCAGGGAAACGGGCACACATGTGTGTGATGGTCATATCTGCAAGACACACCACCAGTGCATTGACCGAGTGGTAGTGCTTGCGGTTACGGTAGGCCTGCTCCTGGGCCTGTGGTGGTACCAAAGCCACATGTGTCCCATCAATGGAGCCAATTACATGCGGCATCCTCCCCAGGGCATAGAAGTCACTCTTCACGTCAGTGAGTCGTTGCAGTCTAGGAAATAGATGTGCCGGTTCAGGAATAGCAACATTGCCACCAAAACATCGCGGAGCACACGGCTCAACATGGTCTGTGACATCCCACCAGCAGTCGCCACAGTATGTTGGAAGGTACCGGTGGCAAAGAAGTGTAGGGCTGCCATCACCTTCACCTTGGGGGTCAGCGCTGTAGGATACGGCCGGCCAGGCTGCAAATGTGGGGCCAACTGCACTGCCAAATCCTCAATCAGCTGCCTGGTGAAGCGGTACCGTCGGATGCTGTCCCGTTCCACCATCGTTGCCAGGTCTGGGAATGGTCGATGGACAGCAGGAGCCCTGCAGTGCAGAGGAGAAGAAAGCAAGATTGTCAGTCAGCCCACATATGCGGCATTGAACACACTCAATATCCCAACATACATCATTATGAGGCACAACTACATGAAGTGTGCAGTTCCGTAAGGACATGTATGGTACATACATGGCCAACATCTGTCATCACGGTTCAACAAGTGGCATCAATAAGTCCCAGGTTGGCCCATTGGATATCATGAGGCCGTGTCACAGTTCCCATCTCCTGCTGCCGTGTCACAATCACCCCCACAGTGACATGTGAGGACAGATGTGCCCCAGGCATCACAGCTCAACGACAGGTACATTCCCAGGGACCCTGTATTGCCACATGGACACTGGCATTACATGGAGTATCATGTATACACCACAGCAAAACAACCATGACCCCCACAGGTAGTGGTCCCACTTGCCACTGCAGGACAGACATGGACGTCTGTGACACACACACGCACAACATCAAAGTCCATGCACACACAACGTGGATGTGGAGACTGTCTCCCATTGTGCACATGAAATCAGAGACATTGTAAACACTACATGCACACAGACTGTGGAGGACCATCACTATTGTGCCACTGGGACACCCTGGCTCAAACATACCGTCCCACATGGGACTCACGGGGTATGTGACATGACATACACATACACCACCGTGAAATGTGACCATGGCACATGCACAGATATGAACAGTTGCACATCACAGTGGTCATGTACACGTAACACCTAGGATCCTGTCCCCATGAACACGTGCACAGACTGTGGGTGGCTGCCCCCAGGTGACACCCGCAGGACAACATGTACACCAACATACACACAATAGGAAATGCAGCCTCACATGCCTTATTATACAGTTTGGACAGGCTGTCGTGTTGTAGGTGTGCCCCTCACTCCCTGGGAGCTATCTGTGGCTGGCATATGTCCATCTGAGACAGGCATGGTGACATATGCCAGTCACTTGTACAGGGATGCGTTGAACAGCAATGGACCGATCGGTGCACCCGGCCGGCCCATTGCATTCAATATGTGCGGGCACGCGTTGTACCCCTGTACGCGTTGTACCGCAATGGACCGATCGGTGCCCCCGGCCGGCCCATTGCATTCAATGTGTGCGGGTACGCGTTGTACCCCTGTACGCAGTTGTACCGCAATGGACCGATCGGTGCCCCCGGCCGGCCCATTGCATTCAATGTGTCGGGTGCGCGTTGTACCCCTGTACGCGTTGTACCGCAATGGACCGATCGGTGCCCCGGCCGGCCCATTGCATTCAATGTGTCGTGGTACGCGTTGTACCCCTGTACGCGTTGATCAGCAATGGACCGATCGGTGCCCCCGGCCGGCCCATTGCATTCAATGTGTGCGGGTACGCGTTGTACCCCTGTACGCGTTGTACCGCAATGGACCGATCGGTGCCCCCGGCCGGCCCATTGCTATCAATGTGTGCGGGTACGCGTTGTACCCCTGTACGCGTTGTACCGCAATGGACCGATCGGTGCCCCCGGCCGGCCCATTGCATTCAATGTGTGCGGGTACGCGTTGTACCCCTGTACGCGTTGATCAGCAATGGACCGATCGGTGCCCCCGGCCGGCCCATTGCATTCAATGTGTGCGGGTACGCGTTGTACCCCTGTACGCGTTGTACCGCAATGGACCGATCGGTGCCCCTGGTCGGCCCATTGCATTCAATGTGTGCGGGTACGCGTTGTACCCCTGTACGCGTTGTACCGCAATGGACCGATCGGTGCGCACCCATTGACAATGTCCTAGCCTGGCAACGGACGCGTTTTCGAAATTCGAACGAGTCGGTTGCTGGAAATTCAGTTGGTCACCCACAACAATGTTGCAAAATCATGTATGTCATGAAGTTGAAGATTTGAAGGATGCTGTGGGCGTGTATTGGTGCTGCTATTCCATGGATTGGCCAGATTCAGAAGATGCAAACGACTTGGACCTATCACTTTGGACACAAGGGACAGTATCTGCCTCTCCAGCACATATATATTGCTGGCTGTTCCCCTGAGAGCTCACTTGCCTGCACTACATGCTCCAGGACGACATCTGCCACTGCACTGCTGCTGTCTCTGCCCCCTCTAGACCCTGCAATGGCACGTACTGTGGAGAGAGCCCCAGCCTTCAGCCTTGAGGAGAACCAGGCCCTGCTGGACAGCCTACTTCCACAGTACAGCAAGCTGTATGGGACACCAGGGGAGCAGGTGAGTGTTCTGTGCACTGCCTTTCTGAATGTGCATTTTGTCTGACTAGCAAGGCTGAAAGTCTGCACGCCACTGGCTAGCAGGCTCACTGAGTAGTTGTCACCCCCCATAGTGTGTAGTGACATGCACTGGACAGGTATGGTGCAGTGACAGTGCATTTGAACAAGGTTTTACTTCCCATGCAATGATACCATGTAGTGACGTCTGGCAAACTGTCCATGGGCAGCGTTGCACTGCCTGTGTACATCATGTGCCCCTGTGATTGAGACATGTATATACAACTGTGTCATGCACGGATATGTTGCATGTGTAGTAATGGCCTTTTCACTTTGTCATCCTGACAGGTTAATGCCCATCGGAAGCAGGAGATCTGGAAGGACATCGTCCAGGCTGTCCGGTCCGTGGGGGTCTACAAGCGCCGGATCCGCAACTGCCAGAAGAGGTGGCAGGACCTTCGGGGCTGGACCCGGAGGATTGCACGGGTCCAGCTGAAGCTGTCGCCTCCTCGCAGGAGGGGCGGAACACGGACCCTGATCCCCACATGCTCCAGATCCTGGCGGTGGTGTTTCCAGACCTGGATGGGCAGCTGAAGGCCAGACAGCAGCAAGGAGGGGGTGAGTCAAAGACTGCACTGTGGACTCTGTATTACATGCTATGTGCCCTCCTCTGGCCTGGTTAAACTGCCACACTACAGCAGTCATGTTGTCCAGGAGCCATGTCCCTCTATTGTGCACTGCCCACTCCTCATCTGATACCCAGGTGTGGCCCTTACATTCAGGGAATTGTGTCACTTGGGACTGTGTCCTTGCAGTTTGCTTCACTAAAGGTGGGGGACAGCATCTGTTTCCCTAACTCTGTTGTGGGCATTATGGGTGGGTCCATTGTTCACACAACGCCTGTGTTCGGACATGTAATCTGCGTGTTGCTTTGATATGCGGTCCACTTGCTGAGCTGAGCCACCACATGTGCCTGGGGTATGTGGCACACACCCATGCAGCAGGTGGGAACAATGTTTGGGCCCCAGGAGTGTGCAGATTACGTGTGTCACACATACATAGCCAGCTATCCACTGTCCAGGGCTCATCCCTCATTCATGTGGGGCAGGACAGTCATGCCTACTCCAGGCCATGCAATGCACTCTGTACTCCTACTCCCGTGTATCAGCTGACACATTGTGCGCAGTGATTTGACCCCTCAGGTGTCTGCCTCTGTGTCAGTGTGCTGTGGATTTGTTGCCAGGACTGCTGGGGTGTTCCTCGGTAGGGGCTCAGCATGCCACTGGAGATGTGACCATAGGAGACGATACTTGTGTGTCACATAGGTGTTTGATCAGCTGCCCGTGCAGACTGGGGTATGCGAATGTGAAGTTCAGGCAGCTGTTCCCCATTCACAGCAGATTGTGAGGGGCTCAGGTTCAGAGGGTAGTGTCACAGGTCTCCCATATGTCCAATCGGTATGACCTGGACAGATGAGGGTTAAGATGATGTGTTGTGTGGGGGATGTACATGTGCACTTGTGCAGCTCCAGGACTTGCATTCCCCATGACCTACTATTGTGACACAGTGCAGAGTGTTGTTGTCTGGCTGCCAAGTCATACATCACTGAGACAGTGATGTATGACTTAGCAGTCATGCCTCCGCCATGGCATGTGTCTACTTATTGGTGATCCTGCAGGGGAGTGACATGTGCTACATGCACACCATTGTAGCGATGGCTATCAGGACATGGGTGCATCATGGTGTCTGTCGCTGGTATGCATCACATGCATTTCCTATTTGACTCTGGGCGTCCCTTTCATCCGGAAACCTGTACTGACTCAGTGGCAAGAGTTGTGATGTGTGCATGTCCACATGCTACACCGTGTCCTCTGCACTGTCCAACTACTGTGTAGGTGGTGCATGTGTCCACACTGGGGTGTTGCTATCCACCAGATACCAGACAGATGGGTGCAAGGCCATGTGGGATGTGAGTTCCATGGTTGGCATCAGACTGACAATTGGCTTCTCCTGTTCAGTTAGGGCACTTTTAGCAATGTTCAACTAATGATGCCAGGGCTTGCTCTGTAATGTGCTGTGCTCACAGTGGTGTGTGTGTTTGGTGCAGGTGACTGATGTCTGTCTGTTTCCCCATTGTTTGCAGATACATCCACGGCCACGGAAGGGGACAGCTCCACGGACCAGGAGGAGCCGGAGAGCCAGACTGGGTCAGCAGCCGATGAGTGGTCGGAGGGACCCAGTGGCACGGAGGGCGAGGGGAGCCACACCGAGGAGTCCTCAGCACCATCCACCTCAGCTGAGGACCAGAGCAACTCGGAGGATGACTCCCTTATGGAGGCGGGTGTCAGCAGCCACCACACCCCAGCTAGTGTTGCTGTCCCCGCCACCACCAGCACCACCACCGCCCTTCCATCGGCTCCCATTCTCCAGGTCCGTGGAGGCTCCCATGTTCCGGAGCGTGTCTCCTTTGGGCCAGGCACCGCACCCCCTGCCCCTGTGTCCCCTGCTGCCCTGAGTGACGAGTCTGTGTACCTCCTTCGCCAGCTCCATGTAGGGCAGACAGCCATGCTGAGTGTCCTCCATGCGCACACCGCTCTGTTGACTCAGCTGGTGTCGTTCATGGAGGGCATCTCATCGGGCATGTCTGACCTACAGAGGGGCAATAGGTCCATGGACTCCTCCCTGACGGCAGCAGTGTCCCTCCTCAGACAGTCCCTCACCCCTCCTGCCTCTGCTCCATCCACACTCCCCAGCACCTTACCCGTCCCAAGCACACACACACCGGCACAGGCACACACCAGCACACACACGTCCAGCACACAGACACACACGCCACAAACAAAACGCACACGCACGCACAGTCAGGGGACTGAAACCAGACTCACAGGGGATGGGGCCCTAGAACACACACACGCATCCACGAGCACTGCGCAGTCCTCAGTTGCCTCTCCCTCCAAAGCACCCTCCCTTGCCTCACCTGCAACCCCAAAGACCCAGCAGCTCTTCCTCAGTGACCTCGGCCTCTTCCCCTCCGATCCAGCTGATACAGCATTCAGGGGGAAGAGGAAGCCCACCCACACGGAGCAGAGTGCCCCTCGCCCCCGGACACCCTCCCCCAGGCGCAGACAGACTGAGGCCCCCACCCGCAAGTCCCCCGGAGTCGTAAGAGCAAGACCCCGCCGCCGCCCTGCAGCTCAGGCACCAGGTCTCCTTCCTCCATCCCTCAGGCCCCCACTCCACAGGTGCCCCCACCACACCCTGCCGCAGGTTCCCCCACCCACAGATATACCATCCCCAAGAGGATCCGGCCTTCTCCCCCTGCCACTTGCTCTCCCGGCACCCCACCCCCCGCTGCGCTTGTCTGTGCCACTGATGTGGTGAGGGTGTCCTCCCCCTCTGTCCAGCCCACCTTGCCTGTTCCCCATTCTCCTCCCCTGGTGGTAGGCACTGCAGTGGAGTCCACTACCACCCTGTCTGACTTGGGCACTGCAGTGGTGGACCTGTCCACTCCATCTGCAGGGTCCACTGCAGTTGTGCCGGCACCCACAACATCTGAGTCATGCCCCCCAGTTGTGCCGGCACACACCATGTCAGACACCTCCACTGCAGTTGTCAGTGGCTCACCAGCACCCACCACCCCTTCCCTGCTTCCTCCTGGTGAGCCCTGATCCTATCCCTGCGGTGCCTGGCCTGCCCCCCCCGGTTGCCCCTCCTAGTGGATTGTCCCTGGTTTTGTGCAGTGCAGGCATGCGTAGGGTGACATCTGCCACTGTCACCCTGTTTGGACTTTGACAATGGCCTTTGTGTTTATTCTGGACTTTCAGTTATCATTACACACATATGCTGAATAAAGCAACTTTCTGTTCTCTAGTGCTTATGCTTCTGATGTACATGTTGTTGATGATGCTAACCATGCCCTTGCTGCAGTGATGGTGATATTTGGTCTCATGATAATGAAGTGTTACTGTGCAGGAACCCATGTGGTCCAGGGGGAATGTGTCCTATCCTGTGGTGTATCCATGTCATCCATAGCAGCATCTGAGGGTGTCATGTATTCAGTATTTGGCAATGGGATTTCCTACTTCCATTAGCAATTTCACATCTGTGGCTTCCACCCCTGCACATCTGTTGTGCCTGCCATTGTTCAATTTGTCTACTTCCCTGACCGTGTGGCCATCTCCACTGGACATGCAGGTTTGGGAATCAATGGGGAAGGACTCATCTGTGTTGTCAGTGCAACATTGCTATACAAGTGTGTTGGATCTGTGCTGATGATTTCGTTGGCACTTCCATGACCAGGCTGATGTGACGGGAGCCTTCATTTGGTGCTAATTGTTGATTGTGTGACCAAGTGCTCAGCTGACATGATGGGGCCCTACTGAGGCAACATATGGCACAGCTTTCCTCACACAGGAGTGGAGTCCCCTCATGGCAGTGTGTACTCCTGTGACATTGCCTGCGCCCAAGGTGTGTGTTGTATGAGCATGTCTGTGTGTTCACTTCCGTTTAGCTGTGCATGCTGTGATCCCTAGTGTTGTACCTGTTTGTGATGCTTGCTGAGTTGACCTATGTTCCCCAAAGTCTTCTCCCTGGGTTCTCTGTGATGTGGGTGCATGGCACATTACTGGTCATCAGGGTGTCACCCATAGGTGTGTTTTCTGTCAGGGCTGAGTTTGTGTGCAGACGCAGATGGGTCACAGATCAAGTTTCCCCTTGGCACTTGTTGTTTGCCCCTGTCATGTGATTTCCAGTTTGTGTTATCTATCAGTGATTGTGACACGTTGTGTGTGTGACTGCTGGCACTCCTCAGGGTCCGGGCTGCAATGTTGGTTGTTGTCTATGTGTGTTCTTTGTGGGTGACCTTGGCTTCTTCATTGGTGTGTGACTGTGGCTGGTATCCCATTGGTTGGTGTGGTATTGCCGTCATGTCCATGTACAGCGTAGTGTGCAGTGTGTCAGACATTCAGGAGTCTTGTTCAGTGGCCATGTGTGATGTGTTTCTGCACCTTGGTTCCCACCCACCACCCTGGAATAGTCATGGGTGCATGTGCAATGTCACCAGTGCATGTGTGCTTCACTGCTGCACATTGTTGGAGGTCGAGGTGTGTGGTGTTGAGTGTGTGCAGATGAGAGTTGTTGCACGACTAGACCCCTGCCTCCATGTTGGCCTTGACTTACTGGCCATGCTGATTGATTTGTGCTTGTGTAGGTGTGATGGTAGTTTGTTGCTCAGGACACATGACTGTGGTTCACAGTGTGCACAACATTTAGCTTTGTCATCACAGTGGGATTGTAATGCAGCCCAGGGTCACCACATTGTGGGGGCCCTGGGGGTAGTGCTGTGGTGTGTCTGTGTCTTGCTGTGTCAGTTGCTGTTCCTACGTGCCTGTGTTACATGTGTGATTTGTGCTCCCTCTCATCTGACAATGCCTGCTTGCCCACATAGGGGATTTGGATCCATGAGTTACCTTTGTGTGGCACTGTATGCACATCTGTA
The DNA here is from genome assembly GCA_963921515.1 of Calotriton arnoldi. Taxonomy (NCBI): domain Eukaryota; kingdom Metazoa; phylum Chordata; class Amphibia; order Caudata; family Salamandridae; genus Calotriton; species Calotriton arnoldi. Next base: position 9,104 of record CAWUFW010000510.1, read on the forward strand.
TGATTGGTATTCAGGTCTCCTCATGTGTTGTGTGTTTGCCTTGGGACACTGGCACCCCCCCCCTCACCTGTTGTGTATGATGTGCAGTGTGGGTCTGCCTGTTTGTGTTTGTGCATCTGCACCACTGCATTGGCATATCTTGGGTGTGCCATTGGCTGTATGTAGTTTGGTGGGTTTCCCCTGCTGTCCCTGGGACTCCTAGGTCATCGGTCAGCACAATGATCATGGTTTGTGTGTCCCATTGCTGCCATGTTATGGTATCTGTTCACCTCACATCTACAGTCTCCACAGGGTATCTGCATTTGTGTGCCCATTGGTGCAAATATGTGGGTCTGCATTCTGATGGTCACTTCTGTCATTGTGTCATTGATGAATGTTGACAGTGTCAGCCCCCATGGGTGTTGTTTGTCTGCACATGGCCAAAGGTATGTCTTATTTGCACTGCAGTATTTGCCTCCCCCAATTTATGTTGCAATGGGACACATGCACTACTTTGCCACTGATGTGTTTTATGTTCTGTGACCAGGAATCATCCATGCAGTTTGGCAGTTGCAGCTTTTTCTTTGTCAACACTTACATTTTGGTCACTGTGATGATGGGGGTTTGGACCCCATTGCCACAATGTTCAAAATGTGCTTCAGCTATGGACCCCACACTTACATTTTGGTCACTGTGATGATGGGGGTTTGGACCCCATTGCCACACTGTTCAAAATGTGCTTCAGCTATGGCCCCCACACTTACATTTTGATCACTGTGATGATGGGGGTTTGGACCCCATTGCCACAATGGTCATGGCCTGCTTGCATTGTGGGGGCCACACACATATATGTGTGGCACATGTGATAGGGGGTCACATTGTATGTTCAAAGTCATGTTCAGTGTTGTAGGCATTTGACACAGTCTACACACGCTTGTCATGGTGTTGGGGGGATGTCTTTTTCTTGCATTCCCTAGGTTGTGGTGTGCTGGTTGTGTCATGCATTGTCCATCCTATGAGTGGGGGTGGTGTTGGTGGTAGGCATCCAGCCCCCCCTGGGTAAGGGTGGTAGTAGTGGTAGGCATCTGGCACCCCCCTGGCTAAGGGTGGTAGTAGTGGTGGGCATCCAGCCCCCCCTGGGTAAGGGTGGTAGTAGTGGTAGGCATCTGGCACCCCCCTGGCTAAGGGTGGTAGTAGTGGTAGGCATCTGGCACCCCCCTGGCTAAGGTTGGTAGTAGTGGTAGGCATCTGGCACCCCCCTGGCTAAGGGTGGTAGTAGTGGTAGGTATCTGGCACCCCCATGGCTAAGGGTGGTAGTAGTGGTAGGCATCCAGCCCCCCTGGGTAAGGGTGGTAGTGGTGGTAGGCATCTGGCACCCCCATGGCTAAGGGTGGTAGTAGTAGTGGTGGGCATCCAGCCCCCCTGGGTAAGGGTGGTAGTGGTGGTGGACATCTGGCACCCCCCTGGCTAAGGGTGGTAGTAGTGGTAGGCATCTGGCACCCCCATGGCTAAGGGTGGTAGTAGTGGTGGGCATCCAGCCCCCCCTGGGTAAGGGTGGTAGTAGTGGTAGGCATCTGGCACCCCCTGGCTAAGGGTGGTAGTAGTGGTAGGCATCTGGCACCCCCTGGCTAAGGGTGGTAGTAGTGGTAGGCATCTGGCACCCCCATGGCTAAGGGTGGTAGTAGTGGTAGGCATCCAGCCCCCCTGGGTAAGGGTGGTAGTGGTGGTGGGCATCTGGCACCCCCATGGCTAAGGGTGGTAGTAGTGGTAGGCATCCAGCCCCCTGGGTAAGGGTGGTAGTAGTGGTAGGCATCTGGCACCCCCATGGCTAAGGGTGGTAGTAGTGGTGGGCATCCAGCCCCCTGGGTAAGGGTGGTAGTGGTGGTGGGCATCTGGCAACCCCTGGCTAAGGGTGGTAGTAGTGGTAGGCATCCAGCCCCCTGGGTAAGGGTGGTAGCGGTGGTGAGCATCTGGCACCCCCATTGCTAAGGGTGGTAGTAGTGGTAGGCATCCAGCCCCCTGGGTAAGGGTGGTAGTAGTGGTAGGCATCTGGCACCCCCATGGCTAAGGGTGGTAGTAGTGGTGGGCATCCAGCCCCCTGGGTAAGGGTGGTAGTTGTGGTAGGCATCTGGCACCCCCTGGCTAAGGGTGGTAGTAGTGGTAGGCATCTGGCACCCCCATGGCTAAGGGTGGTAGTAGTGGTAGGCATCTGGCACCCCCTGGCTAAGGGTGGTAGTAGTGGTAGGCATCTGGCACCCCCTGGCTAAGGGTGGTAGTAGTGGTAGGCATCTGGCACCCCCATGGCTAAGGGTGGTAGTAGTGGTAGGCATCTGGCACCCCCTGGCTAAGGGTGGTAGTAGTGTTAGGCATCTGGCACCCCCTGGGTAAGGGTGGTAGTAGTGGTAGGCATCTGGCACCCCCTGGCTAAGGGTGGTAGTAGTGGTAGGCATCTGGCACCCCCATGGCTAAGGGTGGTAGTAGTGGTAGGCATCTGGCACCCCCTGGCTAAGGGTGGTAGTAGTGGTAGGCATCTGGCACCCCCATGGCTAAGGGTGGTAGTAGTGGTAGGCATCCAGCCCCCCCTGGGTAAGGGTGGTAGTAGTGGTAGGCATCTGGCACCCCCCTGGCTAAGGGTGGTAGTAGTGGTAGGCATCTGGCACCCCCATGGCTAAGGGTGGTAGTAGTGGTAGGCATCCAGCCCCCCTGGCTAAGGGTGGTAGTGGTGGTAGGCATCCGGCCCCCCCTGGGTAGGGGTGGTGGTGCGCATTCAGGCCCCTGTGTGCATATGTGGCATTGGTGATGGGCATCCCGCCCCTATGGTGCTGCTGTTGGTGGTGTAAGTAAATTCTGCATCCCTCTGTGTGTGTGTGATGTGTCGTGTACGTGTTGTATGTGTTTTGTGGTTGGTGTCTGACTTACCTTCTGCGCCGTATGCGTCCGTGCCTGTTCCGGTAGTAAATGTAGAATATTGGTATGATCGGGACGAAGGGATTCATGGTTGGTTCGTGTCGTTCGTCTTTCTCGTCGCTTCGCGTCGTCCTCGTCGCTGTCGTGTTCGCCTCGTAGCCGTGGATCGTGTTGTGGCGCGAATCGGAGCTTATGTGCGCCTCTCCCGGATGCTTTGACGTGCCGTGCATAGCGACGGGTTCGGCGCGTACGGAAAGCGCATCGTACTTGTTCGGCCGGACGGGGCTGCATTTTCCCTTCCGTGCGACTCGATTCGGCGTTTCCTGATTCGCCTCGGTCGGAGAACAGGACCTGGATTGGGTGAGTACGACTCGGCCGGATTCTGTGCTGTTGTGCGCATCGTACTTACTCGTTCGGTGTGCTGTACGGATCGGTCGGGAAACAGGCATTCGCATGGCTTTTTTCCCGACCGAATGGTATTGGGTGCGCCTCCTAAGTGTGAGACAGTGTTTGAGGACTACAAATCCCATGAGGCCGAGCAAGCATCGCTCGCAAGCAGCAACAATGACAGTGTGGTGACGGCAGGACAGGCTGCCTATAAGTGTTCCTTTTACAAACATCATGCCACCGATTATTCATTGTTTGCTGCATTCCGAAGCAGTTGCCATAGCCCCCAGTAGGAGCGGTAAGGGTGCTTCTGCACCGATTCTATTACAGGACCGGAGGCTTCGGATTATGCTTCTCTTTCTATTTTATTGCCACTCACAGCAGCCAATTAGAACGTTTTTGTATGCAATAAAAACTACATTTCCCATGATGCTTTAACCATACATCACATCCTGTACGACCCTATAAGAGCCACCATGTCCATTAGCTGAGCCTCTTTCTTTGCTGCTCACGCAGGAAGTTAAGTGCATTGATAATTATTATTGAATTTACTCGTGATTATTGTTTATAAGTTAATCAGGCACGCGCCGCTATTTATTTAATTAAATGCGCTATTCGCGCTTTGTTTTTTGCTTGCTTTGCCTGTTCACATAATTAATTTCCATATTGTTTCACTGCGGCTCGGTCTCCTGAGGAGGTCTCGCACTCCCGCTGGGACCGGGGAGCCGTATTCAGAGCTTAGCCCACTCGGGCTTACATGATAAAACTCCCGCTGGGAGCCAGTGCTCTCCGCTGTCCTCGGCAGCGTGTGTACTTTGAGAAAAAAGCATCTTTGAATTTCCCGCCTATGTCGGGAATGAAACCGAACATCGCGGCCCGCTCAGCCAACTTCTTTTAAGCTCCCGCTTGGAGCCCTGGTACCGCGCTGCCTGTGGCAGCGATAATTAGGTTATTTTAATGCGCTGAGGCTCCCCTCATTAGCCGGACGCGCCCGGAGCCTGTTTATCCTAAGTATCGACGGGCGTAACCCAATTGGGCTACTTTCCAGTAGGATTTGGGCTACATATTTATACATCGAATGCCATGCGCTTAATTGGTTAGCTATTGTCAATTTATTGGCCTCTTGAGGTCGCGCGCTCCCACTATGGATTGTTGTTGAGCCGATTGGGCGAGATAATTGCGGACATTACGTGACTGTGTTGGGGTTTAACAATATGCGCAATGTGTTGATATAGTACATGTGCGATTTCGCGATGTGCGCTTCATGGCTCCACGGCATTGTGGATTGTTTGTGCGCGATAGCGCTAAGCAGTTTAGCCCGACCGGGCACAGAATAAGGATGCTCCCGTGGGAGCGAGTTTAGCCCGACCGGGCACAGAATAAGGACGCTCCCGTGGGAGCGGAGATGGCGCGCTGTCCCTTACTTGCGGCATGCCTATTGGATATGCGCGCGATACTATTACACAGATTTAGCCCGGCTGGGCGCAAAAATCAAGATGCTCCCACCAAAGCGGAGGTACCGCGCTGTTGTCTGCAACGTTCCTGACGAGTCACGGTGATGTAGGGGTTAAGGTATCTGACTCTAATTCCACAGGTTAAGTGTTCCGATCCTGGTGTTTGGATGTACTCTCTCTGGTATATGTCAGAAAATATTTTCTGTTCACTGCGCGGCCTCGCGCTTACCCGCCACAGGCTTTCCCTAGTTGCCGAGTGCGGCATGGAGCCGATAACGCTCTGATGTGCATAGCCCAATTGGGCCATATTTGGACGTTTAGGCTTCGCACATCGCACGCGTCCCCTGTTTGCTCCGAGGCTCAGAATGCCTCGTACTTTCCACGGAGCAAGTTTTCCTTTTACGCCTACCCAGCTGCAACAATAGGCTGGCCCTTGGAGTGAGCACACGCTCCTGGTATTTAGATATGGCTCTTACGCCCTTGGGGCTGGAATAACTTAGACTACAGCTGAGGAGCTAGGTACATTATTTTCACTTCCTGTGTGCATAGGGTTGGCTCCCCCTTTACTCCTCCGTTATTCTGTGCTTTGCACTACAATGGTACATACAGACACCCATAAACATTGCATCGGTGAGATATAAGGAGGATGTTATCTATTCTAACGGAGCGCAGAAAAGTCTCCTAGAAGAACTTTGTTGACGCTAGGGATATCCCCGTCCTAGAGTCAGTCAACAGGGCCTCAGCGACGACAGTCCCTAGCACTGTGTAGCAAGCCTTGATAGCTGCCCATCCTTATTATTAAGTGACAAAATCCTTTGGGCATGAATTCAAGCTACCGTGACGAAATCGCTTGACGTTGACGCCAGCCTCCTTCTTTTTCTTACTAGGTGTGAAAATCACAGAAAGGGTTTAACCAGACCTGGCAGGGATGCCAGGACAAACTCTTGGTCATAGCGGGACCTTTAGCCAAATCCCTGGATAGCTCTGGTTGCAAAGGAATCGGCCACTCCTGTGGCTCCGGATCTGTTAGCGGACCGGACACAAAGTGATATGCATTTTATGGAACGCCATCTGCACCATCTCTTCCGAGAGACGCATATCCTTTCATGAGGACGGACAACTTTGACGAAAAGGCAACGACAGAACCTGGCCCTTAGCGAAGGGTTCCCCCTGGGGACAGATTCATTACAAGACGTCTCTAAAATATATGGGCCTGTTTACCTTCTTGGTCACACCCTCTGGGATCATGAGGGTCTTTCACGATGCGGGTCCCTTACAGACCACTTTGGGACTCCTACTAGAGTTATCAATCCCTTTCCAACATATTCAACCACTTCATAACATACAACCGTTCGGAGGAGGGCGTCCTGCTTTTTCGCCATCTTTCCTCCCCTCCGTCGTATCCCACTGTTCCGATAACGGAACAGATGGTTGGAGTACTTCGTCCTTTCAGCCCCCTAGTGCTTCACCAAGTTAGGGTAATTGTTGATTGCTCCCTTAGGGGAACAAGCAATCCTCCAGAACGGGTTATCGGGATATATATTCATCTTAACGCAGACATAGGCCTTAGCCTCACAATTTTCCTGACGTCAGATCTCCTCTTCAGATTCCAATTCCCTTCGGAGAGACATTATGTAATGGCCTATTCCGGCTATACATTCGGTATCCTTGTGTCTCTTGGGTTAGAACTTTCCAGGATTATCTCGTTCTCTTGTTCGTCTCTGACGGTGGACTTCTGATTGGATTATGACCTCCCGCGCAGCTCAACTAGGTCTTACACGCGCCGAATTAAGGGATCTCCGAAAGGAGCTCATACCGGTGTTATCCATGCAGACAGTTCCTTTTCGGGCGTTTGTCAGAGTAATGGTGCCATTAGCATCGTCTATCAAACAAATCTTCCCTACTCCCTCCATTCATTTTCGGGACCCCTTTTCCCACACAGGTCTCTTGACACATCCTACTCAATATGCGCAAGGTCTTGGCAGTGAGAGCTATCAACAAGTTAGACGGTACGAGGTCATCTTCCTAGTGGAGATAGTGAAGGACTTCTGGCATTCTGCCTGAGTCATCAGCTTTAGGGCATGCAGAATACATTACAATAGAACACTGTGGCGGACTGGTACTCCAGGTATCTCCAAGATTACAGAACAAATGGCAGCTTCTACCGAAAGAAATTCAGTGGTTGTAAGCTTTTTAGGGTCCTTGCCCGACAGACCTTTTAGCGGCAGGACTGATTCGGCAGTTGCAGATGTTTTCACTGGAGACCAGATCCATTAGACAAATGATGAACGCCCTGTCCCACGACTGTCGGTGGGACTGAACTATGCTTCCCTCCGTTCATTCCAATTTCCGGAGAGGGGACGCAAATATCATGTCAATGAGCGGAGGCGATCTTAGCAACTCTCTTATGAAAATTTCCATCTTGGTTTCCAGTGCTCCTTGAGACGGGCGGCGACCTGCTCAGAGTGCTCCGTGTTCCTACACGATACTCCAAGGACCCTCATGCAGAAGCGTCCGATGGTAAATCGGGGCAGTTGCCCTTTATGACAAAGGTTTTCTGGCAACGGGAACTTGCCGGGTTTCGGACACGCTGCAAGCGTTCATTTAACAATCCTGGTTCCTTCCAATCACACACAATACTCTTCAACCCGGGAAGGCTGGATTCGTTGGTACGTACACGACGCGTGGTTTCGGTGGGGGCTGACTTTCCCCCAGTGTGAATGTTTGATCAGAAAAAATGTCATAGGGATTGGCGTTTTGTTCGGTTCGCAACAGTCGTTCGGCCGTTTCTGCAGGTCATTCTCAGATAGAGGGCAGACCGGTGGGCTTGCGCCGGTATTCTGTTAGTTATTGAAAGGTATTAGGGTAGCGAAATCTCCCAAACCAAGATATTCCTCTCTGTGGGATGTTTCTCTAGTGTTTTCCTTATTTGATAAATGGCCAACTAATAACATGTTGACGAAGAATCAATTATCGTTCAAGCTGTGTTACTAGGCCTATCCACCTGTCGGCGTTCCTACGACGTGGAAGCCCTGGACCTTACAGGTACAGTATCTACTCCGCAAAGGGGTTTCCTTTAATATTAATGTCAGGACTATAGCTTGTCAAGAACTGTTACATATTATGCTTTCCAGCTAATGCAATTTATGTGTGATTCAATGCCTTAAGGCTTACGAGGGATGTACTCGGCCTTTACGACCTGATGCTTGACATAATTGTTGATTACATTACAGAAACCGTTTTAAACATGTGTCTGCGGCTATTATAGCCAGGTGGTTGAAGTCAGTTATGCCAGTAGCAGGTATTCATACCCAAATGTTTGGGGCACCGTCTGTTCGGGGTGCCATGGCATCTCAATATTTGGTGATGATTCTACTGTTCAAGACATTTCGAGATCTACTGATTGATTTTCTCAGTTTTTATTTAAGCAGTTTATTATAAACCGGTGGGTGATATGACTGTAGTTGTGTTTGATAAGCGTTAAACTAGCATAATCCGAAGCCTCCAGTCCTGTAATAGAATAAAAAATTAGCTAGCATTCGCGCCAAGAATTTTCAATTCTATTAAGGACACGGAGACGAGGATTATCCCACCCGGTTATATTACAATGTTTGTAATGTTGGCCCACCCGTATTTATATTGATATTCCGTTTTAACAGAAATTATGGGTTCTCTTATGTTCCTTGTTTTCAGGTTCTACAGAAGATGACATGAACGTATTTTTGGTTCAGACCATATCTACGTTCCAGTGGTTCTGGTTTCTCCACGTTCGAGGCTGATTGATTGGATTTGAGTTAATATTCATGGGCTAAACTGTTCGAGCAAAGAAAGAGGCTCAGCTAATGGACATGGTGGCTCTTATAGGGTCGTACAGGATGTGATGTATGGTTAAAGCATCATGGGAAATGTAGTTTTTATTGCATACAAAAACGTTCTAATTGGCTGCTGTGAGTGGCAATAAAATAGAAAGAGAAGCATAATCCTCCCCTCCGTGTCCTTAATAGAATTGAAAATTCTTGGCGCGAATGCTAGCTAATTTTTTATTCTCCCCTCACACTCGAGTCCCACTCGCTGCTGCCTCATTACGATGGAGATATAGGCATGCACCTAACGTGTTTGTGCCATCGTTTCTATATTGAAACACTCTATGGGAGCACCTCCTCCCCAACGCGCTGTAGAAACCAGGCAAACTAATACTGGCTCCGGCGCTCTCAAGAGAGGCTTTTCTCAGCATCTAGACATCACCCTGTGTGCTTGAATCTTGAGATTCCTTTGAACTAGAACTCAAGGCTCGTGAAGCAACGCAGGGCCTTGGGAGATTTGCCTTATGATTGTATTGCATGCCCTGATGTTAATGAAGCACTTTGGCCATACAGCTTATGTGTAAATAATTGCACTTTTCATTATCCATTGTTAACAATCGGGGTTTTCGAGAGTTCCTGGGATTACTCTTCCCCTGTGAGGAAAGGCATAAAGACTTCTCTGGTGGGTATGATGAAAACCCATATACTATGTGTTCAGTGTACAAAGGATGCTTCACAGATATCGAGATCTTAAGTGATTAATGTACTTTCTACCCTTCTGATATTACAGAGAATCATCAGTAGACGTTATTAAAGACCGGACTATTGTTTCTCCCCTTCCATATAGGAACAATGTATAGTTTATTTTCCTTTACAGGTAATCTAGAAAAGTCATACACACATACATAGAAACGTCTCATGTTATCCTGTTATTTCTCTACAGGTCTTCTTCCCGGCTGTTCCCTTTCCCTTTCCTTCCCTGATCACCTCAATCTTCTGGGCTATTATAGCATTACAGAATTGGGGCTATCGAGATGTGGACCTTATTGAGCCTCAAACCGTTCCTGACGATTTGTCTGGCTGACATCATACTACACTGTATCCCAGAGACACCAACCCATCACATCATGCTGTATCATAGAACTAATCATTCACAGCGTATGCTAGGAACGCTGATGCCCCAGACTACGAAGCTTCAACAGGAGAGCAATCATCTGCACATCACCTAAGAGACTCTAATGTTTGTAATGGATGCACTGCATCCTAAGGATAGTAACACAAGCATTGCACTACATCCAAGGAATTCAAATCAACTTCACTGCACAGCATCCAAGAGACACTCTTCTTCCTTTGTTTTATCAGTCGAATATAGCATCGCATGTTACTCTCTGGCCACCTCCAACTGTACAAGAGACCATAAACAGAAAAGTGTTAATGGCCATTTACAGTCTTCCTGGATGCATAAAGAATACAACTTCACTAAATTCTTTAAGGACTACCCTGTTTGGAGTTTCATGTGAATTCTGAACACAGGTCTGGACATTCCTGTTTTGAGAAGCTTCTTCAAATGCAGGTGTTTTGATTCTACTCGTGGGGTGAATTCCTCAGGGTTGGAGCCCTTTAGCTTTTTGAAGAATTGTTGTTTGTACAAATTTGAGGTGGATATACTTAGAGTCTTAAATGGAGAGTAGAGGTGTTCCAGGTTTTCTGGATATATTTGATACATTGCAGTCTATACCTTACTTGCTACACTGCACATCATTCTAGGGTTCCTAACTTACTGCACTACACTATCTCCAAGATGTACTAGCACACAATACTGTACAGCACTGTGGTTTTTTTTTGTGCTTTTATGTTTTTGTGCATCATTTACAAGATGCAGAAATCAGTTTCACACTCGATTATACATGTACACACTAATATACTACTGTTGTCTTTAAAACGAGTTTCCTATGTGTAGAGGTGCATTTTCTTGACCCTTGTTAACTAGGCCTCATTGTGGGCCTAGCAGTCACATTTTTGAAAATGGATGTCACCCTTGTCTTCCCCCTGCACATTTCACGGTTTATTTCTGCAGCACACAGTCAAGCAGAATCATATTTGTTTATTCCCATTGTCACTGCTCATGCTGTTCTCAGTAAATCTTACCTGTCTCCATCACAAAACTACAACTATTACTTCAAGGTATTTCCGCAAGCTAACTGTACCCTATTCATTCATAATAGCTTGCTGCTGTTCATTTATCTAGTTTGTTCCACCATCTCCAGAACAATTAGCCTAGAGTGGGCAGAATAAATATTCAAGTAGTGGGATAGTGCTTAGGTGCTAAGGCAATTCGACATTTGACGAGACTGTGCTCTGATTTGCCATGGATGTGGCATATTTGATCATACCATGATGATTCTACAGTTTTATTAAGTTCATATGGGAAAATAATGAATAAAACCATCGATTTTGGGAGTGAGCTAAAGCTTTCGAGAGATATTTCTGTTCTACTAGAGATGTTGCCAGTTTCTCTCCAGCTGGGACTTGGAATATTTTTGATTTTGCACTACTCTGTAATGCTCTTTTTGCTGAAAGTCATCATGGCATTGACTCTGTACCACATTATTTTTAAATGTCTGTAATAAATATTTGTAATTATTCCACTGATCTAGTACTCAGTTACTGAGGGGGCCCTTTTGATTGATTAACTGTATTTCTTATATTTTTGATGTGCTGGTAGGTGCCATACCTTGGGGAGACATTGCCTAATGAAATTGAGGTTTAACACTTTCTCTGATTCAACAAATTGAGGGTGTTCTGTTGAAGAAAATTTTGGAGTATCAAAATGTGCAGAGTCCCCCGCACCCACACATTTGTGGTAGCAGAAGATGGTTGCAAGTTAAGAGCAACTCCTTTTTGATTTAGAGATTTCTCTCTTTTTGTTTCAGTACGTATGTCCCTAGTTTAGTGGATTTTTTTTATGTGGATTTTGCTGAGATCCTGACTTGCAGTTGTGCTCTTGTTCCTGAACTAAACAGATTGTAAGTATGGATAGGGCAGAATGATTTTTGTGTTTGAGAATGTTCTAGTGTGCTGCTTGATGGATTTTTATGCTGTGTGTGAGGCTTTTCATTATGCAATGCTGACACTGGGTTCATATTGTGGTTTGATTACTGTGATTTTGATGTCCTATTCTTATTTGTGAATCGTGTTGGAAGAGCTCATTGCATGGTCTTGCCTGTGGGCTACGATGTTGGACTCTGTCAATGGCTTTGAGCAGGTTCTTAAAGCTTCGGTTTGATCTTTGAACATTGAATACTCAAAAGTAGCATATAAATTGAAGGGTCATAGTCTGTAAAGAGTATTAGGTCATTTTTGTAATAGTCTGGCACTTCCAAAAACAATTACTTAGTGACTTGTGTTAGTGATCATACGTCACTCTGAAAAGGAGATCTGGCTGTGATGGTAGTTAATTCAGTATTAGTGTAAGGATAAAGGTCGCTGACAGCATATGCAGCACTGGCATCCTCATTTTTTCCTGTGTCCTGAAAAACGTCCCTGTCTTTTTATTTTTGACTACAGTTGGTGGTTCCCCTGATCATGGGAGAACTTCAAGGTGCAAGTTGATTTTTTTCAGTGTCACCCTTGCAGTGTAACATGAGAGGTGAGACCCTCAATTGGTCTTCATACACTGTCATCTCAAGGAGGAAGCTCCACTTGACTCTTCAGCAGAAACCTTGGCTGGTGGCAGCTTCTGAAAAGTTTTTGGGGTACAAAGATCAAGCTTGGCACCACCTGTAAATTAAATCCAAAGACTCTGGTAAATTGGGCAAATTTAGGGGCAGATTTACAAGCCCCTTGCGCCTCCTTTGCGTCACTTTTTTTGACGCAACGGTGGCGCAAACAATGCAGCCAATTTACAACGAGACGCATCTAGGGAGATGCGTCACATTGTAAAGCCCTGCGCCACATCATACCTGCGCCAGGTATAATATATGCAGGCTAGGCGTTCCCACGCAAAAAGCCATGTAGAACTGATGCAGTGAAATTTACATTTCACTGTGTCACTCTACGCCTTCACTGTATCAAAATCCCTATGCCTGCTCAGAACAGGTGTAAGGAATGACGCAGGGCTTTTTGTATGGGACTCACCTATTTGTTGTGGCACATTGCTGGAGTTCGTCACTTTCATGAGCAACTCCAGCGATGCGTCACTTTTGTGCCAACAGATGCGAAAGTATTTCTGACGCATCTGTTAAACCTTGCGCCATGGAGCATTGTATTGTAAATATAGCGCATCCATTATGGCGCAAGGGCATTTGGTACTGGCGCAAGGAAACTGACGCATCTATGTAGATGTGCCAGTTCCTTGTAAATCTGCCCCTCAGTGTTTTCATTTTTTTAAATAAATGTAATGCTTAGATGCATTACTAGCAGCACTGCTACAGTAACCCTTTGTGAATATTGGAATAAATGCGTGCAACAAGGGTTTCATAAATATTGCTAGTTCTCCTTTCATTAGACTTAGCTACCATTCTTGACAAATATTTATCTTTCTGTGAGAATGGAGTGCAAGATGGGGGAGGAATGCTATCCACAGAGGAAAACCCAATCCTTTACTACTTCATCTTCTGCAGTTCTGTGGGCTGTCTGGAGGGAATACCCTTCTTTGGGCCCTGTGGAAGTTACATATGGTCATCTGTAAAGTGCAGTGGTCAATAAAGTACATTGTGGGAAGATGACATTCTCAGATTTCTCCCTCTGTAGAGGGAAAATGATTGGCTGATGAATTAAACTTGGAAAATTTAGATGACTGCGATTGGCAATGGGCTGATGCCTAACTTCCTGATTTTGACAACATAACGTAGATGTGTGTCGCGAAGTAAAACCCTGGACACTGTGAATTTCCAACAATTCTTTATTGCTAAGTACAATAACAACCTCCACCCAGCCACAGCAACTCAACAGGCAATGCCAGTCCAATTGTCACTTCTAACCGACAGTAGAATGTTGGCATAGCAGTGGCCTGGTCAAAGAGGGGTAAACCACGGAATAAACTAGGGTAGGGAATAAGGGACCGTACCAAGGTACATAAGGACATCTTTAACAATTGAGACCAAATACAACACATCTCCCTCCTATATAAAAGAGACCATTTTTTTTCAAGGATGAGTTACTTGAATTTGACACATATAATATTAAGAAAACATCAAACGATAAATGCAAACCTGAAACATGGGAAACTCTAATGCAAGTATTGGTCACAGGGAACATCAGTAATGGTGCATACCCACCTTTGAAACACCATTGACAGTACAAGCAACCCACAGAAAGAGTAACTCAAATGGGTTACATAAAGGGAATCCCCCCACACCTGCAGATATACATACACTTCAATGTGGGATAAAATCTTTGTGCCATCCTGGAACCTTGTGTATTCTTGTGATCCTTGAACTTACTCCTGCACACAGGGCCGGACTGGGAACCGAAACCGGCCCTAGCAAAAAGCTCGGCCGGCCCCAGAGGAGGATGGGGGGAGGATGCTAGTGGAAAGCTTTGTGCTGCTTTTGTTGCAGGGGGCCGATATTGCAGCTATGCTGCAAAACCGGCCCCCAGTAACAAAAACGCCCCCGGGGTCTAAAACCAGCCCCCACCCTGGCGGCCCACCAGGGAAACGCCCAGTGTCCGCTATGGCCAGTCTGGCCCTGCCTACACAGCAACTCTCATCAGAAAAAACTGTGTGTTTGTCAATGATCTGGGAGGGATGACAAGGAGACACCCTAGCCATACGCCATGTTCTGCCATCATCAAGAATAACCCACTTCCACGACTTTCATTGGCTTGGAAAACTTGCTTCCCCCACTTTGGCATGGAGCAGTAAGTTTAACTAAAACAACATTCCCCACTTTCCACTTCCCTCTTTGGTAGAATGTTTGATGTCATATCTCATCTTATAACTTTCCTGGTGAAGTTTCCCTAACCTGTCCACTTCTTCATGGCACACCCATCTGGGTTCACCACCACCCAACCGATAAGGCGACATCTTTGTTCCTGACAATCTCCCTTACAATGCTAAAAACTGTGAGACATTGGTAATTAGATTAGGTGCCATGTGGTAGGACCAAAGCATACATTGAAGGGCCCTATCTGCTGGACTTCCTGACACATGGGCCAGTTGCAAACACTCTTTAATCTTTCGGTTAGCTCTCTCAACCAATCCATTAGCCCTAGGGCAGTATAAGGCAGTTTTAAGATGACATATAGATAAGAGTTTAGAAACCCATACATCTCTTATGAAGTAAATTGCACCCCGTGGTCTGTAATAAGGCTGCAGGGTATCCCTTCAATCATGAACAACTCTTTAAGGAAACATATGAGGGAATTCGTGTTGACACATCCCACCACTTTGGTCACTATCCAATGGGAGTGAAAATCCACCAAAACAAGCATGAACTTCCCTTCCCACATTGATACAAGGGACCAATAATGTCTAATCCCAGTTTATAGGTTTAGAAGGGACAATAACCGGGGACAAAGGTTTAATCCAGGTGGTTCTGGTTTTATCACTTAGGGCACATACTAAGCAATCGTTCACCTTTTCCTCAACTATGGTGTCCATTCTGGTGTACCAATAAGTGGCCCTGCCCTTGGCGATGCTTTCTTTCCAGATGCCCCTCATGAGCAATTTCTTGCATTCTATCCCAAAACTCTTCTGGAGGAACCAGACTTTCCCCCCCTCATGACCCTGCTGTCAACGATACTTAACTCATGAATTACCGCCTAATAGTCTTTTAGGCCTTCAAGTAGATTACCAGGCTTACTGGACCAGCCCCTCATAATACTTTCCTTAACTTGTTTAAGGATTTCATCTTTCTCCATCCCCAACTCCCATTCCTCTTTGGATAACTCTGGAACTTCCACTAGTGAAATGATCTCTCCCTCACCACAACTACACTCATCTTCCTTGCAAGGTATTCTCGAGAAGCAATCCGCCACCCAATACCTAGTACCCGGGGCGTATTCAGTTGCAAAATTAAATCCTTCTAGACCCAGTAGCCATTTTGGTAGAAAACATATAAACGAAAGTCTTGTAGTCAGTGGGGATCATGAAAGGTAGACCTCATTGGAAAAAATTAAAATAGCCTATGGCCCAAGCACAGGCAAAAGCCTCCCTTTACACCATAGAGTAACTACGCTCACATTCTTTCAAAGCCTTGGACACAAATGCCACAACCTTTTCCTTCCCCTCCACTATGTGTGTTAATGCTGCACCAATTCCAATACCACTAGCATCCGTGGTTAAAATAGTCTTTCGTCAGGTATCAAAATTGCCCAATGAGGGAGCATTTATTATCGCTTCCTTAATAGCTGCAAAAGACTCATGACATGTCGCCTCCCAAGTGAATGGGGTCCCCTTCTTTAGTAGGCGTCTTATAAGGGCTGTCACATCTGCAAAATTTCTCACGAACTTCGTCATATACTCTCCCAATCCTAAAAAGGACTTTAATTCATCTTTATTTCCTGGAGGAGGAGGCCCCCTACCTGCCCTGACCAAATCAATTTTGGGTTTGAACACCTGCTTAGATATGGTATGACCTAAATAGTCCACTGAATCCACCCCTATCTGGCACTTACCTTTTCTGTAAAACCAGCATCTTTAAGGGCATTAAGTACCTCCTTTAGAGTATTGGCATGGTGTTTCTCTGAAACCCCATAAATCATGATAGCATCCTGGAAACAGAGGACGTTTTCTATCTTACCTAAAATGTTCTGCATCACTCGCTGGAAAAGAGCAGCCAATGATGCCAGGGCAAATAGCAAGAGAAAGCAAAAGACACAAAATTGATGGACGGAATGCAGAACAAATCAAAACATTCACCCCCAGTCAAGAGATCTGGGTTAAATCCATCATTCTTTTGCTCACCATGCCACCCCAGTTTAGACCTGGCCATATGCAAATCAGTCTTGACCCTGTGCCTCATGGCAACAGTCCAGCCCGAACTGCCAAGCCAGGTCCTCCCTGGACCGGAAACAAGCATCCTAGGACCGGTTTCAGGGTTTCACCCCTCTTCAGCCAGGATAGCTTGATTCCAGTGGCACAGTGAGCCCAGGACCCACGTCTGGGCATACCTGGCGCACTTAGGGCGAGAAAGCAAAAGACACAAAATTGATGGACGGAATGCAGAACAAATCAAAACATTCACCCCCAGTCAAGAGATCTGGGTTAAATCCATCATTCTTTTGCTCACCATGCCACCCCAGTTTAGACCTGGCCATATGCAAATCAGTCTTGACCCTGTGCCTCATGGGAACAGTCCAGCCTGAACTGCCAAGCCAGGTCCTCCCTGGACTGGAAACAAGCATCCTAGGACCGGTTTCAGGGTTTCACCCCTCTTCAGCCAGGATAGCTTGATTCCAGTGGCACAGTGAGCCCAGGACCCACGTCTGGGCATACCTGGCGCACTTAGGGCGAGAAAGCAAAAGACACAAAATTGATGGACGGAATGCAGAACAAATCAAAACATTCACCCCCAGTCAAGAGATCTGGGTTAACTCCATCATTCTTTTGCTCACCATGCCACCCCAGTTTAGACCTGGCCATATGCAAATCAGTCTTGACCCTGTGCCTCATGGGAACAGTCCAGCCCGAACTGCCAAGCCAGGTCCTCCCTGGACCGGAAACAAGCATCCTAGGACTGGTTTCAGGGTTTCACCCCTCTTCAGCCAGGATAGCTTGATTCCAGTGGCACAGTGAGCCCAGGACCCACGTCTGGGCATACCTGGCGCACTTAGGGCGAGAAAGCAAAAGACACAAAATTGATGGACGGAATGCAGAACAAATCAAAACATTCACCCCCAGTCAAGAGATCTGGGTTAAATCCACCATTCTTTTGCTCACCATGCCACCCCAGTTTAGACCTGGCCATATGCAAATAGCATGCAGCAAAACCTATATCCACCAAAGGGTGTTATAAAGGACCTGGAATCTGGATGTTATTTGGTGGTATGCAGACGATAAATCGATGACACTGAAGATTTCTGCCTTACCATTCACACTAATCATTTCATTAATACAAGGGAGGGAAACCTGTCCACCCAAATATTAGCATTCAAGTTTCTGAGGTCCACACAGAGGCACAACCCTCTACCACCCGACTTCTGGGTCACAACAATTGGGGCAAGCCACAGTGAGCTCTCAATATGCCCGATAATGCCTTGAGAGACTAATTTATCCAATTCTTCTCTCAGCGGTACCTGCATAAGGGGAGGAATTGGACGGACTTTTTGAATCTCCGGAATGGCATTATCCTTCACCTTGATCTTATGTTGGAATTGTTTCAAGTGTCTAGTTCCTCATTGAATACCTCAAGGAATTCGTCACAGATTGCCTTAAGTCCTCTGTTGCCCCCACCCACAGCTAATACTGGTTCAACACTGTTAGGATTGAGCTTAATCCCTAAATCTTTCTGATGAGCCCACCCCAATAAACAGGACCCTTTTCTTGTTAAGTAGATCTTACCCTGCCGTTTCTGGTCCTTGAATGCAATTTGCATACATAACATGCCTTCTAAGGGTATAAAGTCCTTAGTGTAACCCCCAGGTTCTATATCTGGAAGACTTAAGACATACTCTTTTACCTAGAATTTTTCCTTAAATACATTGTAATCAATGAGTGTGCAAGGACAGCACGAATCAACAAACACCTTAAATTCAACCCCATCAAGCAAAATGTTACACATAGGATAAATATTTTCCTTCCCTGACAAGTTTTTGTTGACCTGAAAAACATACAGATTGTCGCCTCCTTCCACAACATGTTCCTCCTTTCCTTAGTGACATTTTTACATAATCTGGCATAATGCCCCCTTTTGTTACATTTCCTACATTAAATGGATGGTGCAGGACAATTTGGGTTGTTGGCAAAGTGATTATAGTTTCCGCAAAGGAAACATTTTAGCCTTTCTCCTTTCCTGTCATTCGGATTCTTCCTACTTGAGGGTTCAGTTTTTTTGCTACCCCCTCCTTCACCTTCTTGTGAATCTGTACCCGATCTATTCTTCGCAACATGTCGTCTTCTCTATATTACATTGTTTCATTTCTTTTATACACTCTGCAGTGTGTTCAACGCTTTTAGCAATTTCTACAGCTAATTTCAAGTCCGGGTTACCCGTCAGTAACCTTCTCTGTATTTTAGAAGTGTTAGTACACCTGACCAGTTTGTCCCTGATTAGGGAGTCACATAAGATGCCAAAGTCACATAACCTAGCTAGATCTCTCAAGACTGCAATGTACGTTGTTACCTTTTCCATTAATCCTTGTGCCCTCTCAAAAAATTATATCTTTCTAGCACCACATTTACTTTTTGATCAAAATGCATTTCTAATTTACGTACAGCAGATATATAGACATCCTCCTGCAAGTCTTCCCCTTCGGACTCACTTTCGGGGAAGAGGCTGTCTCTGCTCTCCCCAACCAGCCAATCGTCATCAATGTCGTGAATTGAAACGCAGGACATGGTGAATTTCCAACACTTCTTTATTGCTAAGTACAACGACAGCCTCCACACAGCGAGGCAGCTCAACAGGCAATGTCAGTCCAACTGTCACTTCTAACCAACAATAGAACGTTGGCATACCAGTGGCCTGGCAAATAGCATGCAGCAAAACCTATATCCACCAGCGAGGCAGCTCAATAGGCTATGTCAGTCCAACTGTCAGTTCTAACCAACAATAGAACGTTGGCATACCAGTGGCCTGGGCACAGAGGGGTAAACCACAGAATAAACTAGGGTAGGGAATAAGGGACCATACTATGGTACATAAGGACATCTTTAACGATTGAGACCAAATACAACAATGTGCTTTCCAGCTCACTGAGCACAGTTTGGATTTGGATATCCGCATGGACCATTCTGATGTCACAGACTCCAGAGTGTGAAGCCACTATGTCGTCCTTGGAGATCTCAATATCCATCTTGACCAGGCAGAGGCTAAGGACACGTTCAATTTCTTGTATATCTTACATCTGGCCCAACTGAACCAGCAGGTTAGTCTCCCTATCCATCAGGCTGGCCACATCCTGGACCCAATTTGTACCAATTTCCCCATTTTGATGAGGAACCCGTGTCCGGTCTCTTGGTCCGACCACTTCCTGACATATTTCTCATGGGAAGTGCGCAATGTCGAGCCCTTAGCGTGTTCCTTCCGCAAACCTGCCTTCGGCAAAATTGCCCCAGGTGCTTTCATCCAAGCTCTGGAAACCTCTAGACCCATCCTCTCGGGCGACCTGGAGAACCGACTAGATGGTTTTTCCAGCTGGGTGTCTAAGGTAGTTGATACTCTCACCCCGCAGCGATCTTCTGGGCTGTCTAGGGGTTCTCCCTCTAAACCTTGGTACAGTCCAGAACTTAAAGAACTAAAACACAAATGTAAGATTCTAGAGCGAGCTTGACGCCGCAGCAACTACTGCCTCGCAGCCAAGCTGAAGCTCAGAACCAAGCAAAAAGTCTATTATGAGGCCATAGCTCTAGCTAAAAGGGAATTTTATGCTACCCATATTGACTCTGCTAAAAACAACGGTAAAGAAATTTTTGCGATTGTTCAGAGCTTTACGTCGCCTTCAGCCCAAGCTAGTGCGTCGCCATCTTCAGTCGCCTGGTGCGAGACTCTTTCAACTTTTTTCTTGGACAAAATCCACACGATCCAGGCGGCCTTCTTACCTGGTGACAGTGAGATCGAGGCAACGGCATCGCCTTCACCGGTGGGCACCAAACATCGGCTGGACGCTTTTAAGCCGGTGGATTTGCCAGACTCGCTTAAAATTCTGAAGAGTTTAAAGTCTGGCTCTCCCTCTGACCCCTGCCCCGCTAGACTGCTAGCAGCTGCAGCTGAGACGATTAATTCAAAGGTGAATAGCATAATTAATTTGTCCCTCCATACAGCCAGTGTCCCAGCGCCCTGGAAGCAGGCCAAGATTTTGCCACTTATCAAAAAGCCATCATTAGACCCTCGCAGTCCAGGGAACTACAGGCCAATCTCTCTATTACCTGGCCTAGGCCAAGGTATGTGAGAAGGTTGTCACTAAACAACTTACTGAGTTCGTTGAGAGGGAGGGTCTGCTGCATCCTGCACAGTCAGGGTTCCGGGCTGCTCACTGCACTGAATCGGTGCTGGTGGAGGTCGTGGAGGCCATCCGGGAGTGTTTGGACGCCGGCGGGAGGGCAGCATTGATTTTGCTTGACCTCTCGGCGGCATTCGACGCGGTACCACACTCTCTTCTCCTCTCACGACTCACCAGGATAGGTATGTCGGGTACTGCCTGGAACTGGCTTAGGTCCTTTCTTGAGGGTCGGGCCCAGCAGATTTGGATGCCTCCGTCCTCCTCTCTTCTACAGTCTGTGACTACAGGAGTTCCTCAGGGGTGCTCCCTTAGCCCCCTTCTATTTAACATTTATGTGACACCCTTGGTCTACCTGGCCGAGAGCCTGGGAGCTAAGGTGATGGCCTACGCCGATGACACCCAGTTGCTCTTTACTCGGGACAATGACGAAAATTCTGTCTCCTCGGCTCACCACTGTCTCTCCTCCATTTTTAAATGGTTAGCGGCTGCACAACTAAAATGTAATGAGGAGAAGTCAGAGATTCTCCTGTTTGGAAAATTCCCTTCCAATTTCCGGGAAGCTCTCTGGCCACCTGAGTTCCCCCTACCCACCTCTGTAGGGATGCAGGCCAAGAATTTGGGGGTATGGTTTGACGAGAGCATCTCCTTCTCATTCCACATCAAGAAGTTGACCGGCAATTCTTTTGGTCTCCTTAAGACTTTAAGAAAGTTCTTCCCTCTCCTGCCCCAAGCAGCAAGAGAAACGGTCACCTGTGCTCTCATCCTGTCCCGGCTAGATTATGCCAATGCGCTCTAAATTGGCATCCCTGGCTACCTGATAAAAAAGCTCCAGGTCGTCCAGAATACGGCAGCTAGACTTCTCCTGGGCATCTCCGCCAGACATAGCGTGCGTCATCACCTGCGTTCCCTTCACTGGCTTCCTGTAGCTGAACGGTTGAAGTTTAAATCGCTGGTCCTAGCCCATCGTGCTCTGCACGGCTTTGGACCATCTTATCTTCAAAAGCGGTTTGCCTTCTATGTGCCATCGAAACAGTTGCGATCGGCATCCCATCGCCTCGCACTGGTTCCCCGTTTTAAGTACCAGAGGCTTGGTGGCAGCTCACTGGCACGGAGGGCCGCTGCTGCTTGGAACGCACTTCCCTTGGCATTACGCAATATCGAAGACCGACAGTATTCAAGAAAAATCTGAAAACGTACCTATTCGTTTGCTAGTCTTCCCGCTCCCCTTTAGACATCGCGCCGGGACACTCGTGAGTAGCCGTGCGCGTTAAAAATCCAAATAACATAACATAACATAACATAACTGATGCATGCCTCTCTATGGTTATGACTAATCCCATAGGACCCTGTTGAGTCTCTGCTGGCCTACCCAGCCTCTACTACTGCTGCTGACAAAGCCTCCACGGAAGACCCAGACAGCTCAATGAGTCAAACAACAAGGAAAAAGCACCTTGATGCCATCTCTGGCCCTCAACAGACACCTGGGTATGGCTGCACCAAGAAACATGTTCAAGTGAGCTATGTGGTTACAATGCTTGGGAAGCACACTACCTCTGTGCACCACCTATTATTGTTTTTACTTTCTTCAACTAGCCCTTCTGCATAGAGTGGACCAGAATCCGGTTGGCTAGGAAGCCAACCACATCAAAACAGAGATACCAACATCAGCAGGGCGACCCTCTTTGTGGTTTTGGACGTGCACCTGTTATTATCAACAACACTGAATTTGCATACTTTGTCACCAAGGTAGGTAACCCTTGCACGACTAACCACTGACCCAGAATCAGTATAGTCCCTAGTTAGTGACATATCTTAATTTTAGGTGACTGACATCACTAACCCTAAACCAGGAGGATGACTTGCCTCCCCGTTGCCAGGAAATGCAAACGTGAATCTGTCTTGCTACTTTAGAACTTAATGGATACTTTGTATCTCATTTGAAAATACTTGTTTCCATGATGTCTTAGATGCTTGCAAACATTAAGGGGACCATTACGATGTCGGTCGGAAAGCCTCCGACCGATGGTCGGATGGTTTCTGACCGTCATTGCGGTTTTCAATTCCGACCAGCAAATTACAACCGATGTGGTCGGAATTGAAACTGGACGGTCATTCCAGCTGGATTCTGTCAGGCTCAAGGAGCTCGCCGGACAGTCGGACACAGCACTGTAATCCCAATAGGATGGTGTTTCCGCTGTCTGGATTACGATGTCAGTTTCTGACAGCCTTTCCGTGCCGGCCTTTCCGACACGGAAAGGCTGTCGGAAAGTGACTTTGGGGGCCTCTAGAAGGGCCCCCTTGCCTCCGTGGCCTACGCTTGTGGGCCTGGGGGGCACCTATGGTGCCCCCTGTAAATCCCTGCACCCTGTGGTAGGCACCTTGAGGTGCCTGCCACAGGGTGCAGGGATTTACACAAATTCCCATTTCTCTATGGGAGCTTGTGCTACGGCTAGTTTACAGCCATAGCACAAGCACTGAGAAATGGGAGTATGCAACCGAACAGTGTGCGGTCACATCGTAATCATGCACTCAGGACCGCCAACTGGAGGTCGCTCGGTCCCGAATCCGTGACGGTGTCAGTCGGAGGCAACTCCGACCAACATCGTAATCGGCCCCTAAGTGTTACCAACTTTCTACATAGTAACCTTTTTTTGTTAGAAGATTGTTTCCTCCCTTTATTACAGTATCCTAATTGTGACTAGTTACTGTTCGTTAACATTGCCTGTACGCAAACATTTTTTAATCTTGCCATACGAGCATTGATCTTTGAATTAGCCTTTACCTTTTAAGAGTGTTCTGAACTCCGTCTTCATTAGTTGTTGTTGAATATTCTACACTTTTCATGGCAAGGTGTTGCAGTATCTTATTTGTTGTGTATTGCGCTTTGCATTTTGTTTATTTTCTACATTTCTGACACTGTTTATTCTGTAATTGTTGTATAGCTTTATAAATATATTATTAAAGTTTTATGTTCATGCACAGTTCTGCCTGGATATTCACATCCTTATTGTAACTTTGATACATGTGTTGAACTTTAGGCCATCTCACTCTGCACCACATCCCTTGTGTTAGGAATTGACTGCTCATCTACATCTACCCAGCAGGGCAAGAAGGGTAATTGAGGCAATCATTATGTTGAAGAATCAAAATAGGAGCCTTGGAGTGCTTGATGGCTCCTGTGATTGTGTGCCCCAGACAAAGAGCCTGATAGAATACAAGAGTTTTTCAGACTGTTTCATAGAACTTCCAATAGGAACTCTGTAAAATTCGGACTGTTTTTGTTACTGTATCTGTTAATATTTTAGGGTACATTTGACCATGAAGCTAATGTTGTTTGTGGGCCACTGCCTGTAAATGTTCAGATACTGGCTAGTCTAGTGCTAGGAATTTTGCGTGAACAATTCTGTATAGTGGTAAAAGGTTGTAACTCCAATGCTCTCTGTTGCAAGATACTTTCACATGACACTGTAGTATTTTGTATGTTCAAAATCAATGGAATACAGAAATGAGTTGGAGGTTAGAATGGGGGTTTTTGTGTTTAGTCAGGAAAATGGCGCTCTGGCAATTGCGTGTGCTATTAATGAACCTTTGGTAGTGCGGTGCTGCCAGATCAGGGGAATAACCCGATAACCCCTGGGGAATCTGTGGATCACGAGATCCACAATTTATAACATAAGCATAGTCCTGGGCACACGCGGTGAGGGTATAGGTAATGTGATATGCAGTATAAATGCGTTATTCAAAAGCGACGGTCGACATCAGTATTTATCCAAATAGATGTTTTTTTATTTCAACAACAACTGTGTTGAAAATAGTACATCAGCCTAGTAAACCAGCCGACACGTGTTTCGTCACCGGGAACAATCCCGTGACTCATCGGGGCTAAGGACCGGAAGAGTGTACGACGGCCCGTAGGGGTTGAGTCGAATTCAAGATAGTAAAGAAGGTAGCACGAAATAGGGGGAGCGTGGCGATGGCATCAAGGACGCAGCGGGGAGGGAAACGCGTTGAGGTCTCCCTGGGCAGATGCCCGTGAAGCGCAGGGGCGGATACGCCTCGGCAGAAATGAGATGCAAGATTTAAGGGTAACGTAGGAGGCTGTCCAGTGTCCGGCTCGGTAGGAAATGCACTTAGTCGGGTAGGCGGGGTGCGAGGATCAGGCCCGGGTGCGGGAATTGGAGAGGATTCAGGAGGTATATAAGGCAGGGTAATGGAACCGCCTGGGATCCGGATCCGAGGAGTTTTATGTTCATGCACAGTTCTGCCTGGATATTCACATCCTTATTGTAACTTTGATACATGTGTTGAACTTTAGGCCATCTCACTCTGCACCACATCCCTTGTGTTAGGAATTGACTGCTCATCTACATCTACCCAGCAGGGCAAGAAGGGTAATTGAGGCAATCATTATGTTGAAGAATCAAAATAGGAGCCTTGGAGTGCTTGATGGCTCCTGTGATTGTGTGCCCCAGACAAAGAGCCTGATAGAATACAAGAGTTTTTCAGACTGTTTCATAGAACTTCCAATAGGAACTCTGTAAAATTCGGACTGTTTTTGTTACTGTATCTGTTAATATTTTAGGGTACATTTGACCATGAAGCTAATGTTGTTTGTGGGCCACTGCCTGTAAATGTTCAGATACTGGCTAGTCTAGTGCTAGGAATTTTGCGTGAACAATTCTGTATAGTGGTAAAAGGTTGTAACTCCAATGCTCTCTGTTGCAAGATACTTTCACATGACACTGTAGTATTTTGAATGTTCAAAATCAATGGAATACAGAAATGAGTTGGTTGGAGAATTCAAGATTCTGTCCTGAACTAAGGGCCCTATTATGATGGCGGCAAGACCGCCACCGACAGCCTGTCGGAGACGGTTCTACCGCCATCGGTGACTGAATCACCGCCCACCACATTACCGTGGCGGGCGGTGTGTTGGCGGTCGGAAAGACCGACTGCCATGCATCCGACAGTCTCCTTGAGCCCGCCGGTGCAGTGGAGGGGCTTGTAGTCCCTACAATGGTGGCAGTGCCTACCAGGCCCCGCCGTAGGGCTTACGATATCCCTTTCCGCCCGCCAGTACATGGCCGTTAACCCGCCATGAACAGGCAGGTGGAAAGGGACTTTGGGGGCCCATAGCTGGCCCCTCTTCCCTCCTCACCCCTGGCCCTAAGCTGTGGGCACTGGTATCCCTGCACCATGTGGCAGGCACCACATGGTGCCTGCCATGTAGTGCAGGGATATGTAAAGTGTCCCATTTTTGCATTGCGGGGGGTGCTGCAGCCAGCAGCACCCGCCGCAATGCAAAAAATAGGCATTGCAACCACCGTGGTGGCGGTCGTATCATAATGCCTAGTGCGGGACCGCCGACAGCCTGTTGGCTGGTCTTGTCTACGATAGGGTGCCCGCCATCCAAATATCTGACGATTTTTCTTGCTGAGAAACACAGAAGGTCATAATCATATACATGCCAGATGTATTATGCATGTCTCTGTCATTGTAAAAATCAAATAAGTATAAATAAAGACAAAATGGTGAAAAAGCTCTTAAACGTAACTTTCTGTAAGGGAAGTAGGAAATCAAATGGATGGAATCAACAAGGAGCCGATCTCTGTTAGATCTCAATTTGTTCTTTTCAATGACAATTACATTTTCAGATCTTGCTTTCATGCTTTGAAACTTCACTTCACTTCTGGAGGAAAGATTAAAACAACTCACAAGTAGCTCACAAAGAGTCCTGATATTTTAGGTATATTAACGAGTGTTATATATTTCTATAATTTAATATTTCTTGGTCACTGTTTGACTTGTGTGACAAACACTAAATGAGGTTTGATAAAGCAGGCACCACCTGTAATCTCAGGTGTGTGTTACTTCTAAAATAAAAGTACATAAGGTGATCTCTGAAATGTGGTTGACAAAATCTTATAACATACATAAATATTTTTGTAATTCGAAAACATGTCAAATCATCATAGCAGCCAATGTGTGATTTTTTTTTTTTTTTACTTACAAGAGACGGCTGGTATACATCTTTACTATGCAGTAGATGGCCAATGGCCACCGTAACTTTTTCAATGTTTGAATTTGTTATTTTCGGGATACATAAAAAAAAGTAAATGCTGTATCAGACAAGGCTTCTCTCTGCACTATGTAGAAAGTAAACAAGTTTTTTTTTTTTTTATAAACTAAAACTTCCCTCCAGGAATTCGATCATGCAAATAGAGGTCAGTGTACCATAACACAAAATTTACATTTCAGTTTGTGGTATGCAACTCGTGAAAAGGAAATGGTGTTTTCAGCTGACCCTGAGGGAATTTTGTTTCTCAGAACACCAACTATTCATGGTTGAGTTGACAAAGTTCTTATCTGGTCTCTGTGTGACCTCTAAAGGACAGTTGAACAGTAAACAATAGCCAAGCAGACACTTAAACACGCACACAGAGCTTGCTGAGCTTCAAAGCGATGCATAAAAAAAGAGGGCGAACTTTTCGACAAATGTCATTTTTTATACAAATGAAATAACTCTTGACAGACAGATGGAGAGAGCGAGCAATCGCTTAATGTGTTGTAACTTTCTTCCCACTGCACCAGGTCGAGGCTATCCCTACGATGCCTTTGTCTCGAATTTGCCGTAGTTTGTCTGATTTTAAGATTATAACTGAGTAGGAGGTAGTGGTGAAAAGCACGGTAATTGAATTATAGGACATTCCTACTGTTCCCAAAGGTTGGATGGAATGAATCAAAATTGCAACCATTTATTTGTTTGATTATTTATGTATTTGGGTTTTTTGTAAAATGACAGCAATATTCTCACTTTAGAAATTTTCTGTATTATTTCAAGTGGGAGCTATTTGGAAAGAGGTGCTCAAGAGTACATGCAGTTCAAAACTAGGCCTAGGAGTAATTTTAATTATGCCAGAGTAATCGGAGGGATTTCATTAATTCCGCATTACTCTTTGATGCGGAATTACCAATAATTATGCGATTACGCCTGCTCATGTAATTAAGAGTGATTTGGGGGGAAAATTAGCACAGAAACAACAAATTTAGGGGCATATTAGCAAGGGCCTTATCGCCGCTTTAGCGGCACTTTTTGCCGCCAAAGCGGCGATTTTTTTATAGCCCTATCAGCAAGCTGTCGCTAACAGGCGTTAGCGACAGCTTTCTGGCGATAGCGGCCCATTTTCCCATCGCCTTGCATGCCAGCGATATTTATCGCTAATGACATGCAAGGTAGGCGTTCCCAACTAAAAGCGACTGAAAACAGTCGCTAACACAACTTCCCCCTATTAGCAACGCAGGCGAAGCGATAAAAAAATTCGCGCTAAGCGCGAATATCGCTAGAATTTAACACCTGCTAAAAACATGACTTACCTGTTTGCAGAATAGGAGGTGGATTGTCAGCCTAAGTCCACCATGGCGTTAATGCGTGAATATCGCTGGATTTCCAGCGATATTCACGCATTTCGCCGCTATCGCTGGATATTTTATCGCATTGGAGATAAACCTTGCTAATAGCATGTTATCTCCGCGATAATATCCAGCGATAGGCGGCATTAAATAAATACGCGCTAAGCGCGGTTAGCGATAATTTTCGCCTGTTCTTGCTAATATGCCCCGTAGTGAGCACAAGATTGCTGTTCATGTTGTTTTGAATTTAGTGCTATTTTCTTAGCGCAAAATAAATTTTCGCATCCATTTTGGACGCAAGTGTGCATTTTGAGCTAAGAAACTATTGCTAAATGCCAGGAGTAAGTTGGAGAAAATCACACTCCAAGAGCACAGCACATTTAGCAAGTGAGAGCAGCTGCTCGTGTTGCTATTCGTGTTCTATTTCATTTAGCTCAATTTCTTAGTGTATAATGAAACTTCACGTCCATTTTGGATGCAAGGCGGCATTTTTAATCTAAGAAAATAGCGCTAAATGCAGAACTACTCTTCACATGTAGTGCTGCATAATCATGCGGAATTTATGGGTAATTCTGCATGATTATGCTACACGGAACTACTGAAAAATCATTCTTTGTAATTGCTACACCATTTTGAAAAATTATCCTCTTGACTTCTACAATGGATCCTTGGGTATCCACTTCATTTGGTTTTAACAAGACAAAATATCTTAGTATGTGTCCATATCACAAGAGATCTAAAAAAAATAGTGCTTCTATCAATTTGGCATCTTTCACAAAATCTTACTAAACCTACCTTTTTGACGCCAAATTACAGCCAGAAATGCGTTGCTTTCTAGTTGCCTTCACTAGTGTGTCAGCTTCAATCTTGGCCACCCAGTTGTCCAACTCAACTGCCTTCAAGGAGTTTAGAATTGGTTGCATGCTTGCTCACCGTATTTAGAAGTAAACACATCATATGTGCTCCCAGAGCCTTATCCACAATCTTGATTTGCCACAGAGTCAAGTTAGGACCATCACACTGACCTCCACAGGCAGTCTCTTGAATACTCATTATGCTCCTTTTTGGGCCCACTGTCATGGTTCATAATTACACTTACAATTTAGAACTCTGTACCAGAAGAAAGGGAAAAAATAACAAGTCATAGCAGTTTACGACATAGACTTGCCTCTAGACCCTATTGCAATTCTCATCCAGAAACTATAAATAATATGCTGCATAGCACCACCCGGAATCCTTAGAGTGTGATCCAGTAGCCTGCTTAAAAGGCACAATCCCAGTATCATTTAAGAACACAATCACTAAGATTCGCATTTTGGGTCATATGCACTATTACACTGGTTGCACAAACTATTCACAATTTGAGATCAATATTTTTGTGAGCAGTGTGAAATTTTGAGACTGTCCTACGTATTCATAGGTTTGTTAACAAAAAATATTAATCAGAGTGGGTCTCAATCCAATCTACCTCATTGATATACATGAAGTAGGTTGCAAATTGTTACTCGCTCTCATTAGCCACACTCACAGTGATGGCAGCCTGCAAGGGTCAGCAGACAACCATGTCTGTGATTGTGTTCAAATAAAGATTTTTTTTAAATGCAGTCCATTTTCCTTAAAGGAAACAGAACTGCATTTTAAAAAAAAGTTTCCTTTTTTATTTTTAGGAGTTTTACTGTGAGTTGGCAGTGGTCCCCTGGGGGAAAAGGCCCAACAGAGACCCCTTCAATTGTGCAAATGAGCTATCACCTCAACTTGGGATAGTGATTTGCTACAAGTGAGACGGATTTGATATTTGGAAGGAACACCCATAAAATGCCCCTTCCAAACAGCAATTCGGTATCCATTTCTAAACCCATTTAACAAGTCAGAAAATCACCAAATGAGCTTGGTACATTAGAAAAAGGGTTTAGCATTTGCAAACCCTTTAATTTCATACATCTGGCCGTTGGTTTTGCAACATTTGTTATCCATGTGAAGCTAAAAAATGAGTTCAACTTGTTTGAGGTCATGATTAAAAAACTGTTTTGCATTAATTTTGGTCTGCACTTATACAGGGTTATTTCCTTGAGGGTTTGCATTGCATCAGCGAGGTGCACTGAACATATTAAGGAATCACTTAGGGATTTCAAGTGTATCTTTGTGACAATTTACAAAACAAGATCCTACTTTTCCCAGATAATGACCCCATTCACATCAAGTATATCTGCACATAGTAAGATGGGCAATACTTGGACAGTCATTTTCCAAATTTCATAAATGTGCCTTTGTACTAGAGCCTGTGGAATTCATAGAATTTACAGTGTTCCCAGATGGCACAACAATAGATGATCTAAGATTAAGGAAGTCCCCAGGCAAATTGCAAAAGTTCCAACTTGTGTGAGTAATAGTCACTGTTTCCAAGGATTCATTATGTTTCATACTTTTGTATTCTACAATTTATGCAAATCATTTTTCCCAGAGCAGAATTGCTAAAAATGTAAGGATGTTTCAGTGGATTCTGAAAGCAGTGTAAGAGTTTCAGGAACAAACAAACAATATCATCACAGCATTCAGGAGACTGCATCTTGTCAGAAGTATAATTTCTCAGAAAGACAAACCTTTTCGTGAAAGCAGATATCTTGGTGCATTTTTCTCTCAAGAATATAAATTTGCATATTTTCATATACATTGATGCCCACAGGGAAAACTTATATAATTGATGGTGCATACCGGAGCATATCGTTTTTAAAATATGAGCAGTGTCATTTATTGATATGTTGGAAATGTGAAAACCAAACATGTGGACATGTATTTTCTGAATTCAGCTAGATCATTAATGACAAGTCAGCTAAAATGGTCTCATTTTTCTCTCACTTTTTGTAAATACGTTTCATTCCGGATAAAATATGAGAAAGTCTGCCCTTGACTGAAGGATGGCAATAAAAAGGCAGTTTTTGCCAAGATGTTACATGATCAGCACACAGATGTGTTGGAGGTACCAATATTGAGGTTTTAGAGGCTGCTGTTTAGATGTCTGTTTATGATACCACAGAGGTTACTTTGATAGGAAAGGGGCTTGAAAGAACAAGCATTGAAAATGCAATAGGTCTCGCATTTTTTTGAGTTAGAGCTTTTGGCGTTGTAAATGGGATTGTGTTTTACCTATGTGTTATGGAGTTGTATGTATGTGGTGTGCAGTGTAATTATGTGTGTTGTATTGGGATAGTTAGTTGTGGAGCAGTATGAACCATAAGTAAGGAGAGTGAGGAGAAGAGCAGCAGGAGGTACAAGTAAGGAGAGCGAGGAGAAAAGTAGCATGAGGCACAAGGAAGGAGATTGGGGAGGAGAGCAGCGTGAGGCAAAAGGGTGGAGAGGGAGGAGAAGAGCACAGTGAGGCATCAGGAAGGATATGGAGGAGGAAAAAAGCAGCGTGAGGCAAAAGGAAGGAGAGTGATGAGAAGATGAGCCAAAGATACAAAGAAGGAGAGTGAGGCAAAGAACCGTGTGAGGCACAAGGATGGAGAGTGGGAAGAAGAGCAGCAGGAGGTACAAGGCAGGAGAGCGAGGAGAAGAGCAGTAGGAGGTACAAGGAAGGAGAGCGAGGAGAAAAGTCTCTTTGTACCATCATGTGGATGATTCTCTGTCCCTTCTTACAGCTATGCGTCTGTTTGTGGGCTAATCAAACAACTCTCCTGTCAATTTCTTGATGTGTATGATTCCTCTATCCTTGTATACAGCAGTCAATGTATGTCTTTACAACACTCCACACAAGCTTGCTGCAAACAGCCTGATGGGAGCGAGTCTCTAGTTTTATAAAAGTCACATCTTTGCCTGAGGACCGATCCGCATGACTTTGCAATCTGCATTCCTAAGATGATGGTTTTCAGCTTTAGCATACAGCTCTGCATTTATGTCCATGTCTTTGGATCCATTTTTTTCGGAGGCAAAGACAACCATGGAATGTTTGCCATTTTAGGAATGCACGAACAATCTTGCAAACACCACCGTCTACAGGGGTGTCCAACCTTTTCTTTAATAAGAGATTCTTATGTTCAAAGAAAATCATCCTGAGCTACTATTAGTGTTGTAATAGTGACCACCTCAGATAGGATTCCAGTAGTGGCCACCCAATGCAAGATTACAAGCTGTGATCGCCACAGTGCATCAATGCGTGTGTTTCTCACACGGTGTCCTTCATTAGACAGGGAGAGAGTTTCCCACGTGTACCCTGCAGGGTGCATGCGTGCGTGTGTGTTTCTCACACGGAGTCCTTCACAGGCAGGAAGAAAGTCTCTCACGGTGTGCCCTGCAGGGTGCGTGCGTGTTTCTCACACGGTGCTCTTCATAGACATGCAGAGAGACTTGGCCTCTCAGTGTGTACCCTGCAGGGCTCGTGCGTGTATGTGCTTCTCACGCAGTTTCGTGCGTGTGTTTTTCACACGGTGTCCTTTATATACCTGCAGAGAGAGGGGGCTCTCACTGGTACCCTGCGTGCGTCCGTGTCTCACCCATGCCCTTCATAGACATGTAGAGAGAGAGAGTCTCTCACGGAGTACCCTGCAGGGTGCGTGCGTGTGTGCCTGTCTCACACGGTGCCTGTCATAGACCTGCTGGGAGAAAGTCTCTCACGGTGTGCCCTGCAGGGTGCGTGCGTGTTTCTCACACGGTGCTCTTCATAGACATGCAGAGAGACTTGGCCTCTCAGGGTGTACCTGTCTCACACGGTGCCTGTCATAGACCTGCTGGGAGAAAGTCTCTCACGGTGTGCCCTGCAGGGTGCGTGCGTGTTTCTCACACGGTGTCCTTTATATACCTGCAGAGAGAGGGGGCTCTCACTGGTTCCCTGCGTGCGTCCGTGTCTCACCCATGCCCTTCATAGACATGTAGAGAGAGAGAGAGTCTCTCACGGAGTACCCTGCAGGGTGCGTGTGTGCCTGTCTCACACGGTGCCTGTCATAGACCTGCGGGGAGAAAGTCTCTCACGTTGTTCCCTGCAGGGTGCGTGCGTTTCTCACACGGTGCCCTTCATAGACATGTAGAGAGAGTCTCTCACGTTGTTCCCTGGAGGGTGCATGCGTGCGTGTCTCACGCGGTGTCCTTCATAGACATGTAGAGAGAGTCTCTCACGTTGTTCTCTGGAGGGTGCATGCGTGCGTACACATTTTTTAGCGGGCTACAAACAGGAGTGTGAAAATTTTAAATTGCTTTAGTGACGTCTTGCAAACGTGGCAAACTTTGTAAAAAGTCACATAGAGGGGAAATGTAATCTCCAAACTGTTTTCT
Source organism: Calotriton arnoldi (assembly GCA_963921515.1). Classification (NCBI taxonomy): domain Eukaryota; kingdom Metazoa; phylum Chordata; class Amphibia; order Caudata; family Salamandridae; genus Calotriton; species Calotriton arnoldi. The sequence continues at coordinate 42,414 of CAWUFW010000510.1, forward strand.
CATAAGCTTTTACCCAGAAAATATTTTTCAGGTAAAAACTTCATGCACAAAGGTCTTTGTAGTTGTTCCCACAAAACCTACATTTTGCAGAATGTGTGCCTGTTGTTTTATTGGACAAAAGAAACACTGCCAACTACTTGAAGCTAAAGTTTTTTTTTTTTTTATATATATAAAAAAACCTTCATGAAGTTGATGGAGTCTGACTTTGACAACTTCATACACCCCACCTGTGATTACAGATGCGCACAATGGAATGGAATAAGGAGGGACACTAGAAAAATGTGATTCTGCTGCTGCAGCGTTTTCTGCATAATTAGGGACTTGCTGCATTTGCCACATAATCCATCATCTGCTGCACAATCTGCATATTTTAAGAAAAGCATTTTTTCTAGGTCAAACGGATCACAAGTTACTAAAAATGTGGCAACATGTGTTCCCGCACAGTGGACTTCACAAAGGTCTAGAGGTCATTTTTTCAGTTGATTATTGCTGTATTTGGTTGTTAAGCTGATATTAATGAGGTGAAGTATTTGCCCAGAGAATGTAACCAGTTGTAAAAATGACAACATAATAAAGTAATACTATCACAAAATGTGCCATATTATGCCGTATAATTTGCCTTTCTTTGTCGCATTATTTAGCTAACCTTGTTGCATAATTTGGTCCTGCCCTGCCACATAATTCCAGTGGCCCTGGGAATAAGGTGATGTTGGACAGCAATAGAACCATTTTGCCATATCTTTCAAAGACACTTTTTGTGCTACGCACTTTGCCATATGTTTGCTGCTTGGGTAATAAAGAATTGCATGGCCCGCCTTCCACAACTCCTAAGCTTATCACAAGGATGTGAAGTTTTGCACTGGGGACAAAAAAATGAGAAAACAAATGTTTCATTATTTTGTCAGCAGACAGAGTCAAATATTTTTGCTCCACTTTCCAAATGTGCCGGATTGGATTGCATCTGTGGTTTAAAACAAAACAGTGCAATTCTTTAGTACTTAATCAGTAAGCATGATGCAAAATTAGTTTTCTCCATTTCCTACCAGAAAACAGGTGTTGAGTCAGTTTGTCCCATTCATGAAAAACACACATTGCCAAGCCATTGTGTCTCCTTCTTAAGAAGCACACAAAGTCCAAAATCAGATTGCTCCATTCTTAAGCAGAAACATAGTACCACGTCAATGAGCTCTATTCCTAAGCAGAGCCACAGTGCCAAGTCAGCCCCATAGTGCCAAGTCAGCCCCATAGTGCCAAGTCAGCCCCATAGTGCCAAGTCGGCTCCATAGTGCCAAGTCGGCTCCATAGTGCCAAGTCGGCTCCATAGTGGCAAGTCAGCTCCATAGTGCCAAGTCAGCTCCATAGTGCCAAGTCAGCTCCATAGTGCCAAGTCAGCTCCATAGTGCCAAGTCAGCCCCATAGTGCCAAGTCAGTTAGCTCCTTTCCTAAGATGCGTACATAGTGCTAAGTCAGTTTGCTCCACCCTAAGAGGCAACCATAACGCTGTCATTTTGTTTCATTCCTAAGCAGAAAACATATAAAAAGACAGTTTGCTTAACTCTTACAAAACAAACGTGGTGCCAAGTCAGTTTGCTTAATTCCTTAAAAGCAAGCACAGCGGAGAGTTTTTATACTCCATTCTTAGCAGAAAACATAGCGGCAAGTACGTTTGCTCCAGTTTCGAGAAGCAATTATAGTGTGAAGTCAGTTTATCCCATGTTTGCCCCGTGAAAAAACCTGGACCAACAGCAAACTTCACTCCTCCTTTCCTTATTACTCAAGTCATAAGAGTTGGATAAAAAATGCTTTTCAGTATGTTGCACAGCCAACTTTAGCTAATTTTTTTTTTTAAAGACTCTAAAGCGTCAAGAGATCTCACATGTACTAAAATGACAAGAATAGCCCCGCTGGGCACAATGACACTCAGAGCTTAGCACATCCTGCACGTGCCCACCCACTTAACTGACCACGTGACACACTGCTGAGCGCGCGGCTCAGAGCCTCCAACCACACACAAGCGTACAAGTAGGGCACCCAAGAGGGTAACAGTGCAGCAGAATCAGGGGGGTGATTCATTCACACACTCGCCCTAGAGTGTGGTATACTTTTGGTATGTACTAAAAACAAGTGCAGAAATAGTATGTTTCGGCACCATAGAGGAAGCATCCCACATACTTGGCGACAGATGTCATGTATACAGCCATCATGAAGTAGAAGGGGACTTTTGACTCATAATAATGGCCACTGTAATGATGTGAATCTGCAGCCATGGAGTTTTCCACCTAATTATGGATTTATCTAATTTGCCGCATAATCCACCACCTGCTACATAATTTGTAGATTTCAAACATAAAAATTGTTTCTCGATCAAACGGATCAAAAGTTACTTTAAACAAGCATCTTAGGTGGCAGAGTGCAGACTCTGAAAAGGTTTACCGGTCACATTTCAGTTGCTGAATGAGGTAAAACTTTTGTCCAGGCAGTATGGACGAGTGCTAAAATGACAAAGTAGCAAACTAATACTGTTCGTTTCGTGCCACTTAATTCAGGCAACCCTGCCGCACACTTTGTTCCTTCTTCGTTACATAATTCTAGTGGCTCTGCTCAAAATATAGGGGTTAATGTGTAGACTATAGAACCAGAAGACATGAGCTTTAGTCTCGGCATCCACGCTTTACCAAACGTGTGATCTGAGGCAAACCACGCAATATCTCAGGACCAAAATTCACATATCTGCCCCCATAGAAAGAACCAAGACTTGAAGTTCAGTCTGCAGTGTGAAGTGCATAAAACCAGCAGGCTCACTCACCTGTCCAAGGCTATGGCGGTCATGGAATAGATGCTGGCAAAGACAGCCGAAATGGGGAAAAAGTTGTGGAACTTGCAGTAGAAGAGGCCATAGTACCAGTCGTTGTGGATGCCATAGGTGAAGTTGATCACAGTGTTGAAGGCGGCCATGGAGGCCTCTGCGAAGGGCAGGTTCAGCAGGAAGTAGTTGGTAACTGTCCTCATCCTTTTGTGGGCCAAAAGGATCCACATGACAATGATGTTGCCCACCACGGACACCACGACGATGATGGAGTACGCCACTGCCCAGAGGGCGATCTGCCAGCCCGGCTGCACAAACTGGTTGGGGATGTCCTCAGAAGAGTTTCCGGGTGAGGGGGTCACGTTGAAAGAATCGTACTCTGAGATCACATTGTTATCCATTCTCAGCTAGAGGTGGACGGCTGGGCAGCCGGAGCAGTCAGTGTCCAAGGGCTGCAGACACCTTGGAGGACAGACGCGTCTTCTGAGCAGACACCTACTGGCACATTGCAAATGCCTCTCTGTGCCCAGGCAACCACTTATTCAATGTATAATGCAGCGCAGGCGGGCTGTGAGAGCATCATTTATCCAAGGGGGCTGGGATTCTCTGCCTGCAACTTCCTAGCAAATGACTGCACGCGGCATCATCCAGTCAACTGACACGGGATGAGGGAGAGGGCGTCCTGTGTGGGGCTCCTGCTGCCACCGCGTGCCCCGGAGTATTCACTGGTGAAGGGAGTGGCGCGAGAGCCCGTTAGGCGAGGGGCGTGGAAGAAACCTGGCGATGGGGTGGAGTCCTGAGGGATTAAATAGGCGCCCTGGGTGGTGGGAAGGGTCAAAGCCCGCGGATTGACAACTCCAGTGGGAAGGCAGGTGAGCAACAGAGGAGTAGCGCAGGGACACGGGAGCAGCGCAAGGGCGGCGACGTGGGAATAGAGCTGTCCATGCGCATAGGAGGAAGAGAGGAGCAGCACAGGAGCGGTTCAGAAGTAGGAAAGCAGGAGATGAGCTGCACAGAAGGGATTCAGGAGAAGAAAAGCAGGAGCGGAGCTGCACAGAAGGGGTCCAGGAGAAGACCAGCAGGAGAGGAGATGCACAGAAGCGTTCAGAAGAAGGAAAGCAGGCGAGGAGCTGCACAGAAGAAGTTCAGGTGCACGAAGAAATCAATCAAACACTAGAGGAAGAGCACAGGACACTGTGCAATGGAGCAGGAACAACGCGGTTGGGCAGAAGGAGCAGTCCGGCCAGAGAGAGTAGCATGAACAGCTGTGGAGCAGTGTGAGAATGAGAGAAAAGGGGGAGCAGCACGGGGTACTTAAGAAGCAGCAAAAGTGTCCAGAGGTGCAGTACAAGAGCGCAGGTGCTATCTAGGAGGGAGAGAGGGTCAGCCACGGCACAGGGCAAGACGAGCAGTGCAGGAGGCGGGCTTGGGTGGGAGTGAAGCAGGAACAGTGTCGGAGCGACAGGGGAGCACGAAGGTAAACGAGGAGAAGAGCACAGGAACCAGTGGTGCGCGCGCACCACAGAGGAGCTGGGGGGAGGGAGCGCGGCAGCGAGGCGAACGCGCGCTGCTGCGCGTTCTGGCCACCGTCGGGAATGGGAGGAGCAAAGGCGGGACATGCGCCCGCCTTTGCCCAATCGCGTGCCGTTTTTTCTAAAAACGCACGCTACAGCCAATGAGGGCTTCTGAAAACAAAACCACACGCACGAGCGTGTAGGTCGCTTTCAGAAGCCCTTTCTAGAGGTCTCGCGCTGCGCGAGCAGTTCTGCGCACTGCAACGCTAGGCGCGAGACCTAAAAAGCAAGGGTGGCTTTGCTTATTTTCAAAACATTATCAATATACCTGCCCAAAAAGTTAACCGCTCTGCCATCTAGTGGAGCCTCTCCTTTTAACTTGAAATTCATCTTGGTGCAACCAAAACCTTAGCTTTTCTACAGAAATGCAGTGGTGCTGACCAAGTAAACTAGGGACAGAGCAGTACATAGAACATTGTGAGTAGGGGTGTGTGAAATTCATGTAATGTGCTTTGCGTAATTCCACAAAATTTCAGCAACATTCTTTGTAATTACACAAAATGCGAATCCGTCATTTAGCGCTGTCTTTTAGCGTGAAATGTGTCCTCATGTTAATTATTAATTTAAAAACCCATTTCACGCTAACAAATAGTGAACAAAAACAAAAGCACCACAAACAACAGCTGCTTTCATTCTGTTGGTTCATGTGCTTGCTGCAAATCTTTAGGTCAAATGGCGCATTCGCTGTACAATTGTTCCAGGACATAATTATGTTAAGTGGTGTAATGGTGCAATTTTGAGAATTTTATGTAACAAGCATAACAATAATTTCCCCAAATTACAGAAATTGTGCCCGCTGTCTGAATGTGAACATGTACCATGTGGCTACATACATGTGGACACATTGTAACACAGCATCTCCCCTTCACATTGCAGGGGCACCGTCAACACCTCCTGCAGAGCAGTCCCAGCCACTCTTCACTGATGACGAGGAGGACACCACCAGCATCGACACCCAAGCCCTCCAAGACATCATTGAACTCATCCGCCAATCACCTCCAGGACCAGGGCAGCCCAGCCCAGCTGCATCGAGGAGACCCCACCCACTCCACAAACCACCCAGCAGGAGGCACCCACAACCCCGGCTGTCTCCCAAGACCCCCCCGAACAACACATGGCCTTCCAACGCCGTGTGTTGGAGGGCCAGAGGGAGATGGCTGAGCAGGTGCGTGTGGGGTTCGACCTCATGGCTACCAAACCTGACGCCATCCATGGGTGTCTGAGTCCCATCAGGGACCATCTTCAGTCCCTAACGGACCCCCACAGGCCGCTCCATGGTCTCCAACTAGCCCTGGCTGACATCGCTGGAGTCATGACTCGGAGTCAAGAACACCTGTCCGCTCAGAGTGGCTCCAGCGAGCTCAGCCGTGAGCTGGCACACATGCGGAGGCTCATGGAGGACATGGTGCGGATGGAGGCGGAAAGGATGGCAGCCACCGCTGCACATCAGCAAAATGTAGCTGGGATCTACCATACCCTGCGTATCCTCATCATGGCATTTCTGCCCCAAGGCGTGGCGCAGATGAATGCTGCTGCCCCTACACCATCCACATCTCCGCCCCCTGGTGTGTCGGTGCCTCACAGTGCGGCAGGCATTTTCACTCCGGCACCTGATGTGTCACTGCCACACAGTGTGGCCGACAATCCACTTCCGGCCCCTGATGTGTCAGTGGCACACAGTGCCGCAGCCGGAACTGCACCACCCACAGGTGGGGCAGAGCACACATCCGAGGACGAGGATGTGGATGGGCTTGAGATCAGGAGGAGGCACTAGCATTCATGTCCGCCACCTGGCCTGTTGCAGCTTGGTGCCGCACATGGCCCCATGACCTTCCACTGACCCCCTATACACTCTGCTGCACTCACCTTGGACCGCGACATGGACTGCCATATCCTGTTTGGTGACCAATGACATGGCGACCAGACTGCGGACTGTACCCTTCCTCTTCCGCTGTACTTGTCATTCCCCGATGGACTCTGGCTGGCCCTCCACGGGCCCATATTGTGAAGTGGGGTTGGCATGGCCCTGTACTGCTCCAGCTGCAAAACTCCACTGGATGTGCATTAAACATTCAGAAATGCACTGCTGTGTCATGTCTTTCATCATTCAGGTATGAATGTGTGGATGAATGTAGGGTCAGTGATTCCCCCTAACGTCAATGATGCTCATCTCGTGGGATTCCAGTCACAGGGTGCTACATTGCCGATTGCGTTCCGGGGGCCGTAGACACTACAACAGGGACACACGCATTAGTCACTTCCTTGTCCGGACATGGACTGAACCATGCCCAGAGCCCCTGAGGCATTGTTGCAAGCCGTGCGCTGGTCCGGCGTACACCAGGCCAGACCACTCTGCTTATGCTCCGAGGGGGGGGCCACATGGCTACAAGTCGCAGGTTTACACGCTAGTGGTCTGCAGGTCACTGGTCTAGTTGTCAGCATGTCACGGCCACTCCCTGAGGGCAGGTTTGCACACACACCACACCCATCCGGCACAGGCGTCACAGGCCATGTGGCCCCGCCAATATAAGGGGCAGACAACGTCACATTCCCCACTGCCGGTGGGGACTGGATGACGGACGTTCCACGAGTCTCAATCATAAAGGGCCCATGAGTTGTTGCGCACAGGGTTAGTGGCACCCGAAGCCATGCAGCCGTCACGGGCCTACCACCATGTGGCGCTGACTGGGGTTGCACCCGAAGCCTTGCGGCCATCACGGGCCTACCACCACGTGGCCCTGACTGGGGTTGCACAGGGTTAGTGGCACCGAAAATGCTGAGCGGGTGTGCAGCCTGCGATGATGACGTGTGCACTGATGTGGTCTCTGCCACTGATGCCTCAGGACTCAGCGTCATGTGTGGGACCTGATGGGCCGAGGTACGGGTCCGCATGATGTGGAGCATGCCATGGTGGTGGGACCGGAGCCTGGAGCTTGCACGGGCATGTGGTGTGCCCACTGGTGGACACACCGTTGGAGGCAGGTGAGCAGTGGGGCCTGGGTGCGCAAGTGCGGACAGCCAGCGCTGGCCGGCGGGAGGGGGTAGGGTGCGGCTGCATGTGTGTGCAGGGACGGACATGCGTTGTTGCCGTGTGCAGTGAGATGGACTCTGCCATGATTGACTCTGGCCTCGATTACAGATTGCAGTCCTGGAGGCTTGCAGTGTGTACCGGCACGTGGTTGGAGACACACTGGTGGCAGCAGGTGAGCAGTGGTGCCTGGGTGCGCGGGGGCGGCAGTGTCCCTCCCCCTCTCTCTCTCTCTCTCTCTCTCCCTTCCTTTCCTTCTCTCTCTCTCTCTCTCTCTCCCTTCCTTTCCCTCTCTCTCTTTCTCTCTCTCTCTCCCTTCCTTTCCTTCTCTCTCTCTCTCCCTTCCTTTCCTTCTCTCTCTCTCTCTATCTCCCTTCCTTTCCTTCTCTCTCTCTCTCTCTCTCTCCCTTCCTTTCCTTCTCTCTCTCTCTCTCTCCCTTCCTTTCCTTCTCTCTCTCTCTCGCTCTCTCTCTCTCTCCCTTCCTTTCCTTCTCTCTCTCTCTCTCTCCCTTCCTTTCCTTCTCTCTCTCCCTTCCTTTCCTTCTCTCTCTCTCTCTCTCTCTGCCTTTCTTTCCTTCTCTGTTTCTCTGTGTCTCGCTCCTTTGATGTGCGCATGACACACGTTCTGATTTGGTGCTTTATTTTCCAGGCTGTGACATCGAGATTTTCCCGGACGGACCCGACAGGAGTCTTCCGCATTGGTGTTTTGTGTTGTATTTCAATAAAGTTTTTGGTTGTTACTTCAATGATGAGTGACTGTTTCTCGTTCTTCTGACCACACATGTGTGTTTCTTGTTGTCATTGTGCGGCATCATGCGCTTTTTGTGGCTCTTGTGTCGTGCACGGTATGTGTTTGTCCGGGGGGTCGGGGTGTTCCGGGGGGCCTGGGAGTGGTGGCGGTGGGTGTTGTGGCCCTCATGGGTCTCCGAGTTGCATGATCATTGGCTCCATGGCATCTGTGGGTCTTCAGGTGTGGCTCTGTCCTCGGCTTGCTTTCATGCTGGTGGAGAGGTGTGGTGCAGCGGCCAGGGCAGCTGACTTCGGAGCACAGGGTTCACGGTTCGATTCCCGGCTCCGGCGGCAGCTCAGCTCAGCACCATGTGACTCTGGGCAATAGCTCACGACGGCCCCCAGCGCCTTGAGACCCGTAAGGGTGAGTAGTTCGCGCTTTACAAATACGGATTTAGATTTAGATTTAGATGCTGCAGGTAGTCGTCCTGCTCACCACCAGCAGAAGCCAGGTGTTAAATCCCTGCTGCTACTGCGGCTTATCGCCTGTTTTTGGTTCGCATCACAGATCTGGCAGTTCATTGTGAATGTGGTGTAGTGGTGTTTTCGTGTGTTTTTGCACGGGAACGCCTACTCTGCATCTCATTAGGGTTAGTTGATGGTGTCACCCGTGGAGGTAAATTTTGCAGCATTTATCGCGGGAATACTGGCGTTGTCTGCAGTTTGCACCCGCTTGAGAATGGGGCGTTAAATCTATCTCCACTTTTGATGCGTTAAGGTGGCGATAACTCGGCGATAAGTCCTTGTGAATATGCCCCTAAGTGTGTCCGTGTGGTCATTATGTATGCATGATGGCCCCGGGCCCTACCACATTACATTGTGCTGTGTACAGCGGACGCAACCATGTCACCTCAGGCAGTGGGTAAGACTTTGGACACGTAGCTTTGTCCCCCCCCCTGTAAGCGTAAGCGGAGTGGGCTGGGCCGGCGTACGCCAGGCCAGCGTAGGTGTGTGAAGCATTTGCCCGGGGCTCTGGGCGTGGTTTAGTTCTGGCCTGGACAAGGAAGTAACTAATGAGTGTGTCACTGTTGTAGTGTTGGCGCCACCCAGCCCGCAATCGACAATGATGCAATGTAGCATGCACCCGGAGGGCGGGCTCACACGAACGGAGAAATGAAGGAGCGCAAGACCGCTCGGGGTCTTGGCTCATACATGCCAAGTGTTGTGTGTATCTGTATTGCCGCAGCATGAGCCAAATGCCTAGCCTTAATCGCTGCACGGGTTCAGCCAGGCATGAACTCTACATCTGGGTCCGCCCTATCCTTCCCACAGGCCTACACTCACGTGGCCGCCCACCTTCAACGGCCAACATCACAGTGTCGTTGTCAGGCTTGTGGACATGCGCAGATAGGCATGACAATGGTGTGCCGTAGGAGTGCAAGTGATGCAACCACACAGCGCACACAAGTAATTAGGCTCGGGGGAGGGAGGAGCAGCTGTGAGGCAACCTAACACAGAGTGATGCCGCTCATTTGTCACATGCAAGACATGTCAGACATGAATCCCAAAGTCGCACACATCCCACCCCACCCCCAACAAGCCACTTCACATTTCATGAATGCAAGCAGATGAGAAACTAACATTAGGGATGAAAGCTCCTTTGTCTGAACTATCAGGCTGAAGCACATCTGCACCTCCTACCTCGGAATTGCATGTGCCCGGCACCCCCTGACAGATACTATAGCAGCTGATGACGACTCCCACACTACGCACAGCCCGACGAAAGACCAATGTATACACACCCCACACACAGAAGTCCTTGCTCGAAGTTATCTTGCATGGAATGGCCTTCACACTTACTCCCACACCATCCCAGGCGTACAACCGTTGCACACTAAAACAACTCATTGATCCGAGCTGTGACATTTCATCCACAGTACTGGCACAGGTCAGAACGGTGCTGCTTCAACCAGAGCCACTAACGCAATGGCAGAACATCCCGGACACATGCACAACCCCTGTCAGGTGGAACTGTACCGTGCACGTATGCTGCGTTTACTGGCGGCACTGCCATTGGCAGTGCTGCGGATCAGTTACCGGCTAAGCTTCCGCCTTGCCAACATCACCTGCGTTCAGCATGTGTTGCATTGTCGATCGTGCATATTCGAGTGGTCCATGGATGTCTGCCTATCCAACAGGACGGTAGCTGAACTGGATTTTGACATGTGTGTGCGCCCCCTGTTGGCCCACGGCCAGGAGTGTCACCGTGATACCCGTTTATGGGATGCCTTGATACTTGGCATACATGCTGGCAGCTGGACCTGGGAGATTGCACAACTCCTCGTGTGCAGTGACCACCCTATTGGGCTGTAGTGCTAATTGGTGAAAGGGGGTGGACGCAGCACATCTGTCCGGACCTGCTAATGGATTGCCTCGCCGTCCTATTTGATGAAGTCGACAACGACCTCATGTTGGAAATGATAGCCTACGAAGCTGCAATCACTTTCATGGACGAGTAACTACGTACCTGCAGCCACAACAGATTGGAACCCATTGCACATGTCCCAACACCTTGTTGCATCTTGGAGATCTGGTCACATGTCCCACGACAACAGTGGACATGGCTGCATTCGCCTGGACTCTGAATACATGAGCGGACAACAACGCGGGTTAACACACACCTGTGAAAGGTGAGGCACTCCCCCGGAGTGGACAGCAGCGCTTGGCAACGTTCCTCATCCTGACATACTGCTGCATTGGACTGCATGTCGTGGCACTTATCTTGCCCGTACTGACACGCATATGCTAATAAAGTCTACGCACCTACACTTGGATTCAACTGTGATGAGTGTTGATTTGAATGACAATGTGTGTCTCACTGCCTATCTGGGTCACTGCCATACATGCGCATTGATAGCATTACCCAGGGAGTACCTTTTTGTGGAATCACTGTCCCTACATTCATCCATACTTTCATACTTGATTGCTCATAGCCACGACACATCTGTGTGAATTAGAATGTTTTATTCGCATTCAGTGGAGTGTTGAAGCTGGAGCAGTACAGGGCCATGTAAACCCCACTTTACATTGTTGCCCCATGGAGGGCCAGCCAGAGTCCTTTAGGGATTGACAAGTTCATCGGAAGAGGAAGACTTCAGTCCGCAGTGTGATTGCTGTGTCATTAGTAACCAAACCAAATATGGCAGTCCCTGTCGAGGTCCAAGGTGAGTGTCGCTGAGTGTATCGGGGGACAGTGGAAGGTGTTATTCCAGGGCATGATGCAGAGGGCAGAACCAAGCTGAAACAGGCCATATGGCGGAGATGAATGCTACCACTTCATTCTTACCACAAAGCCACATTCATCATCATCTTCGTCCTCTGATGTGTCAGGTGCCTCACATGTGGGTGGTGGTGTTTAGTCTGCATCAATGTGTGGCACTGACACTTCAGGGGGCGAAGATGTGGATGGAGTAGTAGCAGCAGCATTCATCCGCGCCAGGCCTTGTGGCGGCAATGCCATGACGAGGATCTGCAGGGCATGGAAGATCACAGCTACATCTCGCTGGTGTGCAGCCGTGGCAAACATTCTTTCCGCCTGCATCCGCTCCATGTTCAACATGATCCTCCTTATGTTTCCCAACTCCCAACTGACATCGCTGGAGCCACTCTGACTAGACAGTTGTTCTTGGCTCAGAGTCATGACTCCAGCGATGTCAGCCATGGATTGTTGGAGAGCCTTTGTAAGCAGTGACGTAAAGCATTGAAATGAATAAAATGGATTGAATGAACAGTTAAGCAAGAAGGTTAAAAAGTAATGGTGAAAAACATGGATAAAAAAGAAGATTTAATTATTTGAATTTAATTCATTGGATTCATCCAGTTTCGTGGCTGTGCAGCTTGGTGGAACCAGTACTGATGGTTCCCTCGTGGTTCGTGATATTGCAGCGCAATGAGGCGAAGCGCGGAGCAAGTATGCACGCTGAGAATGTTTGAATATGTAAACAAGGACAAAAAGTGATTACAAGGTGTGCATCTCACCACCTCTTTAACTCATCTAGTTTGGCTGCCATGAGGTCGAACCCCACCCGCAGCTGATCAGCCATCTTCTCCTGGCACCCTAACACACTACGTTGGAATGCCATGTGTTGGTCGCAGGGGTCCTGGGAGACAGCCGTGGTGGTGGATGCTTCCTGCTGTGTGGTCTGTGCATGGGGTGGGGTCTCCTCGATGCAGCTGGGCTGCACTGCTCCTGGAGGTGGGGTGCCGAAGCTGTCCATGGGCTGTTGGAGGGCGTCGGTGTCGATGTTGGGGAGGTCCTCTTCATCATCAGTGCTGAGTTGTTGGGCCTGCTCTGCAGGAGGTGTTGATTCTCCCTCTGCAATGTGAAGGAGAGATGCAGATTGACATTGTGTTCACATGTATGTTGACGCATTGGACAAATTTAGTTACAGACTGCATGACAATGTACATTGTGACTGTTTGTGAGGAGATGCCTATGTGATGCGGGACAGTTGACATTTCTTCACCATCAGGGATATGAGGTTGTACTTGTAAATTGTCATCTCACAGTTTCCTGCTATGCCAAATGCGAATGGCCATTTTCTACACACAAGCGGCGGAAGTTGTGTCCTCTGTTCTGTTGTGAAAGTGTTGCAGTTTGTACCACATTGTTGTCAATGTTGAGGTGCTCTGATTCTTATGTGTGTGTGCTGCATTGTGGGTGTGTTGCCCCTTCGGCTCTGATTTTGCTGGCCCTTATCCCTTTCAGGCGGTGTGCCTTTCACTTCTGTGCTTATACAGTGCTGAGATGTTGCAGACTTGGGTAACTTGGGCTCTTGGTCTGAGTTGTGACTCTTGGGCATGGTTTGTCCGCAGATGTGCTATACTTAATTGTGCATGTGTGCCATTGTGCCCATCTCCCCCCGTCCCCCCAGTCCCTGGTCGTTACTCACCCTGTTGCTGTTGGGTCAGGTCATGTTGTGCAGTGTCCGGTCCCCCAACTCCTGCCACCGTCTCCCCAATGATGACTCGGGACACCATTTCCTCCATCTCATCCAGCTCCTGGTGTGTCGCTGGACTCCCACCTCCAGTCTGCATTGCTGCTTTCAGGTTGGCTGCGAGTTTCAGCTTGGTTTTGTGCTTCACATCAGTCCAGCGCTTCTTGCAGTCATCCACTTCCCTTCTCTTCACTCCGACTGCATTCACCTTGACCAAGATGGACTGCCATATTGTATTTTTAGTTGCCAATGACACAGTGGAGGTGATGAACAGTTGGTGGTGGTGTTCTATCACCTCCGTAATGAGGATCTGGTTTTCCTGCGTACTGCAAGGCGGGTTCCTCTTCTTCTTCTCCTTGCCCTTCCCTGACCCCGAGGTCCCAGGCTGGTCCTCCGTGGGGCTTGTGGGGTTCTGGTTGTCCTCTGTACTCGCTCCGGCTACCTCCATGGTGCCTCACAGTTGTTTGTGTTTTGTTTGTGTTTTTTGTTGGCGCTTTTATAGTGGTTTTTCCCGCCTGACTTGTGGGACTTGCAGGCCTGGCGCTGCTTATCGCTGTGTTTTTTATCGCAGTTGGGCCCATCGCAACTTTTTTCACGTTCGGCTTTAGATTTTTATCGCCGTACCGGTGATTTTATCGCGGACATTTGAAGCGTTATCGGGACACAATCTCATGCTACCGCCGTGTTGAGAATACGACTTTAACACAGAGTTTTTTTCCCGCAATAGGCGGCGATATGTAAAATTGCGTTAACCTATTTTGGCGATGATTATCGCACGTTCTTGAGAATGTGCTCCAATGTAGGGTACTCAATAATATCCATCCACGTGCACTCCATGAAAATATTAAAGGAGATCAAAGTTTTTTTCGGTAGTTGACAAACCAAACGATAAATAATCCTTAGTTACATATGAAAAACTCCACATATTAAAAAAATTACAAAACGCTGGACCCAATTCACAAAACGTGTGCCTTGTGTCTCACGTGAAAGTCAAACCTGACTCACAAAGCCTGTTTCGCAAACCATTTATTGTGAATAGTTTCCAGGTGATACACATTTCTAATTCCTGGAAATTCATGAGTAAGTCACGGTTAATTATGAAATAAGACACACATGCCCATACAAGGCGCCTGGTGAAACAGGCCAGAATATTCAGGTGTTACACCTAAGCCTGCAGTAAGACACACCTACTCTCAGACAAAGATGTGAGTCCATCGGCCCTTTTCTTTTCATACAACCAGCATGTAAACAGCAAAGCAATACATGTACCCTTCTCCATATTCCATTGAAAACAAACATACACTCTACAGATTTCAGGATCACCTTAATTCGCTCAACAGCATTCATTTATAGTCCCTAAGATACAATCATATATTGTACCCTACTTTAAAGTAAATATATACATTTTGGAGTCATGCCTTATACTGTTAAAGACATGCAACACTTTTTGTAAAGTTATTCATTATTCAGTCACTCATTGAACAGGTGTAAGCTCAGAATGCATTGTTATCTGTCCAAGACATATATGTCAGCACTTCAAATCAGTATAGGACAGGGCCTGCTGTACATTTAATTGGCGGCAAAATATTACCACTTCATCTTACCCCCAATGTTCGTGATCCCTTAGAGAGCTATCGCACAACATGAATGTGTAGATACAACGCCCATGCAGCACACATGTAAGTTACAAAATGGCATTTTAAAAAGGTTTGTTTATGTACAGGAAGGGACACCTTCCTGTACATAAACAAACCTTGGCATTTTGCTTTTTCCATGTGTGCTGCACAAGGCAGCACACATGGAAAAAGCAAAAACGAGGAGAAATGAAGCATTTCTCCTCGTATCGCCACCTTAAGACCAGGATTTTCCTGGTCTTAAGTTCGGCGCTGCCACCTATTATCGTCTCTCTTGATAATAGATGGCAGCGTCGAAGTGAATGGGTGTTGCGGTGGAACGGCCACCTCAACACCCACTGCACGCCCCTTTCACGCTAAGTTTAGCGTGAAAGGGGCACTATTACCAAGGCAGCGTTAAGCCACTTAACGTGGCTTTTAGCCACGTTATGTGGTTTAAAGCTGCCTTGGTAATAGGGCGCTGACCCTATCGCCACCACAACGTCACAAAAAGTGACATTGTGGTGGTGATAGGGGCTTGGTAATATGCCCCACGACAATTTTTTTCTAAGCAATATGTGTTTAAGACTAGTTTAAAAAAACATCACACTTAACAGGTGAAATAAGAGAAGATTTAAAATGTCTGCCCACTTCCCCTTCATCGGTAAGAATCTTGCGCTGCCTGATGTTGTCCTGCCTTGCCACAGTAGGGTGCGAGACTTAACCTTTGATCCTCACACTTTGACCAAGGGAGAGAGAGGTGAAACAAATGGCTTAAACCGTGTAGTGTGTTTTTGTGAAATCCTTGAAATTTGGTCACAAGTCTAGTGGAAAGAATATCTTTTACTGACCCATAGGCATTACACAATAATTTATTCCACAGGTAATGGTCACCTCCTTTCCTTGCTAGACCCCCTAGATAGGCTTCCTGTTTTCTCCTTATAATGTCCCACCAACAAAAAGACGGACCAGAGTCCTGTGACACGTGGTGCCTGGGTCAAAAAACGTCATGTGAGGTCCTTATGAACACTACATGCTAAATAAAAAAAGGTGCTCCAGCATCTGGTGAGACACAAACTCCCACTCAACTTATATTTCTTTTAATTAGTTAAACATCTGTGTGATGGATGACACATATTGCCATGAAGATTTGCATTATTAAACTTTATTTTCATACAAAAACATCATAGCATTGTGGGAGCCGAACCCCAAACCCCAATATTCAAATGCCCCCAAAAGTTTGAATCACCACAAAATGTAACTCTGGCGGTTCCGCTCCGACACCCTTTAACTTGTGATAAGAGTCACCACCCAATTTGACATTAAATCCAACAAAATTAGCATAATAAATTTAAATTGGGACCACTCAATAACAGAGTACTAGATCAGGGAAAAGGTAAATCATTTTAGTATAGAATCTCAATATCAAACAGTATAAAATAATAGTTAAATGCCGTAAAGGCATAAATGCAGAGTACATAATCAGAAATCAAAATAATTCTAAGCCCCAAGTAAACATCAAAATCAATAGAGAAATAAACAACATCCCTAGAGGAAAATGAAAAATCTCCAAGTTATAAATGTCAGAATCACAAGGGAGACTGACAGCATCCCTGGAAGAAAAACAAAAGTCTCTGGTTCGCCCCCTAAATCAGGGGTTTTTCTACACATTTCTAGTTTTAATAATAAGCAAAATTGGAGGCATGGCCATGCAAGATGGCCAACAGGACACGTTCGTGAGCGGCTCCACCGCTGCCCCACCTAATCCTACAGAATCCTGCTCTTTGTCTCATCCATGGCGGCTTGGAGACTACGGGATTGTCTCCTGCTCACGGCAGACTGCATGTGAGCTGTGTTCTGGTTGCCTGTAATGCTTCGTCGGTGGGGTTTCCCTTGGAAGATGGCAGGCCTTGCGGCGGTGAGCAGAGGCATTGCTGGGGTTGTTGGGAGTGCCGCAGCCAGTGGAGGCCTGGTTGCTGGGACCAGGTGACCCCCTGGAGGACATCGAGTCTGCCGCCTGCTTGGAGCGAGGTGAGCTTAGGCGGTAGACCGGGACCAAGATCGGGATTTTCTCCCTCCCTTCTGTCCCTCTGTGACTGTTGCCTGCTGCACTGCTGCACCGCTGAGGATCTGTGTCACGTGGCGCAGCGGCTTCTCCCTCTACAAATGGGCCGACCTCTTGGAAAAAGTGTTGCCGGGGTCGGCTGAAGCCTGTGACGAAGGGTGCTCCCCACCGCACTTCCATTGAGGGGAGAAGTGCGACATGGCGGCTGACATCGGGCCAGAGGTATCTAGTCACGCAGAGAGTTGGTGAAGCCTGCGGGGAATCACACTGAAGGGGCATTTGACTTTGTTGGGACTTTGGACCATCTAGAGCTCCCTCAGCCATTTTTTGATTGGGGCCTATTGTCACCTACATCTCAGCACTGGAGACGGATAGAGTGTTCCTGCTGGATATTGGGGGCCCGCCATTGTTGCTTTGCATCCTCTTAGCCAAGACTGTGAATACTCTCTGGGGGGCTCATCTTTGGACAGTGTACATTCCTGATTTTGTATTGTGGCCCACACCCCTGTCCTTTCTTAAGGACCTGGAGGGCCCGGGGGTGACCCTTGGCTGGCACGCGGATGTGAAGGCTCAGGTATGGACTGGCACCGCCTTAACCACAGAGAAGAGGATAATTGCTGGGGCAGCTGCCCAAGAATGAGGACTGATCGACCTTCAAATGGGGAGGAATAAGCAGCCTGGGCCCCCATAGGAGGACACAATGGAGCATTATACCACGCTGATGCCTTCTACACAGCGACAAACGCTCCAGGGTGGTGGTCGTGGAGATTTGGCACTGGATTCGTCGGCAGAGAAACCTCGCGTGCAGAGATATTAGCGGCTATTTAGGGCTCCTGTGTGGTGCTAGAGGGCAAGATTGAGATGTGGCTCTCAACGTGAACCTACTCTGTGCCAATCTACGGAAAGTATCAGACAAGGTCCGAGTCGCGGAGGGGTCAATTGTGGAATTTCAGTCAGAGGTTGCTTCGCTCAGAAATCAGATGGCCACCGTCACCTCTAAGACTGCAACATTAGAGATCAGGGCAGAGGATGCGGAGGGGAGGTTGCGCCGTAACAATGTTCACCTGTTGGGGTTCCCTGAGTGGGCAGATGGGACGGAAACAGAGAGTTTTGTGGAATGCTGGATCAGGGACGCCTTGCGACCCACCGGACTGTCATCCTTTTTGCCTTTGAGAGGGCGCACCAGGCGTTGGTGGCCCCTTCTACGTCGGAGGCGCCACTGGGGGCCATTATAGCACGTATTCTTAATTATAAGGATAGAGACTGTATTCTGCACACGGCCCAGGAAACTAACAGCACCTGCTTTGAGAACCATAAGATATCTATTTATCCTGACTATACTAATAAGGTGCAGGGCAACTGAAAACGTTTTTTGAAGGTCAAAGGCAAGTTGCGCTCCTTGGGCCTCCGATATATGCTGCTATACCCAGCCCAATTGCGGGTGATCTCGGGGGGGGGCAAGTCTAATTTTTTTGAGTCACCAGAGGATGTGTGGAGATGGCTGAGATTTGGGACAAGGCCCCTTGAGACAAAGTGAGGTCATTGAGATCTGGAATCCGTAGAGATAGGGGGTCGCGCAGTCTGAACTGGAGATCGCAAGGGGGGTCGCAGACGGTGGAGCTTGGAGTCTTGAGCACCGAGGCAGGACGAATTGTGGTGCAGGAGAACGGAACTATGGTGCTGGCTCCCTTGAATGCAGCATTCGGACTAGAAGGGACAGAGTCAGTCTCTGTGGAGTCTACAACATCAGCAGATCCTGTTGTATGGAGGGGGATTTGTTTCTACATGTTATGTTGCTTCTCTCCTTTTGGCTCCCCTTTTCCTAACCTTTTTCTTACAGGGGGGTGGTGGGACAATCCTGATGGGTCAATATTGCTGTTTTTTTCCCTAACGTTTGTAGGGATAATGTTTGTTGTTGCAGTGCAGGTACAGAGGTTAGTGATTCTACTGGGGATTGATGCACCAGTTTCCTCTCCCCCTGGGAAGTGGGGGCTGGGTTTAGGTGTGGGCCACAAATACTTATGGCAAACAATATACATATCCTCACATGAAATGTCAGGGGACTATGGGATTACACAAAACGGTGCAGAGTCCACTTGTATCTCCAGCACCAGAAGTTCCAAATATCCTGTTTACAGTAAACACATTTGATGGGCTCGGATGCGCAGAAGCTAGCGAAAAAATGGAGAGGTCAACATTTTTCTGCAACATACTCTTCCTATGCCAGGGGAGTGGTGATCTGGATAGCCCACAGGGTGCCGTTTCGTCATGTGTATAGTGAGACAGATGTGGAGGATCACTCTATACTCTTGCAAGGCACACTAGATGGCAGGAACATTACTATCTTGAACACTTATGGCCCCAATGTTGATGGCAGACAGTTTTATTACACGATGCAGGGGTTACCTGAAGACAGTGTGGGTTACCATTTGGTATGGGCGGGAGACTTTAATTGTATTCTGGATGGGGATTGGGATTGTCACGGCTGGGGATGAAACCGCAGATGACAGAGTCCCTTGCCTGAGTCATGCAGAATCTGGGGTTACTCAATTGTTGGCACACTCTTCATCCACAGACACATGGTTATAGCTGTCACTCCCTGATGCACTGCACATACAGCCGGCTAGACCCACTCCTCATTGGGGGAATGGACCCCTGGACTCTGCAGAGGGTTAATCATCTGGAGAGATATTTATCCGACCATGCGCCAGTGTTGCTCCACTTATGTTGGGGGAGTGTTGCCCATGCCGTGCGGCGTTGGCGCAAGCCTCCGGATTTCCTAACAGACATAGTCTGCCAGCAGACACTGTGGGAGGAGCTCCAGCATTAATTGGGGTGCCACCGAATCAAAGGCCACGGAATGGAAGGCCCTTCACGTTGTCCTGAGGGGGGCCTGTATTGGAATGACATGTGGGGTCCGGCAACAACTTGTCACGAACATTGACGGTCAGGAACAGAGCTTAACAACGCTTTATTAGGACTAAGTAGGCTCTGCTGCCACATGGGGAGAGGTTCTGCGCATCCAACGCAACTTATAGAAACTGTGGGAATCCCTAGGTAGGCACACACTCGCATCTTAGCATCAAAGCCAGCACAGGAAAGGTGACAAATCTGTCCGACTGTTGGCTTGGATACTAAAACATGAGTGAGAGATCCCACCCATTATGAGGATCTGAGACTCAGGGGGACAAGTAGTGGCGTAAAGGCATGACATATTGACAGCCCTAGTGACGCACTTCCGGGCTGTATACCAAGCTGCCGATGAGATCTGCCTGGTTATGGCAGAGAGGTTTTATGATGGGATGACCCTACCCCCTCGCTCCCCAACTGGCACGCAAGACCTAAACGAGAACATCACCCTGGAGGAGCTTAGAGCTGCACTCCGGGATCTGAATACGGCTAAGGCTCAATGAGGGGATGGCTTACCTGCTGAATTTGATCAAGCCTACTCTGACATTCTAGGGGAGAATCTATTGGGAGTCTTCTCAGAAGCACAGAGATTCGGAATCCTGACCCCGACCACATGAGAGGCCATAATATGTCTAAAGTTGAAGCCTGGAGGGGACTTTGAGTATCCCTCCTCCTACTGACTGCACACTAAGGCTAATTCTGATGTAGCAATTCTCTGCAAAATATTAGCGAAGCGGCTACAGGGCATAACCCGTGGTCTGATCCATGCAGATCAATGAGATTTTATGCCCTCGCACAGCACAGCACAGCCCTTAATCTGAGGCGTCTAACCCATGTACAACATGAGACTGCTGGGTCAAACCAGGACTTGGCACTTGTGTCGCTTGACATTGAGAAGGCGTTTGACACAATCGGGTGGAGCTATCTCAGGACAGTGCTTAGGGAGATGGGCTTCGGTCCAGTCTTCCAGGACTGGGTTCAGTTGCTCTACTCAAGCCCCA
The DNA here is from genome assembly GCA_963921515.1 of Calotriton arnoldi. NCBI lineage: Eukaryota > Metazoa > Chordata > Amphibia > Caudata > Salamandridae > Calotriton > Calotriton arnoldi. Next base: position 63,137 of record CAWUFW010000510.1, read on the forward strand.
TGCCCTGCGTCAGGGTGGGTGGGGTTTTGGAGACCTGGAGGCTGGAGCGAGCCACACAACATGGATGCCCCTCTTGCCGCTTCTATTCGCCCTGGCGATTGAGCCCATTGGCATTCTATTGTGTAGGGAGCTGGAGCCCTGGGGAATCGAGTGGGAGAATTGGCACACATCATCTCATAATATTCTTATGATGCGCTGGTATATGTCCACTCGTCTGCTAAGGCAATACCTGTCCTATTGCGACACCAGGAGAACTTTGGGTGAGTGTCTAGTCTATACGTGGACATTCAGAAAACACTGCTATACCCCCTCAGGAAATTGGCCATGTTACCACAGAACCAGCTGCCTGATCTGGGCATCAGGTGGGAGCGAGAGAGCTTCTGGCACCTTGGCTTTATGGTCACTAGGATTGCAGTAGATCATCACTGCGTCAACGTAGATAGGGTGGTATGGGGTCTAGCTGGGTCAGCCGAATTCTGGAACACGCTGCCCCTGCTGGTCATGGGGAGAGCGGCTGTAGATAAAATGGTCTATACCTAATACAAAATGCGATTTCCCCCTACACAAGAATTCTTTGGGGATATTAAATACCCTCCTTGTTTTGCTGGTGTGGGTGGGGAAATGCAGCTGGGTGGCTCTACCTGTTTTGAAAAGGAATATGGAGGAAGGTGGTCTGGCCCTTTCGGGCATACAACTTTATTATTTTGCAGCACACCTGCGACATGCCGCCATCTGACGGATACCGACAACTGGGAGAAACCGCTCCTGCAGAGTACGTTAGGGGATGACATGTTACCGCACATATTAATGAGGGGGGGTCGGGCAGATGCTCCAGTACCTTATCTGGTCCACCATACTGCACAGGTGTGGGAAACAGTGGTAAAAAAGGTGTTACGCAGGGCCCCCTTTGACAGGGAATTACGCATATGGGATCTAGAACCCATTCGCTGAATCAACCTCAGTATGTCCATGGAGAGGTGGAGAGAGGGCGGGTGCTTCTTAGCTGGAGATTTATACCTGGGAGAGGTTTTCCTCACTTTTCAAGAAGCACAGGACACCTTTAATATAGGACGAGCAATTTCCTGCAGTTTGCCAAATTAGAAAACACAGCGAAGGAACTCTGGCACACAGATCCAGCAGCCTACTCACCATCTCAGACATTGGGGGGGTTGCTTAGATGGGGGGGAAGGCAGATACCCTATCTCCCTGTTTTGTAAAGTTCTTCAGGGTAACCCTGTGGAGAGAGTGTACAAAGCAAAAACAACATGGGAAACAGATTAGGGGAAGCCATTTAGGATTGAAATTAGAGTAATTTGTGCAGTCTGGTAAAGACAGTGTCCGGTAACAACAGATTTAAACTATTCCACTTTAATTGCCTGCACCGTACATACATTTCACCAGCCCTGCTAAACAGAATTGACCCTGGCAGGGCGACTCGTTGTGCGCATTGTGGAGAGGAGGGTGCCACATTCATACATCTGGCATGGAACTGCGCATGGGTGCATAGCTTCTGGGAAGAGGTGGTGCCCCTCATCGAGGAAGCAGTGGGAATCGCCATCCCTATGACACCCATAGCTTGCCTCTTGGATATGGTGGTGAAACCCAGGGGATCAAGATCACATATAAACTCCTGCTGTCAGCACTGCTGCTTGATAAATGAAGAACAGCTTTTGAGGTGGATGGGGTCCCAGATCCCAAGTGAGGCCTTATGGGTTAAGGATGTTCTGGGGTGGGGAGTTGCAGAGGAGCAACACATGAGACATTCTCGCACGGATGATAGGATCGCAGAGGGAGGAAGGTTGGATGCTTTCAATGAGCATGGAGACCCAGATATGGACTCAAACCCGGGAGATCTGGAGACGTGATGATACACAGAGAATTATTAAGTAAGAGAGTTGATATTACCAAGTGGGGTTTTGGGTTATTATTGTCCACGATTTGTATGCCGACTTGGTACATATGATGTGATTTACTCTGTGATAGTCCTGGAAATTCCTCCAGTATGAAATGTGATATGGTACTCGCACTCGATAACATGCACTACCTGTTGTATTGGGTTTTTCGGGGTTTGTATGTAATCATATGCATAAATAAAGGTTTAAAAAATAATGAGCAAACTCACGGACATCATAAGCAATACACAAAAGAATCTGTGTGCTGTATCAAAACCAGTTTATCACACACTGTTGGTCCCAATCTGTTGAACTTAGTACAAGTGGTCAACACATGTTTCGGTGGCGATTGCTCCCATACTGCATCTTATGCAGTACTGGCATTCATTCAAATCTTCAATGATCTATGGGGTTCAAGGCTTCCTTGCTCTACAATACATTTAAAAAAAATCTTTTGAGAAGAATTTTTGTTATAGATCATAATATATGCATATCCTGTACAAAATCCAATAATCATTTCTCACTCAGAACTTCAAATTGAGAACCATATACCACTACCCTCAACTATGGGCCACCTTAACTCATCACCACATGTATGTACATAGAAATAAGCAAACAATGGCCACTACACCACATCAAATGAAAATACAACAGGGATACAGAGTATTGTTGCAGTGGAAGCTCTTTTTTTATTTCTTTTTCTCGGTTTCTGGGGCCATACAACTACTTTACAACTTAGTCACTTCACTCAGATTCTATACTTCACCCACAGAGGCACTGGACCTCCAATGGGCCTTTCTTGGCCACCCAATGAGGACAAATAATTGGTAGCCAACTCACAAATTAGAGATCAGGTTCAAGTACACTGCTCTCAGAAACATGCTATAGAACTAGAGTATTGCTATTGAAAGACCCAACCTTCTGAAGAAGTTCAATCTAACAAGAATTATACAAACCAGAAGCTTTGCTGTGGCTACATAGAACAAGAGCAAAAGAACTTGATGTTCTGAAAATAATCTATGACTCTTCCTATGATGAATTTAGAAATCAATATTTCGTAAGCTCAGTTTCTGTGGAAAGAACATTTAAGACACAATAGAAGACTCAGACAAATTTAGATTTTTCAGTTATTATATTAAAGATTCAAAACTAATGAAAATAAGTAAAATTTTATGCAGGTCAGTCATGAGTCTTACCGCACGTAGTATAAAACCTCACATTTTAGTCAAAGTAAATCTATCATTAAATAAAAGAATCCATAAAGAGGATGGTTCAGGTTAGAGTTTCCTACCACCAACAAAGGCAGGAGAATGGTTCAATATAGTTCTCTTAGCATGGGCAAAGGGATCAAGTTAGAGTACACTTAGGACAAGTCCATGGGCATGGGCAAGGGGACTGGAGCAATAATCAGGAAAGTTCAGGTCTGGTCTCCCACCAGACAGTTCCAAATCATCAAGTAGGTAAGTTCATCAGAATAAGAAAAAAGGCAAGGGGCATGAAATAAGGTAACCAGGCAGGCAGTCGGCAATGGAGGAAAGAGAAAATGAAGGGCATAGCCGATCTAAAGGCAAAAGTTGAAAGGCGGCTCCCTACTCCTAGGAAAGTCACTTTTTATAATCCACATTGTCCATTTGTGGCATAAGGTGTTACCATACCATGGTCTGATCATCATGTGATCACTCTTCTGCTCATCAGATACAAAATTGATACTCCAACATATTTTCCCATGTTGCTCATGAGAAACGACTGTCCACTCCCTCCTAACAGGTTAGTTGACAAAGAGCGCCCATGGAGAAAAGATTTCTCCGATAGCAATAAGGCTGCCTACAAGTCAGAACTAAAGAACTACCATTCTCTTATTAAGAAAACCTGCGCAGCTTACTTTAATGATAGAATAGAGCAGGCGGACAACTCCTCCAGAGAACTGTTCGCCTCCTTAAAGATTTATCCTCCCTAGAGAGAACTATGGCTTCTGCCATTAGTTCTCCAGAGTCGTGTAACCAGATTGCCGAGATCTTTGCTACGAAGATATCCAAAATATATGATTCCTTACCTGATGAGGCCCGTAACGGTACATTTTCTCAATCTGACAGAGTCCCTGAGTTTGAGGCCAATTCCCTCTCGGAGTTCTCCCCCCTTCATTGGAAGATTTAAAAGGTGTAGCTTTAAGCATTAAATCCAGTTCCCCAGTGGACCCAGCCCCGCCTAAAATCATTAGGGAAAGTCTAGATGTAATACTGCCCTATGTACAGCAACTCCTGGAGCTCTCCTTCCGCTGCGGTGAGGTCCCAAGTAAGTGGAAGCAACCAATTGTCCTCCCCTTAAAGAAAAAACCATCAGCGGATCCGCGTCTATTGCATAGAGCCACGTACTCTACGGAGTCAGCGTTACTCCTCGCCACAGAGACACTACACAGGCGTGTGGATGAAGATCAGACTGTAGCTTTGGTCCTACTGGACCTCAGCGCAGCCTTCGACATGGTTTCCCACAAGCTGCTCTTGCAGCGACTTAGTTCAGGTGGGCTGGAGGGAGTAGCTCTAAAATTGATGATTTCTTTCCTCCAGGATCGCAGCTTCCAAGTTGCACAGCGCCCACACATTTCCAAAAGCATTCCACTCTCACAAGGGGTCCCACAAGGCTTAATTTTGAGCCCAACTCTTTTTAATCTTTACATTGGACCCCTGGCAGAGACTGTGCAAAGACACAATGTCATCATTGTGTCTTATGCGGATGACACGCAGCTTGTTGTCACCCTGTCTCATAACTCAGAAGAAGCAGCCATCCAGTTTTCCTCCTGCCTGAGCGACCTCGCCTCCTGGATGTTGAGTAACTGCCTCAAGTTGAATGGTAGCAAAACCGAGGTACTGGTCGTAGGTAAGTCCCCTTCCATCTGGTCCTCGGCTTGGTGGCCCCAGACTCTGGGCCTACACCAATCCCAAAGGAGGAAGCCAAAAATCTAGGAGTCTGGCTGGACCCCAAACTCTCCTTCGAGACCCACACTAGGAAGGTTACAGGGAAATGTTTCAGAATTCTCAAAATGTTGAGAAAAACCATGGACATCCTCCCTGTCTCAGCCAGGAAAACCCTGGTTCATGCTCTTGTAACGTCCCAGTTGGACTATGGAAATGTCCTCTATCTCAGAGCAACAAAAAAATGTCTCCACAGGCTGCAACGTATCCAGGATGAATATAGCACTTTACTACGCGATGTATTACATTGCATGCTATTGCAAAGCGGTTGTTACAACGACCGCGTTGTTAGTACGTGATGCATTCACATCGCAAGTCTTTACAACGACTTCCACTAGGGGGCGCGCTGGACTTAGGAATAGTATTATTTACTATTCCTACTCCAGTTTGCGCAACAGAAGGGAAGGTGTTGGAATTCATTTCCAATACCTCAGCGCCCCCTAGTGGAATTCATTGTAAAGACTTGCGATGTAAATGCATCGAGTACTAAAAACACGGTCGTTGTAACGACCACGTTGTAAAGGTATCGCGGTGTAATGACCGCGTTGTAAACGTTGTTTCCCATCCAGAATGTGGCAGCACGCCTAGTCCTTAACTTACCTAGGAGAGCTTCCTCCGCGAAAGCCTTTGACTCCCTGCAGTGGCTGCCTATTTATAAAAGAATTCTTTTTAAAGCCTTGTGCTTTTGCCATCGGAGTCTGCAGGGCAAAGGCCCTAATTATCTCGACGATCTTCTTACCCCCATAACCCAATCCGTCATCTCAGGTCAACTGGGGCTCACCTGATTAAAGTCCCTAAAGTCCAAAGAGCAAGAATGGATGCACGCTTGTTCGGCTACTTGGCAGCCAAAAACTGGAATGCATTACCCCTCTTTCTGCGAGCCGAGCCATCGGAAAACATTTTCCGAAAAAGATTGAAAACTTGGCTTTTCCAGCTGTGAGGCTTGTGTCCGTCTTGCCCCTGTCTCACAGCTCTTGTTCCATCCAGCCTTCTAGAGAGTGGTTTACAGCGCGGGGACACACCAGTTGGTATAACCAGGCGCTTTATAAGTGGTTTTTTATTTATTATATTATTAGCTTATTTACTGTGTTGCTCCTCATGTATTAAGTCGCAGGGTAAAGTACCCATCAATTCACTCACAATGAAGTACTGGAAAAAGTGTCTAATGATTTAATGTAACAGATAAAGAAACATTTGAGGAAACATAACAAAAGTCCTTTACCCCAAGCTATGAAATAATGCAGCCAAAGGAAAAAGGCAATTCAATGTATTTTAAAGTTAGCATTTCTTATTTAGTAAAATAAGCTCATAGTTAAGTTAAAGCATAATGAAATAAATCAAGCATATCATATATGGAAATAATTGCAACATTTTTCAGTGGTTATTGCATAGAAATGTAAAATTCTAAATATGGCCTACTACCACAATTTTAAAAGTACCTACGTGCAAACTATTCTCAAAATCATTATGATAAAATCGTTTTAGGAAATCTAAGACTCTAATAATGTCAAGCATTTATGCTGAAAGTTTCAGTCATATATAATGTAACATGCTTTATTTGCACCAGTTTTTCATTTGCTATGGTGCATTACAATGAAGACAATTGAGATGCTAAGTTTCATCATTAATATTTGCACAATCATGTGTAAGACTCATTTGTTACATAGATATACTGCTTCATATTAATAATTTGTGTTTTTTTGCATCAGAGTAACCTTTTTCATCAATAATCTTTCATAGCAACTTTGTTAAAATATAAGGTAATCAGTTAATAAACATGTTAAATTCATTATTCTATTAGGGCCATATGTATCAAGCCTTTTTCCCGTTTGCAAACGGGCAGATTCTCAGAATTTGCCCGTTTGCGAATGGGAAAAAGCCTTTTGGGATGTATCATCCCAAAAGGTCATCTCAAAATAGAGAATCGCAAAATTTGCGATTCTCTATTTTGCGAATGCAATTAAGGAATTGCAAATTGCGATTCCTTAAATCCAATTCTGGAAGCACCAGAAATTTGCTATTTGGACTTAAGGAATTGCAAATTACCACCAACTTCAAGTTGGTGGTAATTTGCGATTTTCTTTAAAAAAGCACTTTTTTGATTTTTTAAAAGTGCCATATGTCGCACATACATGCCCTTATGGCATGTATGTGCGCAAAATGTGCACACATGCATATTTCAGGGGTGCAACAGGGTGTCCTATTGGCACCCTTGCAACCTTGAAATTGCATTCTCGATTTGCGATTCTCTAATTGGTAATCGCAAATTGAGAATGTCTTCCCATTCATTCCTATGGGCCTCCTAGCCCATAGGAATGAATGGGAAGGTATTCCTTATTTGCGAATCTCAATTTGCGATTCGCAAATAAGGAATATGTAGGATTCGCAAAATTTTTGCAAATCCTACATACATTGCATTTTGCGATTCTCTAATTGCGATTCGCTAAAAATCGCAATTTGAGAATCGCAAAACTCTTTTTTGATACATATGGCCCATGTAGGATTTGCTAAATTTTTAGCAAATCCTACATACATTGCATTTTGCGATTCTCTATTTGCGATTCGCTAAAAATCGCAATTTGAGAATCGCAAAACTCTTTTTTTGATACATATGGCCCCAGATCCTGCTATTTCTACAAATCCAAGCTCACCTTTATGGTGCTGGTACGTCAGTTTCAGTGTTGTTCTTCTAGACGTGTGCAACATGCACATTGGAGTTTCGTTGTCATAATCATTTTTTGTGTCATATAAAGAATGATCAGCTTCTACACTATAACAGTATATAGAACGAGAATCCCAAACTCTGACCTATAAAGAGTTTGCATATATTACTCACTTTGTAGTAGTGTTCATACAAAGATTTCCACTATGCCCATTCAATGGAAGAGCTAATTTGTAGGACAAGTAGGGCATGAGAGAACAAACTTCGGGCCTGGTTCAGAAGTCGGCGGAGGGAATACTCCATCACAAACGTGACAAATATCCCGTTCGCCATAAGAGGATCCCCATAGGATAAAATGTGATCGTAATACGGCGGACGGGATAGCCGTCACCTTTGTGACAGAGTGTTCCCTTCCGCCGACTTCTAAATCAGGCCCTTATCATATATCAATCACAACACCACTCTGTGTCCACTACAGCTCTTTATTACACAGGCTTAAAAGCATAAGCTCAATAATGCTCAGTCTGCTCTCCACCCTCTGCCAACAGCCTTGCACAGGTTTGGGCTAGCCTACAGGGCAATCTGGCAGTGCCAGAAGAGTTGGTCTGATAGGTCAGTGTGTGGGCCTGTTTTTGGTCTAGAGCAGGGCTTAATTTGAGCCGGTGGCTGCACGTGGGGCCCACCTGCACTTATTTTTGAGGATTGACACTTATTTTTCCACAACAGGCTAGAGAGAAAAAAACACAAAAGGGGAAAGAAGGAGGAAGGGAGACGACTATATGCAGGGTATCAGGACATGCTGTTAGAGAACATGCTGATGATTGTTAACAACAACAGAAACATCATCTCTCTTTGACAGGTGATAGAGCAAAAATCAACAGATTAGGCCACATTTTCATCATATTAGCGTTCAAATACATTTGCACCTCTTATTCAGCTGTACCTAAATTTGTTTTAAAAGCATAGCAAAGCATGTGCCCATGCCGCGTTCAAGATTTGGATATTCTTGCCTTGTGTTTTATGGCTTTGTGACTAGCCTCTGAGGTACCATCATATTTAAAATGTAGAGCTGCTGGATATCTTTTTAGCTTGAGTTAAATAAACTATCAAACTAGAACATGAAAATATGGCCTATTACAATAATGGAAGCCTAGAATGGTATCTGACTCACAATTTTCTGAAAGAACTGCACGATTTCCCACTTTAGAACAAACTTTTAAAATATGTGTATGCTTGTAAATACAGGAACACATGGCAGGTTTGAACTGCTCGTTATTTGTTTTGGCCACCAGGATGCACTTGAAACACTTAGGCTTCACTTGGAGATGCATTCGCTGTTCAAAGTGCACTCCTCAGTCAGTCACCTCCATAAATGTTCTCCAAGCAGTATAAATCATCACTGAGTCATCACTGATGTGTTTCACTTGTAACACAGAAACTTTCCAAGGTAAGTTGTCAACATTTCTTTTCTGATGTATTATAGAAGGGTGATACAAAGTGCTTCCCCGAATCTAAAAATCAAATACCAAAGGTTTGTGTGTCCAACAGAACAGCACTCATCTTCTGTGCCACAACCCACATTTTCAGTGGTGACTTCTGTCTTTGAGAATAGAGGGCCTACTGTAGGTTCCGAACAGCTTAGGTTGTAAAAACGTTCTTTGGATTGTGTTTAACTAGCTCAAATCAATATGTAAAGTGTTGTGAATATTACAAAGATGGTCAAGTAATTTCTCCGGGAAACAATACTGTAAATTACTGTTCACCTTTTTTCATTTTGCTGCATTTACACCTTAGGGGCAGATTTACCATTATTTCGCGCAACGTAAAGCAGCAAGACAACTTGCTGCGCTGCTTTGTGTGAAAGGGAGAGTTCAGTAATGTGCAATATCTACTAAGATATAGTGGACTTCTTCTGCCTCCTAGCGTTGGCGCACCTATGGCTGCCTAGCCATGATGCAAAGATGCCTGTGTTACAAACAGGATTGTATTTGGGAATGAAGGGACACCTTCCTGCACAAAAACAAACCAAAAAGGCACTTTCCTTCCTTGTATGCATAGTGCTGAATGCAGCACATATACAAAAGGGAAGTAATGAGGAGAAATACAGATATTTCCCCTCATTATGCCGAGGTCTGGGAGGCGCACCATTTTGTCGCAATCTCAGATTTGCAGAACTTTGTAAATCTGAGATTGTGTCAAAAACCATGGGTGTTTAATTATGGAAACTCACACAACCACCTATGGAATACCTCCCTGCTGCAAGGTAACGCAAGGCAGAGCATCGCTGCTTTGCCCTACTTTGGGTTAACTAAACCATGCAGAGCCACGGAAGGTGTTTTGAGTGGCTTAGTAAATCTTAGTTAAGGGCTTGCGTTGCCTTGTGTCGCCTTGCGCGAGGCAAGTACAACACAAGTCCTTAGTAAGTCAGCCCCTTAATGATCAGTATAATTGTTCCAAAATTTCTAGTAAGTGTTTAAAATTATGAATGTTTCTATAACTGTGGTATTGGACACCGACTAGGCTACATATAATGAATAGGAGCCGCATGGACACATGCTTGAGGAACTGCTGATATAGAGATAAAAAGACACATTGGGGCTGAATTACTATAATATAGAGCAACATAGGGCAGCCACCGAAGTTGCTGCTCTTTGTTGTGCAAGAGGGAGAGAGGAGTGCGGAGCAATATTGACTAAATATGGTCTACTGCTGCTCTCTTCACCTGCATACAAACAGGCTGCCAGTACCCTCCGCACACACACGCCTTTGCACCTTGGTGCGAAAGTGGAATATATCTCTTTACAACGAATGCGCTACAACACATTCCATTACAACATGGTCGTTGCAACGACCGCGTTGTTACAACGCGAACCATTACATCGTAAGTCTTTACAACGACTTGCTGTAGGGGGCGCGCTGGACTTAGAAATAGTATAATTTACTATTCCTACTCCAGTTTGTGCAACAGCAGGGAAGGTGTTGGATTGTAAATCCAACACCTTCTGCCCCCTACAGCAAGTCGTTGTAACGACTTGCGATGTAATGGTTCGCGTTGTAACAATGCGGTCATTGTAACAACTGCGTTGTAATAGAATGCGTTGTAGCGCATTCGTTGTAAACGATGTCTCCCTCGAAAGTGTGTGTATGATGTCTACCAAAGGTTTTGATCTGGAAAGGTATACCTTTCCAGTTCTAAATTGTATGCTTAGCCAATTTTTAAATCATTTTGCACATTGGATGTGTGCTGTGCAGTGCAGCACACGTGCAATGTATTAACTGTTTGTTGAAATAAATATTTTTTCCAACTTTTAGCCTGCCTCAAGGTGGTTGGAAAAAGATGAGTCTTAAAAACAGAAACAATTTGGGGGCATATTCTCAAGAACGTGTGATAACTACCGCAAAATTACCTTAACGCAACCCTTCACATCGCAGTCTATCGCGGGAAAACAACTCCGTGTTAACGTGGTATTCACAACACGGCGGTACCATGCGATAGTCACACGATAACGCGTCAAATGAACGCGTTAAAATCAACGCGACGCTGCAAAAACGCGAAACCACAACACGAAAATAGTAGCGATGACGCCAATCGCGATACAAAAATCTGCGAAAACCAGCCACAGGCCAGCAATTCCCACGCGTCATGTGGGAAAATGCACTATAAAAGTAGAAAAAAAACATACAAACAAAATCCAAACAACAGCGAAGCACAATGGAGGCATCCGGAGCAAGTACAGAGGACAACCAGAACCCCACAAGCCCCCCGGAGGACCAGACAGGGACCTCTGGGTCAGGGAAGGGCAAGGACAAGAAGAGTAGGAAGAAGCGGTTCAGTCCGCAGGAAAACAGAATCCTGATTCCGGAGGTGATAGAACACCATCAACCACTGTTTGTCACCTCCACTGTGTCACTGGCAACTAAAAATGGAATATGGCAGACGTGGACAAGGTGAATGCAGTCGGAGTGCTGAGGAGGACAATGGACGAGGTCAAGAGGCGCTGGAATGATGTGAAGCGCAAAACCAAGCAGAAACTCGCAAACAACCGGAAGGCAGTAATGCAGACTGGAGGTGGGAGTCCAGCGCCACAGGAGGAGCTGGACGAGATGGAGGAAATGGTGTCCACAGTCATCAGTGGGGAGACAGTGGCAGGAGTTGGGGGACCGGACACTGCTCAACATGACCGGACACAACAGCAACAGGGTGGGTAACGACCAGGGACTGGGGGGACGGGGGGAGATGGGCACAATGGCACACATGCACAATTAAGCATAGCACATCTGCGGACAAACCATGCCCCAGACCCACAACTCCCACCAAGAGACCAATGCACACAGGTATGCAACATCTCAGCACTGCATAAGCACAGAACCCAGAGGCACACCGCATGTAAGGGATAAGGGCAGCTAAATCAGAGCTGCAGGGGTGACTCCCCCAAAATGCGGCACACACACATTACATGCAGAGCACATCAACATTGACAACGATGTGGTACAAACCGCAACACGTCCACAACAGAACAGAGGACACAACTGGTGCCGCATGTGCGTAGAAACTGGCCAATCACATTTGGCACTGCAGGGAAATGTGAGTTGACAATGTACAAGTACAAACACACATCCGTGATGTAGTCGGAATGTCCACTGTCCCGCATAAAATAGGCAGCTCCCCCCAAACAGTCACAATGTACACTGTCATGCAGTCTGAATGTAAACATGTACAATACGTCAACATACATGTGAACACGATGTTAAACTGCATCTCCCCTTCACATTGCAGGGGGAAATCCAACACCTCCTGCAGAGCAGTCTGAACCTCTCTTCTCTGATGACGAAGAGGACCACCACACCTTCGACTCCGACGCCCTCCAACAGCTCGCGGAGAGCCTCCGCAGCCCACTTCCAGGATCAGGGCAGCCCAGCTGCCACGAGGAGAACCCACCCCCTGCACAGTACACACAGCAGGCAGCACCCACCACCACAGATGCCTCCCAGGACCCCCACGACAAACACATGGCCTTCCAACGCCGTGTGTTGGGGTGCCAGGAGAAGCTGGCTGAACAGGTGCAGGTGGGGTTCGACCGCATGGCAGCCAAACTAGACGCCATACGTGGGTGTCTAAGTCCCATCAGGGACCACTCACAGTCCCGAACAGACGCCCACAGTCCGCTCCATGCTCTCCAACAGACCATGGCTGACATCGCTAGAGTCCTGACTCTACGACAAGAACGACTGTCTAGTCAGAGTGCATCCAGCGATCTCGCACAGGAGTTGGGACACATGCGGAGGATCATGTAGATCATGGAGCGGACGCAGGCGGAAAGAGCGCTGCCACGGCTGCACACCAGTGAGAGGTAGCTGGGTCCCTCAATGCCCTGAAGACCCTCCTCATGGCATTGCTGCTACAAGTCCTGGCGCTGATGCATGCTGCTGCAACCATCCCATCCACATCTCCGGCCCCTGATGTGTCAGTGCCACACAGTGCTGGAGACAGAACACCACCACCCACATGTGAGGCACATGCAACAGCAGAGGACGAAGATGCGGATGAATCTGCCTTCGTGGTCAGGAGGACGCAGTAGCATTCATCTCCGCCATGTGGCCTGTTTCTGCTTGGTTCTAACCCTCTGCATCATCACCTTCCACTGTCCCCCGATGCACTCTGCGACACTCACCTTGGACCTAGACATGGACTGCCATATTCTGTTTGGTCACCAATGTCCTCCTCTCCTGATGTACCTGTCATTCCCTGAAGGACTCTGGCTGGCCCTCCATGGGCCAACAATGTAAAGTGGGGTTGGCATGGCCCGGTACTGCTTCAGCTGCAACACTCCCTTGAATGTGCAATAAACATTCATATTCACACAGATGTGTCATGTCTATCTGTGCCCACGATCTTGCCATGTATATGGTCGGATCACCACCTAATAAAATTCACAGCAATGATTCCTATCAGTAGTAAGACCCCCACGGCCGAGGGAGGCATGATCAGGAAATGGAGTGCCCTTAACAAACAGGAATTTCAGGACACCCTGGCTAGCTCAGCCCCCGTTCTCAATCCTGATATGAATCTCACGGAAGCAAATATCTCAGCCTGGCTATTAGCGGCCAGCGACACGCATGCTCCTCTCAAAAAACTAAACTGTGCTCGCCGCTCTAACGCACAGAAATGGTTCTCTAATGAGCTAAAGAACTAAAAGTTGGCTCTCCGGCAAAAAGAAAGGAAATGGAGGCTAAACTACTCCCTCGAAGGGAAACTCCAGTACGCGAAGGCACGTAAAGAATACAAAAAAGCCATTACTGCAGCCAAAGCTGCCCACTTCTCCGCCAGAATTTTAAACTTCCACAACAGGTCGAAGGAAATTTTCTCTATCGTCAATGAACTATCCAATGCAGAGAGAGTGCTACCTAAACCTACACCTACCCAAGAACTCTGCAACTCTCTGAACAATTACTTTGTGGAAAAGATCTCCAACATTAAAGCTAGCATCCCTACATCTAGCCCCACGGAGACTCCCCCCACCACGATAATGAATCCGTTCACTCTGGATCACTTCCCTGCCATTAGCACCCAGTCCTTTCTGGACTTGCTGTCCAGAGTCAAATCCGGCTCCCCCAGGGATTGCTGCCAACCTTATATCTTAAAAGACACCCTCTCCGTCCTGCCGCACACCATAATGTCCTTTTTGAATGAGTCCCTCTCGCAGGGCAAGGTCCCTAAAGCATTTAAGGATGCCATAGTGGTCCCCCTCCTAAAGAAACCGGGAGCTGACCCCCAGAACCTATCTATCGCCCCATCTCCTTGCTCCCTTACTTGGCCAAGGTTCTGGAAGCCCACGTGGCAAAGTGTCTGTCCAATTTCATGGAACACTCTGAATATCTAGACCCCCACCAAGCGGGATTCCGTCCCGCACACTCTACGGAGACAGTGATTCTTGCAGTACTAGACGCTTTACGAGAAAAAACCGACAGAGGCACTCCTCAGGCCCTGGTGCTTTTAGATCTTTCGGCCGCATTTGACACGGTCGACCATGAAATTCTGCTGGACCGTGTCAGGCAGGCCGGCATCCAGGGCTCAGCCCTCGGCTGGATCGGCTCTTTTCTCGAGTGCCGTACTCAAGTGGTACGCTTAGCCTCATTCACTGCTCCCAAGATTACTACTACGTGTGCGGTCCCACAAGGATCTTCATTATCCCCCCACCTGTTCAATCTATACCTTTTACCTCTGATCCAGTCCTTGAAGGACAGGAGGGTGACCACATTCAATTATGCTGACGACCTTCAGTTAATTTTTACTATTGACAACTCCCTAACTCAATTCATGAATTCCAGGCCACCATGCTCCATATCCGGCACTGGATGGACCTAAACCATTTAAAACTCAATCCAGGTAAGACCGAACTGGTTCTGACAGGGAGTAGCCAGATCTTCTGGGGCCCACACTATTGGTCGGCGGAACTCGGGTCCCCTCCTTCTCCTTCTACCTCTGTCAAAAGCCTAGGGATCACCATAAATAACAACCTTTCACTAAGTTCCCAAGTTGGTGCAGTGGTCTCGACCTGTTTCTTTCAGTTACGCAAAATCAGGAAGATCAGTCGTTTGCTTACCCACGCAGCACTGATACAGGTCGTGATTGCCATGGTACTCTCACACTTAGATTATGCCAACTCAATCTACCTAGGCATTCCACTGTTCCTAATCAAACGACTTCAGATGGTCCAGAACCAAGCAGCAAGACTGATCCACCAGCAACCCAGATGGCAATCTGCCAGACCTCTACTAAAAAAACTCTACTGGCTTCCCATCTCCCAACGCACAGCCTTCAAGACGGGGTGCCTAATCTTTAAGTCCCTATACTGCCGGAGCCCTAAATTTATCAACTGCCTATTATCAAGGTACACTCCCTCCCGCAACCTGCGTTCAGCTCACCTTCAGCTACTAACCACCCCTGCCTTCAAGTTAAAACGTCAGGGAGGATGCAGGTTTGCATCCTTGGCCCCTAAATTGTGGAATTCTTTTCCACTGGAGATTCGGTCATGTAATAATCTTCTAAGTTTCAGGAAAAATCTCAAGACATGGCTGTTTGTGCAGGCTCATAAATAACTTCACCCAACGGTCCCGACACACTATAGAGCTAGCGCCATGAAACCTCCTGGTGTACGTGCGCTGTATAAGTATTTTATAACATAACATTTTTATAACATAACATGTCTATGATCTTTCAAGTGTGGCAGTATGGATGAATGTAGGGTCAGTGATTCCCCCTTACGTCCATGTTGCCCATGTTGTGGGACTTTTGTCACAGGGTGACACATTGCCGATTGCGGTCCGGGTGGCGCCAACACTACAACAGAGACACATCCATTAGTCACTTCCTTGTCCAGCCCAGGACGAAACCACGTCCAGAGCCCCAGGGTCATTGATCACACCCTTATGCTTGACTGGCATACGCCAGGACAGCCCACTCCGCCTACGCACACAGGGGGGACGACAACGCTACATGTCCCAGGTCTTCACTGTAGGGATCTGCAGCTCACAGGTCTAGTTGTCAGCATGCCACAGCGACTCCCTCACGGCTGGTGTACACCCACACCACACCCATCCAGCACAGGCGTCACAGGACATGTGACCCTGCCAATAAAAAGGGCCTGGCGCACGTGCTGGATGCCATTTCTACACTCTAACTGGGTGTCTCCGTGTAGTTCTCATGTATGCATGAGGGCCTAGGGCCCTGCCACCTCACATTGCCCAGTTCCGGGGGTGACATGATGGCGTCCGCACCACGGAACTCAATCATTAAGGGTCCATGGCTAGCGGTGCACAGACTTGGTGGCACCGGATACACTGCGGCAGGCACCGGCACCCCGCCACGGGACGGTGTCTTGCGGTGCAGTGAGATAGGGGCACCTAAAGTGCTGAGCGGGTGTGCAGCCTGCGATGATGCGCCGTCCTGGCGGTCCGGACTAGCAAGGATTAGTGTGAGCCCTGCTGGACCGCAGTGTAGGCCTGGGCCAGCGGGCAGTGCGGCCCTCCCGCCATGTGGCGTTGCGTCGCGGTTCACAGAGTTAATGGCACCTCAAGCGCTGAGCGGGTGTGCAGCCTGCGATGATGCTGTGTGCACTGATGTGGTCTCTGCCATTGCGAAATCAAGACCCAGTATGAAGTGTGTGACCTGGTGGCCCGCGGTGCGGGGCTGCATGATGTGGAGGGTGTCATGGCCGCGGGCCGCGGGCTTGGAGATCCCACCGGAACGTGGTGGGCCCTCTTGGAGACACGCCGGTGGCGGAAGTTGAGCAGTGAGGCCTGGTTGCGCATGGGGCGGGCAATCGCCACTGGGCGGCGGGAGGGGCTGGGGTGCAGCAGCCTGTGTACGCAGGGGCGGGCAGGCAATGATGGCGTGTGCAACTGTGTGGACTCTGCCATTCATGTCTCTGGAAACTGTTTCAGATAAGGGACCTGGGGGACTGCAGTGTATACCGGCACGTGGTTGGAGACACACCGGTGGCAGCAGGTGAGCAGTGAGGCCTAGGTCCGCAGTGTCGGCACTCTCTCACCCTCTCTTTCTCTCTCCCTCTCTCTCTCTCTCTTTCTCTCTCCCTCTCTCCCTCTCTCTCTCTCTCTCTTTCTCTCTCCCTCTCTCCCTCTCTTTTTCTCTCTCCCTCTCTCCCTCTCTCTCTCGCTCTTTCTCTCTCTCCCTCTCTCCCTCTCTCTCTCTCTTTCTCTCTCCCTCTCTCCCTCTCTCTCTCTCCCTCTCTCCCTCCCTCTCTCTCTCTCTTTCTCTCTTTCTCTCTCCCTCTCTCCCTCCCTCTCTCTCTCTCTCTCTCTTTCTCTCTCCCTCCCTCCCTCTCTCTCTCTCTCTCTTTCGCTCTCTCTCTTTCGCTCTCTCTCTCTGTACTTTGACGGGCGCATGGCACACCTTCTTATCCAGATTTCTGTTTTGCAGGCTGTGACTTACAGAATGTCCTGGGAAGACCCGCCATGCCTCTTCAGAATTGTTGTTTTTGGTTTATTCTGTAATAAACGTATTATTTGGATATTATGATGTGAATGTATGATTTCCCTTTTTCTGACCACACGTATGTTAGGTGTTGTGATTGTGCGACTTCAGGCGATTTGTTTGGTTCATGATTTCGTGGAGTTGATGTGCAATATCTTTGTCCATCGGGGGGGCGTGTGGGGGTGCCCTGGGGGGGCCAAGAAGGGGGGGGTGGAGTCCTACGGGTGGTGGCGGTGGGTGTTGTTGACCTATTGGGGCTCCGGGCTGCATGATCGGTTGCTCCAGGGCATCTGTTGTTCTTCATGTGTGGCTATGGGCTGTGCTCCCTTGTCTGGTGCCGGTTGTCGTCCGACTTTACACCAGGTAAGAGCAGGTGTTAATTTCCTGCTGCTAACGCGCCTTATCGCATGTTTTGTGGTCTTATCGCCGAACTGGCTGGTCGTTGAGAATGTTGCGTTGTGGTGTTGTCGCGGCTTTTTGCTCGGGAACGCCTACTCTGCATATCATTAGCGTTAGTTGCCGGGCTCATCTGTGGCGATGTTTTTGTGGGTGCTATCGCAGGTAAAGTGGTGATATCGGCTGTTTGCACCAGCTTGTGAATGGGGCGATGATTTTATCGCGACTTTGGCTGAGATAAAGTGCCGTTAACTCGGCGATAGTTCCTTGAGAATATGCCCCTTGGAGTGTATGGTTTAAAGAAGAGTTGAATAGACTCTCTACATTATAGGCAGATTTGGAATAGGAAAGTGGAGTGGTTGGAAACGAGACCAGAGATGGAGTAGGACATGTAGAAAAAGATCTAAAAGATCACCTTAGTTTGACTGGTGTTAAATTTTAAATAACTGGTGACTATCCAGGAATCTACAGCCAGAAGACACATGGGACCTTATCACAAAGGTAAACATGCACATGTATATTTAGTCAGATTAATATTTACTACGAGGCCTAGATGTAACTGTACACTGTTTTGCTAATCACCATTTCCAAGTGTAGATTTATGTTACTCTACACTTTTCTCTATTCATCATTTCCAGTTGTAGATTTTAACCTAGTTGTAGACTTACTTGACCTCACCTCCTCAAATCAGGTGGTGGAGTTTCCTACAATATTATTTGCCAATGATAAGTTATGACTTGTAACTTTGCACACGTAAGTGGAGATCTCTGCCACTGTGGCAGCGATCTTCTTATGAGTAAGTATAGGGAAAACTGTCAAAGTTCATTCTTCTTCTTAAAAGTTTCAAATATTTTTATGTATGATATGAATGTAAATTAATGTAAAATATGTGTTAATATCTAAAATGAATACCATAAAATGTTACAACAAATTAACTCATCACATTAAATGTGTATTATTAATTTAATTTAATATACATATATTAACTTCATTTATAAATAACTAATAGCGGTAAAAAATCCCAACCTCAATAACATTTTGTTTTCTGACCGACATCCTTGATTTGACTTCCGACCGCTGTATTATGATTATGGCGGTCAGAAGTCAAACTGGCCGGTTATTCCGGCTGGCTTCTGATGGGCTCATGGAGCCCGTCTCAAACTGCAACATAATCCCTTACGGACGGCATGTCCGCCGTCAGGATTATGAAGTCGGTTTCAGACAGGCTTTCCATGTCGGGCTTTCCGTCATGAAAAGCCTGTTGGAAAGCGACTTAGGGGGCTCCTAGCAGGGCCCCTATCCCTCAGCGGCCTCCGGTTGGAGGACTGGGGGACACATATGATGCCTCTTGTAAATCCCTGCACCGTGAGGTGCCTGCCACACGGTGCAGGGATTCACAGAAACTCCAATTTCACTATGGCAGCTTGTGCTGCCGCCGGTTTCCGACCGGAACACAAGCTCCCATAGAGAAATGGAAGTTTGCACCCGCACCATGTGCGGTCGCATCGTGTTAGGGGGTGCGGAACCGCCGACCTATGGTCGGTCGGTTCTCAAACCAAGACGGTCGCCCGACATCGTAATAGACCCCTATGTGTTGAATTCATTTGAATTTTTTTTAATAAAAGTTTAAAAGTGTATTTATTAATTAAGATAATGATTACATTTTAAAATAATAAACTAATTAGCTAATAATTAAATATAGCTTTGATGCTGATTATATATATTTGTAATTTAAATGTCAAACGTATTTATTTAATCTAATATTAGTTCCTATAGGGTGTTTTTCTATTTCCCTGGCACCATTATTTTCAATGGAATTTTCTTGCAGTATCTGTGAATAAGCATGTGTGGTGTTTGATTTACACTAGGCGGGGCTGGAGTACATTTGCGTCTGTTTTGACACCTTTAGGAATCCAGTAACTTTAGAAATGCAGTTTATGAACGGCAATGGTCTTACTCCTTTGTGGGTGTGTGTTTTGAATTTACATGACCCTCCCTAAACACCCCCTTAAATGTCACTAAACCCTTCTCATTTAATAGCAAGTATTCCCTAATTTCCAGCCACTACCTCTAGCCCGTCCCAAATTTACTATGAAAACATATACCCACATGTGCGGAGAACTCCTCCACCTTGGCGGAGATCCCCAAAAAGATAGGCGAAGAGGAGGTTTTTGGATGTAGGATTGCAAATAGCATTTTGTAGTATGTGAGTAAATACAAAAAAAGGCCAGTTTGTGACTAAGCCCTGTGAAGACTTGATCCCGGAGGGAGAGAGAAAAGACAAAAGGATTTGATAGTCTCCAGAAGTGGGAATTCAAGCCATAGACAGAAATGATGCAGAATAAAGTAGTAGTTTACAGAGAAAATAACAGGCAGTAATTCGGCCCTTCAGGTCGCCATACTTCACTTGTTCACTGGAATAATCCAGGTCATTCCAAGAGACAAAGAATGTGCACTCAGAGAGATGGGATGAAAACCAGGAAAAAGCAGGGCCCCTCATATCTAGTGTAGAGAGAGTGGAGAGAACAATAGCGTGGTCTATGGTAGTCTATGGTATTGAAAGCAGCAGAAATATCAAGAAGAATTAGAATAGAAGATTGCTTGTTATGGCATGAAAAAAGGAGAAATTTGGAGATGGGGGCAGAGCAGTTTAAATAGAGAAACCTACGCAAAATCCTGATTCAGCGGGCAAAAAATATTATGGGTCAGAAGGATGTGTGGAAGTCGAATGGAGATTAAGGGGGATATTCTCAAGAACGGGCGATAATTATCGCCAACCTCGGTTAACGCAATTTTACATAACGCCGTCTATCGTGGGAAACTAACGCCGCGTTAACGGCGTATTCTCAACACGCCGGCAACAGGCGATAGTTTCCCGATAACGCGTAAAATGTCCGCGTTAAAATTACCGGGACGCCGATAAAAAAGGAAACCCGAACGTGAAAAAAGTGGCGATGGGCCCAACAGCGATATAAATATCAGCGATAAGCAGCGCCAGGCTTGCTATTCCCACGTCAGGCGGAAAAAATCACCATAAAAGCAGCAAAAAAAACAAAATAAAAACAAAACCCAAACAACTTAGAAGCACCATGGAGGAAGCTGGAGCAACTACAGAGGCCAACGAGAACCCCACAAACCCCCCGGAGGAAAAGCTGTCTTGTTCTGCGCTGCCTCGGTGGTAGTCCGGGGTGGGGATCCTGGGGTGGGGTGGTGGGTGTTGTGGCCCTCTTGGGTCTCCAAGCTGCTTGATTAGTAGCTCCATGGCATCTGTTGGTCTTCAGATGTGGCTCTGGGCTGGGCTCCCTTTATACTGCAGGTTTTCGTCCTACTTAATACCAGAAAAAAGCAGGTCTTAAGTCCCTGCTGCTAACGTGCCTTATCGCCTGTTTTTAGGACCGCATCGCCGATCTGGCTAGTTGTCGCTGTCAGCCTTGGCGATGTTTTCAGCGCCAGCTATCGCAGGTAAACTGACGATGTCGGCTGTTAGCGCAGGCTTGTGAATAGGGCGATAAATCTATCGCCACTTTCGTGGCGGAAAAGTGCCGCTAAATCGGCGATGAGTCCTTGAGAATATGCCCCTAAGTGTTTTAAGATTTCAGAAAGAAACAGAAGCAGGCAATAGGTAGGCCTGGGCGTAGTTCGCAGAGTAAAACTCTGCGGAATTCCGCAGAGTTACTGAAAAACTCCATAGGATTCCACGAAGTTCCACAAGCAGGCGGATTTGTTGCGACTCTATTCACTGAAGGACCATAGTCAGCAAATCATCTGCTTGACTGGATGTCTGAGAAGTGTGAATGATGACCATTTGAGAGCAGATCTATTGCATATTTTGATTAAGGGTAGGCAACAGTAGGTCTCCTACTTGTGAAACGCTGCATAGCATTACGCTGGGTGTCTGATAGTGGACCCACAGATCAGGGACACACTAGAATGGGCCCTGGAAGAAGAACTGCACCTAAAACATGTGCGAATAGATAAGAGAACTGAGGAGAACTTCAGAGAATGAGCGGGTCTGAATGGTAGATGACCCTAGGACAGAGGAGGGTAGGCACAGGTAGAGGGGATAGGAGAGGAATGACACAGAATATAAGAACGCAGCCAGGACTCACTCTGAGAACTACGACTATGCATGAGCGGCTGTGACTCGGAGGTTCTGGGGGGAACAACCCACCAATGTCCGCACTATTCTTTGTATCATTGTGGGACGCTGCTTTGTGGCGCCCCCTTTTTGTGCCTGTGAAAGTTGGTTTGTATTGTTATAGTATACTAGTCATTATCATATAACAGAAAAGACGCATAAACACTGAGAGGATAACATTTGTAAAGACCGTCGCATTACACATGTTATCTGGAAACCTGACCTAGCCCAAGGTGGCACAGGCTGCTGGGGTAACTTCAAAACATCTTCTGAGGATCCTGAAAAAACAGTCAAGGCCGGTTCCTCCCTCAAGGGGAGATGAGGCAAAGACATCATGGACGCTGTTGGGGTGGCTCCAGGCCCACGTGTATCTGCAGACTTCTCTCCCATGTCTAAACGTATACTGTGATGCCTTTTGCGCAATTTGTAACAGTTGACACATGTTGGTTTGTTATGGAAAACAATTAATAAACAGAATAGGCAACAGGAAATCCGACTTGCTTAAAAGTAATTATTCTTAATAAAACGTTTTGAGACCTGCGCACGGTGGGGTTTTAGCACAATACAAATGCCAATAACTTGAAATGTTTCCTACTCTGTTATCTCACATTGAATAGAGCTCTGGAATGCTCACTTTATCCATAATGAGAAAAACTAACTAAAAGCATCAGAAAACAAAACATACGGAGTTTCATGAAGTATACACACCTTGCATGGGATATGTCTACAATGCACCGTTTTATAACAAGCACACCCCTACTTTTAATCTCTATTGGACCATGTGTAAGCTTTTCTTATGTGGGTTAAAGAAAATAAAATTACTGAGTTAATGCAAGCTAACAACTTGGGAGAATGAATAAAGCGTGTGCAGTACATGATACAACTGGTGACTGGTTCTCACAACTTTTTATTATTATAGGAGAAACACAGTGTTGAACCCCACTTTGCACACGCCACAAGTCATTTTATTTATTGTGAATTTACATAGTACCAGCCCCAAACTGGGACAACCAAGTGCTTTGTTAGTGGGGGTTCATGCCTAGCAATTCAGTGGGAAATAAATGGCACAAATACCTTGTCTCATGCGCTGAAATGCATTTATCAGACACACCAACAACTCAGACGTATAAAAGTCTCCACAGAGCAGCAAAATAAACTTTTCGAGCACATGAATAAGTAAACGAATAAATCATGCGGTACTTCAGCATTATACACTCAAAAAGGAACATTATGTTGCTATAATTTTTATTCCAAACATGATCACTGTAGTCCAAACAGCATGCCACTTCTGTTAAACCACCATTATGGTTCCCTGGATGCTGGGGGAGCAGGTGAGCCTTCAATCTTCTGATTGTGATGTAGGTGCCTTGTGAGCGTCTGTCACATCTGCTACCATTCTTCCAATAGTTGGACAATCTTTGAAAATATAAATTGAAAAATAAGCTACTGTGAAAGGTCCATTCAAGTGTTGATTTCAAAGGTGGTGCAGGCGTTTTCGTTTCATCCTTATTTCAATAAGCATTGGCAAAGTCAATCGGCGTAGCTTTAATGTGCTAATGCATGCAAAGACAGGCATGCTCAAGTGTGCACTTGTGCGTGTGTCTGGTGTGGGTATGCGCGCCTTAGCACAATAGACCCAGATCTATTGGCTTTGCCAATGCTTATTAAAACTATGGGACAGTTGCAGCAGTCTATTACGTGATGGGGAAAGCGTATTCAGGGCCAGGGAAGCAGTCACTATTTCTGTGTCGAATGGAGATCATAAGTTCAAATTGTGCCTATTGTTTCCTGCACTATTTAGTACAATCAGCTTGATTTAATACTTACTAATTATCCAACTAATAAACTACCTTATTTCACATAGACAGAAATCACCTTAGACACACACACACACCTCTTCTGAGCGATTTGTAGAACTAAATAGTAATGCAGTGTCTAAACGCGTGATTGCAAAGTGACTTTGCAAACAATTTACAGAAGACGCCTTATATCTCAGAATCACAATTAGTTTTGGCAGCTACTCTAACTGCATTTTTACCTTATATCGTGCTTTAATGTCCACACTCTCATTAGAATTCTATAGCACCCTGCCTACACCATTTACATTTTTTGTCAGATACAACTGCAAGAAGCATTGGATAAGCTAATATACTTTACCTTGGTAAACTGGTGTGATTGTTATTTTTTTATTGCGGAGATAGTAAACAAAAATAAAAAAAAGAAGAAAAATTAAATCATGTTTTCGCCAAAACGTGGTGGGCATATGCTTCCAATCAAAATCTTAGATTAAATAATAGCCCTCACCTATACTTTTAGCAATGTGGGGGATTACTAGCAGCCTGGTGACCTAGGAAAAGGCATGAGAACCCTTTTTAGCTTTAATGCACATCACAGGAAAATATGACTCTTAGTAACACAAAGAAAAGTTAATGTTGCCTTTGAATTACTGTAATCTGAAGACGTAGTTTAAACTCACAAGGTTGATTGCAAACATAAAATGGGATAAAGAAGGGAAAGAAAAAAAAAGCATTGGTAAATTGAGGCACTGACCCGCCTGCCCTAGCACTGAAGTTCTTATTTTTAGGTGAATGTGCACAAGTGATTAGGTGAAATGCCCTCATTCACAGTGAAGCACAGACAGCCAATTTCTAAAGTGGGCGCGACCCACTGCTCCATTCTGTGTGTTGTGAAGGGTGCAAGCAAAATGTAAATTACTGTTGAAGAGACTAATGGAAGAAGAGGGCTGACCCAACGCCCCTCTATGCATGCATTTATGAAGGAGCATCATGAACCCGCAGCCGTAGCAGCTACAGTGGGGGTGTTCTTTTTTAGGACTCTTCTGTCTGCAACTCGGCTAGACAAAAACTCGTCATTAATGCTGAAATACACCGTCAATACAAGAGCAAGCACAAGCAAGATAAAACAGTACTGAGTAAAAAGGACAGGGAAAGATAGAAGGAATATTGGAAGGAAGGGGGGAAAGAAGGATGTATGGATGAATGTGAATGTGAACGACTGAGTGAAAGGATGACTGAATGATAGGTGGATAGGCAGCTGAAATTACAGCAGAGTAAAGGGATGGATGGGTGGATGGATGGATGGACGAGTGGATGGCAGAGGGGATGGATGGATGGCAGAGTGGATGGGTGGATGGCAGAATGGATGGATGGGTGGCAGAGTGGATTGATGGATGGCAGAGTGGATGGATGGATGGCAGGGGGATAGATGAATGGATGGATAGATGGATGGATGATGGTTGATGGATAGATGGATGTCAGGCAGAGTGGATGGAAGGATGACAGAGTGGATGGATAGATGGTTGGATGGCAGAGTGAATGGATGGATGCAGAGTGGATGGATGGCAGATTGTATGGATGGGTGGATGGATAGTTAGCAAAATGTCTGATGGAAGAATTGATGGATGGGTCGATGCATGGATGAATGAATGGGTGGAATGGAGAAAGATTGAAGGATTGATGAAAGAATGAATAGATAACAGAAGGTGAAATAGTGGATATCAGCAGGTGGATGGAATGGTGAAAGAATGAATGGCTAGATGCATGGAGGACGACAAGGAAGCTGTTCTAGCTAGTGGTCAGCTTACTTTGTTCACTTGCTTGGTGGATCAGTGCTTTAGTTCAAAGTGGGGGCCATATTAATTAACTGGTTACTCCCTTGTATTTTTGTATGTATTTTCATTTATTAGGTCTGGTGTTAGCCAAGACCTTTTGACTGTACTAAAGTTATGAATTTAATGTACTTATTTATAGGGGCTTTCAGCCAGCCCTCTTCATTCATTAATCCTTTGTTGTGTCATTCACATTTTAATTCCACCCACAACAGCATACAACATAAAGCAATAGGTTGGCGCACATCAACCATTGGCTAACTTCACTGTGAGTGATGGCATTTTGCTCTTTCACAAGGAGCATGTCCTCACACAAAGTAGAGTAGGTGAGTGCCAGATAGTACTATGGCAATAAATGCTTTTTTGAAACCAAAAGAAATTTCTGCTTTTTTATTGGCATGAGCCTGGTCACTCCCACAACAAAAAGATTTAAAAAAAAGACATGACAAAACAAAACAACCGTTGTCAAAGTCAAGAGGCCGGCAACCAATGCCAGACATATTGTCTTTGCTAATGCTTGCAAATTACATGAGACTGGCAAGGCAGCTGATGCTGTCTCTGAGTCCAACCTAAAAATGCTGAATCAGACTTGTTGGAATTGGAACTTGTGAAGTTCCATTTTTCACATCCCTTGTCACAGAGACTAGGAACACCTCCCTCTGTTGAAAAGAAATTATTTATACACTTAATTTGTCTGTAAAAAGTGCTTTATTGTCCAGTTTACAATGGAACATACTCCAAAATGTAAGCTTACACTGTAAACTACGCAGAATTTTCAAGTTAACACAGAATTGGGAATGTAATTGTGCTAAATAATTGTAGAGTTTTAGATGTCTTTCAAAGACAATTTTGAAAAATGGCAAAGAAGCAAGACCATGCCCATGGACAAAGGATTAATTCCCTGAAAGAGCAGTCTCGGTCGTAGCTTAGTCAGTGAGATTTAGGGTCTGTGAATCTCAAATTTCCCAACTAAAAAAGCAGTGGGCTGCAGAGTGGAGGGGTGAGATGATCAAGATTCTTCAGGGAGACATTCCATAGGTGGAGCATAGGCATTCCTGTGCATCCACCCATGAATTTTGACGGAAACACAGATTTAATACAGGCAGTAAACCTGGGTATGTGCCAAAATGGTGTGCCTACCCAAGGCTGGCATAACCAGGAGAAATATCTTTATTTCTCCTCATTACTTTCTCTTTCTACAAATGCTGCATTCTGCAGAACACATAGAAAGAGGAATATGGCTCTATCCCTTCCTGCACAAAAATAATCCTGTCCATAATGCCTGCACTCTTGCACTATGACGCAAGGGTCCCTGCATTGGCACTAGGCTACCTGAAATGCGCCAGTGCAATGAGAGCAGAAGTGAGTCATATGTTAGTAGATATGGCACATTTCAGCTCTCTCCCTTTCACACAATGCAGTGCAGCAAGGTTGCCTTCTGCCCCCTAATGCCAAATCTGCCCCCTAATGTAAAAATATGAGAGTCACTTCAGAATTCAAAAAAGTGTATTTCTATAACATGTGGAAGCGCTTAATGTTACTACATCAGATTACATTTATGCATAGGCAATCTTTATTAAAAGTGGTTGTTTTTTAAGCATGAACTTAGAACCATTAATGGTTCGCCCTCCCAACAACAATGCCATTGAACTAAGTAATCAGTGGTCATGTAAACCCTAAACGTGACCTACTTTTTTATTATAGCTGGAGCAACATTATATTCTATTAAATCAAATATAAAAGGTGGTTGTACAGCGCAAATCCTGAAGTCAAGTACTAAAAAGTGTCTCAAATGCAATACTAAAGAGAAAGGAGGCTCTGTAAAATAAAATGTTTGCTTAGGATCACACGATTTGGATCAGCAAGGAAACTGGTATTGATTACAGGTTATATGGTTTCACATTTTGAAATTCAGCCACCAGTTGTATATCTCTGTCTCTCTCTTCTAAATTACATCAAAGGTCACTGTTATGTCTTTTATTTTTGGCGCACAATGAGAAAAACAGACACAGATGTGGCAGATCCGACTCAGAGCCCACAGACCCAACTACCAAGCCTATACTACATTTATTTGGAGGGGTGTTCACACCTCAAAAACCCCCCTGAAGTTTCAACATTGCTTGACCTAGACGTTTGTTCTCAAATTCAGCATACACATCACCGTCAGATAATAGCAGGTAAATACAGCTATGAATTTCTAGAAAATTACAGTACAGCGCGGAGGAGAGTTTTGGAATGTGTCAGAGAGTGCGTCGTATGAATTTCTTAGCCTGCTCATCGTGTCTAACCTCAATTATCCACCTCAGTGAAATGGGCACCATCTTACTTATTTATTTGTTTGTAAAAGCATTGGCATCTTTTGTCACATAACAAAACACATAAGGGCAAATTTACAAACACTGGTGTCACTAGAGGGGGCCAGATGGAATCCGTGCCCACCACTATTTGACATTGCCTGACCCTCCTTGTGCCCCACCACTACAGCTAACAGGAGATGACACATATAAAACACAGACACTGCACCTAGCCTCTCACAATAATTTGTCCAACTTGCTTTCATTGCAAAGCAGTGATGTTTGCTTAAACTGTTTAAATCAGACTTTTTATGTGTGTGTGTATAAATCTATATTCACTGAAAAAAATGAAGGCTAAAGTAACGTTATAGTTAGGTGAAATGTTTAGTAACAACGTAATGCTGAAACAAAAAAAACACAAATTCTTCACCAGTTATAGTTATTTCAAGTAACTATAACTCGTTCACTAAGGTAACTATAACTCATGCCCCTGCCAGGCAGTTTTCTCATCAATTATTTCATTGCAAAAGTTGTGGTGATGTCATCAATGATGTCATAGAAGATGTCATGAGTGATGTAATATATGGGGTAATTAGCAGTGCTTGGGGAGGGTGCAAGTTATAGTTACCTTAGGGCGCATGCTATAGGTACTTGAGATAACTATAACTATAACTGGTGAATTTCTGTTTTTTTTAGTTTAAAATGTTACGTTGTCACTGAACATTTCACTTAACTATAATGTTACTTTAACCTTTGTTTTTTTCAGTGAATTTCCAGGTTTTTTTTTTACGTAAAGTAATATTTTGTTACCATATGTAAAGCCAACCCCTTTGGCCATGCACCGTGGAGAAGTTGGCTGCAGGGCTTCAAACCCCCCACAAGCAGCCAACCCCACGCTGCGAGGTTGGCCGCAGTCAGCCAACCCCAGGCTGCGCACGGCCTTTGGCAGTGTGCAGCGGTGGGTTGGCCACAGGCCCTGCATCCAATTCCCCATAGGCGGCCACGGGGAGGCAGCCCACCCCACACAGCACACGGCCTGAGAATGTGTGTGGGATAGGACACAGGGCCTGGCTTGCAGCCTGGCCCTACGTCCAACTCACCGCAGTCAGCTAACATCCTCGAACCCAATTTAAAAAAATAGAGCATAAAAATAAAGCATTCTGAGTGGCCTAGGGAGCTTTTTTTCCCCTTGGGCCAATTTGTTCCTGTGGGAGCAAGCGCTCTGTTTGCTGCATGCAATATGAGAAAAATGTTGCTGACAGCCATTACAGGACTCGGGGTCTTAGTCCCCTGTCCTGAACAAGTAAAAGAACGAAAATATAAGGTGGCAGGGTAGGGATACCCTGACCCACTAAACCCCATGGAAGGGACCCAGAGGGACCAACCCCGGGAGCCAAAAACAGAAAATGAATTGTAAAAATTTGCCACGATACTGTGGGATTCCCGCGGGATTGTGAAGAAAAAAATATATGGCGGGCGGAGACGCTCTGTTCTAATAAAGGGATGGGTGTGCGCTGCCCCCCTCCCCTAGTCTTTACAGGATCCGGGCATCCCACCTCCGGGGCCGAAATTAATGTATATTGGGAGAGGGCTACACTGTCCCCCTTCTCAAGCCATCGGAGGCCCTGGGGAGCCCCACCCCAGGCAGAAATTTCTAAAAATGGGGAGCAGGACTGCCCCAAACACCACCACCGGCCGCAATTACTGAGCCTTTAATCCCCCCGGGGCCAGCACACTAACTATGTCCCAGGAAGCCCACCCCCGGGACATAGAGGTTTCCCTGCCCACAGTGGCATGGGCAGGGAAACATGTGTTTGCTTCCACTTGGCAGGAGCATTTTTTTATTTCCTGCCAAGTGGGAGCAAACACAAAGTCTGCTCCCAGCCGGCGGGAGCTTAAAAAATGCTCCCAGTCGGCTGGAGCTTTAAAAATGCTCCCAGTCGGCTGGAGCTTTAAAAATTCTCCCAGCCGGTGAGAGCTTTAAAAATGCTCCCACCAGCTGAGATCAGACTTTTGATCTGTTTCCCTACCCGCACTGATGCGGGCAGAGAATCAGATCAAAATATTGCTCCTGCCCACAGAGAGCAGCATTTGTAGCTGGGAGCAGGATGGGGCCGCAGGGGCCTTGGGGCTCCCCCCACGGCCCCCAGCAAATGTTTGGTGGGTGCCCCCTGGGTGGGCACCAGGGCACCCACCTTTATTGATGCAGGACCCGGGGCAGGGAAAGACTTGGGGAGGGGGATCACTTGGCTTCCCTCCTTTTCAATTTATAAAAACAGCCCTGGGGGATGGGGTACCCAGAAGCTAACAAGGCTTGGGGAGAGGGGTCACGTAGCACTCATCCCCTTTATTTTTTTAAAAATGGACATGAGCGATGGGGTCCCCAGGGCTTAATAAGGTTCGGGGAGGGAGGCAGGCAGCCTCCCTCCACGTTCGTAAAAAATAGGCCCCGTGGAATGGGGTCCCCAGGGCCTAACAAGGCTTGGGAAGGGGGCCACGAATTCTGTGCACAGCGGGGGTTGGCTTTACCTATGGTAATAAAATATTATTTTACATTTTAAAAAAACTAGAAAATCACTGAAAAAAACAAAGGTTAAAGTAACGTTATAGTTAGGTGTGATAAGATTTGTTTTTTTTTTAAAAACTTAAAAATTCACTCAAAAAAACAAAGGATTAAGTAATGTTCTAGTTAGGTGAATATGCCAGTGACAACATTAATGTTTTGAACTAGAAAAACCACAGAAACCACCAGTTATAGTCAGCAGAGCTGACTATAACTTGCGCCCCACCAAACACTGCTTATGACCTCACATATTACATCACTCATGACATGTTCGATGACATCATTTATGACTTCACTGATGACATCTCAAATAAAACAGAGCTCCCATACATCTTTTAGGAGTGGTAACAATGCGCATATTTTTAAAGGATCGATCAACAGTAAGCAAGATATACATAGAAGAACAAGGCCCCTAATAGAACTTGGGATGAAGTTAGAACCTAACAATGCTGAGCAAGTTCTGCTAGTTGAAAAGTCAGTGACAGGCAAGGAAGTATGCAAGGAATTTCCTGAGCTATTCAAGGATAGGTTGGGTTCATTAGGGGAGTTCTTGCTCCAGGCAGGAGCAAGGCTGTGTTGCCTGCCTGGAAGAGTGGGCAGGAATAAAGTTTATATTTGCTGCCCGCCCTCCCCTGGGCAGGGAACACAGTAGTGTCCCGCAGAATGGGATCCCCGAGAACCTGCAGCTGTCATATGACCCAGGGCATGAGGTCCTGGGGCCAGTGAACTACACAGGGAGGGGGTCTGATATCTGAGGAGGCCCCTACCCGTTGTTAATTTTACAGCCCTTGGGGAATAGGGGCCTCTGAGCAGCTCAGGGAGAGGGGCTGCACACCCACTTCTCTTAAATTGAAATCAGCCCCTGGGATGGGGTCCCTGGGGCCTTTTTAAGGCTAAGGGAGGGGGCTGCATGCCCCTTCCCATATATATGTATTCGGCCCCGGGAGATGGGTTCCCCAGGGCCTAATGAAGGGTCAAGCAGGGGGGGGACACACACCCTCCCCTATGAAATTACTTTGTGCCAACATGTAATCCCCTGGCCCACCCCAGGGGTCTTATTTTAAAAAGGCACTGGATGCTGCACTTTTTTTTTTTTAACAGGGTTGCGGATCTATAGGAAGAGTAAATGTTGGTGCACAAATACCTGATAGGGATTTTCTTCAAAACCCATGGGTAGTTGCATGACAATGCCCTCTTGATGTGAAGTCGTGCAAAGCGTAACTTTACATTACCTTGGGGTACATTCCAGTGCAATACATGTTTTGCGTTGGATAGAAAATCCCAACAAAAGTGACACAGTAAAAACTGTTGATAAATTTGGCCCTATAGAATGTATGAATCGCTGGGCTCACCAGTTTAATATGAATAAAATGAAAGGAAATTTATAAGGTGTACAAATACGCTAGAAAATGTTATCTTGGTGCAAGAAAGAAGAGCAACGAAACTAGTAATCAGAGAATAGATATGTTTTTAATTGTTTGCAAAAGCTGGGAGGAGAACTGATTGAGTGGAGACTTGGAGGTAGCGAATTTAAGGTATTGGAAGTGGTGTCAAACCTAGGCCAGAACATTTGCAGAGCTGAAGAGAAAGAGCCCTCCAGGGAACATAGCGTTTAAAATAGGATGAAATTTAGCTGGGGGAAGGAGAGTGCAAAGAACTGTGAGACCGGAAAATAACTTTGAAAATGCAGCACTTATAGATCTGAAACCACTTCAAAGATGTCAGATGACTGAAGATGTGAGGAAGCTTATTCAATCCCAGAATTAGGCGTCCAGTAGCGTTTTTGAATATCTTGCAGTCTGGCAGGAAGTGCTACAAACAGGACATTATAATATTTCAAAAAAGATAAGATAAGTGCTTGTACAATGGTTTTGTGGAAGTATTGTGGAAGAATAGGAAAAATATTTTTGATTACTCTAAGCATGTAGTAGCAGGTGGATGTGAGCTTGCCAGCAAGAAAAGGGAAGGAGAGCAGTGCATTGACAATGGCACCAAGATTACGGACAGAGGAAGCCAAGTTCAGAGAGGCATCAAAGTTTTGAATCCTGTATGTGGCACGGCGTGTCCGTGTCACGAAGGAGTTGCACTGCATTGTGCACATATGTAAACAGTATTCACACGTACTCCATATTTTGACCAAGTTTATCCAAATTTATTCCAAAGTTTACTCAATTTTTCACCATCACGTCAAAGACATAAAGTTTCTGTATTTTATGCATTTTAATGCTCTGAGAATGCCGATCCAGGCTTGTTCACAGGCAATAACTTGAAACTTCATAGTTCCAGAACATTTCATTCTACCCAATGCATTTTGGTCCACACAACCTTCTTCGGGGGTATCTATAATGTTAAGAACATTTTTCAGTAAGCAATTCATATGCACGATAATTTTACAACAAACATTTAGCCCAAACACCCCTTCGTGGCCATCAAAAGTGTAACTAAATCATGTGTTTGCCTCTTAAAGACGCTGTTTACTACCCCGTCCTGCAATTTTTACGCTCCCCGCTGAAACTGCCCCAGTTCGCATAACACATAACTTAATGTGCCCTCCTTGTAAACATCGCGCTCAAGACCCTGTCAAAAATAAAAATAAAAACTATTGTGATACAAGTGAAAATTCGCCACTACTTCCCAACAAATATCCTCTCGAAACTCCCTGTGCATACCTGCTACAAAACGTCCTAAATTTCAAACGTCATGACCTCCTCGTCTCCCTCCAACAAGCGTTCTAATCATACCGCTCCCAGCGTGACTGTTTTTAACCTTATCCACCCACCTGTGTTCAAAACCTCATTACGTGCTATCTGTGCCTCACCCCTTTTTCTTAAAGTGCCCCTTACCACTTAATCCCTCGAGTCACTCAGAATCACCCCACTCTGCCATAATCACCTCACCCCCGTATTCATCATGAAATTATAACATAGACAATATAAATCAACTCCTCATCCCCCACGATCATCAAAAGTTACTAAATAAACCATGTTTATACGACGTGATACAAATGCATGATATAAGTGTCCACATGAAGCCAAAGTCCATTGTAAAGTCATCCATGGTTGGTACACCTTCACGTTCTATGGGAAAAGTCTCTGACGTGGGTATATAATTGTAACAATTTTACTCTATGTCCAGTATTCAGCGGGGTGCTCTAACAGGGTTTGGAACGTTCCAACGTCGTATAAACATGGTTTATTTAGTAACTTTTGATGATCGTGGGGGATGAGGAGTTGATTTATATTGTCTATGTTATAATTTCATGATGAATACGGGGGTGAGGTGATTATGGCAGAGTGGGGTGATTCTGAGTGACTCGAGGGATTGATTGGTAAGGGGCACTTTAAGAAACACGGGGAGGCACAGATAGCACGTGATGAGGTTTTGAACACAGGTGGGTGGATAAGGTTAAAAACAGTCACGCTGGGAGCGGTATGATTAGAACGCTTGTTGGAGGGAGACGAGGAGGTCATGACGGTTGAAATTTAGGACGTTTTGTAGCAGGTATGCACAGGGAGTTTCGAGAGGATATTTGTTGGGAAGTAGTGGCGAATTTTCACTTGTATCACAATAGTTTTTATTTTTATTTTTGACAGGGTCTTGAGCGCGATGTTTACAAGGAGGGCACATTAAGTTATGTGTTATGCGAACTGGGGCAGTTTCAGCGGGGAGCGTAAAAATTGCAGGACGGTGTAGTAAACAGCGTCTTTAAGAGGCAAACACATGATTTAGTTACACTTTTGATGGCCACAAAGGGGTGTTTGGGCTAAATGTTTGTTGTAAAATTATCGTGCATATGAATTGTTTACTGAAAAATGTTCTTAACATTATAGATACCCCCGAAGAAGGTCGTGTGGACGGAAATGCATTGGGTAGAATGAAATGTTCTGGAACTATGAAGTTTCAAGTTATTGCCTGTGAACAAGCCTGGATGGGCATTCTCAGAGCATTAAGATGCATAAAATACAGAAACTTTATGTCTTTGACGTGATGGTGAAAAATTGAGTAAACTTTGGAATAAATTTGGATAAACTTGGTCAAAATATGGAGTACGTGTGAATACTGTTTACATATGTGCACAATGCAGTGCAACTCCTTCGTGACACGGACACGCCGTGCCACATACAGGATTTATTATGTCAGGTGCTTTTTTGGGACGGAGCATATCGGAGTTTTGCACGCTAAACTGGAAAAAGAGACACTAAGTTTGACTATTCAAAAGAAAAGGTTGTGCTTCAGGTCTAACCATATTGAAGTAGTCAAAGTTTTGAAGCCACCAGGCAGAAGACTAAGGGCCTGATTACGAGTTTGGTGGATGGGTTACTCCATCACAAACGTGGCGGATATCCGGTCCACCGTATGCCAAGTTCCATTATATTCCATTGGATATAATGGATCTCGTAATAAAGTGGACAGGATATCCGTCACATCTGTGATGGAGCAACCCGTCTGCCATACTCGCAATCAGGCCCTAAGAGTTTTCAAAGACATGCACTTCAGTTTTGTCTGTGTTTGCAAAGGAGAGAGATAGTAGTCATCTATTCAGCAACCAGATGCCTGCAATGTTTCAACCACAATTGAAAAGAGATAGGTAACCAACGAGATGTAGGATCAATTGTGTGCCATCTGTGTAGGCATAATAATGCAGATTAAAGGAGTGATTCAGAAACGCAGGTGGTGCCACGCAGATATT
Organism: Calotriton arnoldi; assembly: GCA_963921515.1. Classification (NCBI taxonomy): domain Eukaryota; kingdom Metazoa; phylum Chordata; class Amphibia; order Caudata; family Salamandridae; genus Calotriton; species Calotriton arnoldi. The sequence continues at coordinate 98,363 of CAWUFW010000510.1, forward strand.
GAACAGGGTCGGGCTTAAAGCCAAGCCCTGCAGAACACCACAGTAGAGTTCTTTGAAGGACGAATGGGAGTGAGTCACTGTTTGTAAATGGTCTTTGAGAAAAGATGAGAACTAGGATACGGCCATGTCTTCTACACCAATGTTGGTGGATGACCAAGTAAGATAGAATAAGAGTCTGTGTCAAAAGCAGCTGATAGGTCTAATAAAATCAAGGCTTCTTTGCCTCCTGAGTCGTTTACCAGGCAGGTTGTTATTAGCTGCAGGGACCAGAACAGTCTCTGTACCAAAGTCAGGTTAGAAGCCGAATTGATGAGGCTGAAAGAAAAGTATTAAATAAGATGAAAGCTAGTGAGATTGGTCTGCATTTGGTCAACACAGTGAGAGTCCAATTCGGCTTTTTCAAAAAAATGTTTAACCAGTGCTTCTCTTCACACAGAGACACATGACAGGTAGAAAGAGATGCGTTACATATAGTCGTTAAGACCGGCACGATGTAGGAAGCTAGAGTTGAGTCTATGTTAATGGGGCAAAGGTGAAGTAGAGAACCTAATGAGATGGATTAAGCTATGCTAATGCCTGAATTTGAGAAACCAGAGTAAAAGAAAATAGAGAGCAGGAATGCTCCTCTAAACTGTGCAAAAGACAACTTGGGTAGAAAGGAATAGAAGAGAACAATTTGAGAATATTTTCAATTTTTGTGTGGAAGATGCTAAACAGATCCAAACAGAGTTGTTTGGAGGGGTGGATAGAGGTGCTGTTCACTGACAGATAAGAATAATGTTATAGATTGAAAAATAACCCTTTAGAAGGATTGGCCACATTTTCAGTGCAAGTGCGGTAGAAGCAAGCACTAGCCTGGTGAAGGTGCTTGTTATACTTTCCTGTCTTCTGCTTATAGAATTCTCTTTTTAAACTAGAATACATGGCATGCCAGTATCTTTTAAATACTTACCACTACCTTTTGGCAGCTGCTGCCTCCTGTGCAAACGAAGGAGCAAAGGGTGGATGCCGGTGAGCTGTGGCAGATTGTAAAGGAATGGTGGTGTTGAGTGTTATATTAAAAGCCAAAGGGCTGAGACTGATCTGAGAGTTCGAACTGGTCTAAAAGGAGATGGTGTGAGGCCTGGGAGATGAAGTGTGCAAAAGATCAAATTCGATAGTAGGACCACAATCCTTAATATTGGAAAGAAAAGAAACGTGTGGCAATGGAATGGCCAAGTGGCTGTTGAGGGAAAGTAGAACTGCCAGATGGGCTGCCCAAATCAACTCAGGCAGTGAGAGAAACTGAGCAGTTTCTGGATGAGCAACCAGAAGATCAAGATGGTGACATGAGCAGTGTGTAGGTCCAAATACTAGCTGATGTATAGCAAGTAGAGTACAGAACTAGAGAATGTTGTGGGCTTCATTGGAGGTGAGGTTGGCAGCCCAGGCATTAAAGTCACCAAGGACAATGAGCATATCAGACTTGAGTTTATGTGCAGTGATCAACTGAATAAAAGCACTCAGACAAGTTGTACTATGAATAGATGGGATCAGCATAAAGTGGAGCAGGAGAATCTCATCATCCAGGAGGGTGCCCAAAGAAAAATGTGAGACAACAATCAATGTTTTGCTAATGACACAGTAACAAATACCCACCCTCCACCCTCACTCACACGAGAAGAGCAGTCAAGCACACATTAACTTGTATCCTGGTGGTACGGCCTGGGCGTAATGGTCTTTTAGCCATGTCTCTATGACAAAAATTAAGTCTACCTCATGCTTAATATTTACGTCATGTATTTCTAAGGGATCATTGACAGAATATCGGAAACAGAAATATTGTGTGAACATAATATTGTATCAAAAATATCGAGGACCGAAATATCAAAAAGGTAAGTGCTAATAGGTAAGTATAGATTTACTATTCTTAACTCCACATCTATGTACCTTGAAGATATATATCGTCACGGTAAATACATGTGGAGTTATATATATTAATATTTTGCTGACCTATAGAAACTTATCTTCATGATATTTGTGTCCTCGATATTCTTGACACAATATTTTGGTCGAACACAGCAAACACAAGGCTAGGTCTGATCTGAGGTGGCGAAGTGAGCTAAAGAATGATGATGGATTCAACCCAGATCTGTGTCTAGGGGTGAGTGTCTGAAAAGTTTCAGCGCTCCGTTCATCATCTCATTGTGTTTGCTTTGTTCGCCCTAAGTTGGCAGGGTATGCCCAGACGTGGGTCCCTTGCTCACTTTCCCACTGGATTCAAGCTAGCCTGGCTGATGAAGGGTGTTACCCAGAAACCGGTCCCAGGATGCTTGTTTCCGGTTCAGGGAAGACCTGGCTTGGCAGTTCGGGCTGGACTGTTCCCATGAGGCACAGGGTCAAGACTGATTTGCATATGGCTGGGTCTGATCTGAGGTGGCGAAGTGAGCTAAAGAATGATGATGGATTCAACCCAGATCTGTGACTGGGGATGAGTGTCTGAAAAGTTTCAGCGCTCCGTCCATCATCTCATTGTGTTTGCCTTGTTCACCCTAAGTTGGCAGGGTATGCCCAGACGTGGGTCCCTTGCTCACTTTGCCACTGGATTCAAGCTAGCCTGGCTGATGAAGAGTGTTACCCAGAAACCGGTCCCAGGATGCTTGTTTCCGGTTCAGGGAAGACCTGGCTTGGCAGTTCGGGCTGGACTGTTCCCATGAGGCACAGGGTCAAGACTGATTTGCATATGGCTGGGTCTGATCTGAGGTGGCGAAGTGAGCTAAAGAAGGATGATGGATTCAACCCAGATCTGTGACTGGGGGTGAGTGTCTGAAAAGTTTCAGCGTTCCGTCCATCATCTCATTGTGTTTACAATATTGTGGTCCACAATATTTGTGTTTCCGATATTCTCTATAAGCACCATTTCCAAGGAATAGAATCAGTTGTAATTAAAGCACATGAGAGAAGGGAATGATGTGTTGGTTTTAGAGGCTTGTGGGTTGTGCTAACCTGAATGATGACATCTACTGAGGGAGGGGGTAGAAAAAGCAGAGATAAGAAGAGAAACTGATAAGTCGACATGGTACTTGTAAGTGCAGGGGAGGCAGATGAGGCAATTCGCTTTTACCATGCGTAAGAGAGAAAAATGTAGTGACAAAATGGAGTTGCGTTTTACCGCGAGAGAAGAGAGGACAGACTGGCAGCAACACTCGCCCTGCGCATGGAAGGTGCACAGACAGGAGGAGATGGGCCAGAGTGTACCTGCTGCGTGCACAGCATATTTGCGCCAGTATTGGGCTAAATTGCCCTTGTGAGAAGAAGGCTGGTGGCGACGTGTCCAATAGGGGGGCATGTGTCCCAGGCAAGAATGCATACTGGGAGAGGGAGTCGCTGAACTGCCAGAAACGAAAGATAGAATAAAATGTATAGGCATTTATGCCCAAAACACACTCATTGGTAAAAGCTGTAGTCTGTAAAAGAATTGTTTACAATTGACCACTTCATGTCTCTTGGTATATTGGCATCTCCACACATAGTAAGCAGAGTGTTCTGGGCAACTATATTTTTGTCAGAGAAAACCTTGTCAAAACCCCTTTCAGAGGGCCACAGGCATGCAGGGGCTACTGGCCCCTACCGTGGCGGTTAATGACTTTTACTCTTAATATCTCAGCTCCCGGCCTACTATGGACTCTGAGCTACTGGGCCAACTACCCATTCTGTACCTGAGTCTCAGTGGCAAATGAGGTTGAGCAGTCCAGGTTTCTCTCGGGGGAGAGGGGGAGTGGATACAGATCAGTGAACATGGGCTCACATCTCAAAATGTGTGCTGCAGCAGCAATAAATGATTGTCTACCCGAATCCAAAGACTCACTTTAATGAAAGAAGAGAAGTATTTACTTTCTGAGGCTACCTGCACAAAGGAAGAATACGACATTCACAAACAATTTACACAGTCCTCCCCTGAGGTCAGGGCTCTAGTGTCTATCTGGCGGTTCCTTATCCCACTCTCTCCTCTTGTTAGCGATTGTGGTTATATTCCATTCTCTATTCTCAAGAGTCCACAACTCTGATTTAAAGACAGTAGTATTTCAACACACATGCACTTGATTTAGCAGCAAGTTCCCCTGGGTCCGTCAGGCCAGAAACAAGTCTTACCTGCACAGGCAAGAGTGAAGCGTTCTGAGTCCTGGAGTGCGCCCTATCCGTGGGCGCTTTCAGTGGCTCCAGTCCAAGTCAAGTGTATTGGCTGCATGCAGACTCAGTAGCTGCACTCAGCGGGCACAGATGCTCTCCCTCACAGTCGTGCTCTTGCAGCAATCAGAGGTTTGATACAGCTTCTCCTGCGGGATAAGTGTTCACACACTGCCTATGGAGGGATGGTTAAGGCAATTCTGTTCACGGTCCCACAGTTGGGTGATGATGCTCCCACACATGCTCACTCATCCAACGGGGTCGAACCAATCTCAGTCTTTGCTGCTTCCGGTATCCTACAGGTCACCACCGTACGCTGTCCACGGGCTCTGGACTGGTCAACACGACAAAGTTGTTCAAAGCAGGCCCTCTTGGTATACGCGGTTGCTGAGCAAACACAAGGAGATGATGGACGAAGCACTGACACTTTTCAGACACTCACCCCCAGTCACAGATCTGGGTTGAATCCATCATCGTTCTTTAGCTCACTTTGCCACCCCAGTTCAGACACAGCTATATGCAAATCAGTCTTGACCCTGTGCAAAGTGAGCAAGGGACCCACGTCTGGGCATACCCTGCCAACTTAGGACGATGATGGATTCAACCCAGATCTGTGACTGGGGGTGAGTGTCTGAAAAGTTTCAGTGCTCTGTCCATCATCTCTTTGTGTTTTCTTTGTTCGCCCTAAGTTGGCAGGGTATGCCCAGACGTGGGTCCCTTGCTCACTTTGCCACTGGATTCAACCTAGCCTGGCTGATGAGGGCTGTTAGCCCGAAACCAGTCCCAGGATGCTTATTTCTGGTCCATGGAAGACATGGCTTGGCAGTTCGGGCTGTACTGTTCCCATGAGGCACAGGGTCAAGACTGATTTGCATATAGCTGCGTCTGAACTGGGGTGGCGAAGTGAGCTAAAGAACGATGATGGATTCAACCCAGATCTGTGACTGGGGATGAGTGTCTGAAAAGTTTCAGTGTTCTGTCCATCATCTCTTTGTGTTTGCTTTATACGCGGTTGCTGCACAAGGCTTCAGCCCCAGGCTTTTCCAGGGCGGCCCCTCCAAGCATTCATGGTCGACGACTCAGTGTTGCACACAGGCATCACACAATCGGTGCAGCAGCCGTTTCCTCACACCTCACACAGGGAGTCCACTCAACAGCATTTCCCACTGGACCTTGCTGTCTTCAATACACTCCTCTTCCTCAAAGGGCACTCTGGTCTTGGCAAGCAGGCAGACGGTGGATCTCCAGGTACCAGGGCAGGTGGTCCTGGATTCCCTGGGCGGTGTCCCCTCACTCAGCAGGGAAACTAGCTGGCCTTGGCCCCCAGTCGTGGTCATAGGCAGAAGTCTTACAGAGCTTCCCTTCCTCACACAGCCTGCTGGCTGCTTGGCAGATGACAATTTTTGGGGTCTCAAACTCCCCATTCTTATAGTCCATTTCCAGACACCAAATGTGATTTAGAGTCTTTAAACTTTTATGTTGGGGTTATGCTTCTTTTGAAGTGCATACTCCTCTGCTCCCTCTTCCTCTTGAAGAGCAGTCTGTCACAGCAGGGATGTCTCCAAAGTTGATAGTCACACAGCACAAATCAAGGGAGTGACTAGAGTTAACCCCTGGATATCAGCCACAGTGATATGTGCATCAAAAGGTTAGCCTAGGGCGCCGAGCCCTACTCTTTACGATTCTCTTATCAGCCCCATCGTCTTCCTGAGATGTGTCCATGCCCCTTCCTTGTGACCTCTCACTGATTCAAGGAGCACCCATTGAAAAGTACAGGGGAAGCCTGGTTCTCCCCTCCCCAGTCTGTGTCCCACCCAGTTTACAGGAATGCAGCAATACACAAATGTGTGTGGGGGATCCCTCTGCCTCCACTCAGTGTTTCACCCTGCAGACATGGGTCTCCCAAAATGGAACCCAGGGCCCTCCATTGTACTATCCACAGGCACATATATATTCAGTGCATGTATACAGCATACACGCACTGCACAATACTGTATCCTCCATGTACTGTACCATTCAGAGGCACAAATACATCTAGCACTTGCATTCAACATGGGCACACTGCCCAGCACTGTATCCTTTATGTACTGTACCACTAATAGGCACACAGACACCCACCATATGCACCTATCATGCAGGCACTGTACTTTCCATTTATTATACCTCTCACCGGTAGAAATACACCCAGCACATGTATTTATCCTGCATCACTTCATGTATTGTACCACTCACAGATGCACATATACCCAGCACATGCACTTCTTCTGCACACACTGCACAGCACTACACCCTGCAGGTACGGTACCACTCTCAAGGACATACACCTCCAGTACATGCATACACCATGCACACGCTACTCAGAAGTGCATTATCCCATTATAGCACCCTCCCCGGGAACACATACACCCAGCGCAGATACAACTTCTGCGCTGCACAGCACTTCACACCAAACTGATGTAGCCAAGGGTTAGTTAAGCACACAGCTGCATAACTTTAAAAAGTGAGTGAGTCAGTTTGGTTGTGTTAGAATATGTTCAAGAATGCTCAACTTCAAATTCAAATTCACACTTCTTAATTGTGTGGTTAATAAAAAAAAACGTTACAAACAAAATAAATACATGACAATTTAAAACAAATATAAAATAAATTAACATTTACATAAATACAGATAAGAAGTTAGTTCTAAACAAAGTTATTAAAAATCATGGGGATGTGTAATTTTGTCAGTTAAAGCAACTATAAAGCCCTAATTCATGACTAGGTGTTTGCAGGACTGTGTCTGACAATTATTTTGTAATGTTTATTCTTGCTAGTTTGTCCAAACTGCAATGAAACTTTTTTATAAAAACGCTGGCCAATTGAATATATCCATCAAATTCAAGCATCCCTTCAATGCTAATGAGCATGATCTAATACTTAAACGGCAGAAAGATGGAAGTAAAAATTTTAGATTGTTCTTTCTGAACTTGCAAACGAACACCGACATTCTGGGGCTGCATTATATATACAGCACACTTTCCCTGTTCGCGCTATGGCGTACTCTTTGGAAGGTGCACCAGGTGCAAACTAGGAAAGTGCACCCTATTTTGCAGAATGCGCTGCTGCCAGGGCAGCCGCTAACTTGCACTTCCCTAGGGGACCGCTCCGTGTTTCACAGTGCAGCCGGCATGCCGCCTTCACTTTTAAGAGGGGCAAGAGATCCCATTGCGGGCGGGTGCAGTGAGTGACTGCAACTGCTTGCAGATGTCTGAGGGTGCATGGGACCCTCTTTCCCCTCACTGAGGGCTGCCTTTAGGAGGCACACTGAAAGTCTCCACCTTTTTGTGGTGCACTTTCAGTGCGCTTCCTAAAGGCATGTTTGCCTCTGCACCCACATCCATAATACAGCGCGGGCGCAGAGACAAAGTTATTCCCTCATTTGTATAGAGCCACACCCCCATGCTAATAAGGGAATGCCCTCTCATGATAGTGCTGGTGCTACATGTGCGCCAGTTCTATCAGTATTACAGTAGGGGACACACAACGGTCTGTGGCCTCTTTGCCATTGTGCCTGGGAGTGCACAGAGCAGGCGCACACGCCCCTTGTGCCTCCGGGGCACAATGTATAATACGGCCCCTGCACTACAAAGACTACATCAATGTTTTGTCTGTAGTCCCCTGAACGGGCAAGGCAATATAAAATTGGGAGCAGGGCCACCAAGTGGTAGTCACCAATGTGACAACCACTTCCTGCTACCAAGATGGCCAGCAGAGGAAACCAGATATAACTTCCTGGGGAGAAGAAGGTACAGGAAGGGGTTGTGTTGCAGAGGTGCACTGCCCTGCCAAGCAAAGAGCTTGTGAAATGCTGAAAACGGCTTTTGATCTTGAGTACTGAAGTAGCTTAGGGAGAAAAAGGCATACATTCAGCTCAACTTAACTCTTTAGTGAGGAGTTTGGTGTATGAAGACACCACCACTCACATATTAAGCAAAGATCTGGGGTAGTCTGAAGCCTCTTGAAAATTGATAGTTCACCCAATTCAGAAGAGAGTAGGTGGGCCGAAGGCTTGGCAGGCTGTGTACTACTTGACGTTTGTGCTGGAATACCTGTCCGCCAAACTCTAAATCAGGCACATCGTTTTCAATGGCTACGTTCACTAATGCATTGCCAACTTCTGTCAACTCTAGTTAACAATGCTTATTGGTTAGATTCAGTGACTGTTGGAAAGGTTAACATTGTATACCATATATTGCTTTTAGTAACATAATTTTGGGTATCAGTTCTGTCTAACATGATACCCTGTTTTGAAATGATTGGGTGATATTGATATCTGTGCCCTCTATTTGTTGTTCTTCTAACATATCTAAATGATTGTGTACAGGATGTAAACGCATGTTTTAATCACCCTAAAACACCAAATACCATACTTGGAAATGCATTTTCTTTGAACCAATGAAAATAGATCACCTGATCCAAATAGAACCTTAGCAATCAGATGGACTTTACAAATGACGAGCCTTTCTAATGCAATAAAATACACCATATAATTTCTCACTGGGGGCATGTGTCATTAGCGGGGAAAAAAGAAAGCAGAATGTGTTTCAAATAATGATGAGCTGTAATAGAAGGCCACAAACCGACAGAAAGAAACCATTCAAGAACGGCTCAGGGAGGGTAGAGGGGAAAAACCACAACAGTAAGCACTGGAGGAAATATGTCAGAATGTTTTTCAAGAGTAAAATATTTCTTAGAGAGTTGTAACAAAGGGACCATGGGATGGAAAGGAAACAGCTAGACTTCACTGTGATAGCATGCCTACTATAGAAAACAAAGATACATCATTTTGAAGTGGCATAAGACACAGATGATGTAAGGGCCACAAAATAGTTTTAAGGGAATATCAAAGACAAGATTTAGCCACCTGTATGGGAAGCACCCGGGCCCACATGCACTGTCCTTCATGCAAGGAAGCGGTGAAAGATTTCAGCGGAAGGACAGAAAATAGTCCTGTCTGCCTCTCTGATAGTTATGTGTGATAGCTCCCTGAAGCCAAAAGCTATGTGCTTGTAGCCCTCTTACTATGCTTAGTGATGAAGAGCTTGAAACAAGTATGCACAGTCCATGTTTATTGCCTTGAACCTTTAACCGTATCAACTGAGGTTGTGAAACCCCAGTTCTGATTATTAAAACCTTATTTAGGTAGTACTGCTATTAATACCTAAGCTCCATTGGAAGCTAAATTTACAGATGAGAAAAACACTGACAAGGGTTTGAGAGTGGTGGAAGTCTGCTGGGACACTTCCATCACCCTTGCACACCTGAACTTATCCTTTACGCTACAGCAGAGAATTAGGGCTCATTGAGAGGTGGGTGTAATTGGACATATTCTGAAAATTAGTGGATTTTTCGACCGTTCATTTAGAGGTTTCACCACCTCAGAAAAAAAGAGTCACCAGCAACTCCACCATAACAAAACCCTTGGGCTTATTTTCAAGCCCCTTGCGCCGTCAGTACATCACTTTTTCCCATATTAAAAATGACGCACCAGCGGCGAAAGGGCCTTGTAAATAAGCCCCCCTGACTTTTAGCTAAACTCTGGTGGAAATTGCATTAGAAGAGCGACCCTATTTAGGGCAGAACTTCCAGCACCATTTCAACAGTGTATTTTTTCTGCTGGCATTTTTCCAGACAGCATGGAGAAAACTCGCAGCACATGCATCATGAGCATCGTTTTTTTGTTTTGCAAAACTTTTGCTGGCGGATATGGCTCTGGTGGCTAATGCAGGAGCTCAGATGCCCCACCGAAAGAGAATATCTTGAGTTCAGCCCAGGCTACTAAAAAGGAAACCATGGCATCTATTAGGAAATGTTGGTTTGCTTCTGTGAGGTACTTCTAACTTGGGTTTTTGAGTTTTGCCAAAGCGCATATCATGGAGTTTTTACATATTTTTAAAGATAATGTCATAAAGCTAATAACACAACCATTTCTGTTTCAAAACACACCATCTTCTGCTGGTTGATTTATAGGAATTATGAGCCTGTTGAGGAATCAGACTCTCTCTGCGCCTTAGGTGGGATCAGAGGTACTTCATTAGGATGGGTTAAAGAGTGTCACTTCCTGGGCTGAAGGGCTCTGGCAGGGGCTGAGAAAGTCCCTGGCTACAGCACAGAAATGTTTGTGGAGCTATTTAACAGAAGCATAATTTAGCCCTCATTTTTTAAATAGTGTTTGGATAATTCTGGTGTAAAACAATAATTTATGTTTACTTGAAGTGCATGAGTTGAAAGCTTCGGGCAAATAGTTTTCCAATAAAAGTTATTTTGCAGGTGAGTTACAGGCAAAGCAGGCCCTTTAAGTAAGAGATCTCTGAGTGAAATGTTGCTGGCACTCTGAGTGTGGGGGTATCAAGAAGAGTTGGCCCCTAAGCGAATGGACAGCAGTGACACGTACGTCACCTGAGGAAATCAGAGATGACCTGCCATTCTAACCATCGCATTTATAACAAGAGACGCACAAGTGCCATCAGCATGGAAACTGCTAATGTGAATCCAGAGAGTCTAGGTTGATTCCCACACAGGCTCTCATTGTCAACCTTTTAGCAAATGCCAATTTGGATTATGAGATAGGTGGTAAAACCCTCACCTTTGAGGTTTTTCCTAAAATGTTTGAGTGTAGAAAGCATTTATCTTGAGAAAATAAGGGGGAAACATGTAGAAATTGGTACGCAATCACCAATTTCTAAGGATAGTCCTCCTTCTTTACCTTGGCCTTCCTGACTGCCACCTTCAGGCTTACAGCTGGTTCAGAATGCTGCTGCTCGGTGGCTTCTTGATATCCCCAGACATGTCTCTATTGACCCTCTCTCAAGATCTCTGCATTTTGAATGTTTGCTGCTCACTTTTCGCACTGTTCATCAACAAGGTCCGATGTACCTCTGGAACATAATTCAGCAGTATGCTCCTGCTAAATCAGTAAGATCCCACAGTCGGTTAAGGCTTGTGGGGTATATTACCAAGGATGTGCGATAATTATCGCAAAGCGCACTTAGCGCTGTTTTTTTTATCGCCGGCTATCGCTGGATTACATTGCGGAGATAGCGCGTTATTATCAACGCTTATCTTCAAGGCGATAGAAAATCCAGCGATAGCGGCGAAACCCAGCCATAGCGCGCGAAATCCAGCGATAAATTCCACGCGCCAATGAAAAGCTTGCTAATAGGCAGGTGAGGACTTAACCTTACAATCCACCTCCCATTGACTAGAATGGTTAAGTCAAGTTTTAAAGAGGTGTTAGATTCCAGCGATAATCGCGGTTAGCGCGAATTATTTTATCGCTTCGCGGGCATTGGTAATAGGGGGAAGTTGTGTTTGCGACTGTTTTCAGTCGCTTTTAGTTGGGAACGCCTACTTTGCATGTCATTAGCGATAATTATCACTGACATGCAAAGCGGTAAGAAAACGGCCGCTTTCGCCATAAAGCTGTCGCTAACAGCTGTTAGCGACAGCTTGCTAATAGGGCGATAAAAATATCGCCGCTTTAGCGGCAAAAAGTGCCGCTAAAGTGGCGATACTGCCCTTGATAATATGCCCCGTGGTTCCTTTGGCGAGGCGTGCTCACCTGGGAGGCCGTTGGATCTCCCATCTGGCCCCCAAACTTTGGAATGCTCTTGCTGTGTTTATTCCGACCTCGCTCAATGAATCCTCATCAAGAAAAGGCTTAAAACCTGGTTATTTCAGTCCTGCTGAGTCTTGTTCGACAGCCATATTTTATCCTTCTATCTGCTATTGAACGCCAGGACGTCCACCGACAGCTGCGTGCTTTATAAGTGGCATAATCATTCATTCATTCATCCATTCATTCATCCATCCATTCCGAGTGAGAAACCTCGTAATAGTGTGGCAGTTACCATTAAAATGCTGTGGTAATTATGCTAAGTACCGTAGCCTCTGGTATTAGTAAATTTGGGGCCGGTGTTACTGCCTTCTGCAAAGATGGTATGCGGAACCAACTTCTTGGCACTGCAGTAGCCAGGCGCCTAGACTCTGGTCGCACTACCTCACCACATACATTCACATGCCGCCAGATGGTTTAGGCAACAGCATTTTGAACGACGTGGGCAAGGTCTGCCTGGTTCAAGAGTGCGGGAGATGAATGCAGCCCACACAGGTGACAGATACGCACCCCGTAACAGCTGCGAACAAAGAGAAGCACGTTAGGAGGCGCTATAATGGGCGGAAACGGAGTTACACGTACATACCACGCAGGGTGCTATCATTCATTGTAGATTTATTACAGTAACTCAGTGAAGACAATCGAGGCACGTGTCTATTACACAACACCTGGGTCTTACACAACACACCACCACAATTATCTATTGTTGATTAGTGTGGCAGTTTCCTCATACCTGTGGAATGACACACACTATCATTACGGGTTGTTTCATTTTGTAGACACGTTCGTTTACTGGAATTAGAAACCTTGTTTCCTCCACATTTACTGGAATTAGTCTAATTCCAGTAAATGTGGAGGAAACAAGATTTTTAATACAATTAGAAATCTTGTTTCCTTCGCAGGTATGCAGGTTTCCGGCGCCTGGTGTTGGACATGCCAATCTCTGAAGATGTCTCAGTGTACGGCGCACGGGGTGGTATGGGGGGCCTCAGGCACGGCGTGTATTCCTCTCTTGTTATTCACGCATTATCTAATGGAAACATCTTGTGACAAGAAAGCTGCTCTGCATTAGCATACAAGCTGAGTCAAGAGGGTGAACTCAAACCATGTGAGTAACAAACTAAACCTTCAATGACTCGAACAGCAGAAAGAAAGCCAGATGCTCGAGGAATGGCGCAGGACACATTACACACATAGGACCATTCCAGGTCACTGCTTGTTGTCAGCTGTGGCCTGGGGATATGAAACTCTGGCAAACTGCTGGGATCCACAACCTCAGATGATATGGTTAAAAGTTCAAGGCAATAACCGAAGGTTGTGCAGTCTGGTTTGAAGCTTTTAGTAGTGTTGGGATTCTGTATAGGAATGTTGGCAATGTTCCTTGTTGCTAAGTTCCCTGCGTGGAACTCAGAATGCACGGTTGTGGCAGTTGCTGCCTGGGAGCTTCCTGAACAGGACGAATAAACGAAGTACTTACTTGAGGCTCCTGTACTTCTTTTCATTGGCGACGAGTTGTCCTGTTCTTGGCCGCCCCTTCATTTCGTTGATCTGGATTGCCTGCTGCCAGCTTCCTGAAGTTCCTGGAGTTTCTGGAGTTCTTTCCCTGCTGCCTTCGCATTTCTGCTGTTTCCCGTGATCCAGTGAGCCGTGGGAAATCTCCACTACACGTTGTTGCCATGTCTATGCTGCCTCAGCAAACGGAGTTGGTCCTTATCAGCATTAAGGTACTGCGCGAGACTGTGGAGGTTCCCGCAGTTGCTACTCGTATCTGACGCTCAAGACGCGTGACGCAAGCCTGGCCTGCTTGGTGCCTGACCTGTCTGGTACGTCCTTTTGCTACGTGACGACGTTGCGTGCGGCCATTTTAAAAAGCCGCGTTTTTCCTTTAGCTTCCCTGTCACCATGGCAACCCTAATGTTTTCCGGTCGCTAATGCGCACAGCTGTTTGTGACTCGATGGTTTCATTTATGCGCACAGTTCGTGTCACATCGCTGAAGCTCACAGCCTTGCAATCTCCAGCGATCTTTGTTGTCTACTTTACGTGCACAGCTCGTGTGACACCGCTGATCCACACAGCCTGACTAACTTCAATGTTCTTGTTTATGCGCACAACTCATATGACATCGCTGATGCGCACAACTTATTATACTTTATTCTGCATCTCTGCGTGACTTTAATTTTCCGCTGATGCGCACAGCTTATTTTATATGTTGTCACTGATGCGCACAGTTTTGCAAATTTCTATTGTTCACTGCGTGTCTTCTGTTTCTTCACTGACACGCACAGCCATTACCTTGCTATAATCCACGTTGTCTTCTGGATCCTTTCCTTCTGTGATGCACTCACAGTGTGTATTATTGAAATCGATTCTCCATCTACATTGGCTGTAATTCTCATGTCCTCAGTTTTATTTTTTTATGTTGCATTATAAAAAAAAGAATTTATTCTCCATTTATAGTTGCTGCAATTCTCTGGTCCACTGTGTTTTTCTTTCCTTGACACTATTTACGCTGCAACTTTATTTTTCATTCCATTTATTACGATTGTGCAGGCAGCAACCCACCCACGCACAGCCTCATTATGGATCGTGTTTTAGCTCCGCCACCCTTTTTGCAATCTCCTGGTACTCCTCCAATTTTGTGGGAACAGTGGAAGGATACATTTGAGAGTTATCTTGAGGCCATCGACGGCGATACCTTCACTGCAAAGAAAAAGAAAGCACTCCTCATCTACAATATTGGGGCTGAAGGTAGAAGCATTCGGAAGACCTTACCTCTTGAACTTGTTAGCACCCATGTAAGTGGTGGTGATAATGGCGATTCCTTAATCATCGATGACTACGCATCTTTGATCAAAACTTTGGACAAAAGATTCATTCCAAAAAAAAATGTTGTGTTAGAGCGTCATAAGGTTTTGCAACGTGCTCAAGTTCCGGGTGAATCCATCGACGATTTTGTAGCTGCACTTAGAACTCTTGCTATCACTTGTAACTATAGAGAATTCAGAGGCGAAATCATTCATGACCAGCTCATTGAACGCACATGTAACAAGAAAATTCAAGAGAAACTTTTATCATCTGATGACCCCGATCTTGAAACTGCTCTCACTCTTGCCAGAAGCATTGAACATTCTCAATTTTGCATGAAGGAAATGAGCAGTTCTGTGCAACCTGAGGTCAAATTGTTATCTGCAAAATCTAATGTTAAGCCTACTAAAGTCTCTAATGAAAATCCGACGCGGAATTCTTCATCCGTACCTACGCCCAAGATTAAATTTGAGAAGACACAACCTTTTTGTTTTCGTTGTGGGAGCAAATCTCATTTAGGAAATGCTAAGTTTTGTTATGCTTTGAACTAAACTTGTTTCAAATGTGCTAAAAAGGGTAATCTCTCACGTGTCTGTAGAGCTGTTGGCTCGAACACAGGAATCACACAAACTGTCAAGTCTATTGAAGAAGACTTTGTTGACTCAAATGATGAGAATGATAATGTTCTATTAATGTTGTCTTCTTCATCCTCGCAATCTGAAGGTGTGGTTGAGATTGCATCTATGGTTGGTTCAGGAAAAAGGAAATCTCCATCATGCATCATCTGTGTGAATGGTAAAAACGTAAATTTCCTTGCTGATTCGGGTTCTCCATTTACCCTTATCAATGCTAAGGATTTTGGTGGGTTGAATGACATTCAATTACTCCAGTCTAACATCAGAATTTTTGCGTATGGGGGTAAAAGAGTGGAAGTTCTTGGCAAATTTGAGGCCAATTTGGAATTTTGTGAGGATCTTGCCACTGGGACTGTGTACATTGTTGAAGATGGTGCAAACTTGTTGGGGTGGGAGGAACAGGGAGAGCTTGGCATCATTCTTGACCCTAATCATCCTGACATGGTTTTATCAAGACGTGAAGCACGTAAGTTTTACAACCCTACCTCATCTTCCAATCCATCCGGCACTGTGATGGTGGGGCACTTATCTGGTGAAGAGTGGATTCAAAAGTATCCTGAAGTCTTCAACGGTAGTCTTGGTAAACTGAAGGGTTTTCAGCACCACATCAGCCTTAAGAAGGGTGCAAAGGCGGTCATACACAAGGTACGCAAGGTACCCCTGAGCTTGCATGCCGAACTCAAGCATGAACTGGAACGTTTGTGTGATATGGACATAATTGAGCCCATAGAGGGATCTGAATGGTTGGCCCCCATTGTTTTAGCACGCAAGGCTGACAAGTCTCTTAGGATGTGTGTGGATTTGCGTGATCTCAATGCCAATATCTGGGTTGATCGCCAACCTTTGCCTAACATAAACGAAATGTTGGCAACATTGGATGGGGCTAAGTATTTTTCTTCATTTGACATTTCCTCAGCTTATCACCAAGTTGAGCTCAGCAAAGATTCCAGACACCTTACCTCCTTCGTGACAGCAGAAGGAGCTTTTTGTTACAAACGCATGCCCTTTGGTTTAGCGTCGGCTCCCGCAGTGTTTCAACGCCTCATGGGCAACTTATTCAAGAACACTGTGGGAGTCGCGTTTTTTCAGGACAATATCCTCGTCCATGCACAAACCGAAGTGGAGCATGACTGTAGAGTCAAACATGTTCTGGAGACTGTGAAGTCACATGGTTTGACTTTAAGAAGGGACAAATGTAAGTTCTTTCAAGAGGGTGTGGATTATCTGGGTCACCACATTTCCTGTAATGAAGTTGAACCCAAGGGGAAAATTCTTGATGCCATTCAAAATGCCCCTGCACCCACTAATAAAGATCAACTTCGCTCCTTCCTTGGGTTAGTGGAGTACTATGCCAAATTTGTGGGAAATTTTGCCGATAAAACCTCCTGCTTGCATGAACTCCTAAAGAAAAATGCCAGGTTTGTGTGGTGCGACAAATGTAACGATCAGTTTAACTTTCTTAAAAAGGAAATTGGGCAGGCGCACCCTCTAAAACTATTTAACATTAATGACCTGTGTAATGTCTATACCGATGCCAGTAACGTGGGTTTGGGTGCTGTCCTTATGCAAAAAAGAAGTGATGGTTGCGAGGAGACCATTGCATTCGCCTCCAGGGCTCTTCGAGGTGCTGAGAATACTTACTCCACCATGGAGAAAGAGGCGTTAGCCTTATGGTGGGGTGTTCAGTATTTTCGAAATTTTCTGTGGGGAAATGAATTCGTTCTTAGGACTGATCACAAGCCCCTAGTTGACTTTTTTACCACCAAAGGTGGCGGCCGCGCCACACCACGGATAGCTAAATGGCAGTACAGGTTACAAGAATGTAATTATCGTTTGATGTATGTTGCTGGTGTCAAAAACAACGTTGCTGACTTTTATCCCGGTTACCCCTTGTTGAGAGTGTCACTGAATGTTCTGATGAGGATCTTGACATCGTATGTGCTGTTGGTGCTGTCGCTGATACTGTGAAGGGTGCACTCTCAGAATGTGAGTGGTTACAGGCCCTATCTGAAGATAATGAAATCAGGATGGTTGTTGATTATATGGTTCATGGCTGGCCTATCAAGAAGAATTTGTCCTCTGAACTTATTCCTTTTAAAAGGGTTTGTGAAGAGTTGTCCTTGGTGGATTGCATATTACGCAGAGGTGGTCTTTTGGTTGTTCCGATGTGTATGCGTAAGAAAATTTTAGAACTTGCCCACGAAGGTCATCCTGGTATTCGTGCCATGAAGCACAGAGTCAGAGAGGATTTTTGGTGGCCCGGTTTGGACAGATCCATTGAGCATTATGTTAGGGAATGTTGCGCTTGTGTTTTGAGTGACAAGTCGCAGGTAACTCATCCCTCTCCTATTGATCCTATTGTTGTGAAGGATTCTCCTTGGTGTAAACTTGCTTTTGACGTTGCGGGTCCTTTTGGTATCACAGGGAGTTCTCCGTTGTATGCACTAGTCTTGGTGGACTACATGTCCAAGTGGCCTGAGGTGAAGTTTGTGGAGTGTGTTAATTCCTTGTCCATCATCAATTTTTTCAAGGAAGTGTTCCTTCGTGAACGGTTTCCAGAGGAACTGGTGACTGATAATGGCACCCAGTTGGTTTCTTTGGAAATGCAAAATTTTCTTAGAGAGCATGGCATCAAACATGTTTTAACTTCTCTTTACCACCCCCGCAGCAATGGTCTTGTCGAACGCATGAATCGTGTCATCAAAGATCAATTGCAATTGGCTTTGGTGAACGGTTTACACTGGAGAATGGCCATTGCTGACATGCTGTGGGCAGTCAGGACTACCCCTCATGTCAGTACCGGCATTTCTCCCTTCACTCTTCTTAGGGGGAGGGTTATGGGTTCCAAGTTGAACAAAGATTGGATGTCTAGGAAAGAGGTGGATCTGTGTAAACTTGGCAAAGTAGCGGATGTGAGAGCAACGGTACAATCTAAGTATGCTACTTCTTCTAGAAAGGTTTCTCCTGTTTGTGTTGGTGATTGGGTGAGAATCAAAAAGCCTGGTTTTGTTCGCAAGGGGACCTCTTGGTTCTCAGCTCCGGTAAAAGTGACAGAGGTGAAGGACCTTTTGGTGGTATTAGACAATGGCAAAATTTGGAATAAATGTGCTATTTCCATTGTTCCCTATTCCAAGATTGTGTATGTGGGAGGGAAGTTGGGTGTTCATCTCGATCATGCTTCTACCCATGCTCCTACTAATACTTCTCCTGCTCATTCAGGTTCCTCTATTGCCGATACTACTCCTGTTTATTCAGGACACTTTTCTGCTAATGAAATTCCTTTCAGAAGTGGTGTTTGTCCAAATCACACCTCTTCCAGGAGTTTTCCTTCCAGGGTAAGGGCCGCTCCTGTCAAGTTTTGTGACTATGTTATGTTTTGATTATGTTGTGTTGCCCAGTTGGTTACACTTGTTTTAGTTTTTTTGTTTGTTTTTGTTTTTCATTATATTGTGAAGGAAGGGGGGTGTGTTGGGGATCTGTATAGGAATGTTGGCAATGTTCCTTGTTGCTAAGTTCCCTGCGTGGAACTCAGAATGCACGGTTGTGGCAGTTGCTGCCTGGGAGCTGCCTTAACAGGACGAATAAACGAAGTACTTACTTGAGGCTCCTGTACTTCTTTTCAAGTAGCTAAGCGTAGTAAGAGAACTACAAGCACATGGCTTTTGGCTTCAGGGGGCTCTTGTAGACCTCTGAGTGCGCTATCACACATAACCATCAGAGAGGCATCCAGGAAGAAGGTACTCAAGGGGCCACAGCAGACTATGAAGTCCTTGTGGTCTGAGAGTCAGTCAGGAAGCTGGTCAGGTTTTTGCTAAACTCACTGTGGTGCAGTGTGGAGTGTGAAGTAGTCACCTGATGCCTGCAGGAAGTGCTTTGTAGTTCCATCCTGGAGTTCTGTGGGGGTCAGAGGGGCACATCAGGAGATACAGAAGATGAGAAAGAGGCAAGAGGATTTGCTAGGCCCACCAGGATTGCTAGCTGGTGAGCCATAGAGAGGTCAGTAGAATGAAACCAGAACTCGATCTGCAAAGATGATCAGTACCCCTGTAGCCAGGATAAGGCCTGCAGGCCTGTTCCCCACGTGGCCAACTATCTCTAAACTGAGACCTTCCAAAAAGTTAATTACCATATACTTTATGCACACCTGAATTACTATTGAGCAACAGACCAATCGTAGCACTAATTTCTAGACATAGGATAAATCATGCCACTTTAAGATCCTCTTGCTGGGTTCTCAACCTTCCACAGCCTCTCCTTCAAGTGAGGCCCTGATTACAATACAGACCTCACCTAAAGAAGGGAGGTCCCTTCCCAGGGGGAGTTCGCAGCATGGGGTCATCACGCGGCTGCCACAGAACACTTACCACCACCCAAAGGTGTCCCACCTGCCGAAGGAGGACCTCAAGTAATCATGGCCTGCTCCCTCCAGATCCAAAAGTTGGCTTAGGCTTTAGCCATCGCCTGCCCATCACCTTATTCACAGCATGTAAAATAAGTGACTTCCCACTGTCTCTATTACACAATCTCAGGATACAAACATGAACACTGCTGTGGTTCTCCAGGTGTCTTCAAATGTTCACATACAGTCTAAACTCATCTCAGACTTCCGTCACTTAGACCCAGGGATCTGGTACTCAGGCCAGATTCTATGTCTAGTTCTTCTGCATGCAGGGTTTCCAGCACATCATCCTGGTCCCCACCCCCCTCTCTGGTCATAGTACCATCCTCCTGTATACTCACTCTGGGAGTGCTTGGAGGGTCATCCTTGTTTCTCCAGCAGGGCCGGCATGTTCATTCCTACCTCTGGACTGTGAGCGACCCCCACAAGGTGAGGCTCCCCATCTTCTCGGGGGCAACGACTTATCCCACATTTCCAACCAGTTCCACACCTCATCTGGCTGTTCGAAGAAATGGTTCTTCCCCTGTGCGATCAGACAAAGCCGTGCTGGGAATAGAAGCATATATTGCAGGTTTAACATCCAAAGCTTCTGCTTAATTTCCAGGATGGATTTTCTCTGTTATTGAACTTTCCTAGAGTAGTCTGGGTTAACCGCAATTGAGTGGTTTTCAAACGTAAGCATTTCTGCAGATCTGGATGCTGAGTATGCATTTCCTGTCTCTATGGTTAAGGATGTGGACAATCAGAGCATGGGAGGGTGCCCCTAGCAGCGGCCTGCCCACCAATGATCTATGCGCCCTTTTCACTGTAAACCAATCTGACAGTCCTCGTGGTTTCATCTCTCGTTTTATCTGATACGCAATACATTTTCCGCAGTCTCCCCTTCAGCATTCTTCACAAATCAACGAAAGAGGAGGTTGTTGCATCAGGAGCGGTTTCTGCATTCTCTGCCCTGTTTTCAAACCAGGTCATCAATGTTGACAAGGCAGCTATTTGATGTTTTAGGACAGGGACCTCTGTCTGCAGCACATCTACACTGCCGTGTGGACCCTGCCTGAGACCTTGTTTAGTTCCGCACTTGACAGGTTCAACTCCACCATCACTGTTTCAATTTTCCCCTATAGGGCCTATATGGAGCCCTGGATGGCCGCTAGGAGTTCAGTGTGTTTGCGCTCCGCCACCTGCGTCCCCTGAGTTGGTTGACCCTGGGCCTCAGTTAGTCTCATAGATCTCTGTGGGAGACGCTGCAGGGTGGTGTAGTGAGTGATCATGTTGTGCTGCTGTAATTACACTGCCCTGTCCTTCCTCATCTCGCAATCCACTTCCTTAGGGGGGGGGCGCTAGGACGTATCTCAGGGGCCCTCCAAAATAACAAAGGCAGCCCTCCAGAGCGGAGCAGGTCCTCTGTCGCATCCGGGTTCTGTTCCCCATGTGTCGCAGTGTGTCCCAGATCACTCTGTAGTTCAACCACCCAGGGTGGGGCCACCACCTGGAGCACCATCTCACACTTCAATGCTTTTCATACACCAGATTTGACGTCATCCAATGTGTCCCTGCTGTCTCAACTTCTCATTTGATTGTTGCCATTGTTCCTCTTCTCTTTGCTTCCAGTTCATGTGGCCGCGTGCAGGAGCCAGGCAAAGCCAGTAATGGTGCACCCAGTTCTCCCTCGGGTGCAGGGGAGCAGCATATGATTAAGGCAGCATGATCTTTTTCTGCAGCTGGGGGGAGCATCTTCATGGCCCCCTTGGCATATTCCTGATATGCATCTGTCCAGGCCCAGGCAGGCCGGTCAATTCCCATCCGCCTCGGACTTCTAGCTTCCTGGGGCCACACAGCACGAAAGGCCACTCTCTCCTCCCTCGGCCACTCGGACCACAGGGCACCTGATGCAGTGCCACTCTGCCTGCCAGGCCTTTCTTGCTTTCGTTTTCTCCCCCATCAGATGGACACAGAACTGGAGCCTTGACCAGGGGTCTTGCCTGGAAAGGGAAACATGACCCAAGTACCCCAGCTGCTCCAATATGGCCAATCACCATCCCTGTGTCCCAGGCAGATATCATGCAGCACCCAGGGCTGTACTCCACAGTCCAGAGAAAATGGCTGCCAGCATTCACGTGGTTAACCACTCAGGAAGACAGTTGCATGCTCCAGGCAGGTTCACTGGCAGGCGGTGACCCTCAACACTGGAGGGGTATTGCTGGGGACCTAGAGACAAACTCGGTGGCGGCCAAAATGGTAATACATTTTTTTTACTTTCCCGTGTTTCCTCTCCACCAAGCATTCTTCTTTCTTCTGCCATCAGCGTGACGGCACCTTGTGGAGCCTCAGGCAACCCCCTTCTGCAAATCCGAACTCTGCTCTCATGCTGCAGATGAGCAGCATGTGAGCAGTGCCAGTATTGGCTGGAGCAGGCTGCATCGACGCTCCAGCAGGCACAGTAGGCCTGTGCCTACTCTCCACCCAGCTGTCTGAGACAGCTAGGTGGAAATGTTTACACTGCACAAGTCAAGCTGGCCGTCGCAAGACTGCTGGCCAAAGTGACTTGCGCAATGTAAACTGGTGGAGTGAGCACCACTCCCCTGCTGCGAGTCAGCAGCAATGCCCTGCTCCTAAACACTGCTCGGGCTGGGAGCAGTGAAAAATAAAAGGCTAATTCGTTTTATTATCATGTTATTTTTCACTTTTGCTGCGCTGGCAGCAGCGGGGCGACACTCCTTCGCCCTAATGGAGGGGCCGCCGCTGGGCAGGTTCCAAACTGTGCTATAATCGCCGGGCTTCACAAAGGCATCCTTGGTGTGCAAGCGAACGGCTGCAGGCTTCAGGATGTAATAGGATTACTACCGTGGAGGATGGAGCTCTCATCATGTCGGACATCTTCCCAGGCCATGCCCCCCACAACTTACATTGTTAAGGTTATTTCACAAACTTTACTAAGAACAAGCAAAAGGACGCCAGTAGTGCTGATTGTTCTCCTTTTACTGTACACTCTGTTTATCAGGGACTTGCATACCAGTGGTTCATTGGTTTTCTCACAAAATTGGCAGTTCCCATTATTCAGCACTTATGCATGGTGATCAGATGATGCTGCTCAGCCATACAGCCATTTGCCTTTAACAGAGAGAGGAAAAATACGGTGACTCTAACAAGTTGGATGTAAACAATGAAAAAAGTAAGACAATGACCTTTGGAAAGTACACAAACAAATGCTCTTGAAAATGTATGGGAAATTGTTTTGTCGTTGTTATTGAATATAAATATCTAGGTTTACCAACTGAAAATGGTCTTAGTAGAATTTTTTTTTTTTTTTTTAAATAATGACTATGGGGCCCATTACGATGGCGGGCGGAAGCACAACCGCCGTGCTGGCGGATGCAAAAACCACTAGTTACCGCCGGCACGCAGCAGTCCACAAGCCCGCCCAATTACGATGCGAAAAGTAGGCCAAACACCGCCGGCAAGCCAGCAACACCGTCCGCCATCAAAGTGCGCCCGTACACGTAGCGGCGCAGCACAACTGACACACACCGTCCGACGAAACACGTCCCGCCCGGCGCATAAATTACGATGCCGCAAACAAACGGCTCCCACGGCCAAGAGATACCGTATGACAAACCGAAGCGGTAACACGGACGCCGAGCACGGACAACGAAGAAGCGGCTCCCCGAGCATGAATCCAGCACTGCAGGCCCTCCCCATGCTCCTGCTGATGCACCACCAAGGACGCAACGTACCGCGGAGACGCAGGTAGGCACACACACAACAAGTGCACGCAAACAGCGCACACAGTGCAAGGGCGGAAAAGCGGACAACCCCCCACCAGCGCGTGTACACTACACATCCACCATTGCATCCACACATGACACACAGGCCAAATCGTAACATCGCGTAACACATGTGTACACACCACCTGGGACTAGGAACCAACGACCCCGTCACGGCCCCAAAGCGGCGAAGACGCCGCCACACATGCGCACAACGCAGAGGCCAACCGCAGCGCCATGCATGCGTCGCACACAGACACAGGGACACAACCAAGCAGCACACACATCAGCCCCACCACGAACGCACATGACACGTGACAGGCCTGCCACAGACATGTCCCCAACGCCCAATTCACGGACAACACCCAACGCCACACAACCGACGCACACATGTCAGTGAAGACACGCAACAGCAGGACACACCCCAGTGTAACAAACATGGCGTAGCACACAGCGGCGGCAACACCAACTAGGAGAAGCAGGGCCCCTTCGGGAAGAGGAACGCCAGTACCACACTGAAACACCCATACCACCCTGCACATATGAACAAGACATATAAAACGGAACACCAAAGAGCCCGGGGACCGACAACAGGTGGCCCAAGAATAACATTCACACACAAGGCCCAACGCAGAGCGGAAAGGCAGCCTGCCGCCCACACAAGGGAGAGCAGACAGCACTGAATGACCTTCCATTCCAACTCCGAAACCACAGCCCTACGACAGAAGCCGGTGAATACAGCCATTGTCCAAGAATAGACCAACACAGGCATGCCGAGGAGACCGACCACAGGGCAGATAGCGCATATCACAGAAGCACACAACGGACGGGGAAGAAAGAAGAAAACACTCCCCCATGTCGGCCACATGCAAGTTAATTGGAAGGAGTCACACATCACTGACCTTGAACTGTCTGAGAAGCATGTGGGAAGAGGGCCCGTGTCCTCCAAACAAGCCAACAGAACACAAGTCCTGTCTCCCTACGACTACACAGAGCTCACAGCAACCTCGGAGCGTGCACATTGCAGACTGCACACACAGCCGGAGCACGCCACCACAACGCACCGCTGCGAAATGGCAACCGCAACACACCTACCCAACTACGCCGAACAGCTCAAGCTGTACAAAACCAACCTGTTTCATACATTGGGATGCGATCTCCTGTCCCTGCTGAACGTAAGTTACCGACTGACTTACCGCATCACATTGTTCAGCTGCGTCATGCCCGTCTTCTACTGTCGGAGGTGTCCCTACCAGCATCCCGTGGAGATATGCCTCTCCAACCCGGCATGTCTGAAGGCGGACCTGCTACCACTACTCCTCCCTCTGGACGCACACGACAGGGCCTGCTCTGCCTATGGGGGCATGGCGTATGTGGCCAACATCGCACCCGCACTGAAATGGGACCACTGTGCCTCCACACGACGGATCATCGAGAACAGCTACATCGAATGTCACCCAGCATGCCCCATCATGGTCCTCCAAGGGACAACTTACGAACAACACCTTGACAGCCACCATCCGCTACATTGGCTGGCAAACATGTACACCACCAATGACATGGAAGCCCTGCTGGACGGCATCGCATACCTGACAACCTGTAAATTCGTCGGACCACAACGCAGGTTCCCCGATTGACCTATGATGTCCAACCCCGCACCCATGCTTAGCTTCCGCACGGACTGGCCAGTCACCACCACAACAGCCATACCAAACGACCGGCAACTGTAACCACACCATCAACGACATCGCCATGACATCGGATATGACCGGGACATGCACACTGTTCCCCATCACATCCAGGAACACCGCATGCATCGTGGGAGGCAGTGGCATGGGCTCTGTGTATCGCACCCACATGGACGGAACTGCACGAACAACCAGGACACGACATGGATCCAGCGCCCATGGACACACACACCGCTCAGTGGACATGAATAGGTCGCCTGGAGTCTGTGGGTGCTGCACCCCTCCCACCCCCGCCCCGGGAATCCCATACCAGGACCTTTGCATGGACGACAAGTGCATACAACAACAACACGACCCCAGTGACTGTGACATGTCCAGTAACCACCACAGTGCAACAACAAGTGGCACGCTGCTGCATGCACGCAAGCACATGCCCTGATGTCATCTCACATGCACGCGTGCATGAGGAACAACCGCAGCAAACCTGTCACATGGAACTGAGATGGACTGTGCCCATGATGCCAAGCGGTCTGGTAGGCTACATGTATACCGTCTGTGTCAAAGTCCGCAGCTCCGCAGCTATACGTAAATGTACATTAGCACAGCCTTGGCCAAGCAGATGTCACTCTGAAGCCCACATCCCACATGCAAAAGCCAATCACATGTAACCCCACACCCTATCCCATTTGCAATCATGCTCAGTATATCCTCAACATGTATTCCGCTGCCAGTAGTGTCCACTATACTGCATCACAGAGGACAGAAGACTCAATATAATGTTTGAAACCAAAACTGTCTCCGCTGACTCATTTCACATGTACGAATGAGAGAGGATGAGAGTATGTGAAGTACACGGCAGTCGTGACATGACCATGTAGTCCACTGGTATTGGATGTCAACGCAAATGAGTAGCACAACTGTGGAAGACACACATGTGTCGTGTGAAGTCGTATGGACGCAGTGCTCAGGTGGGTGGGTGTGACGGGTAGATGCGCACATGCCAAGTTGGAGCACGCCGTGTTGGGAGGGGTCATGAACAGTACACCACCGCTTCCCTGGGCATTGTGAGAGGACACCTGTCGGGGGGAGTGAACACGTGTGTGCACAGCAGCCGGGCACACGTACAAAGCGGTACCAGGCGCACCTCAGCCCACCCTCCGTGGACAAGCTGGATCCTGTTGTGCGCCCGCCATGCCCCTTGACAAGGCACACACAGCCCCAGTCGACCAGGTGTAACCCCAACATAGTCAATCCGCACAGGCGATACAGGGCACGGGATGGCAGTGGAGCATGGTGTGTGAGAGGTCTCCTCGCGCTCCTCCTGGTCATATCACGCAGGCAATAGAACCTCAACGTCTAGCATGGCACAAGTCAAATGGAAGTGTAGGGGGACGCACCACAGCACGAGCAGCACTGACGTCATGGGAGGTGGCTCGCACCATCCCATCCATTGCCCATCATACCAACCACGCCACATGCCATTGCGACTAAGTGCAAGCGCGTGCGCCACCACCCCGAGCCCTCCCCAGAGAGGCCAAAGAGTGAATGTGTGGGCCATCAGTCACAGACGGACGCGGCATGGCCGCAAGGGCAGCCACAGCCACTGGGTGTCGCAGGTGGCGGATCCGGAAGGCGAAGACTGTGATGCATAGTCCATGCAGGCCGGGTCTCCATTTGGGGCACCACGCAGGTGGACGGCGTCCCGCCACACATCATACCCTGAGACAGCCCACTCGTGCAACTGGACCCACACATACACTCCTTGCCCTCTCTGGTGCGAGCTTGGGGCTGCCTGTGCAAGCGCTTGCCTCGCAGGTGAGCATGCATATTGGGGGAGCGAGGGGAGGACATGAGGGCTGGGGCGAAGATGACTGTATCACTGTCAGTAAGTACAAGGGATGACCCAGATGTGGAAAGGAAGAGACGTGTCCCGTGTGTACTGCAACTAGTCGCCAATCCAACTACCCCCCATGTCCGGAATGTAAGCCCGCACCTAGGCCCGCCCATCCGCCACATCGAACATACCACCAGCACGACAACCTTCCCATTCGAAACACTGACTGGGGGTGGCGACCAGTGTACAATCATGTGTAGCCTACCCACGCGTACATGTGGGCCCTCCATGATCCATGTCACCTGCGGCAAAGTCATGACATGCGCAATGAGGGAAGTGAGGAGAGCTGTCCGCCCCACGCGCAGAAGGTGCATCAGCTCCACAGACCCAGCAGCGAGTCCAGCAGGGGTCACATGTGCAGGGGCAGCTGTGCCTGGTGTGAAGGCACATGCATATAGACAGCACATCGACCAATGTGTAGTCTGCCCACATCTACAGTCCATCATCATGCGGACATAGGAATTGAACACAGGGCAACACATCTTCAGTTGGTGCACCCACCGTGACCAACAATGCGCAATCATCGACGTACCCGCCCTGTGCATGGCCCCCCACCCAACGGAGGCACATCCAGTGCCACCATCCCACACACACAAGCCTTCCACGGAACATGCTGTGTCCAATGGTCAGTACAGAGTCAGCGCCCATCTGGTGGATCCTGAACAGGAGACACATGCACACACATGCCAGCTCCCACTATGTACGTCTGCCACCTGGCACGTGCAATGTAACCTCTCACCTGTGACGTGTGACTGCAAGCACACAGCCGTCTTGGCATGGGGCTGTCAATGTGGACATCTGTCAATGTTTCGGGAGGTGTGATCCGTACAGTGCTGTACATAGGGTGCAGTGCTGACACCTACTACTGTCTCATATCCCCTCGTGCCACAGGTCCCACTTGTTTTGGCCGCTCAGCCTGTGCCCACATCGTCGTCGTCGTGTGCCCTACTCATCCAGCCGCGGAAGCAGTTCCATGCTCAGCAGACATTCATGTTGCCGTGGCGTTGCCGCTTGACGGATATGCAGTCAGTCCCCATCAGCACGCCCCGCAAGTCATTGGGGCCTAGTTCCCCATGTGCATGCACATGGCAGTGGTTTGTATCACTAGCCATTGCCATTGTTGGGAGACCTGTGTAAGTGTATTGTGGCCGTGCCGTCCCAGCTTGACAGCTGGGCTGTGGCTCATGTGCTTGCTCAGTCATGTCAGTGATGTGTATGCGAAATTGCTATGTGTCGTGTTGCTTTGACATGTGTCCTCTGCCATTGTCCCTAGGCGGAGACCGAACATTGACCGCCCATACCAATTGCTGGCGGACATGGACGATACAGAGGTTATTAGGAAGTTTCGGCTGGACAGGCCAACCCTGCATCGACTGTGTGCCATGTTAGAACCCCATCTCCGTCCCCGCAGGGTGTATCCGACTGCTGTCACCCCCACGGCTAAGGTGATGGCCGCCATGCATTTCTTCGCCACTGGGTCATTCCAGCACACAGTGGGCATTGGAGGAGGGATGTCCCAGCCCATGTTCAGCAAGGTGCTGAGGGATGTACTGGCAGCCATGATGCTGTACCGAAACAGGTACATCCGCTTCCCCAGGGCTCGTGAATTGGCGGCAGTGAAGGGTGCATTCTATGCCCTTGGCAGAATCCCACACGTTGTTGGAGCCATTGACTGCACACATGTCGGCCTTGTTCCACCACAGGCCACTGAGCACCTGTACCGCAACAGGAAGCACACGCACTCCCTGAATGTGCAAGTGGTGTGCCTTGCGGACATGGTGATCACCCACGTGTGTGCAAAGTTCCCAGGCTCGGCCCATGACGCACACATAATGCGCAACAGCATCTTGCCACGACTGATGTCCAATATGCAACAGGATCGTGCCTGTATTGTCGGTGAGTATGTGGAGTGGTGTAGCGTGCTGGTTGTGCGATGCTGTCCCCTGTCCAGTTGGAATTGCAACGGTTCTCTGTGTCCCTCACACCCAGGTGACTCTGCGTACCCGAATGGGGCATGGCTGCTCAGTCCATTGAGGAATCCTCGCACCCCAGCAGACGATCGCTACAATGAGGCACATGGGAGGACCAGACGTGTGGTCGAGCGTACCTTTGGCCTCCTCAAGTCCAGGTTCAGGTGCCTGGACCGCACCGAGGGTGCGCTGGCGTACTCTCCACAGAAGGTGTGCCGGATAGTGGTGGCGTGCTGCATGCTGCACAATCTGGCCATTCGGAAGCAGATCCCCCTCATCGTGGATGACGGAGATCAACCAGGGCCCCAGCCCGCAGACCAGGACAGCTCGAGTGAGGAGGACAGCGGAGAGGAGGAAGCTGGTAATGTGCGGCAGCAGCTCATCGCCCGCTACTTCACTTGACGGTGAGTGTCCATGTACGACGGCTGATGTGTCTGTATCTGTGCAGGTGTGTGTGTGCTGTGTCAGGGTGGCCGTTTGTTCACTGCGTGCTGTGTGTCAACGCTCCATGGCCAGGGTAGTATGCCACTGTTGGTGGCTGTGGCATTGTGCCCTATTGCTCTGTGCGATGTGTGTACATTGCTTGTAGTTGTTGACATGTACTGTGTGATGGGTGTGTGACACACTCATTGAATGTGCTCCTGTTCTGTCTCCCACCCCTAGGTCCCTACAGGCCCTCCGGATTCAATTGCCATGCCACGCATCAGGTGCCTTTCTGCCCAAGGTGGCCGTTGTATTCCGTACAAATAAAACACAGGGCACAAACAGCAGTTAGTGTAAAAGGTGCATTTATTACAAACTGTGACATGTGATTGTGTGTAAGGTGATGACAAAAGTGGTGCGTGCAGTGACAATGAGCTGTCGGTCATGGCTGCGTGATGCTCAGGGTGTACCCACTGGTTCTATGTCCATAGTCCAACACACACATGCCATCCAGATGGCTGTGTGGAGTGGGATCGTAGTCCAAGTCAATGCAGTGGCTGGTCAAGGAAGGCTGGCGGAAGGCTGGCTGGCTGCCTCACTTGCGTTTGGAGCGTGCGAAGTCCTCCCGGGAGATCTGTTTCCACTTCGGACGGCCCCTTCCACGTTTGCGAGGGGGTGCCTGCTTGCGACATGCTGGTGGTTGAGGTGTGCTCACTGGCTGTGGACGCAGGGGAACTGGACACTGCTGCTCCACCCTGCGCCCCGGCAGGTGGTGGCGGAGGGGGAGCTGCTGTCCCTGGCTGTGACCTCACCGCCACCACCAGCTGGCCCATGAGGTCCACGAGTTGGCCCATACGGGCATCCATGGACCTCAGCACCCCCAGCACCTCACGCGTGTCTGAAGCAGACCGGACCCATTGTCCTTGGGCCTCTTCATAGGCCCCAAGGACTCTGGCCATTTGAGGCAGGGCATGGCTCCCAGGGGAGGCTGGTGTTTCCCTGACCCTGCTCCTCCTACCAGTCCTGCTGCCACCGGCCTGCCCACTAGCCACATTGCTCACCACGGTCCTCGCTGTGGCTCCCAGGGTGGATCCAGTCGGCCGGGACACCACCTGCGCTGGGGCTGGTGCCAGCGAAGACGTGGTGGTGGTGGCGGCGGTGGTGGTCGGTGCGGCGATGGTGGCGGTTGCGGCAGTGGTAGTGGCCACAATGACCGTGGGTGTGGCCGCAACGACAGTGGCAGCAGGGGGCTGGGAATGTTCAGCAGCCCTGGATGATGGGTTGGTGGGTAGGAGGGGTCCTGGGGAGCGGCTGGGCCCTGCCACACCAGATGGGCCTGCTTGGTGGTCCGTGTCCGAAGAGGAGGACAGATCCTCCAGATCCGTGTGTCCTCGTTGGGGGCTTGTAGGCTGGCTGTGCTGGCTGCTGGCTCCATCCCCAGCATCCAGCAGTTCGTCACCTGTGGAGAGAATGAGATCTGTTATTGTGTTGCACCTGGCGAAGTATGTATTTGTCGTCTGACATTAACAGTTCGTGCAATCTCGTACATGGGTTTCCCGGAGGCGTGTGTGTGGCTGTAGCATCTGTAGTTGTGTGTGCTTGGCAATGGGACTGTGTGCTGTGCACATGTGGCATGGGACGGATTGGCCATGCCGATGGGTGTGTTGCTGTGCCCCTACTTATTGTGACTCTGGTGTATGCGGGCTCCTGGCCCATCCTGGG
Source organism: Calotriton arnoldi (assembly GCA_963921515.1). Classification (NCBI taxonomy): domain Eukaryota; kingdom Metazoa; phylum Chordata; class Amphibia; order Caudata; family Salamandridae; genus Calotriton; species Calotriton arnoldi. The sequence continues at coordinate 129,485 of CAWUFW010000510.1, forward strand.
TCTGGTTTGTACTTTGCTTTTGGTGTTCAGATGGGACGCTTAGGAACGCATATGGCAACATGGGGGCCATGCCCCGGATTCGCATTTGGGAGGGAATATGCTTTTGGTGTTCAAATGGAACGCTTAGGAACGCATATGGCAACATGGGGGCCATGCCCCGGATTCGCATTTGGGAGGGAATATGCTTTTGGTGTTCAAATGGAACGCTTAGGAACGCATATGGCAACATGGGGGCCATGCCCCGGATTCGCATTTGGGAGGGAATATGCTTTTGGTGTTCAAATGGAACGCTTAGGAACGCATATGGCAACATGGGGCCATGCCCCAGATTCGCATTTGGGAGGGAATATGCTTTTGGGGTACATGCTGTGAGCCATGGGTGCCGAACGTGACATGTATTGTGGCAGCATGACAGTGCATGGTTTGAGGTGTGTGCATGCTTGACATGGCCTGCATATTTGCTGTCTGTTGTGATTACTGGACATGGCATTGGACGCATCGTTATGAGTGAGTGATGGTTGTGTGCCAGCCAACGTATTGCAGTTGTCCCATCTCCTTGGTGTGCGTGCTGCCCTGTGCCATGTGCATCACTGCAGTGCTCGGGGGGTGTGGCCCATGTTGTGTGTTGTTGCTCACAGTGTGGCGTGCGCTTCATTGACTTCTGGCACATGGTTGGTCATGGGCATGTATCTTAGCGTGACTGCTGTATGTGTGGCAGCTGTGCGGATGACATGCCTTTCATGAGACTGGGGCTGACGGATGGGATGGATGGTATGTTGTATGTGCATGGTGTGTCTGTGTGTTTGATGGGTTCAGTGGTGTTCGTGTGCATTTATGTTGTTCCGCTCTGTTGCGTCTAGTGTTGTTTGTCTTACATAGGCGTAGTTGTGGGGTGTGTGGTTGACAGGCAGTAGGGGCTACATGGACAGGACTTCAATGGTGTTTCGGTTGTGTGTGATGAGTTGCACAGTGGCTGCCGTGTGGTACTATATTCAGTGTGGCTTGTGCATGCAGACGTGGCTCCTTGGGTGTTGCTATGTCTGTGATGGGTCATGTGGGGTGTGAGTCTGTTGTTCATGTCCGTGTGCACATTGTTCACTTGTTCGTGACGGTGGGCGGTGCTGCGTGTTCGTCTGCTACGTGACATGTCCCATGTGTTGGTCGTGTTATGGTCCTCATGCCTCCAGTAATCCAGCCCTGTCCAGTTTCCCACCTGCAAGTTGTTCGTGCGTGCACTGTACTGGATGCCACATGGCTCTAAGCGGGGGTGCTCCATGTTGCAGGTCTGTGGGGGTGGGGGGTGTTGTGGGTCGTGGGGTGGCTGGACACCCACTGACACCGATTGCTGTGGACCGTGATGTCTGCCTTTCGGCTGTCGTTGTGCACTGCGGTGGCTGACACGTGGCTGTGGGGTGTGGGGGATGCTCCTCCTTGCTGTGCTGTGGGACTAGGGGCCTGGTGTGTGTTGTACTTGGGCTGTCCACCGTCCCACCCACTGCACTTTGTGTTCCTGCCACTTACCTGTTACTTGTCGGTTAGTGCAGCTGTGGCGGACACATGGGTGTGGTGGGTGCTCGTAGTGGCGCTTCTGGCATATTTGGGGACCTGTTGGTGGTTACGTGGCTGGCTGAGTGTACACATGTCCCCACGTATGTTACAGTTGTTCGGTTTGGGCTGTGTGTGGTGGTGTCTGTTGCATGTGTGTGTGATGTGTTGTGTATTGTGTGCTGGACATGGGGGTGTTTGTCCCTGGGAGCTGTGGCATGGTGGTAGTGCATGTGAGTACATAGCGGTGTGCTGGTATACATTAGTTTGTACTTACCAGCCTCCACTCCCCTGCTAATCCGGCGAGGATCTCCGGATGTATTATGACTCGCACCTTCTCCTCCCACGCTTTGAAGGTCTTGAAGAGCGCAGGATTCCCTCCGCCAGTGACGGCAGCCAGCTCTCTGTTTTTGCCCTCCTTCTTCTTGACCAGGCTCTTTACGTCATTCCAACGTTTGTTAATTTCTCCTCTGTTCCTGGGCAGGGTCCCGACTGCATTGACCTGGTCTACGATCCGGTTCCACATTCTGTTTCTGGTGGCTAGTGGTGTGTGCTGGACCATGTTCCCATAGATTTGTGGGTACACCTTGATGATCTCGTCGACCATGACCGTCAGCTCAATGGGCGTGTACTTGGGCATTCTTTGTGGTGCCATGGTGTTTGTGGTGCTGGTGCGGTGTGTGTTGTGTAATGTGCAGGGGGTTTGTGGTGCAGGTGTTTGGTGGTGGTGGTGGTGGTGGTGGTGGTTGTGATGTGTGCGTTTCTGTGGTGTGCTGCTGTCCTTGCTGTGTCACTGTGTCCTCTCCTCTCCTCTCTGGTTTGCAATGTAGCAAGGGGTTGTGGTCTGTGGGAGTGCTGCTTTTGTACTCACCTATGTGGGTGTGTCCTCATGGTCTGTTGTTTTCAGGTGTGTTGTGTCTGGGGTTCTGGCCTTTGTATTTTTTGTTTGTCCGGGGGTGTTTTCGGGATGTGTACTGTGCTTGTGTATTTGTGCGTGCCTTGCTGTGTGGACTTGTTGGCCATGTTGTGTGCTATTGGTTTTGTGAGCGGATGGTTTCTGTGCAGGTACGTGGGCGCCATGGCTTCTGCCGTGTCGATTCTCATCGGCGTTGTTTGCGCTGGCGGGCGGTATATTTGTGGTTTTTCCGCGCTCATGGCGGTGCGATCGTAATTTCACGTGCGGTGTGTCGGCCGTGAGGGCGGGCGGTTTTGTGTTGTCGTGCGTGTTTCCGTCCGTGGCGGGCGGTTTGACTCCGACTCGGACGTTGGCGGGCGGTATTTTGTGTGATTTTTCCGCCGATGGCGGTTTTCGGTTTGTGTAATCGTAATGGCGTGGTCGGTGTTCAGACGGTGTGTGCGGGCGGATTTTTACCGCTTCCATGCCTGGCGGATTTTTTTACGCCGGGTATCGTAATGAGCCCCTATGAGAGGATTTATGAAGTTTAGTAGCAATATAGAGAAAATACCATTATAACCCTTGGTCACTGCCTACAAGACTAAAGTAATTCTCAATTTAATACGTGGAGCACCTGTTTGGCCTAAAGGGATAGAGGACTGGCTGGGTGTAGCCACCCTTAGGGCTTAGAAAGTCAATTTCCATCAAGTTAATACACAGTGGGAGTTATTCAGTCCATGATGGGTGTCTTTTTTGATTTATGATCAACCTCGCCTAATTGCTTATTTTCGCTTGTACTTAAAAAACAAATCACATGGTTGCTGAATGCCCTTTACAGGGCTGGTAAACTCTCAACGATGAAGATTGTTTTCGTGATCTGATAATTAATAAACCTCACTTTAAGAAAAGACCCCACAATCTCATTAATAAGTGGTCTTTTAATGAAAATGAGAATTATCTCCAGATCAAAAATTCACATAAATCATGTTTTGGGGTCTTCCTCTCGATGATAGCGCCTACATGCTGTAAATACTCGACTGACCAAGAACTGAGGAGAGGCTACATGCTTTTTGACACAAATCAACCCCCCTTTTTAAAACTGACAGGCATTTGGTTTGAAACCTCCATGGGGCATCACTGGTGCCCACTGTGTAATAAAAAAAACACAAAAGACTGTTGAACATGCCCTGTTCAATTGTGCAGAACTGAAAAGAGAAACTGTTTATCTGTTCACATGCATTACATTTTCTTGATGCTAATCAACTTGATATAATGTCATTCTTTATGAGTAGTTGGTGAGAAAAAGTATTTTCAATGTATCCAAACTTTGCTTTGTTGTTTTTAATTAGGTGCAAAGCATTCAGTTGTAATTTTATAAAATTGGACATTGATGGTTAATGTTTTACAATATGTTTTCTGGTTTATATAAGCCTGAACAATTAGGCTGTCTGTGCCGCTTAGGAGCACCGCAGTCGAGATGGACCCAAAGGAGCAACATGCGTTTGTGGAGGTCCTCTTGGACGGCAAGGTTGTGTTTCTGGGAAGCATCTATGTACCAAATGTGGCACAGCAGCAGGTTTTGGCACAAATCTTCACTCCTGACTAGATGGTCCCACCTGCCTTGGTTCTTAGAGGGGACTTCCACTGTGCCCTTGACCCCTAATTAGACAGGTCCCACTCGCCTCATACTCTGCACAGAGTGCACAGTGACATCTCTGAGACAATGGCTCACACACTGGTCTTTGGTAGACAGTTGGTGAACATTATACCCAGCCACTAGAGAATACTTCTACCTTTCACTGCCACATGATCTGCACATGCGCCAAGATGGTATCCTTTGCCAATATGCCATACAACTGAAAGTTACATGGGCAGAGTACTTGGGGACGACCCTTCGTGATCACAACCTGCTGCTCTTGCACATCACATGAGAGGAGCCCCACCTGCCTGTGCCAGCCTGGCATCTGCAACCCACGATGCTGGAGGACCCCGCATTCCGGGAATCGAACCGTGACACCTTGACAAATTATATAACCAAAACAGTGGAACAGCTATCACATGCTTGGTGGAGTATGAGGCCTTCAAGGCAGTGTCACACAAATGCTGCATACACTCAGTGGTAGGCACGCGCGGCACCCTGCATCGGTAACTCGTCTAGGTGGAGAGCTCATTGGGAAGCCTCAGGAGGGCCGCACAAGAAGATGCCTCTGTGAGATACGAGGTGACTGTGCAGAGAGGCCGCAACGCCTGCCTTCTAGAATCGCTGCGCTGTGTAGACTATAGGACGTATCAAGCCAAGATGCATGCAGAGAGTGATAAACGGGCCACCTCTGGGGTGGGTAATGAGGAGAAGGATGGACACCACACTGGTGACTGCCATTCCTGTTTCCCCAACATCAGTCGTCACAACTCACAACGCAATCAATAGTGCCTTCTGCGGGTACTATTTTTCACTATATAATCTGAGACCAGAGGTCCGACTGCCCCGAGCCTGGGATTTTCTACATGCAGTCACACTGCCAGTGGTGAAGCCGGAACAACGAGAGGCTCTAAACAGCCCCATTACTGAACAGGAAATTTGGGGCACCATCCACTACTCCTCCATGTGCAAAACTCCATGAGACCCTTCTGGTCTCTCTGCTGAAGCCGGGATGTGACCACCACGAGGTCGCCTCCTACAGACCGCCGTCCATGCTCACACACAATGGGTACTGGTGGCTGGCTGACTTATTAAGGCCCCTTCACATAAAATGCAGGACACACTGACATCACTCTGGTGCACCTGGGAGACTAATATCAGCCGTAAGCTGACCCAGTAGGAGTGGGATAGAATTTTGGTGAATCCACGTAAGGTTTCTCGCAATGTCCATTTTCAATATATACAGTATAACATCCTGCATAGGAAATAACTCACCCTGGCCAAACTTCACAAAATCTACCCGAGTGATATCCCCTGACTCCTTGCACTGCTGTGCTGTGAGGGCAGACATGTTACATATGTTCTGGAGCTGCCCAGCCACCCACACCCTCTGGACAGAGGTCACCAATGCCCTGGACAGAGTTACGGGATGTACGGACCTGGATCTGTGTGGCCAGTGGCCTGCTATGCCTGTACAGTTGTCGCAAGACTGGCGATGCCTCAACTCACTTCATTGACCTGGCATTGCTAATGGCACAGCGAATTATTGCAATACATTGGAAAGCAAGCACACTCCCCAGTGTGGCAAACTGGCAGCAGGGACTATTAAGTCTGGCAGAGATGAAGTCACTGCACTTCGTCGTGGAGAGGCGGATGGGTTGCTAAAATGGGCAGATCTCCTCTCTGCCCTCCAGGGCACTCTCGACAGCAGCACCCTCTCGGACTAACCAGGCATATCACAACATTGGACTACATACATACACTGCCCCTCTCCTGTTCTATTCACCGCCTCCCCTTCTCACTGTCTCCCCATTCACACAGTCACAAGTTAGGGTGGCGCCGCTGTGTAGTCTACCCCACCATAGCGTAAATGCCCCATGCTCCTGCTAGGACTGCAGGCTGATTATGTATCTCCACAGCGCACCCCAGGACCTATTACAGCTCACAGTTTGGTTTGGTTATCATGCTAACTCAACAAGTATTATTGTTTAGGAAAAAAATCCCTAGGCAACAGTTGGTCTAAAGAATATGATAGACCATAATTCTAAAATGATTGGAAAAGACTCAGTGTACCATCTTTATATCAAACAACTCATTATATTCGCATGAAGAGATTTAAAAAGACTACAAAAGATTATATTGTACTGTCTAAATGAACATAATACCGACAATGACAGACAATCAAACAAACAACAAGTTAAAAAGAAAGAGATAGTTGTGATTTTAATATCTCATACAGCAGGCACAGTTGTATGTCCCTTAAGCATGGTAAAATAGGGAAATTTGCATAATCAAACAATGAATTAATCATATACCAAAAGACAATAAACAGATAATGGAAAACATTAAAACAAATATATAGAATAGAACAATACAATATGGTGGCTTTTTAATACATTCCATGGTAGATCTCCGATGTGTCTATGCATGTTTCGGCGGGCATAGCGCCTTCATCAGGAAAGCCACATAGAAAAAATTGCCAAGACCATAATAATTACGGTCAACCAAGTAAATCAAGGAAACCAAGACAATGCTTGCAGCCAAGAAGATAGGATAACTTCGTCAATGTAGTATGGAGATTTAATAACTAGTCTGGATGTGGACACTACGGGGCCGATTCCGATTCGGGCCGGAAATCTCTCTGACCGAGCCGGACCCGGAGAGATTTCCGACCGAATCGGACCCGTGTAGCCCGACCGAACGAGTACGATGCGCACGTATGCCATCGGACTCGAGTCGGTCGGACTCCCATTGAAGTCAATGGGAGCCTGTCGTACAATGCGTACGCGGGCTCCCATTGACTCAATGGGTGCGAGGCGAACAAGGGCGCCCCCTACAGCATGTATGCGGCGAAGCGACTCGCGCCGTACACGCACAGGTAGGGGGGACCCATGGGTCCCCCCTGTGTGCGACTCGCGCGGCTACGCATACAGGGGGGTCCGACACGGACCCCCAAAGTACGGCTTCGACTGCTCTTTCGAGCCAGACGGCGCGGCTCGGTCGGACTGCTCGCGGCGCGCATCGTACTTACCCGGCCGGGGAACGTCTCCATTGCGCGGTGCGAGTCGAGTCCGAGCGAGTCGGTCGGTGCGGTTAGACCCGGGAACGAGTCGGTCGTAGCGGTCGGGACACCCGGACGAGTCGGTCGGCGATTTCGCATCGTACTCGCTCGCCCGGACGCGCGTACGAATCGGTCGGGCAATAGGGCTCCGAATCGGATCCGGTTAAGCCGAATCCGATTCGGAGCCCTACCGGCCAAGATCGGAATCGGCCCCAAAATATAAAGAAACCCTAAGGATAAATTGAAATCTTTTCAAATGTCAAAACCAGCGTCTAAGGAAATGCAGAGATCTCCTACTCAGTGACAGCAAAATGATCCATTAATGTATAATTGCGCAGATAGTCATTATTGTAAGATGGAGAATGGGAGCTACCTCGAGCTGGAAGGGCTCCACTGGTGTAGTCGTCACACGAAGGATATTTCGGGAGACTGTCTAACAACAACAAACTCAATAAGTATTGCCAGGATATTCTGCACAAAAGAGTGGAAGTATAGGGGTTAAGCTGTACAATACCTGTATAAACTCTGCTGTAACTCTGTTGCAACATGTGTACTGATTGACCTGCTCACTGTACTAAATGACACAAAAACTCAATAAAGATGGTTTAACAAAATATATATAAGCCTGAAAAAACTATTTCATTGAATTGTTTTGATAAAGATAACAAAAAAGCACCAGGTTCACTAATGCCATCGTTACCGATATGAAAAGGGGTTGCGGGGCTTCACTACAATAGCCTTAGAAAGTTCCATGAACAAATATTGAAGGGAAGATAACATTTTGTTGTGAAATTACAATAATCGACAACTGCCAAGTTAAGATAGCCATGCTTCCTTAACTACACCAAAGAACTGCATATAACTTCAAATATTATGAATTTATGCCTGATTTTATGAAAGAGTTACTATGCTTAACTCCACACCTACGTACCTTGACAATAATACATATGGTCAAGATGCATAAATGTGGAGTTAGGCATAGAAAATCTATACATACTTACCTTTCGACATTTTGTCCATAATATTAGTGTCCCACAATATCCTCGACTCGATATTTAGGAGCCATGCCCGTACCTCTGATCAGAAAAATGAAGAACACCTTGTCCCTTAGTTTACTGATGGAACAGCTAAAGTTAATCGAGCATGCTTTTAAAATATGAAATATGATTTGCTGTAATAATGCTCACACCATGATAATGTTAATATCGGTGAATACGATGTCAATGCGATGTCAATGTACACCATGATATATGCATGCACAACAGCGGCAATGCCAATAAATGCAATGTTGATGTACGCCATAAATTATGCATGCATAACAATGTAAATACCAGTAAAAGCAATGTCGATGTAGGCTATGACAACTGTTCGCATAATAATGAGAATGTTGGCAAATATGATATCAATGACCGCCATGTTCTATGTATACGTGGTCAGAAGGCCCTACAGCCCAAACCCAGACTTACCGATTGATAGGTCACAGGTGGGGTTACACTCAGACCGAAGACAAACATGCAACCAGGGAAAACCCTGAACGATGGCACAGATAGGCAGTTACACCACAAACAGGTCCAAGGAATTAGCCCCAATAAAACACGTTGCGCCAAAGGCACACGTTCCCAAAATACCTCAAAAATTAGATACCATATGTAGTTAGGAGCACCTAGCCAATCAGGACACAGAATGCACACCACACGTAGTGATCACGCATTCCCCATGCCGGACATCTGGACACATACACATTGGCCCACATTAGTTCTCCCCGAGGTCGAGAGCACCTGTGTCCCCCTTATCAGATGATTGTATTCATGATTTTATGACTAGGCCGGGACCCACATGCTCTCTAAGAATGTGAAATTGTTTTATTGTACCTCACAAATTGTATATATGATCAGCCAAAACTTCTGTACATTGAGACTGCCTTCAGACGCAACTCTGTCGATCCTCTCCCGGACGCTGTGTTTAATTAAACCAACTTGTTCCTGTTTTGCCAAACACCTCTTGTCAAGGTAAATTCATATCCGAGCAACAATGGCTATGCAGTTTCCATCATTTCCAATGCTGAAAATGTATATATAAACCCTTGAATTTGGGGGTGAAAAATATTTTTGGGATCTCTGCTAGGGAAGCTGCCCGATTTTCTATTGATTTGGTGCACACTGAGACTGAGCCTATGTATCTAATATTTGCTCATTATTGCATTATTTCTGACCTTTTATGACAATTGACTTCTATGTATTTACCCTGACTCAATGAGATTGTTGCTGCATTTGCATTTTTCTATTTTCTGTATTGCACTTAACAATTGTAATAAACCTTCATGGTTTTCTCTAAATGTCTGATCTCAAACTTCTTTTTTGAGTCAGTACTTTCTTACTGGGTGTACTTTTGAAATGGTATTTGAATCTTGTCTCTTGGGACACATTACCTCATAGCTATTGAGGTTAACGCCGTTCCCCAACCCCGCAAACCGGATCGCCATAGTCATGCAGACTATCTAACAGATAATGTGCCCACACATACTTACATTTTGATAGTTTGTTCCTTACATTTTTTCCACGATATCAGTGTCCCTCAATATCCTGGGTTCAATATTCAGGAGCCACACCCATAAATATTTTCCGAAAAATGAAGACCACCTTGCTCCTTGGTTTATTGATGGAACAGCTAAAGCTAAGCAAGCATGCCCAGAGACTGACTGTTTTGGCAGAAACATTATACCAAAAATTTAAATATGTTGTGCCTGTCAGAAATACCCTAAAAATCAACTAGAATTCTATTAATGCAGCACAAAGGATTATTGCACACTATAGTCAGTGTTGCTCCTAACATTGTGGGCCCGATTCTGATGCGGGTTGGAAAAGCTACCCGACCGAGGGCCTGATTCTGATGCGGTTAGGAAGGCCTCCTAACGGCATTTGCTCCTTCCAAATCGGATCGGGAACATGTCTTCCCGACCGAGGGCCCAATTCTGATGCGGTTAGAAACAAATGTTCCCATTGAAGTCAATGGGAGTTCAACCAAATCGTATCTGGAAGCATCCGGATGCATCCTACTCCGCCGGTCGGACTTTCCCGATCCGAGTGGGTCGGACACCATTTCCCAACCGATTCGGTCGGGAAGCTTTTCCAACCCGCATCAGAATCGGCCCCTGTAAGGTGGTCTTACCAATGTTTTAAGTACTTTCCCCAATGAGTTTCCCAGCAATACAACTGTCACAGGTCATACCAGCGCTTAAACTCTAACTACTGCAGGTGTGTTTGTACTAGTCTACTTTTTCCCTAATATGTTTTTATTATGAATTTATTAAATACTTAGTCCATACCAAGATATATGTGTTTTATAACTTAAATAAATTAAACTACTGACTGGCACAGCAGGAATCTTGGATGGTCCTATTGTGTTATCTTATGTTAAGAATTTTATAGAGCGCACGGTTACTCCATTCGGAGTGTTCCCGCGTTAGGTTTCCATGGCCACAAGCGACCCGTAACATATTCCCATACTGCTTAGAGTTGTCTTATGGAACTGAATTTTGGAATGTTCCAGTCTCAGATCAGGAGAAAGAGAATTCCACAACTTAGCAGTTAGGTAACTGAAGAAGCGACCACCCAGACGTGTTTATTTTTATCTTGGGAATCACAGTCAAAGCAATCCCTGAGGACCTAAAGCATCTGTTTGGATGGTAGAGCTTAATCAGAGAGAAAAGGTAATGAGGGCCTTTCTTGTGCAGGATTTTATGACACATGCAGAGTGCCTTAAATGAGACTCTTACCTGGATGGGGAGCCAATAAAGCTTGAAGAGAGCAGAACCAGTGGAAAACTATCTAGGAATATTCAAAAGAAACCGTGCTGCAGCATTCTGAACTCTCTGAAGCTTCTTTAGTCTGTCCTGGTTGACCCTGAGATAAAGAACGTTGCAAAAGTCTAGTCTGGACGGATCACTGACTGAATATCGATAACAAGAATATCGACCTACAACAATATCGAAGTAAAAATATCGAATGCCAAAATATCGACTCCCTATCTACAAACAGGTAAGTACAAAAATATCGACTCCAAAATATAGTTGTAAAAAATATAGTCAGTCAAAATATCGAATTTTTTAAATGTATGAAAAGTAATGTAAAATTAATGAAATAATATATATAATTAACTAAAACATACTTAAAAATACTTAAATAACTTTAAAATTAATAAATAATTAATGTAACTTAAAAAAATAAACATACATTTTAATTTTTTAATACATAAATATATTAACGTAATATTTATAAAAAATATTCAATATTTTTAGCGTAGGATAGCGGGATGGTAAAATTTACTATTACCACTTCAGTCAGTGCAACAGTAGGGAAAGCGTTGGATAGTGGGAGGGTAAAAATTACTATTCCCACTCCAGTAAGTGCAACAGTAGGGAAAACGTTGGATAGCGGGAGGGTAAAATTACTATTCCCACTCCAGAAAGTGCAACAGTAGGGAAAACATTGGATAGCGTAGGGGTAAAAATTACTATTCCCACTCCAGAGAGTGCAACAGTAGGGAAAGCGTTGGATAGCGTAGGGGTAATAATTACTATTCCCACTCCAGAGAGTGCAACAGTAGGGAAAGAGTTGGATAGCGTAGGGGTAAAAATTACTATTCCCACTCCAGTGAGTGCAACAGTAGGGAAAGCGTTGGATAGCGTAGGGGTAATAATTACTATTCCCACTCCAGAGAGTGCAACAGTAGGGAAAGAGTTGGATAGCGTAGGGGTAAACATTACTATTCCCACTCCAGTGAGTGCAACAGTAGGGAAAGCGTTGGATAGCGTAGGGGTAATAATTACTATTCCAACTCCAGAGAGTGCAACAGTAGGGAAAGAGTTGGATAGCGTAGGGGTAAAAATTACTATTCCCACTCCAGTGAGTGCAACAGTAGGGAAAGCGTTGGATAGCGTAGGGGTAATAATTACTATTCCCACTCCAGAGAGTGCAACAGTAGGGAAAGTAATATTTTAATATTTTACTAAAAAATAATTAATTATCAATACTAATAAATATTATTAATAACACTAATTACCAATTATAAAATCTTTAATAATTAGTTTATTATAAATACAAAACATATGATTTATTAAAAATTAATTACCTATTAATAAATCATTAACAACCAATTAATAATCATTACCAGATTTGTATACATATTTAAATAAATACCAATTAATATTTAATTACCAGTAAATTAAGTATCAATACAAAAAATATTTTCTATAATTAACTAATTACAATTAAATTACTTCCCCCACATTCCCCTATAAACCCACATCCCACTACAACTATTTAATTAATAGAAATAACATAATTACCAATAAATAAATTTAAAAAAAATTATTACCAATTAATAAAATGTAATTCCCAATTAATAATTAATTAACAATAAATTAATTATCAATACCAATTAATATTAATTAATATGTACTTAATTTCAATTAAATTACTTCCCACCCTATTCCCCTATAAACCCACATCCCGCAACAACTATTTAATTAATAGAATTAACATAATTACCATTTAATCAATTAAAAAAAATTACCAATTAATAAAATTTAATTACCAATTAATAATTAATTAACAATAAATTAATTATCAATACCAATTAATATTTATTAATATGTACTTAATTTTAATTAAATTACTTCCCACCCTATTCCCCTATAAACCCACTACCCGCTACGGAATTAAATTACGCAAAAATTAAATAACATAAAATTCATTGCTTTTAAAAAATTAAACATACATTACAACAACTAATATACACTTTTAACACATATACTAACATACAATACACTTAGAAAAATTCGATATTATTAAAAATTCGATATTTTTTAATGCCTATATTATGTACTTCGATATTTTAACAATCGATATTACTTACCTTAATTTCGATATTTTTAACGACTATATTATGTCCATTCGATATTATGTCCATTCTATATTTTGGACTCGATATTGTGTCCATTCGATATTTTTGTTTCGATATTATGTCTGTTTACCAGACTGGACATCAGCAGGGTCGGAACCACTGTCTTTCTTGCTGATTCGGGAAGAAGTCCCACAATGTTACGAAGCACTTTTAAAATGCCAAAACAGGTTTCGGCCAGAAGATTTATCTGGCTAGCAAAAGATAAAGTACAGTCAAACATAAAACCCAAATGATTTACTTTGGGATGGGTGTCGGGTCTAGATTGTTGGGCCACCAGGCAGAAGACCATATGGAAGGTTGTTTCCCTACAATCATAACTTCCGTTTTTTCAGCATTGAGTCTTAGACAGCTGATGTCCATACATACATCTAAATCCCCGAAACAAGCTCTAAAACTGTCTGCTGCAGTGCCTTCGTCCTGTGCTAGAGTGATAATCAGCTGGGTGTCGTCGGCATACGATACAAGCTTGACACCATGACGCTTAATCACATCTGCTAAATGTGCGCATGTATAAATTAAATAAGGTCGGACTTAAGGCAGACCCTTGTGGCACTCCCTGTTGCAGAGGGAGAATCTCTGAGATGCATGGCTGCAGTTGCACCTGGAATGTGCGGTTCTGAAGAAAATCTATCAGCCATTTGATAGCCCTACCCCGACACCGTATTGCCAAAGTCGTTCTAATAGAAGACCGTGGGACACTGTGTCGAAGGCTGCGCTCAAGTCCAGCATGATCGAGGCAGCCATCTTACCCACATCAGCACTGAGTTGCAAGGATTCTGAAGATAGTAAGAAAGCAGATTCAGTGCAATGGCTTGGCCTGAATCCAAATTGAGTCTCATGTAGAAGCCCTTTCTCCTCAATATACCTCAAGCTGTTGATTCAAATGTTTTTCCGCATTTTTAGCGAAGAAAGGTAGCAAGGAGATAGGTGTAAAGTTCTCTGGTTTGAATGGGTCTAGCGAGGGCTTCTTCAAAAGTGGAACCACAGTAGCATGTTTCCACTGAGAAGGAACCAGACCTGTGCTGAAAGACAGGCTAAGTAGTTTGCAGAGCGTAGGGAGAATAGCTTACATTCCTTGTTCTAACACAGCGGGTGTGGCAGGGTCAAGCGTGGAACTGATTTTATTTTATCCAGAAGGACACGGCTCTCAGCTACAGATAGAGAGGGTAAGTCAAAAAGCTTCCATGGGAGACAGCAGAGAGTGGCCATGAGGTTGGAATTGAGTGGTGCCTAGCTTTTTCTGGGAAGGCATTGTAAATATTTGCAATTTTCTCAGAAAAGAATTGTGAAATTTGATTGCACTTTTCTACAGAAGGAGTGAAGGAAGCTGAGACACCTTCCAGAATGCATGTGTGTCTTATTGCCTTATGGTACATCTTTAGAGCTCTCAAATAGTTCGTTTTGTCAGTTAAGTTGTAATTCTTACGCCAGAGGCGTTCTAAATGTTTACACCCATTTTTCATTGACAAAAGGTCATCAGAGAACCACTCCGCTGACGGCTTGGAGCTGGACAGATTATGGATTTTTTGGGGTGCTTGGTTATCCAAGGCCCCCTTGATCCATGCTTCCACCTGACAATTTGCTACCTGAGGACAGTGATTCAGCGATGGTGGACTCTGGATTAGAGCTGCAGTAAAAGCAGCAGGGTTAAGCAAAGACCATTTGCGAGTTTTGCTGCTACTTTGAGCTCTAGATGTAGATAAGAGTGCGGGACTCAAGGACACATGAAAAGAAAGAATGGAGTGATTAGACCATGCTATAGGTATAGGAGGTGTCGATCTGATCTGAAGAGAATTTCTGAAAATAGGGTCAAGAGTATGACCTAATAAATGAATGGGGGCTAGGACCAGCTGAGTGAAGGTCCTCCATGACGAAGGATGCTGTATGGCAAGTTGCATCCTCAAAGTGAAGATTCAGATCCCCCAGAATCACGAATTTTGAATGTCGTAGGGCATAAGCGGGTACTATGTCCATCAATTCAGAGGCAAACTGCATAGCAGGGCCAGGCGGATGATAAATTAAGAGGCTTGCTAGAGTATAGCAGCTAGATAATGTCAAGGAAAAAAATGCTGCTTCACATCTGGTTATCTTTAATTCATAAAAGCTACACTGTAAGTGGCGTTCATAGATGACTGCTATCCCTCCCTCTCTTTGGTTGGATCTATCTTGCCTTAAAATGGCATACTCTTGTGGCACAGGATCTAAAATATCTGGGGCTGAATGTGCAGTAAGCCATGTTTCCACAATGAAGAGAGCTTCAGGTTGATAATCGGTTAAAAGCTGTGAGACCTCATATTTGTGTTTGGGTAAGGAGCGACAATTTAGTAGGAGACACTGTGCTGACTTATTAATCTGACATGGTTTCCTACCTAGGGAATTTTCCACAGACAGTGCCTCAAAGGAGAAATTACACTTACTGCATCTTCTGGTGCTCAGAGAGACATCTACAGAATGTCTACAACAGTCATGGATAGCTGGAGCAAGTTGGAACATCTTCTCTGCTGTATAGCACAGACCGCCTGGTGGCAAACAGGAATGTATGATGGAATTCAGAATGCGTTTTTCATGCCTTAGGAACTCCGTCATTTGAACGAATGGTCTTTAGCACGCGTTTGTTCTGCACGCAAGTTGTTTTAACGACTTGCCTTAGGGGGGCACTGGATATTGGAATAGTTTAATTTACTATTCCAACTCCAGTCTGCGCAACAGTAGGGAAGGTGTTGGACTTTGATTCCAACACCACTCCACCATTGCGCCTCCCCTAAAGCAAGTCGTTGTAACGACTTGCGTGCAGAACAATTGCGTGCTAAACACGCATTAGTTATGTTGCCAGCGCTGTGAAGGCACAGCGTGATTCCGGCTTCGTCCTAAAGGATGTTTCAGACAGGGGGCTTGGCCCCTAGTGCCCTCCAGGCATGGATATGCGCAGACGAGTTTGCCTTAGGCATGACTCCGGCGTGCCAGCGGCACGCCTGCTGTGTGTGTCTGCTGCACGCCCGTGCAGCTGCCATGATTTTGTAGTCTGCCCCTATTTTGTAGTCCGCCTCCATATTACATCCACAAGTTCAAAAGATTCTTCTACACTATTGTGTTTTCATGTACTATCAATGCGGAAGATGTATAGAGCTCTTGACCTGGCTCTTTTTTGGATCCCTGACTGGTTAAAGACCTCAACATCTTAGCTAGGTGATGTCACCTATTCCAGGTCACCTTATTAATAGTTCTCTATCCACTGAGATGATTGTTATCTCATGCGTTATTAAGCCCTACCTTGATTGTGTCATACTGATTAATGTTTGTGCTGCCATGTTGCTCGTGACATCTGCTAAAATGTTTGGAAAAGGCAGTAATGAAGATGCAGAGACTCTAGTCTTTGTCATCTTGTGTAGCGCCAAGTCTTTCCTTTCTGGTGTCATGGATGATCCACACAGAGTCTTAGATGGTGGCAGTGTCACGGTCCTAATCATGTTGAACTCTTTAGCTGCTTTTGCCAGCCTAGCACCTTCTTTAGGTCAACAGGCTCAGGAACACTAGGGTGGTGGGGTGGCTTGACTCAATTGGATCACATTTTTCGTGTTTCACCTCATCCAGATATTCAGTCTTCTATCTTTGGCAGTTGCTGCTATCGATTGTGGAGTATGGCAGGAGTCCAGTTCTTTTGATGGCCTATGTAGCCCCTCTGGTCCAACTTATCGGGTGTTATGGTTTCATGTTTTTCGCATGCGCACAGAACAATCAAATCACCCCTAAGCTTGGCAGTGATTAGGACCACACCAAGTCACTTTAGAGAGTGCCTGTTGCCAGTCTCCATCTCGAGGTCCTATAACACTCCGAGGCTTAACTCTGCAAAGTGATGGTAGTAGGCAGCTCTTAGGCCTTATGGAACTGTAGCTTTCTAACAAGTTGAGTTAGGTTGCATCCCCACCAAAGTCCTAGCAGTGAGCAGTTTTGTCTTCATGACAGGCTATAACCTGCCTCTGCTTGTTCAGATATCTAGAGGGACCTCTACTTGCTTGTACATGCTTCAGTTTGTTAGAGCATCGTACATTGCTTTCCATTAATAGCCAGAAATCAGTAGTTTAAGACCTGGCTCTTTAATCCTTAGGCTATGGAAGTTCCATGTATCTGCCACTTCCTAAGTACTTGCTGCTGCCCATGGAGAGATGCACATAATGTGGGGGCAGGTATGATTTCGCATTTTCTTTCAAACCAATCAGCTTCTCAACACTCCAATCCACTCAGTTGTTCTACACCGTTAATATATGTATCTTGATGGTGATGTGTATTAAAGCTTAAGTGTATTTATCTTTCTTTGAAGAGCTCTGGTTTTTCTTATTTCTTTCTACTTCACATGTAATTGTCCATTTTGGGCTCTGCATTCAGCTAAGCTTGACTTTTTTATTGTTCACAAGGTCAAAAGGGGCAGGACGGGACCAGGGTCTCTATCACTATCTCTAGGACCATCACTTTAGAAGATCTTAACTTATTTTCCTCACTGAAAACTATTCTTGCTCAGAAGGCTCCTCGAAACCTGATTGCTGTCAGCTAACGCCTAATTGTTCCCTTCTTTTTCTGCGTCTAGTTTTGCCTCAGTTATATCATTTAGCATCATAGCTCAAGTATACCACTCTGGGCGATAATGCAAAGAGAAAGCGGAAAAAACAGAAAATGTGAATGAAAACATAAATATAAGAATGTTTAGCGACACCGAATTTGAACTCCTTTAGTTAAGCCGAACTGCACACCAGCAACTGATCCCACTCGATTGTTCAGTACAATGCATAATAAAAATAAACACCCCAAAAATATATTTCAAAAACACAAAGCAAAACAAATCCTGTTGATTTCCTATTTTCCATTAAGGAAAAGGAACTACAGCGTTGACTCAAATAGCTTATTGTGTTTGTATTGGATCCAGTCCTACACTCTGTGCATGAATCTCTCTATGAGACGCGTTCTCGCTCCGTATGCTTTTTTTGGTTATGCCCAGTGGCCGCAGTGTTAAAGAAGTAGTGGCGATGGGGGGTCTGCTAAGGGAAAAGAGGTCAGGGCCAGAACAGCAGAAATGTTCCCATAGAGGCAAACCACCTGCACTGTGGTAAAGACCCCAGTGGGTCCAATGCCCTTCCCTGCGCATGACCAGCGTTTATACCCCCAGCATCCGCTCATCATTACAAATGCCCCCCAAGCCCTGATGGAGCTTGGGCACAATGGCTCCTCCCTAAGCATTGGATTTTTGGTTCCCCTATCCCTCAATCATCCCAAGTAGGAGCTTTGCAGTCAGGGGCGTAGTTTCGGGGGGGGGGGGGTTAGGGAGTTACACCCACCTAGTAAATGTGTTCAGTAGTAAATAGTTGGTTACAGGTGCTTTAAGTCGGGTATGATGAGGTGTTTGTCAGATTTCACTTGGGATTTTTACATACACATGCAGACAAAAACACACACACACTCTTGTCTCTGTTTCGAAGGGCTTAAATATAGTTATTTTAAAACATATTGAGTTATAAGTACCCCTCACAATCCACACTCCCTCTCCTTTCCTACTGCTCCCTAAGGCCCGCCTCCTGCCCTCCTTCTCGTATAGTGCATATGTGATTGTTGGGAAATCTGAAGTTCACGCCCCCCCAATTTTACTGACCAAGCTCCGCCCCTATTTGCAGTGTAAATGTTTGCTTGATCATCTCTTCCTCTCCTCCGGCCAGCTTCCCTTTCCCGGCCCCTGTTTCTAACCTGGTGTATTACTATTGTTCGTCTTTTGATTCATCTCAGAAGAATGTAAAATAAGCCCGCTCCTTAGAGTTCACTTACCCTTTACATACAGGTTTCTACAGGAGATAGATTAACATTAGGAAGACCTGGGGACGTATTACAGTAAGTGCCCCGGGGGCGCAAAGGGCATTTGCACCTGCTTTGCGCGACCCAGGGCACTTTGGTATTACAGAAGGGGGCGCAAACGCTTGTGCATCTCCTTCAGTAATACCGATAGCACTGGCGCACTTAAAATGCCAGCGCTACTTTCAGGGGCCGTTCCCTCATTTGCATTGGGGCGTGCCCTATGCAAATGAGGGAATTCCTTTGCCTCTGTGCCCGCGCTTTATTACAGACGCGGGCGCCGAGGCAAAGAAGCTCTCAGGGGGCGCACTCATAGTGCACCACCTTCTAGGTGGCGCACTGTGAGTGCGCCCCCTGAGAGCAGCCCTCTGGAGGGGGGAAAGTGGGTTCTATGGACCACCCCAGACATCCCTTTGCAGGCAGGTGCAGTCACTGACTGCACCAGCCTGCAAGGGGATGTCTAATCCCCTTCAAAAGTGCAGGTGGGTTGCTGCCTGCACTGTGAAAACACGGAGCAGCTGCAAGCAGCCGCTCCATGTTTTCACATGAATGCGCTGCCTTGGGGGCAGCGCGAGTTCGCGGCTGCCCTGGGGGCAGAGCATTCAATGTAATAGAGCGCATTTTCATTGTTTGCACCCGGCACACCTTTTAAAAGATGATCCGGGCGCAAACAATGAAAATGCGTAATATGGCCCCTGATGTGCATTCTGCTGACTTGGTTTTATTACTTTCTAGTCTAGCGTAATGTTGCAATACACAGCAATTTCTTGCTCCGTTGCATAGTATATGTCATGTTTACGTGGCATCAATGGCATCAGAATGCTAAGGTACCAGAACTAACACTTGTAACTTACAGTACACAAGGTTATACATTACATTTTTTAGGTCAGCTCTGTCTGGTTGTGAAAAGATATGTTGTCAGCTTACAATGTGCTTAGAGCTGCCCGTTGCTGACCATTATTTGGGTTTATTGTCACTCTCATTTGCTTGCTTTTAGGTCTCTGCTACCAGTCAGTGCAAGGTGTTTACGAAAATACCTATTCACAGCTTACAGGGGGCTTAGATCCTACCAATTGCTTACAATTAATTGTCCTTACTGTCGCTCTCATTTGCTTGATTTTTATCAGTTAGCTTGTGTTAACTTTCCTTCTTCTTGTGTTTGTCGCTCACCAGAAGCATGGACACTTTACTTGTGTCCTTCCATTACTTGCTTTTCAAGCAGTACTTTTTTTCTTGTGGGTCAAGCACTCCATGAGCATGCATGTGTTTTCCAGCTGTCTCCTTCCTGTACTTCTCTCACTTCTCACTCCGTGTTGCTCTTTGTTGCCCATGTGCTTCTCCACTGCCCACTCCATGTTGTTCTTGCCCCTGTGTACTTCTTCTCCTGTGTTGCTTTCTCACCTCTGTGCTTCTCCCTATCCACGTTGCTTACTCTACCCTGTAGCTTCTCCCCCTACCCTGCCCCCATGTTGTACCTGCCCCCGCACTCCATGTTGCTTCCTGTCACATGCACCCACTGTGTTGCTTCCCCCACCCATGCACTCAGTGTTGTATCCCCATCTTCGCCCTCAGTGTTTCTCCCACTCTTATCCATTGTGATGCTTCCCACACCCGCGTCCTGTGTGATGCTTTCTCCCATTCATGCTTCAAAAATAAGGCAAAACGCTTGTGCGCTACTTTTTTTTTTTACTTACCAATCCAATTCTGTAAATAAAAAAAGCTCATGCTTTTTTGTAGGGTGTGAGCACCTACAAAATAATCCAGATGGCACGTCATAGCAAATTTTCTTTTGTTTGTTTTCTTTACCCATGCTGCTCAGCATTTGGGATGCTGTACAGCATGGCTAAAAACAGTTGGCAAAGCCAGTAGGTTCGACAAGTGAGATCTATTGGCTTTGCCAATGTTTGTTATTCATTAGCTTGTGGGGCATTTCGTCCTCTTTTTATCTTTTTCCTTCACTTGGAGAATTTCTTCTTTACTTGTATCCTTCCACTATTTACTTTTTGGGCACTACTTTTTTCTTTTTGGTTAAGCATATGAGAGTGCATGTGTTTTCAAGCTGTCTCCCTCATGTTGTTCTTTTCCTCCCCTTCGCTGCAGTCTATATTGTTCTCTATCGCCGTGTGCTTCTCCCCTTCCCCTCTGTGTTGCGTTCACCCTTGTAGGCTACCACTAATCAAAAGTTGCAGTTCCGAATGCTTGCTGCTATAGGCGCTGGAAGTAGGTGTGCCGAGATTCGAACCTGGTTTTCCTTGATGCAGTCGGAATTTCAAACCAGTGTGTTCCCTACCACATTTCTGACCCCATTTCAACACCCTTGGTCCCTTTACAGATAGCCATGCTTTCCTATTGAGTCCTCCTTTACCAGCCTATTTATTGTGCCGGGACATTTTGTGCAAACTCAATTACTCTGTGTGCTACCTCAATACACCCAAAACAGAGAGAATAAAGTTCTGCTTTATCTATATAAAACAAATTGTAAATCTGGTACAAACAAATACATTTTTATAGACGACAGGGGCAATGAGATGGGTCACATCTCTTCTATGAACCCGATTAAAATAAAAATCAACCCAATGAAGTTCCTGCCTCAGTATTCTCTAGCTCCCATATATAGAAAGGGGGAAAGACCATTGTGTCTAGATTCATGCAGGATTGGAGAGCGATTAGCAATGTGGATCCCTTGTTCCTCTGTGGTCTCTACCCCTCACCATTTTTCTTTGCATCCCACAAATGCCACTGTCATTGTGGTTGATTTATATTCCTCCTTCTGCTCTATATCTATACAAGAAGAGAGGCAGTTCCTCTTTGCAGTCTCGGTCAACGGATCCTAGCCTGCGCAGCAGAGGCTCCCTCAAGGCTTCACAGAGTCTCTGTCACGTTTTTCCCCAAGCTTTAAAGAAAAATGTAGGCACTTAGGGGCACATTACGATACCCGGCGTAAATAATTCCGCCAGGCATGGAAGCGGCAAAAATCCGCCCGCACACACCGCCTGAACACCGACCACGCCATTACGATTACACAAACCGAATACCGCCATCGGCGGAAAAAGCACACAAAATACCGCCCGCCAATGTCCGAGTCGGAGTCAAACCGCCCACCACGGACGGAAACACGCACGACAACACAAAACCGCCCGCCCTCACGGCCGACACACCGCATGTGAAATTACGATCGCACCGACATGAGCGCGGAAAACCACAAATATACCGCCCGCCAGCGCAAACAACGCCGATGAGAATCGACACGGCAGAAGCCATGGCGCCCACGTACCTGCACAGAAACCATCCGCACACAAAACCAATAGCACACAACATGGCCAACAAGTCCACACAGCAAGGCACGCACAAATACACAAGCACAGTACATATCCCGAAAACACCCCCCGGACAAACAAAAAATACAAAGGCCAGAACCCCAGACACAACACACCTGAAAACAACAGACCATGAGGACACACCCACATAGGTAAGTACAAAAGCAGCACTCCCACAGACCACAACCCCTTGCTACATTGCAAACCAGAGAGGAGAGGAGAGGACACAGTGACACAGCAAGGACAGCAGCACACCACAGAAACGCACACATCACAACCACCACCACCACCACCACCACCAAACACCGGCACCACAAACCCCTGCACATTACACAACACACACCGCACCAGCACCACAAACACCATGGCACCACAAAGAATGCCCAAGTTCACGCCCATTGAGCTGACGGTCATGGTCGATGAGATCATCAAGGTGCACCCACAAATCTATGGGAACATGGTCCAACACACACCACTAGCCACCAGAAACAGAATGTGGAACCGGATCGTAGACCAGGTCAATGCAGTCGGGACCCTGCCCAGGAACAGAGGAGAAATTAACAAACGGTGGAATGACGTCAAGAGCCTGGTCAAGAAGAAGGAGGGCAAAAACAGAGAGCTGGCTGCCGTCACTGGCGGAGGGAATCCCGCGCTCTTCAAGACCTTCAAAGCGTGGGAGGAGAAGGTGCGAGTCATCATACATCCCGAGATCCTCGCCGGATTAGCAGGGGGAGTGGAGGCTGGTAAGTACAAACTAATGTATACCAGCACACCGCTATGTACTCACATGCACTACCACCATGCCACAGCTCCCAGGGACAAACACCCCCATGTCCAGCACACAATACACGACACACACATGCAACAGACACCACCACACACAGCCCAAACAGAACAACTGTAAGATGCGTGGGGACATGTGTACATTCAGCCAGCCACGTAACCACCAACAGGTCCCCAAATATGCCAGAAGCGCCACAACGAGCACCCACCACACCCATGTGTCCGCCACAGCTGCACAAACCGACAAGTAACAGGTAAGTGGCAGGAACACAAAGTGCAGTGGGTGGGACGGTGGACAGCCCAAGTACAACACACACCAGGCCCCTAGTCCCACAGCACAGCAAGGAGGAGCATCCCCCACACCCCACAGCCACGTGTCAGCCACCGCAGTGCACAACGACAGCCGAAAGGCAGACATCACGGTCCACAGCAATCGGTGTCAGTGGGTGTCCAGCCACCCCCACGACCCACAACACCCCCCCACCCCCACAGACCTGCAACATGGAGCACCCCCGCTTAGAGCCATGTGGCATCCAGTACAGTGCACGCACGAACAACTTGCAGGTTGGAAACTGGACAGGGCTGGATTACTGGAGGCATGAGGACCGGCACACGACCAACACATGGGACATGTCACGTAGCAGACGGAAACGCAGCACCGCCCACCGTCACGAACAAGTGAACAATGTGCACACGGACATGAACAACAGACTCACACCCCACATGACCCATCACAGACATAGCAACACCCAAGGAGCCACGTCTGCATACACAAGCCACACTGAAAATAGTACCACACGGCAGCCACTGTGCAACTCATCACACACAACCGAAACACCATTGAAGTCCTGTCCATGTAGCCCCTACTGCCTGTCAACCACACACCCCACAACTACGCCTATGTAAGACAAACAACACTAGACGCAACAGAGCGGAACAACAGAAATGCACACGAACACCACTGAACCCATCAAACACACAGACACACCATGCACATACAACATACCATCCATCCCATCCGTCAGCCCCAGTCTCATGAAAGGCATGTCATCCGCACAGCTGCCACACATACAGCAGTCACGCTAAGATACATGCCCATGACCAACCATGTGCCAGAAGTCAATGAAGCGCACGACACACTGTGAGCAACAACACACAACATGGGCCACACCCCCCACGAGCACTGCAGTGATGCACATGGCACAGGGCAGCACGCACACCAAGGAGATGGGACAACTGCAATACGTTGGCTTTCACACACAACCATCACTCACTCATAACGATGCGTCCAATGCCATGTCCAGTAATCACAACAGACAGCAAATATGCAGGCCATGTCAAGCATGCACACACCTCAAACCATGCACTGTCATGCTGCCACAACACATGTCACGTTCGGCACCCATGGCTCACAGCATGTACCCCAAAAGCATATTCCCTCCCAAATGCGAATCTGGGGCATGGCCCCCATGTTGCCATATGCGTTCCTAAGCGTTCCATTTGAACCCCAAAAGCATATTCCCTCCCAAATGCGAATCTGGGGCATGGCCCCCATGTTGCCATATGCGTTCCTAAGCGTTCCATTTGAACCCCAAAAGCATATTCCCTCCCAAATGCGAATCTGGGGCATGGCCCCCATGTTGCCATATGCGTTCCTAAGCGTTCCATTTGAACCCCAAAAGCAAAGTACAAACCAGACCCAGGATGGGCCAGGAGCCCGCATACACCAGAGTCACAATGAGTAGGGGCACAGCAACACACCCATCGGCATGGCCAATCCGTCCCATGCCACATGTGCACAGCACACAGTCCCATTGCCAAGCACACACAACTACAAATGCCACAGCCACACACACGCCTCCGGGAAACCCATGTACGAGATTGCACGAACTGCCAATGTCAGACGACAAATACATACTTCGCCAGGTGCAACACAATAACAAATCTCATTCTCTCCACAGGTGACGAACTGCCGGATGCTGGGGATGGAGACAGCAGCCAGCACAGCCAGCCCACAAGCCCCCAACGAGGACACACGGATGTGGAGGATCTCACCTCCTCTTCGGACACGGACCACCAAGCAGGCCCATCTGGTGTGGCAGGGCCCAGCCGCTCCCCAGGACCCCTCCTACCCACCAACCCATCATCCAGGGCTGCTGAACAGTCCCAGCCCCCTGCTGCCACTGTCGTTGCGGCCACACCCACGGTCATTGCGGCCACACCCACGGTCATTGCGGCCACTACCACTGCCGCAACCGCCACCATCGCCGCACCGACCACCACCGCCGCCACCACCACCACGTCTTCGCTGGCACCAGCCCCAGCGCAGGTGGTGGCCCGGCCGACTGGATCCACCCTGGGAGCCACAGCGAGGACCGTGGTGAGCAATGTGGCTAGTGGGCAGGGCCGGTGGCAGCAGGACTGGTAGGAGGAGCAGGGTCAGGGAAACGCCAGCCTCCCCTGGGAGCCATGCCCTGCCTCAAATGGCCAGAGTCCTTGGGGCCTATGAGGAGGCCCAAGAACAATGGGTCAGGTCTGCTTCAGACACGCGGGAGGTGCTGGGGGTGCTGAGGTCCATGGACGCCCGTATAGGTCAACTCGTGGACCTCATGGGCCAGCTGGTGGTGGCGGTGAGGACACGGCCAGGGATAGCAGCTCCCCTCCGCCACCACCTGCCGGGGCGCAGGGTCGAGCAGCAGTGTCCAGTTCCCCTGCGTCCACAGCCAGTGAGCACACCTCAACCACCAGCATGTCGCAAGCAGGCACCCCCCTCGCAAACGTGGAAGGGGCCGTCCGAAGAGGAAACAGATCTCCCGGGAGGACTTCGCACGCTCCAGTCGCAAGTGAGGCAGCCAGCCAGCCTTCCGCCAGCCTTCCTTGACCAGCCACTGCATTGACTTGGACTACGATCCCACTCCACACAGCCATCTGGATGGCATGTGTGTGTTGGACTATGGACATAGAACCAGTGGGTACACCCTGAGCATCACGCAGCCATGACCGACAGCTCATTGTCACAGCACGCACCACTTTTGTCATCACCTTACACACAATCACATGTCACAGTTTGTAATAAATGCACCTTTTTCACTAACTGCTGTTTGTGCCCTGTGTTTTATTTGTACGGAATACAACGGCCACCTTGGGCGGAAAGGCACCTGATGCGTGGCATGGCAATGGAATCCGGAGGGCCTGTAGGGACCTAGGGGTGGGAGACAGAACAGGAGCACATTCAATGAGTGTGTCACACACCCATCACACAGTACATGTCAACAACTACAAGCAATGTACACACATCGCACAGAGCAATAGGGCACAATGCCACAGCCACCATCAGTGGCATACTAACCTGGGCATGGAGCGTTGACACACAGCACGCAGTGAACAAAAGGCCACCCTGACACAGCACACACACACCTGCACAAATACAGACACATCAGCCGTCGTACATGGACACTCACCGTCAAGTGAAGTAGCGGGCGATGAGCTGCTGCCGCACATTCCCAGCTTCCTCCTCTCCGCTGTCCTCCTCACTCGAGCTGTCCTGGTCTGCGGGCTGGGGCCCTGGTTGATCTCCGTCATCCACAATGAGGGGGATCTGCTTCCGAATGGCCAGATTGTGCAGCATGCAGCACGCCACCACTATCTGGCACACCTTCTGTGGGGAGTACGCCAGTGCACCCTCGGTGCGGTCCAGGCACCTGAACCTGGACTTGAGGAGGCCAAAGGTACGCTCGACCACACGTCTGGTCCTCCCATGTGCCTCATTGTATCGATCGTCTGCTGGGGTGCGAGGATTCCTCAATGGACTGAGCAGCCATGCCCCATTCGGGTACGCAGAGTCACCTGGGTGTGAGGGACACAGAGAACCGTTGCTATTCCAACTGGACAGGGGACAGCATCGCACAACCAGCACGCTACACCACTCCACATACTCACCGACAATACAGCCACGATCCTGTTGCAGATTGGCCATCAGCCGTGGCAAGATGCTGTTGCGCATTATGTGTGCGTCATGGGCCGAGCCTGGGAACTTTGCACACACGTGGGTGATCACCATGTCCGCAAGGCACACCACTTGCACATTCAGGGAGTGCGTGTGCTTCCTGTTGCGGTACAGGTGCTCAGTGGCCTGTGGTGGAACAAGGCCAACATGTGTGCAGTCAATGGCTCCAACGACGTGTGGGATTCTGCCAAGGGCATAGAATGCACCCTTCACTGCCGCCAATTCACGAGCCCTGGGGAAGCGGATGTACCTGTTTCGGTACAGCATCATGGCTGCCAGTACATCCCTCAGCACCTTGCTGAACATGGGCTGGGACATCCCTCCTCCACTGCCCACTGTGTGCTGGAATGACCCAGTGGCGAAGAAATGCAGGGCAGCCATCACCTTAGCCGTGGGGGTGAATGCTGTTGGATACACCTCTGCGGGGACGGAGATGGGGTTCTAACATGGCACACAGTCGATGCAGGGTTGGCCTGTCCAGCCGAAACTTCCTAATAACCTCTGTATCGTCCATATCCACCAGCAATTGGTATGGGCGGTCAATGTTCGGTCTCCGCCTAGGGAAATTGCAGAGGACACATGTCAAAGCAACACAACACATAGCAATTTCGCATACACATCACTGACATGACTGAGCAAGCACATGAGCCACAGCCCAGCTGTCAAGCTGGGACGGCACGGCCACAATACACTTACACAGGTCTCCCAACAATGGCAATGGCTAGTGAGACATACCACTGCCATGTGCATGCACATGGGGATCTAGGCCCCAATGACTTGCGGGGCGTGCTGATGGGGACTGACTGCATATTCGTCAAGCGGCAACGCCACGGCAACATGAGTGTCTGCTGAGCATGGAACTGCTTCCGAGGCTGGATGAGTATGGCACACGACGACGACGATGTGGGCACAGGCTGAGCGGCCAAAACAAGTGGGACCTGTGGCACGAGGGGATATGAGACAGTAGTAGGTGTCAGCACTGCACCCTATGTACAGCACTGTACGGATCACACCTCCCGAAACATTGACAGGTGTCCACATTGACAGCCCCATGCCAAGACGGCTGTGTGCTTGCAGTCACACGTCACAGGTGAGAGGTTACATTGCACGTGCCAGGTGGCAGACGTACATAGTGGGAGCTGGCATGTGTGTGCATGTGTCTCCTGTTCAGGATCCACCAGATGGGCGCTGACTCTGTACTGACCATTGGACACAGCATGTTCCGTGGAAGGCTTGTGTGTGTGGGATGGTGGCACTGGATGTGCCTCCGTTGGGTGGGGGGCCATGCACAGGGCGGGTACGTCGATGATTGCGCATTGTTGGTCACGGTGGGTGCACCAACTAAGATGTGTTGCCCTGTGTTCAATTCCTATGTCCGCATGATGATGGACTGTGGATGTGGGCAGACTACACATTGGTCGATGTGCTGTCTATATGCATGTGCCTTCACACCAGGCACAGCTGCCCCTGCACATGTGACCCCTGCTGGACTCGCTGCTGGGTCTGTGGAGCTGATGCACCTTCTGTGCGTGGGGCGGACAGCTCTCCTCACTTCCCTCATTGCGCATGTCATGTCTTTGCCGCAGGTGACATGGATCATGGAGGGCCCACATGTACGCGTGGGTAGGCTACACATGATTGTTCACTGGTCGCCACCCCCAGTCAGTGTTTCGAATGGGAAGGTTGTCGTGCTGGTGGTATGTTCGATGTGGCGGATGGGCGGGCCTAGGTGCGGGCTTACATTCCGGACATGGGGGTAGTTGGATTGGCGACTAGTTGCAGTACACACGGGACACGTCTCTTCCTTTCCACATCTGGGTCATCCCTTGTACTAACTGACAGTGATACAGTCATCTTCGCCCCAGCCCTCATGTCCTCCCCTCGCCCCCCAATATGCATGCTCACCTGCGAGGCTAGCGCTTGCACAGGCAGCCCCAAGCTCGCACCAGAGAGGGCAAGGAGTGTATGTGTGGGTCCAGTTGCACGAGTGGGCTGTCTCAGGGTATGATGTGTGGCGGGACGCCGCCCACCTGCGTGGTGCCCCAAATGGAGACCCGGCCTGCATGGACTATGCATCACAGTCTTCGCCTTCCGGATCCGCCACCTGCGACACCCAGTGGCTGTGGCTGCCCTTGCGGCCAGGCCGCGTCCGTCTGTGGCTGATGGCCCACACATTCACTCTTTGGCCTCTCTGGGGAGGGCTCAGGGGTGGTGGCGCACGCGCTTGCACTTAGTCGCAATGGCATGTGGCGTGGTTGGTATGATGGGCAATGGATGGGATGGTGCGAGCCACCTCCCGTGACGTCAGTGCTGCTCGTGCTGTGGTGCGTCCCCCTACACTTCCATTTGACTTTTTGCCATGCTAGACGTTGAGGTTCTATTGCCTGCGTGATATGACCAGGAGGAGCGCGAGGAGACCTCTCACACACCATGCTCCACTGCCATCCCGTGCCCTGTATCGCCTGTGCGGATTGACTATGTTGGGGTTACACCTGGTCGACTGGGGCTGTGTGTGCCTTGTCAAGGGGCATGGCGGGCGCACAACAGGATCCAGCTTGTCCACAGAGGGTGGGCTGAGGTGCGCCTGGTACCGCTTTGTACGTGTGCCCGGCTGCTGTGCACACACGTGTTCACTCCCCCGACAGGTGTCCTCTCACAATGCCCAGGGAAGCGGTGGTGTACTGTTCATGAGCCCTCCCAACACGGCGTGCTCCAACTTGGCATGTGCGCATCTACCCGTCGCACCCACCCACCTGAGCACTGCGTCCATACGACTTCACATGACACATGTGTGTCTTCCACAGTAGTGCTACTCATTTGCGTTGACATCCAATACCAGTGGACTACATGGTCATGTCACGACTGCCGTGTACTTCACATACTCTCATCCTCTCTCATTCGTACTTGTGAAATGAGTCAGCGGAGACAGTTTTGGTTTCAAACATTATATTGAGTCTTCTGTCCTCTGTGATGCAGTATAGTGGACACTACTGGCAGCGGAATACATGTTGAGGATATACTGAGCATGATTGCAAATGGGATAGGGTGTGGGGTTACATGTGATTGGCTGTTGCATGTGGGATGTGGGCTTCAGAGTGACATCTGCTTGGCCAAGGCTGTGCTAATGTACATTTACGTATAGCTGCGGAGCTGCGGACTTTGACACAGACGGTATACATGTAGCCTACCAGACCGCTTGGCATCATGGGCACAGTCCATCTCAGTTCCATGTGACAGGTTTGCTGCGGTTGTTCCTCATGCACGCGTGCATGTGAGATGACATCAGGGCATGTGCTTGCGTGCATGCAGCGGCGTGCCACTTGTTGTTGCACTGTGGTGGTTACTGGACATGTCACAGTCACTGGGGTCGTGTTGTTGTTGTATGCACTTGTCGTCCATGCAAAGGTCCTGGTATGGGATTCCCGGGGCGGGGGTGGGAGGGGTGCAGCACCCACAGACTCCAGGCGACCTATTCATGTCCACTGAGCGGTGTGTGTGTCCATGGGCGCTGGATCCATGTCGTGTCCTGGTTGTTCGTGCAGTTCCGTCCATGTGGGTGCGATACACAGAGCCCATGCCACTGCCTCCCACGATGCATGCGGTGTTCCTGGATGTGATGGGGAACAGTGTGCATGTCCCGGTCATATCCGATGTCATGGCGATGTCGTTGATGGTGTGGTTACAGTTGCCGGTCGTTTGGTATGGCTGTTGTGGTGGTGACTGGCCAGTCCGTGCGGAAGCTAAGCATGGGTGCGGGGTTGGACATCATAGGTCACTCGGGGAACCTGCGTTGTGGTCCGACGTATTTACAGGTTGTCAGGTATGCGATGCCGTCCAGCAGGGCTTCCATGTCATTGGTGGTGTACATGTTTGCCAGCCAATGAAGCGGATGGTGGCTGTCAAGGTGTTGTTCGTAGGTTGTCCCTTGGAGGACCATGATGGGGCATGCTGGGTGACATTCGATGTAGCTGTTATCGATGATCCGTCGTGTGGAGGCACAGTGGTCCCATTTCAGTGCGGGTGCGATGTTGGCCACATACGCCATGCCCCCATAGGCAGAGCAGGCCCTGTCGTGTGCGTCCAGAGGGAGGAGTAGTGGTAGCAGGTCCGCCTTCAGACATGCCGGGTTGGAGAGGCATATCTCGACGGGATGCTGGTAGGGACACCTCCGACAGTAGAAGACGGGCATGACGCAGCTGAACAATGTGATGCGGTAAGTCAGTCGGTAACTTACGTTCAGCAGGGACAGGAGATCGCATCCCAATGTATGGCACAGGTTGGTTTTGTACAGCTTGAGCTGTTCGGCGTAGTTGGGTAGGTGTGTTGCGGTTGCCATTTCGCAGCGGTTCGTTGAGGTGGCGTGCTCCGGCTGTGTGTGCAGTCTGCAATGTGCACGCTCCGGGGTTGCTGTGAGCTCTGTGTAGTCGTAGGGAGACAGGACTTGTGTTCTGTTGGCTTGTTTGGAGGACACGGGCCCTCTTCCCACATGCTTCTCAGACAGTTCAAGGTCAGTGCTGTGTGACTCCTTCCAATTAACTTGCATGTGGCCGACATGGGGGAGTGTTTTCTTCTTTCTTCCCCGTCCGTTGTGTGCTTCTGTGATATGCGCTATCTGCCCTGTGGTCGGTCTCCTCGGCATGCCTGTGTTGGTCTATTCTTGGACAATGGCTGTATTCACCGGCTTCTGTCGTAGGGCTGTGGTTTCGGAGTTGGAATGGAAGGTCATTCAGTGCTGTCTGCTCTCCCTTGTGTGGGCGGCAGGCTGCCTTTCCGCTCTGCGTTGGGCCTTGTGTGTGAATGTTATTCTTGGGCCACCTGTTGTCGGTCCCCGGGCTCTTTGGTGTTCCGTTTTATATGTCTTGTTCATATGTGCAGGGTGGTATGGGTGTTTCTGTGTGGTACTGGCGTTCCTCTTCCCGAAGGGGCCCTGCTTCTCCTAGTTGGTGTTGCCGCCGCTGTGTGCTACGCCATGTTTGTTACACTGGGGTGTGTCCTGCTGTTGCGTGTCTTCACTGACATGTGTGCGTCGGTTGTGTGGCGTTGGGTGTTGTCCGTGAATTGGGCGTTGGGGACATGTCTATGGCCGGCCTGTCACGTGTCATGTGCGTTCGGGGTGGGGCTGATGTGTGTGCTGCTTGGTTGTGTCCCTGTGTCTGTGTGCGACGCATGCATGGCGCTGCGGTTGGCCTCTGCGTTGTGCGCATGTGTGGCGGCGCCATCGGCGCTTTGGGGCCGTGACGGGGTGGTTGGTTCCTAGTCCCAGGTGGTGTGTACACATGTGTTCTGCGATGTTACGATTTGGCCTGTGTGTCATATGTGGATGCGATGGTGGATGTGTTGTGTACACGCGCTGGTGGGGGTTGTCCGCTTTTTCCGCCCTTGCACTGTGTGCGCTGTTTGCGTGCACTTGTTGTGTGTGTGCCTACCTGCGTCTCCGCGGTACGTTGCGTCCTTGGTGGTGCATCAGCAGGAGCATGGGGACGGCCTGCAGTGCTGGATTCATGCTCGGGGTGCCGCTTCTTCGTTGTCCGTGCTCTGCGTCCGTGTTACCGCCTCTTTCACGTGCGGTGTCTCTTAGCCGTGGGAGCCGTTTGTTTGCGGCATCGTAATTTATGCGCCGGGCGGGACGTGTTTCGTCGGACGGTGTGTGTCAGTTGTGCTGCGCCGCTACGTGTGCGGGCGCACTTTGATGGCGGACGGTGTTGCTGGCTTGCCGGCGGTGTTTGGCCTGCTTTTCGCATCGTAATTGGGCGGGCGTGTGGACTGCTGCGTGCCGGCGGTAACTGGTGCTTTTTGCATCCGCCAGCACGGCGGTTGTGCTTCCGCCCGCCATCGTAATGACCCCCTTAGGTCTTTCCTGGGGCTTTCCTTTAGTGCAGGACATTGATAATTTTGTGTTGACCTCTGTTACTTTAGATCGCTGTAAAGTTGACTCTGTCTACCTCCGCACTGAATTGGATAAGAAGGATCATAAGGCTTCAAAAAAGAAACTGAAAATTTGCCACCCTGGGTACATTATCTTGGCCATGAAACCTCTGATAGAGAGCGCCACATGTCATCTGAGCAGATTGAAGCCGTTCGTAAGTTGTCTCAACCAGTGACCGTCTCCCAGGTACAAACTTTCTTGGGTATGGCTGGATACTGCAGACAATGGATCATTGGGTATGCCACTATGCAAAGTCCCTGCAGAATTATGTCATAAAAGACTCTCTGCAGTGGTCTAGAGAAGCCAAAACATGCATTTGTGCAAACATAACAAGCCCTTGCCTCTGCACCTGCTTTGGGGCTTGCTAACCGTGCCAGATCTTTTACTTTGGGCCCGATTACGATGTCAGACGGAAAGCCTCCTCCAGACATTCGGATTCTCCTAGACCGTGTCGGAACCCTTCAGACCGACTCGGTCGGTTTACGATCTGCCCGACCGATTACGATGTTCCAAGTCGGATTGTAAACTGCACGGTCTTTCTGAATTGGTTCCGACCGGATCTCGGAGAATTTGTGTCGATGGGACCCGCATCGTATAGCTCTACGGACAGCGTTTCCAACTGAGCAACAGCCTTTCCGAGTCGGCCTGTCCGACATGGAAAGGCTGTCGGAAAGTGACTTTTGGGGCCCCTGGCAGGGCCCCATTCATCCTGCGGCCTCTGATTAGGGGCCAAGGGGGTACCAAAGGGACCCCCCTGTAAAACCCTGCACTGTGTGGCTGGCACCATGGAGTGCCTGCAACATGGTGCAGAGTTTTCCGTACACCCCCCATTTTCCCCATAGGAGCCTGTATTGTCGGACAGAACACGGGCTCCCATAGGAGTCAATGGGAATCCGACCGAACAGTGTTCGGTCGCATCGTAATCGGTCAGGTAGAACCGCCGACCGCGAGTCGATTGGTCCCGAATCCGAGACGGTCTCGGGCGGAAACTTTCCGCCCGACATCGTAATGAGGCCCTCTGTATTGTCATGAATGTGATGGACTTACCTATGGGGCTCTGGTACATGATCATGGGGACCAGAAAAAGCCTGTAGCATACTACCATTCTGCTTGAGACCCTGTAGCAGCTGGGCTTCCTCAATGTGTACACTCCGTAGCGACTGCTGCCCATCTTTTTGAAGTATCTGAAAATACTGTATTGAGTTCCACCCTGATTGTGACTGTCCCCTACACTGCTATTGCTCTTCGCCTCATCATTAAAACCCAGTGACTATCCACCACCTCGAGTCCGATATGAGATGTTGCTGTTGTCTGCCTCTCATATTATCCTCGTCCATTACCCCACCCTTAACCCAGCATCTCTAATGCCCACCAGTGAGAAAGTAGAACCTCATGATTGTCTCATTATAGCTGAGCATGTAAAAAGCCCTGCATTGATCTTATAGAAGCACCCATACTAAACTATGAACTAATGTATTTTGAGGATGGTTCTTGCCTTAGAGATTACGGATGGTCCTGGCTACAGGGAAACCTTCCTGTACAAAAACAATTACAAAAGGCTTTTCCTCATTCTATGTGTGCTGCAAAATGCAGCACACATAGAAAAAGAAAAAACGAGGAGAAATAAAGATATTTCTCCTCATTGTGCCTCGCGTAAGTTTTTGCTGCTGCCACAGATTTACGATTTCTTGTAAATCTGGGGCAGTGTCAAAAAGCCATGGATGTTGCTGGGAACGCTACCAGCAACACCAATTGGACGCCCCTTTAACACAGAAAACTGCGTTAAAGGGAACTATATTTATGAGGCAGCATTAAGCCAAGAAAAAGTGGCCTAGTGCTGCCTCGTAAATAGGTAGCAGGCTCCTGCGCCACGGAACGTCACAAAAAGTGACGTTGCAGCAGCGCAAGGGGCCTCATGAACGAGGCCCTGCATAGGTGTGTCGGGTAGCTGCTAGTTATAAGCTGATCTGCTTTATAACTGGATGGCCACAGCATTGGTCACCCAGTTATAAAGCGCCATCAGTGCAAGCACAAAGCCATCAAGGCTGAGTACCTCTCTCTTGCATTACATGTGTTGTGTGTACTTGTTGCTGGTTGCTAGGCTGGTCACCGACAGCACCTGTCCCGAGCATCCCAGCTTAAAATCCGAAACCTTTGAAATCTCTGTCCATTGAGCCTTACTTCTGAGCCTCTTTGCTCTGGTGAGTTAGGCCCCCATTTAACAGCTAAGTCCATAGATACAGTTCATCCCTACGTGTTGGTCTTCTTGAGTCAGACAAATGTGAAATACTTCTTAGAGGGGGCATTAGTAATAGCTTTAAAAGGGTTTGTACCCTCAATATTGTCCCAGAATATTGATGAGACACAATATCGAGGTCATAATATCGAAAATAAATTATTGAGAGCTAAGTAAGTCTACATTTTCCATATCTATCTCCACATATATGTACCTTGGCAATATATATCTTAGTTAGGAATAATAAATCTATACTTCTCTATATGCACTTACCTTCTGATATTTTGTCCCTCGAAACTCTGTCCTTGATATTCTTGTACCACGATATTCTGGGTGTCGATATTCAATAGCACAACCTTTTAAAACACGTCAGTGACCTTTGACACCCTGTTTTACTTATTTCAGCTAAAAACTTTGCAGTTCTGAAATAAATGGAGGAGGATGACAAAGGTCACTAGAGCGGTACAGAGTCTGTGAAATATCATTGGAACATGATTGGGAAAGCTATGTTTACTACAATATCAAGGAAATAATGATGTTCAATGCTCTCTGTTTTTCGAAGGACAACAAAAGCTCCTGAAGCATGACTGATGGCATTAGAGTGATGGAGTTGTTCTAGCCTACCGGGGTCCTCTGCACTTGAGTGAAGCTCAAATAAGTAGCATTACCTGTCCCTGACATTTAACCGGCTGTGTGCTTCTCTACAGTATAAAATACTGATTTGTGCCACAACGTGTTAATGGTATTAAGGTTTTATTAGACAATGAAAAAACACACCAAAGCACCCAGAAACTTACAATTTATAACTCTGTTCCATCTAATGTCAATCAGAAGATGCTTCCTGGTAAGCGCAAACAGCAGAAAAAACATAAATGAACACTAATCTTAACTACTTATAGTGCTGGAATATTCAGGGAAGGCATTTAGAAAGAATATCGAAAACAGACATATCGTGGACCAAAATATAGTGTCAAGAATGGTGCGCAGTCAAAATATCAATTTTTTTATATCGACCTACACTAATATCGAGTTTTTAATATCGTAGGGACAGAATATCGATATCAAGAATATCGGTGACCAGAATATCGACCTTAAGGTAAGTAATATCGTTTTTTTTTAATATCGAAGTAAGTAATATCGAAGTAAGTAAAATCGAAGTAAGTAATATCGTTAGCAAAAATATCGTTGTTAATAATATCGATATTTATATTAGTGTTATGTATTTTAGTATGTATTTTTTATGTATGTTTAACATTTTTTGTAATGTATTTTTATTATTTTTAAATATATGTATTAAATGTTTAGAAATTAGTAATTTGTTTAAGTAAATTTTGCGTTTTAGTATCAGAGCGGGTTGTGGGTTTATAGAAGAATAGGGTGGGAAGTAATTTATTTATTTAAGTGTTTGTATTTATTGTTATTGATTATTAATTTATTGTTAATTAAATATTAATTGGTAATGAATTTTTTTAATTGATTAATTTATCATTATATTAATTATAATTAATTTTTTATTTTATTTATTGTTGTTGTTAATTAATTTATTGTTAATTAATTATTAATTGGTAATTAATTTTTAATAATTGATTAATTGATAATTAAATTAATTATGTTAATTTTTATGTGTAGCGGGTTGTGGGTTTATAGGGGAATAGGGTGGGAAGTAATTTAATTATAATTAATTAATTAATGTGTTTTTATTTATTGTTATTGATTATTAATTTATTGTTAATTAATTATTAATTGGTAATTAATTTTTAATAATCGATTAATTGATAATTAAATTAATTATGTTAATTTGTATGTGTAGCGGGTTGTGGGTTTATAGGGGAATAGGGTGGGAAGTAATTTAATTATAATTTATTAATTAATATTTTTTTATTTATCGATAATTAATTTATTGCTAATTAATTATTAATTGGCAATTATTTTTTATTAATTGATTAATTTATAATTATATTAATTATAATTAATGTATTATTATTTTTTATTTATTGTTATTGTTAATTAATTTATTGTTAATTTATTATTAATTGGTGATTAATTTTTATTAATTGATTAATTGATAATTAAATTAATTGTGTTCTTTTTTATGTGTAGCGGGTTGTGTGTTTATGGGGGAATAGGGTGGGAAGTAATTTAATGTTATTTAAGTAAATATTAATTTAATTTTATTGGTATTTATTATTAATTTTTTAGTTAATTAGTTATTAATATGTTATTTATTTTACAAAAATTATTTAATTAATAAGTATGTTAATTTAACCTCTACGCTATCCAACACTTTCCCTACTGTTGCACTCACTGGAGTGGGAATAGTAATTTTAACCCCTACGCTATCCAACACTTTCCCTACTGTTGCACTCACTGGAGTGGGAATAGTAATTTTAACCCCTACGCTATCCAACACTTTCCCTACTGTTGCACTCACTGGAGTGGGAATAGTAATTTCTACCCCTACGCTATCCAACACTTTCCCTACTGTTGCACTTCCTGGAAAGGGAATAGTAATTTTAACCCCTACGCTATCCAACACTTTCCCTACTGTTGCACTCACTGGAGTGGGAATAGTAATTTTTACCCCTAAGCTATCCAACACTTTCCCTACTGTTCCACTCACTGGGGTTGGAATAGTAATTTTTACCCCCTACGCTATCCAACATTTTCCCTACTGTTGCACTGTTTGGAGTTGGAATAGTAATTTTATTACCTCCGCTATCTAATATTTTTTGTATTATTTCAGTTAATGTAGTATATAATTAATTTTTTAAAGATTAAAAATAATTTTCATTTTTTAAATTTGTTATATATATTTATTTAATTTTTATTTATATTATTGTTTTATATGAATAGATGTATTTATAATTTATGATATTTTTTTTAAATTATAAGTTATTAAAATAATTATTAAAAATTATTAGTAAGTATATATATTATATATTATATGTATATGTTTTATTTATTTTTACATTACATATATATTACTTATAATTTTTAAACATTTTAAAATATTTTTAACTATGTTTATTTTAATTATATGTATTATTTACTTTATTTTACATTCTTTTTTAACTTAAATAAAAAACGATATTTTTAACAACGATATTTTTGACATCGATATTTTTTTCTCGATATTTTTGTACTTACCATAATGTAGATAGGATGTCGATATTCTTGACTTCGATATTTTGTCAGTGATTCGTCAAGAATATCAAGGACTCAAATATCATGAAGGTAAGTTTCTATAGGTGAGCAAAGTTTTACTATATAAAACTCCACCTTGACAATATATATATCTTCAAGGTACGTGGATGTGGAGTTAAGAATAGTAAATCTATACCAACCTATTTGTGCTAACCCTCTCGATATTTTGGTCCTCGATATTTGGGACACAATATTATGTCCACATGATATTTACGTTTCTATATTCTTTCAATGATCCTTCATGGACGCAGTTGGATCTCGGATCCAGCAGTTATTATTGAGTTGGATCTATGATTTATGTCCGAATCCTGATGTGTCGCGAGGGAGAGTGCAAACATCGGACACATGCTTCGGGCACCTAAAAGGGAATTAGAGCAAACTCTCCATTGTTCCTTTACAGCCCTCAAAGGGTGATCAGTTGCTCCCTTTGTCTTACAAAGGATCCCAGCTAGACCCTAACTCCTTCTTGATGCAAAATCAGACAAGCTAAGAATTGGGCATGTTTTGTAACTCTCAAGCTGTGTCTGTGCAAGAAGATTTATCGTTGCACCCCATAAAGTAATGTAAGGAGTTTCTGTCTGTAACATAACCATTTAATTAGCACTTATGAATAATTGTTTACCTAAATGAAATTATTTTAACAACCTGAGAATAACAACAGATATAAAAATAATCCTGCACGGTTCAAAACATATGCTTTGCAGGTTACATGCAGCTCTTTGATGGAGGTGCATAACTGACTAAACAATACTATTGAAATAGTGCCCAGTCACCTGAAGGCGACACAAGGGTTTCTGCAGGAAAAGCATTAACCCACTAAGTATTATACATAAAATACAGATATGTGGCCTATATTTATGCTCTGAAACAAGTGCATTGGCCTTCTATGCTATTTAAGGACACTTCTAACCTGTGGCCAGAGAATATAAACATATCTCTCCAAGAAATACATCAACCACCACAGTTAACATGTCACTGCGGCACCCTGAACATTGCTGACTAGACATAGATCTCTGGAGGTTCTTTAATCCCAGTGTTGAGAGTGGGTGGGCTCTGCCAGTATTCATGACTAGGACGACCAGCTCCAGGAGACCAGGACAATGAAGACTGGGTGGACCTGTGCCAGTAAGCCCAGTGCCAGCAGACCCAGAAGGATTAGTTCCAAGGGGATCATTACCATGGATACCAGCCCCAGGAAAACTGACATTAGGAGGATTAGGATAAAGAACAGGAAGGAGCAGGATTAGCAG
This sequence comes from Calotriton arnoldi, assembly GCA_963921515.1. NCBI lineage: Eukaryota > Metazoa > Chordata > Amphibia > Caudata > Salamandridae > Calotriton > Calotriton arnoldi. Next base: position 169,143 of record CAWUFW010000510.1, read on the forward strand.
AAAAAGGACCAGGGCTGCGAGGGGCATGAAAAGGGAGATTAAAACCAAGAGAATCAAGAAAACCAGGAGAACCAGGAATAGGTGGACCATGAGACTATAATCAGGCGGACCAGAGTAACTAGGAGAACTAGGAGTAGGAGCTCCATGAGGATCAGGGCCAGAAGAACTGAGAAAGCCAGACGGATCAGAACTAAGAAGACCATGAAGACTGGAAGTTCAGGACGGTTAGGACCAAGACCGAGATGATCGATTCAGGACAATAAGGAGGAAGACCACAAGTCTGAGGAATATGACCAGAAGAAGGAGGATCAGAAAAAGTACCAAAAGGAGAATAAAGATCAAAGTGCAAAGGAAGAAGAGGAGGAGGACACCTGAACCAGGCAGATGTAATCAGGGAGAGGGGGTGATCAGGGGGCAGGAGGACAAGGACCATAAGTAAGACAAACAAGACAAGGTTCAAGATAAGGACCAAGAGTATGAGGATGGCCAGGATGATAGCCAATACCAAAAGCAAGAAGAACAGGAATAGAAGAACAAGGCAAGAGTAGGCCATGAAAAGGACAAAACCAGCAAGAGGAGGAAGACCAGGTGTATGATGATGGAAAGGAGGTGAAAGACCAGGAGAGAATGATGAAGGAGAGAAGAAAGACTAGAAGGAAGATGAGGACCAAAAGGAGCAGGAGTACCATGAAGACGAGGAAGACAATATTTTAGGCCACATTTATAGGCATGTCCTAAGATACAGAGGCCACAATATTTATTGTTAGTTACTCTTTTTAGACCCATTAGAGACCCCACCTTCCCTTTCAGTCTACTTAAAACATTGCTTAATCCCCCCAGCTATCTTAAAATGCTGTCTGTTTGTGACCAATGGTTAAATCTGTGCAGCTTTACAACTAACATTTTCTTTGTTACCTATTATTTTGGTAGTTACAAGCATGTAAGGGAAATCCTAGAGTCACTATGGACCTGAGATGTATTAGATTAGTACATGAACAATGATCCCTAATGGAGTAATTCGAGCAAACTATAATAAAAGTCAAATTGTCATTAAATGTACAAATAAAATGTAAAAAGGCAAAAATCTAATAAACGACGGAATGGGTGCTAGTAACTAATATGCTCAGTGCTCTTTGAAGTGCGGCACACATGTGTGATAATGATGATCAAAGTGCATATCAAAGCAGTAAAGAACAGCACGGCTAGTGACATATAATGGAATGGGTCTGCATGCAAGTTGACAATGTTTTGATCCTATTGTAAATAGAGGATCCTCATCATCAGGAGTCAGTCAAATATGGAGCCTGAGAGAACACAATGCACATAAAACTGTGAAAAAACTGCGAGAGCAACAGGGAGAAATGGTTCATGTCGAATAGTGTATGTAATGCACTGGGAGGCTTGAACTGCCAGGTCAGGGTGTCAAGGCTTGAGCGAGAGAAAATGACATTGATGACCATAATGAGGTCGTACTTCCTCATGATGCTCATCGGAGAACGTGCAGAACTGATCCTCCATCGCCAGGATGCCAGCTTAGGATGTATGACCTCAGTACAGTCCATTCCTTGGGCTCTCGCCATCATGTGCAGAACACCATTGAAGTTTCCACTACATAAGCACCCCTACAAACACACACACATCTTGCATATGTAGATAGCTAAATAAACTAAATTGATGCTCTCAGAAGTGGTTTTCCATCAATTAATATTTTGGATCTCAAAGATTTAAGAGAGTTAAATGTAAGTGAAAGATAAGCATTTGATATTGAGGGTGCAGCGAGCACATTTTAGATAACACATCCGCAGAGAAACATGAAGAACTCAACAAATGATGATATTCCGGGACTTCTGATATATCTGACGCAACGGCACAAAAAAGATCTTTCAGCCTATTTTGCCCTCTCTGGGCTTATTTACAAGCCCCTTCCGCCGCCGGCTTCTCACTTTTAAAATGGGGAAAATTAACGTACCGGTGGCGCCAGTGACTTGTAAATAAAGCCCCTCAGGCCTCATTTATGAGTAGTTTTTGCCGTAGGGCAGCACCGCAGGCCTTCCTGTGGCGCTACCCTACGGCAAAAGAAAAGGGCAGGAATGCACCGTATCTATCAGATACAGCGCACTCCTGCCCTTTTCCCCTGCGCTAGTGCACAATGGGCTGTCATGCGCCAAAGCAGGCACCTTTGCACCATGGTGCAAGGGTGCCTGTGTTGCGGGGATGATTATTTTTGTGCAGAAAGGGAAAGCTTCCTTCACAAAAACAATCACAAGAGGCTTTTTCCTCTTTCTATGTGCGCTGCAGCACACATAAAAAAGAAAATACAAGGAGAAATAAAAGTATTTCTCCTCATTGTGCCTCCATTAAGCCTCCCCTGGGTAGGCTTACGTTTTTGGGGCTGCCTCAGAGTTACGATTTCATGTCAATCTGGGGTAGTGTCATAAAGCCATGGATGTTGCTGGGAACGTCCCCAGCAACACCCATTGCATGCCCCTTTAACACAGAAAACTGTGTTAAAGGGAAGGATATTTACAAGGCAGCATTAAGCCAAAAAAAGTGGTTTGTTGCGGCCTGGTAAATATGGATTAGGCTCCTGCGTCACCGGAGCGTCACAAAAAGTGACGAACTGGCTTTTTAAAGACCCACGGTTGAACTTGAAAACATCTAAGGGCTGAAAGTGTGACTCAACCATACAGTCTCAAATTTAACATATACTGACTCTGATCCAAGTAATAGAATAACGTCTTTGGATATTCACTTTAATTGCTGTCTCGGGAAGCAGAGTGTCAATACGAACAACTTGACATAAAGTCAGTCCTTCCATTTTTTTTAATGTGCATGCAATGGCTGGCAGAATTAACTTTATTTCTTCCACACTCTTCTGTCCATAGACGTGCAAGTAGACTCATGGCCAAAATGCATTTATTTCCAATGGTAAACTAACAACATCACTACTTTTTTGCCAATAATGTGTGGCGTTTTACAATAAGCCTCACCACGAGCAAACCCAAGCCACTCTTTATCTACATCCCTGAAAAGCAGTGTCCAATCCATTTTCTCTCTAATTTTCTCCCCCCAAAAACGTTTAATGCTCCATATCTCACTTTCATATCCCTAACTCAAAACAGAAGAGGCAATCCAATAAAAAAATATAAAGCAATCCAATCAGAAGGACCGTTTTTATGATTCCGCAGGGAGACAAATTTGGTTGACTCTTTAAAACATTGTTCATTATCTTCCAGAATCTTTTTTATTTACACTGATAAACTTATATGAACCTCATAAACACCCAAATACTTTAGCCCTCACCCTTCTTATTTGAATTATTGTATTCGGAAATATTCCATCAATCTATTTTGAGGCGAAGTCAGGACTTGATTTAGGGAGCCTCAAAATTAGTCTGGCCGAGGACCCCAAAAACCCTTATGATGGCATGGTCCGAATACTGCTTTGATACTGCTTTCACTATGAATTCTTGAGCTTGACCACTCTACTGCTACCTGTGAGTTGGTCCTTTGCGTCCTTAGCAATGTTATTGTAGCCAATAGACCCTGACATAACACAGGAAGCATGCCACAAGTTGAAGAAATCGGACCTTGGCATTGGTGTTGAGTTTCTAAGATTCAAGCAGGAATTTTCCACTCTGTGATATGGAGTAGGGTTTAATATTCAATCAATCAATAATGGAATTGTGAAGTACGCTACTCACCTGTAAGGGTCTCAAGGCGCTGGGGGGGGGGGAGGTGCCGCTCCGGTCAGTCGAAGAGCCAGGTCTTGAGGGTCTTCCTGAAGTTGTGCAGAGTGGGGGCACGTCTGATGTTGATTGGGAGCTTGTTCAAGGTCTTTGCTGCGATGTAGGAGAAGGCTTTTCCACCCGTTCTGGCTCTGCGGATGAGTGGGGTTTCGGCGTGGTTGGTGGAACGGAGGCTTCTCTTGGGTACGTGGAAGGAGATTCTTTCGTTGAGATATTGGGGTCCGGTGTTGTGGAGGCATTTGTAGGCATGGGTAAGTATCTTGAAGGTTACTCTGTTCTCAACGGGGAGCCAGTGGAGGTCTCGCAGGTGTTGGGTGATGTGTTTGTGTTGAGGGATGCCAAGGACGAGTCTGGCTGCGGTGTTCTGTATGATCTGGAGCTTGCAGAGTAGAGATTTGTTGATCCTGGCGTAGAGGACGTTTCCGTAGTCCAATCTGCTGGTTATGAGTGCGTGGGTGACGGTCTTTCTTGGTTTGGGGGGATCCATTTGAAGGTCTTGCGAAGGATGCGGAGGGTGTTGAAGCAGGTGGAGGCGACGGCGTTGATCTGTCAGGTCATGGTGAGGGAGGAGTCGAGTATGATGCCGAGGTTCTGAGGTGTGGTCCGTGGGGGTAGGGGGGCTGCTGAGGGCGATGGGCCACCAGGTGTTGTCCCATGCAGAGGGGGAGGGTCCGTGGAGAAGGACTTCTGTCTTCTTCGAGTTAAGCTTCAGGCAGCTGCTACTCATCCAGGATGCGACGTCCTTCATTCCTTCCTGGAAGCTGAGTCTGGTGCTGAGGGGGTCCTTGGTGAAGGAGAGGATGAGCTGGGTGTCGTCGGCTACTATTAGCAAGTCACTGTCATTATATGAATGACAGGTGGAGTGGCTTCTGAACCTGAACCAGGCATGGCATACTTGTGCACAATCCAACCTGAAGGTGGTCCTCTCACTGTGGCACAAAAGGCAAGGTTCGCGATATGCATGAGAACCAGTAATGCAGTGCCTGACCTCACTGAGGACATCTCCCCGATCCTTGCATAGAAGCAAGAGGTGGGGTGTTGCTGGGGTGTCCTCATCTGCCTGGCTTCATTGTCCTTTCCTTCAGCTCACCTGTTCAAAATCAGAAGCCTGTATCGAGGAAAGCTCTGGGCTCATTTGTTAAAAACTGGCCTGCTTGAATTACTACCCAGCCTGATATTTTCTTGAATACATTTCAACCGGATTTCAGTGCAATGTGCATTGTGGGAAATTGTTGAGATAGTCTATATTTAAGGAAGAATTTGAAAAATGTTTATGTTACTCAGCTGGGTAGAGACAGAAGGACTGGAAGAAGGCTTGTCATGTTATGCTGTACTATAAGGCATGTTAAACCTGGCATCCTTGGCGTGGTATACCCCCAAACTCTTTGCCTTCACCTCCTGAACTAATTTTTGCTGGTATTAGGACTCTGGGCACTTTACTCCTACTAACCAGTACTAAGTTGCTTGTGCTGTCTCCTTCAAACATGGTAAAATTGGATTACACCTAATTGGCATATTTAATTCACTTGTAAGTCCCTAGTAAATGGTACTACCTGTACACAGGGCCTGAAATGTAAATGCTACTAGTGGGCCTGGTGCTGCGGCAACAAATGATGGAGGGAATGCTGAATAAATCAAACATTCGCCCCAGTCAAGAGATCTGGGTTAAATCCATCGCACTTTTGCTCACTAAGCCACCCCAGTCTGGACCCAGCCATATGCAAATCAGTCTTTACCCTGCTTCATGGAAAAAGTCCAGCCCGAACTGCCAAGCTGGGTCCTCCCTGGACTGGAAACAAGCATCCTGGGACTGGTTTATGGGTATATCACCCCTCATCAGCCAGGCTAGCTTGAATCCAGTGGTGCAGTGAGCAAGGGCCCCACGTCTGGACATACCCATCCTACTTTGGCCGAAAAGTGCTGCAACAACAAATGATGGACGTAATGCTGAATAAATCATGCATTCAACCCCAGTCAAGAGATCTGGCTTAAATCCATCGTTCTTATGCTCACCATGCCACCCGAGTTTAGACCAAGCCATATGCAATTCAGTCTTGGCCCTGTTTCTCATGGCAACTGTCCAGCCCGAACTGCCACGCCGGGTCCTCTCTTGACCAGAAAAAGAATCCTGGGACCGGTTTCAGGGTCTATCCCCCCTCATCAGTCAGGCTAGCTTGAATCCAGTGGCACAGCGAGCAGGGACCCACCTCTGGGCATACCCATCCCACTTAGGGCGAAAAGTGCTGCGGCAACAAATGATGGATGGAATGCTGAATAAATCAAACATTCTCCCCCAGTCAAGAAATCTGGGTTAAATCCATTGTTCTTTTGCTCACTACACCAACTCAGTTTGGACCCAGTCATATGCAAATCAGTCTTGACCCTGCTCCTCATGGGATAAGTCCAACCTGAACTGCCCAATCGGGTCCTCCCTGGACCGGAAACAAGCATCCTGGGACCGGTTTCAGGGTATATCACCCAGGCTAGTTTAAATCCAGTGGCGCAGTGAGCAAGGGACCCACGTCTTGACATACCCATCATACTTAGGTCGAAAAGTGCTGCAGCAACAAATGATGGACGTAATGCTGAATAAATCAAACATTCTCCCCCAGTCAAGAGATCTGGGTTAAATCCATCATTCTTTTGCCCACTACGCCACAGCAGTTTGGACCCAGCATATGGAAATCAGTCTTGACCCTGCTCCTCATGGGAACAGTCCAGCCCAAACTGCCAAGCTGGGTCCTCCCTGGGCCAGAAACAAGCATCCTGGGACCGATTTTGGTCACCACTCATCAGCCAGGCTAGCTTGAATCCAGTGGCACAGTGAGCAAGGGACCCACGTCTGGGCATACCCATCCCACTTAGGGCGAAAAGTGCTGTGGCAACAAATGATGGACGGAATGCTGAATAAATCAAGCATTCTCCCCAGTCAAGAGATCTGGGTTAAATTCATCGTTCTTTTGCTCACCATGCCACCCCAGTTTAGACCAAGCCATATGCAAATCAGTCTTGACCCTGTTCCTCATGGGAACTGTCCAGCCCGAATTGCCAAGCCAGGTCCTCCCTTGACCAGAAAAAGCATCCTGGGACCAGTTTACATGCCTCTGCCACCACTGAGGGCATGCCATGTGCAGCATTTATTGTTTGTGCCTGTTTGCTGGGCATGGATTGTGTGCTACCCCATTCTCATTGGCGTAGAGGTGCAGCACTGCACTTAGACCTGGTATTCTATATTTTATCCCCAGTTTGCTTTAGAGATGTCATTGATATTTACGTTTGTTCGATTTCCCACTAAATAGTTTTGAATTGAAAGGTTTGATCGGTTTTGGTTCATACCCAATTTCCTCATGAGCTCTGTTTCTCCTCTACTCTCTGCCACCTGCCTCCCCTGCTTTAATCATCCCAGGATGGTGTTATTATGTGTCTGCTTGTTCCACTGTTGGCTGCTGAATTCATAAACAAAGTGTTTGAAACATGCTTTGAGCTTTGACAGGTCTGCGTAACCAGAACAATATAGTTTACTGTGCTTTAAACATGGACAAGAGAATGTAAAAAAAATGCAGTAAATCAACATTTTTGTAAATCAGGAAGTGTTAAAAAACTATTTTAGTGTAAAGCAATAATTTAAAAATTTCTCTGTTTGATAATGGATGGTCTTTAAGCCATAACAACACTAATAGAGACAACTCTTTTCTTTCATGTGCTTTCCGGAGAGCGGAGAGGTATCTGAGATCTTTCCTGCTCATGAGGAGGCTTCACAGGACATTTGAGATTAAAACCATGCACGAGGAGACTGCACTGGGCATGTGTCACTATGCTGGTGCACAGCGAGGCTGCAATGTGTTTATGCCTCCACACTTTGGGCCTGATTCTGATGTGGGTTGGAAAGCTTCCCGACCGAATCGGTTTGGAAATGGTTTCCGACCCACTCGGATCGGGAGAGTCCGACCGACGGAGTACGATGCATCCGGATGCTTCCAGATACGATTTGGTTGGACTCCCATTGACTTCAATGGGAGCAATTTGAAGGAAATGCATTCACTATCTATCCAGACTTTACATTGGCGGTGCAAGAGGCACGGCGGAAATTCCTCACCGTTAAGCAGAAACTTCGGAAGGCTCAGATAGAATACGCCCTTTTATATCCTGCGAGGCTCCGGATCACGCACAATGGCAAACATGTCTTCTGCACAAATCCACAACAGGTAGACGACTTTCTGAAAACCATCTCAAAACGCTCCCCACACCGGGACCGCACCTCTAGATCACCTTCACCATCCAGTGGCTGACCGGGAGCAGAATGTCTACCCGTCATAAGTTGCTCTTGTCCTCAATGATCCATATTCACCATGTAATAGGTCGCTGTCAACATGCGCGTCCCGCCTTGCTGCGGATAGACCTCTCACCAATGTTCTTCAGCTGGACCGGCACTCCTGTACAGACTCATGGACAGATAAGTGCCCTGGGGGCTTCTTTCATTGACTGTGAACCAAACTGTATATTTGCGATGCCTGCTGCACTGTGAGTAGATGTACATGCCACATCGCCAAGTACCCTTCCCCCTTGTGCCACTTGTTCCCCGCTATGGGTTGACACCCAGGGACTGCGCTGCAGTTAGAGTTAGGCTACGGGAAGGGATTACTGCCCCCTGGCGCCCCCCCTATGGGAGCTCCCCTGTACTATTGTTTTTTTCTTTTTGTTTTTCACTGTTACGATCTTCTCTTGCTTTGTTGGCCTAAGCTAGTTGGAATAGACTGGCTGTCTTTTTTGGGCTCTTTGGGTGGGCAACAAAATGCCGGCACGATTGGGGTGCCGTTGTGGGTGGGGGTGGCATGGGTAATGCTAGATTGCTATAGGGATCACTTGTTGAAGTGTTATGTTTTGGGGGGGAGGGACTGGGATGGGAACCTTTTTTATTGTTCTAGTACATATTGGACAACTACAGCTAGGCAGGGCCGTCATTGTGTGAATGGACATACTATTATTCGACATCATCAGCTCCACCATGCAACATTACTACATCTGAAATGCTGACACAAACTGATCTCCCTCACATTAAATTGATCACATGGAACGTCAGGGGACTCCGAGACCCTCGCAAAAGACGACAGATATTAGCATATCTTGACAGACACCACATACAAATAGCTATGCTCCAGGAGACACATATGGACCCTAGGCGTCCTTCCTACTTCGGCACTAAATGGGCCTCTACACGTGTGTTCTCCTCCTATTCCACATACTCACGGGGCACGCTTATACTAGTCAAGAAAAACACACCGTTCATATTGGGAGGTACATATAGTGATCCCTCTGGCCGCAGCTGTATACTCTGGGGTACATTGGCCACACAATCCGTCACCCTAGCTTGCAGTTATGGACCTAACACAGACGACCCCGACCACTTTACCACCCTCTGGGGACACATACTAAAAATAGGCTCCACACATGTCATATGGGGTGGGGATTTTAATACCGCTATCTGCCCCTCTATGGACCGCTCCAATCCCCTTCCTCATCACTACACCAGCGCTCGGGAGACCCTCTCTGGTCTATTTGAGGAACATGGCCTTGTCGATGCGTGGCGATATGTACACCCCACAAATAGAGAGGGCACTTTTTATACGGCAGGCCACTCAACTTGGTCTAGACTGGATTACTGGGTTTGCTCCCGGGGAGTGACACCCTGGATCCACACTGCTACTCATTTGGCTCGCACACATTCAGATCATGCGCCGGCGTACCTTGAATTGCTGCCCCCCAACTCTATTGTCACCCAGCGTTGCTGCAGACTAATACCTGAGGCGCTACTAGACACTGTGTTTCAGGCGGAATTAGGGGACGTGATCACGGCTTTTTTTGCTAGAAATAAGGGTTCTGTCGAGGATTTGGGTGTACTCTGGGAGGCTTTTAAAGTCACGATCAAAGGCATCTGCATATCGAAGAGTTTTGGTGTGCTCCGTGATATCAGGAATAGTCTACGACACCTCGAACTTGAAATAAAGCAACTTGAAACGGACATGTGGGCTGCTAATTCCAGTGACAAACGAGCCACACTCCGTGGAAAGCTCACGGAGTATACCAACACTGCGACCCGGGAGGTAAAGTTTAGAGGTAAATATTTCACCGCCCGCAGATACGGTGAGGGAGAGCGACCTGGCCGAGTATTGGCGAACGCTATCAGGAAACCTCGGTTTTCTAGTTATGTCCTGGATGTGGTGGACGATGACGGGGAACGGCATAGAGACAGTCTTAACATACTAAATGTTTTTGTTACATATTATAAGGAATTATACAGCTCGCAACGTACCTCCCCCTCTGACTTCGCTCCTTATTTAACAGATATAGCTCTTGGTTGGCTGGGGGACTCTCAGCGCGAATTCCTAGCAGCACCATTTGAAGACGATGAGCTGCGTGCGGCTATAATGCAAATGGCGTCGGGAAAGGCACCGGGCTCCGATGGCCTCCCCATTGATTTTTACAAAACATATATTGATCAGTTGCTCCCAATCCTGAAGGAGGTCTTCATGGCAGCCCAAGAGGCACAGATATTACCTACATCAATGAGGGAGTCGCTAATCACGTCACTGCTGAAACCGGGCAAACCCGCAGACCGCTGCGAGTCTTATAGGCCACTATCTCTTATAGATACAGATACAAAAATTCTGGCTAAATTATTGGCAAACCGTCTTAGTCTGCTGATGGAAAAGCTGGTTCTACCAGACCAGGCTGGGTTTATTCCGGGGAGAGCCACTTCCCATAATCTCAGGACATTATTCTCCATCCTACAGGCCGTAGATCCAAGGTTGAAATTGGTGGCGGTGTTTCTTGATGCCTCTAAGGCCTTTGATTCAGTGGAATGGGACTACCTCTTCACCATTTTGCAGTGTATGGGGCTTCCTACAGGCTTTATATCATGGATCCGGCTCCTGTACACCTCACCCACGGTGAAGGTCTTGATTAACTTACATACCTCTTCCTCAATCTCTCTATCTCGAGGCACACGCCAGGGATGTCCACTCTCTCCCCTTCTTTTTGCCCTAATTATGGAACCCTTGGCAGCAAAGATCAGACAGCATTATAATCACATGGGCCTCCGGTGCCTCCTGCGCCCAATCCTTATCTCACTCTACGCGGACGATGTTACCCTATATGTTAAAAACCCATACCAAATTCTTAATCCATTATTGCGGGAATTCGTTAAATTCGGCGGCCAATCAGGTATCCATATTAACTGGTCTAAATCACAGATATTCCCTTTGACCAGCTCTGCTACTCCCTTTGAAATAGACTTTCCACTCGGGTGGTGTGATGCCGATGTCAAATACCTAGGTATCCACGTAACGGCGGACCAAGATGAGTTAATGCGGATCAATTATGGGTGTGCAATGGAGCACATCACAAGCTGCATTACTCGGTGTATTGCCCTTCCCCTAACTATAGCTGGACGCATAGCCCTTATCAAAATGGTGATCCTCCCCAAGTTTTTATATCTTTTTCTTAACATTCCTTATGATCCTGGACGACATTTTTTTGCCTCCCTCCGTTCGGAATTAATTCGATTGGTTTGGGGCGGTAAACAACCACGCATACAATGGGACACATTAATGCGGCCTTATTCACATGGCGGCTTCGACATACCCAACTTCGAACTATACTATATTTGCGCCCGGGCACACTATGCACATTTTTGGTTCCATCCACCCCGCTACACTCCCCATGTCGCCACTGAACACTGGCTTGCAGACCCTATTCCACTTGAGGGTGTCCTCCTTTCTAACATTGCGCCCCGTGAGCGCTGCCTATCTTCCGTAGCTTGCACGATCACAGCTTGGTCCCGTATTCGTGACCATATGCATGCGCCCTGTTTATATTCACCTCTCCTACCACTCACGTATCACCCAGATATATCATTACTGCAAGAAGATCTTTTCAAAAGAATGGCGCGTACACGGAACATCAACTGCTGGGGTGACCTATATACTAATGGCAAGTTCCGCACCCTCCAACAATTGTGCCTTGTTCCCCCACCGTCCACCATGGAAACGTTTTTATATGCTCGCCTTTGTCATGGCATCCAAGCTAGTAACACTGCCTACCCTTCAGAGCCTGCAACGCTAGCCTCTCTCTACCACATCCTACGTGCTCCCACTGCTTCACACTTAGTCTCCACACTTTATCACACTCTATATAGTGACGTTGAGTATCCTCCATGCCCGGCTCGCACCAGGTGGGCGACGGAACTGGGCCAGGACCTTACTGATGCACAATGGCTGTTTTGCTGTAAACAGACAGAACAGATCTCCTCCAATAGCCGACTCCGAATCATTCACTATAGATTTCTACACCGTAGCTACTACACTCTGGTCAAACTCCACAAATTTGGTTTGAGGGACACAAGCCGATGCGACAGATGTAAAATGGAACATGCCGACTTCTTGCACCTTGCTTGGGAATGCTCAGACATACATACTTACTGGAGCCACGTCCTCACAGCCCTGGATGCTATGATCTCTGTGCCTATCTTGAGATCCCCTCTTGTGGCCCTACTAGGGTATACTGAACAAATCCCAGTACAGCACCGAAATTTGTCTCCTTTAGCCTCGCCATAGCCAAGCGGCGAATAGCCTGCAGATGGGGAAGGGGACGGGCGCCCAAATTTAAAGATTGGCTGTCAGATATGATTCTTTGGCAAGATCAACTTTGCACTTATGCTGAACTACTCCCACGATCCTCCCGCCTGCGTGACATCTGGGGCCCACTGCAGATGTATTTATTAGAGCACCCCTGCAACGCTGCGGACATATCCTAGGGTCTAACTCCGCTCCCCAATGAATATATCTATCAGCGCATAATATGTCCCTCCCTCATGGTAACCCTGCTGGACTATAATTGTTTTCTTAAAAAGCTTTGTACCCCCCTGACGTTCCAAGGCTACTACAGTTTGTGATGACAAATATATAATGTCCTGTTTTCTCTTTGAATCACGTACGCTCCTTTGTAATGTATAATTGTCCGCACTGCTAACTTATGTTCATGCTTGCCGGCCCTTATGTACCGTACTCTATGTATGCCACATGTTTTCCTATGTTCTAGCTGTATGTTCACCACGCATATTGACTTATGATTGTGTACTCTTGATGTAAACTCAATAAATAAAAAAGAATTTAAAAAAAAAAACATTGTCGCGCACGCAAATATGTGCAAAAGGTTACTGCTGAAAAATAGGACAATGTAAGAAATGAGAAGCTTCACTACATGGGCCTAACTCAGGATTATAACACTACGATAGAGGAACCCCCACAACCTGTGGACAGTGAGCAGATTGATAGCTCTGCTGGGAATGCAGGCACATATGTGGCCCACTCTCTAGGAAGAAGCAGTTTGTCCCCCAGTCTCCCTCACTGGGGCGTCCGGGAACATGGGAACTTGCGGAGCTTTCATACATTAGGGATCGTTGCACCCACAGATCTCACAAAATGTTCCCTAGGCCCCCACCAGGTATCGCATGCTGGCACACAAAGTTCACGAATTTGGGCAGTATGCCATTGTATCTCTGCTCCCTATGGTATTTTACGATTTCTGTTTTTGTAATGTGTTTGATTAAAATTATAGCCTGTGCCTGTCTGAAACACCCCTCCTTGCTGCTACCTAGCCCACATGTAGACAGACACCGGGGGCCGCTTCATCCACAACTATCATGTCAACCGGCACTAATGTCATAACGTGTAATGTGCATGGGATACACACTCTGTCCCGCAGGTATGCAGTTTACTCGTACATGTGCCGCAGAAAAACACAAATAACTTTTTTCCGGGAGTCCCACCTCCTGCAAGCAGAAGCTATACGCCTGCATAAGAAGTGGAGGGGTCAAGTATACTTATACTCCACTTATGCTTGAGGAGTCTTGGTGTGGATTCACGCTGGTGTTCCGTTTATAGCAGACAGCACTGTGAAGGACCCTGATGGCCGCTATCTGTTTGTTGCGGGCCGATTAGAAGGCCACCGGCTGTTGCTTGGTGCAGTCTACGCTCCCAGCTCAAAACAAGTGGTATTCCTGCACAGACTGTCCGAGTTCTGTAGCGGTCTCCCATGGGTGATAGGGGGTGACTTCAATAGTGTTCTTGATGTAGATCTGGACAGGTTCTTCTTACCCTACCCCAGCACGGTGGCCACCTCTAATGCTCAGGCACTGGCAAACTGGCTACAACAATGAAAATTGACTGATGTTTGGTGCAGACACAGCAGGCAAATGAGAGCCTACTCATTTTACTCCCACGCTTACAATTTACACATAAAAATAGACGTCTCGTCACCACGGCAAATATAATACCTCACATCACACACTGTCTACTTGGGTACGACGCACTAGGACCACAGCCCACAGTACTTGCGGTTATGCTGGGACCATAGCACTTCCCCCATCCCCACTAACACCTTCAGGCATCCGCACTAGAGGACCCACCATTCAGGCTTCCCTGGTCAGTTGCATATCTAAATATTTTGATATCAACATGGATATCGCCTCCTCCCGCCTATTTGGTTGGGATGCCTTTAAGGTGGCAATTAGGGGACACTGCCTGGGGAACGCCCTGAACATGCATCGTCAGATAGACAAGGAGGTCTCGAGGGGAAAAGCAGATGCTCCTTCAACTCAAAGGGCGGGCACAGATGATCTTCAAAAGAAGCTGGGTTAGGCATGAAGTAAAAATGCAGAATTATTGGAGCAACTGCACTGCCTTAATTATGCAGCCAGCAATGCTAAGACGCGCTCCAACTCTGATAGGCAGGAGCATTGCTCACCTGCCTTATCCTACAAGAGCAGCTACGGCACCCTATACTAACCATACGTTAGGGCCTGATACCCACACGTATTCGCAGAGGGACATACACGAGGAGTTCACACATTACTATACCTCCCAATACAAGTCGACGTCAGTAGCCACTCTAGAAGACATTGAGTCTTTCCTGGCCCCTGTAGTCCTCCCCCAAGCAACACCAGATCAGAGAGAGGAACTTAATGTGGCTATTACACTACACAAGGTCCAGGAAGCTATCCATGCCATTACTACGGGCGGGCAGGAATTCGCCAAAACATTGAATACACAACTGCCCCCTACATTGAGGATGCTCTATGATGACTCTGGCCAATACTCACTTCCCGCCAATGCTACCCTAGATCCTCCTTATATCGTTACCTAAGCCAGGCAGAGATCCAGAGGAGCTGTCCTATTACAGGCCATTGGCACTTCATAGCACAGATCACAAGATACTAGCAAAAATACAGGCTGCCCGGCTGGCTCCTCTGGTCCCCTAGCTGGTGCTCCATGACTAAAATGGGTCTGTGCCGGCCAGGAACTCCTCTCCAAATCTACACCAGCTTTTCCGTATTATTAAGTATGCCCCAGCCACATGGCCATGTTCAGGCTACCTGGTACTTAACCTAGAAAAGGCCTTTCATTCTCTGGAATGGAACTACCTTTTTGAAGTGCTCCCTCACTATGGCTTGGGTAAGTTTTTTTATCAAATTTGTCAAGCTGTTATATACCAGCCCAACGGCCAGGGTCAAGACCAGGACAGTTTATATTTGACCCAATATCGATTCACATGGGCACTCAGCAGGGGTACCCATTGTCCCCACTGCTGTTCCCATTAGCAATGGAACCCCTGGCCCACATCCTTAGGGGACAATGACAGCAGACCCCTGAGTGACAGACAACACACTGTGTCACTGTATGTGGATGACATGCTCCTATATCTCCAGGACCTTGAGAATGTTCCACACATTATAGCGCATATGTTGGACAGGTTTAAGGTGGTCTCCGGTCTTGGAGTCAATTGGGCCAAATCATGCCAATTTCCATTTGTGGCCACATCGGTCCCTGCCCTTAAAACAACTGAGTTTCCCTACCGTGGCAACCTGCTCTGTAACTCTACTTGGGCGTCCGCATATATCACACCCCTGCCGACCTCATGGACGACAACCTGGTCTGAGCTGTAACATCTATACGGGCGCAGACAGCGTTTTGGCGGACCTTACAGCTTTCAGTAGCTGCCCGCATAGCCCTCACCAAAATGGTTGTCTTACCATGTCTTCTGAACTATTTTGCCAACCTGCCCCTATATATTAGCAAACCTTTTTCCCAGTCCCTTGAACAACTACTCTGGGATTTTATTTGGCAGGCCTCACGTCGCAGGGTGGCCCTTACTAAATTCTAACTTCCACCAGATCAGGGCTGCCTGGGCATGCCAAACTTCAAACACTACTACCTGGCCTCCTAAAGGTAATGGGTGGCCAGATGACTGGCGGGCCGTCACCTAGAGGACACAGCAGTAGCTTTTTCTGCATGGGATTTACCCCGTATATTGCACTTGTTCCACCCACACGCTAATGTTCTGCTACCCCATCACTCATGTTACATGTGGCTTATCTCTGCTTTAAGAGGAGTCTTTTTCTCACCAGATCAGTACCACCTTTTGCTCCAGCCTTACCACTTCTTGGCATGCCACAAGGCGATGTGTAAAATAAATATATATAAATACGTGACGTGACGACCTTGTTGCAGCAACTGGGTCGCTGGCATGAACTGGGAATACACACACAGGCAACCTATATCCCTTCTGGGCAGTTCTTACTATACACTTCCATTATTCGATCATTGAGAGCACAATGGGGTGACATACAGCCAGAACCAGGCATGCACCTTACAACTCAGTATACACATGTTATGGGGGAGGGATGACACCTGACGCTGTGGATAGGTGGCTCCCTGGGCTCCCACGTTGCAACATCATTAGCCCATCATTCTCCCAGTACTGGCAAGATATAACAACCCTTCTGACAAGCTGCAGGGTCCTAGGAGGTATGCTTATTGGGTCTGATATAGTGTACTAAGAAGACCAAGTCACAGACACGATTTACAGATCTGGTTCTCCTCCTAGCTAAGTGCCAAATTACACGCATGTGGAAGTCACCCTCTCCCTCCACAATTGCTGGCTGGGCCCTATTCATGGAAGCCTGGGCTCAAGCTGAGAGCAGGGCACTTCACCGGAAAGACACAAAAGGCCTGCGCAAATACCCAATAGCTACCAGCTGGGATAGTCTCCTGGTAGAGCTAACATGCATGAATCAGACCCCACCCCCAGTGGGGAACCTGTGAATACTCACTGACGGCTAAACACAAGCACTTGCAGCCACAGCACAGTGGAGGCACTGTGTTCAGTCCTTCCATTTCATACACACCGGTATGTCAAGAAGGGTGTTGAATGATTAACTCTGACTTACAAAGGCAGGTGTGGGCTGGTTTCAATCACTGTTGTTGTAATAGTTTTTTTTTTTAATGCTCTTTACTAGTGTTCATGTTTTCCTGTGTATTGCCTTCTCACATAACACCCAAATTGCTGTTCTACTTGCTACTAGCCACATAAAATCTTATGTTGATCTCTCCATGTGTAGATGCATTAGGTTACGACCCAACAGATTAAGGGGCAGATTACGATGTCGGTCAGAAAGTCTCCGAGCGCTGGTCGGAAGCTTTCCGACCGACACGGTCAGTTTGCGGTCAGACCGCTGAAATACGATGTTGGTGGTTGGAGCGTAAACCGGCCAGTCATTCCGACGCAGTTCAGATCGGCTCTCGGAGTCTTCCGGCCGGTCAGAACCGCACAGTAATTCCCTATGGATGGCGTTTCCGCCGTCGGGATTACGATGTCAGTTTCCAACAGCCTTTCTGTGCTGGTCTTTCTGACATGGAAAGGCTGTCAGAAAGCGACTTTGGGGCCCCTTTGCTTCCGCTGCCTTTGGTTGGGGGCCGAGGAGGTACCCACAGTGCCCCCCTGTAATTCTCTGCACTGTGTAGCAGGCACCATGGTGTGCCTGCCACAGGGTGCAGGGTTTCTACACACTCCCATTTCTCTATGGGGGCTTGTGTTACGGCCAGTGTACGGCCGTAACAGCTGCTCCCATAGAGAAATAGGAGCATGCGACCAAACAGTGTTCGGTCATATCGTAATCATGCGGTCGGAACTTCCAGCCGGAGGTCAGTCGGTCCCAAGACCGCTACGGTGTTGGTCGGAGGCAACGCTGACTGACATCGTAATGAGGCCCTATGTGTTATATATCCAGCTTGCACGCTGAGTTGTATAATGCAATTTGTAACTAACAAAATGCACAATAAAAAGAGTTCCACACAAATGAGTGTATTGTGGTAGATCCATAGCAAATAAATGGGGGCTGATTAAAAATGGTTTATGTGATCCAGAACTGCTGATTTGCTATATTAGTCATTGCATTTGTTGTGAATGTATTTAAAAGTGCGTTTGTTGTGGTTTTTATTTTGTTTTTTCACGTCAGTGATATTACATTCTGTGATGATTACAGAGTCAAAGTGTGTATGATGTCACTTCTACTAGCCTTAATAAAACAAGGGCATCTGGTGTGATGTATACAAAGGTGAAATATACATTGTATATGCTTGTTGATTAGGAATAGCACTAAACTCAGCAGTTTCCATATCTCATTTTGGAAAATATAGGTGTGGTCCGAAAAGGACAAGGGCTAATAGCCCATAACTGCAAGCACTGTCTATTCCTCTTTGATAATTGCATCTACTTGGGGTATAAGCACCATATGGCAACTTTGGAGTCAAGTAGAGACACATTTTTGGTCTAACCCAGTGACAGCTTGAGCCCTCTGTCTGAAATTTGAAAGTAATTTATAATAATCCACAAATAATTATACCTAAAGGGACTATGGGTTAGCTCCACTTCAGAAATTGCTCTGTTGAAGTGTACTTTGCATTATGGATCTGCCCACATTTAAACATAGATAGAGCGGGCCAGTGTGTTAGCACCTTTCAGCAATTGCTTTGTTTGAAGTCTGCATCAAAAATTGGATCATTCAGTATTAGAAGTTCCAGGCAGTATGGATAATAGCACTGTGCCATTTTACATCTGCCTCAAATCAAGAACGCACAGTGCACACAACCTCTCAGGGAGTCATGCACCATTTAGGGCCTGATTATGACTTTTGGCGGTTTGGGTGTGGGCTGCACACTACTGCTGGATCTCTGCACCACCAAGAGTTGTTGCCGCCAGATTACAACTTAAAAGTGGGCTGGGGCCGTGGGGGTTCCTGTGGCGGTGCCTCTTTCAAAGGCGATGGTGCTTTTGAAAAAGGCATCGCAATGGGAACCACAAACACGGTTCCTTCACGGCATGGATTGTAACATCCATGCCGTGAAGGAACTGGTGTGCATGCACAAAGGGGGCACATGTTGTGCCTCCCTGTGTACATCCACATGGCATGAGGCACCAGGGGTACCTGTAGGGTCCCACGCTGTTTCATCTCCGCCGCGGTTTTCATGGCGGTGAAACTGCCATGAAAACCGTGGCAGAGAGGAAATTCGTAATATGCTTGGTGGGTCCACAGCGGTCCCGTCAAGCATATTGCGGCCTTAGGACCACCACACCACCTACAGCCAACGCTGTTCCCTGGAGGCATCGGCGGTCCCATGGCAGTCCCACCATCCAAGTCATAACGGGGCAGTCGAACCGCCATTGCATCGGTGGCTGGACCGCCACCACGTGTCTGTCGGTCCTCAGACTGCCAGACTCATAATCAGGCCATAAGCATTATGAAGGTAGTGAGGCTGGACCCAGAAGCGCACCATCATATAATTTACAGGGATGCTGCTTGATGCCTCATCAGCATGAGAGGTGCACACCAGACATTTGGACTGTACTTTCATAACTGCTTACAGGCTGTTGATATATTGATGCAGTTCAACAGGTTCTGCAGCAGTTATAGGTAATACACAGTGATACTGGCAGAAAAGTCAAGGGATGGAGATTAACTGAGACAATGGAAATTGGCAGACGTTTCAAGGCGAAGGCCTGCTCATGAGATAAGACAATTGAAATACTTCTTCCTCTGAAAAGGGATCTCATTTAAATTGAAACAGGTAGATGATTGGCTCCCACACTTGTGGAGTAGATTGTTGTTAGTCTCTCAGTGCAACCTTTTGGTTGTTGTGTGTGAAGGAGCAACAGCTCAGTGTAGTCCAAGATGGTGCTGCCACTATGTGCATTTGACTTGTGGCGCTGAACACAGTGGTGGCTTCTTTGTAAGTCATGTCACACCAGATCTGTGATACCCCAGAACCACAACGAGTAGGCAGCAGAAAAGGTCAACATGTACATTTCCATAGAATGCTGCCACCAGTAACTGCCTCTGACCATGGCCAACTGTCTGCTAGCTGAGCTGCAAGAATGAGGATCAAAACAAGATCCTAGGACTACGAGGACCAGTGCTGCTATTGTGAAGCGGAGATTCTAGCTCCTCTCTCATATGCTTCTCGGCATGCGATTCCTGCCAGTACAGTTGGTTTAACTTACATGCATCATATGTTTGTTTGTTGATTTTGGCATATAGTTTGTAATTGGGCCTCACTTAAAGCTCTCATCTTACTTCTCACCAGTGGCGGCTCGCCGAGGGAGTGGTGCGGGGCGGTGGGGCTGGGGAGGGGCAGGGTGGGGGGGTAGTGGACTCGGACTTACGACGGACAGAACTCCCTCTGAGTTCTGTCCGTCGTATGTCCGAATTCACTACCCCCCCACCCTGCCCCTCCCCTGCCCCGCACCACCGCCCGCACCACTCCCTCGGCGAGCCGCCACTGCTACTCACATACACTTACTACAGCTCTCGCTGTGCCGTTCTTACATGTATCAATGGTTTTAAATAATGGAGGACCATAATTATGTATGTATATAATGTATTTTGTCGAGTTATTGAATTCTTCATGTTTGCCCGTTTTACCTTTATGTATGTTTCTATATATATTATAGTTTAGCAATTACTCAGCCCTACATTGCATGTGTCCTTATGATGATCCTTTTATTTGGATAAGGATCGAAAAGCCATTGACAGTATATACAGACCCAGCTTGCATTAATTTATTGTAAATCCTATGGGCTGTATCCCTGCAACTGCAATTGTGATACAGTGTACTTTCTTGTCACGCGTATTACACCTCTGTCTGATCACTTCCCTCACTCTATTTGCGCCACTTTGTTCACATCACAGTGCATTGCTTGGTTTTCTAATTTTATTTATGCATCTATTATTATATATTAAGAACATTGCTTTGATTTGCATTATGTTGTTTAGCATTTTGAGTTAACTTTTCAACCTAGGGAATCACTGTTGGTTAGTATTAATATGGGTGTTGCAGCAGGCCAGCTTTCCTCCTCTGTACCTCCTGCTCCTTTCACTTAGGGCCTGAACACAGCAATAGACATTCCTGGTTGCCTCACCTCTGTCGGATTTATTGATTCTGTTTACTGAGCAGATTACCTTCAACCACTCCTAGTATCTAAATTGCTATAAAATTGCTGTGAACATTGGAAAAACTTTGATATTATAAAAGTGACCCTTTATTTGCATTGTTCACATTCCTTTGCAGGTTATTTACTGTTCCACTCTTACACAATAAGATCTGGGAGGGGGTTACCCCTTCTCAGACCTGGAGGGCAGAGAGGTCCTTCTGTTATTAGGAAGGAAAAAAAGGAGGGATACATCCTCCCTATCTATTTATACATACAAACAGGTATCCCACCTAAAATATGGCACAGAGTTGTTAAAATGGAGGGGAAGGAAAGACTTCCTTGTCCTTAAATAACCCTTACAAACTCTAGTAGTAAACCAAATATACCTGGGCTTTCCTACACCATGGGAACAGAGACACCAACTAATTGCAACAGCAATAACGTGATCTATCCAATCATGTGCCCGTGCAATCATCGCTACGTAGGAATGACCACCAGAAAGGTCAAAATAAGAATTAGTGCGCATAGAAGCACTATACGATGTAAAAGAACATCTACGAAACTAACAGCACATTACGAAGAGAAAGGACACACTAATCTAGACATAAAATGGACGGTGATAGAGAAAGTGAACTACAACACAGGAGTGACACATAAATTACTGGAAAAAGAACAAAGCTGGTTGTACAGATTAAACACACATAGACCAGGACTCAATGATGATATTCCATGGAAACAGCTAAATCCACACTAAGCAGCACCCCACAAAAACACAATTCCCCGCGGCGGACCATATCTGCAAAAGTAAACACCTTATGAATATGTAAATGAATAAGATACTAGCAGTGCTACAAGGTAACCAGGGATAACATCTCCCAGAAAAGACACTCTGGCCCTAATGCACATTTCAATTGTTACATTACTGATAAATAGTTTTAGAAACTACACATGAACATGAGATCCTAACCCCCAGAATCTTACTTGGAGCACCCACTTTGAGATCAATGATCTTAGCTGACATAAAATACACATAATATATTCAGAAATATAATTATAAAATCGATGAACCCAGTCATGATGTCAAACGTAAGGAAATAAGATATAGATGAAAGACTAATCGAAATAAAATATATCTTGGTTTTCCTAAGATATCAATTCACCGATATTATAAACTTAAAATGTAAAACAGCGAGGGCACGCCTGTATTAATGGGTGAGTCACTATCTCAATCCATGTAGAGGAGTAATGAAACAAAGCATGTGATCAATAGAAATTAGAATGACGTGCCGGGAACATGGCACCGAAACACACAAAACCACATGTCCCATGACTACTCTGGGTATTTTGTAGTCCCTCTCCACCCAGGTGGTTGCCCTGACAACCCCTGCTGACCGAAGTCTCAGGAATTAGATGTCACACACAAATAAAAACAAACAAGGCGGGGCGAAGTAATGCCGATCGGAAGCAGTTTGGTCTGAAACTGCTTTCAAATGCACGTGCCCCTCGGTGTTTGGTTAGCACAAGCCAGGTGACACAGAACCAAATAGGTGGTGAAGCAGGGTAGGACTCTAATGAAGCAAGTCTTGATGTTGGTCTGTCTTGGCATAACAATGAGTTTCGAGCCGCATGTGATAATGTATCTACAAATGCCTTTACTAACGTTAACCCCTTTTTTTCACAAAATCGCTGTAAAAAACAAAGAGTGTGACTACAGGGCGTGCACTGGGTGATGCATGCCACAAGTGAGATCCTCACGAGGTGATTGAAAATGATTCACGGAATGTCATAACAAGAAGCATTATGACAACCGGAAATAATATGGCCATTTTAAATTACAGGTTGGATTCGGAAGGAAGAAAAGGGCAAGTATATTTGTTGCCCATGCATGCACGAGTTTGCATGCATCACATATACAAATACAAAATAGCGAAATGAACTCGGGAGGTGAGCCGTATCACCTTGATGAAAGCCCCGTACCTATTTAGGCCCTAGAGTAGAGTTGAAACATGTTGGTAAATGGTTATAGGACCATCATATCCTAAAAACCCCACGTATTTTTAGTTTTTACTTCCTCGACTACCCTACTAATAAAGGGATACCTTGGAGAGACTATTTACTAAATAGTCTCATTTGGGAAAGGTGTCCGCACTGGGTGACACCAACCCTAGTGACGCCGCTGCAGTCGAGGGAATTTTAATCTTTAGTTAGGCCTTTGCCTCTCAGCTATGGAGTTCCTCAGGTATCTTCCCTGAGTCCTACACTGTTTAACGTGTATATGAGGCCACTGGCGGATGTCATCCAGCCATATGGGATTAAAGTTGTCACTTATGCTGATGACACTCAGCTGGTGATATCTCTAAATTACCCGCTGAATGCTCCATCTGACCTGGAATGCTGCCTGGAGAAAGTAGCCACCTGGATGCAACACTCATGTCTCAGACTCAATGGAGACAAAACCAAAATTATGTATCTAGGTAACACACCCTATAAGGATCTCAAATTGTCATGGCCATTCTGTCTGGGACCCCCCCCCCCGGTCCCAAAGCCCAAAATAAAAAGCTTGGGCGTGTGGCTTGATAAGCCACTTAAATTCGACCAGTAAGCAGTGGAAGTGTCAGGGATCTGTCTCAGCATCCTTAGAATGCTGCATAAAGTCCTCCCCCTTCCTCCCATGGGGGCCAGGAGAATCATGGTCCAGGCCTTAGTCCTCTCGCGCCTGGACTACTGCAACTTACTTTACCTAGGAGCACCCAAGTCCACCTTAAAGAAGCTACAGGTGGCACAGAACTGTGCTGCCCGACTACTGGCAGGTCTGCCCAGAACGCAGTCAGCCATGCCCAGTTTAAAGACCTTATACTGGCTGCCCATAGAGGAGAGGATTAAATTCAAAGCCTTATGTATTGCCCATAAGACCCTCATGGGGAAAGGTCCTCTCATCGGCCAGTCCCTCATCTCTGCATATCGTTCGAGGAAACTCCTCCTTTCTACGAGCCTTAATCTAGCCACTATCCCCAAAATCCAAAGGATGCGAAGTGGGGGTCGTTACTTCTCATACAATGCAGCTAAGCTGTGGAACACCCTCCCCCTGCATATGCGCTCTGAGACATCCCACCTCACCTTCCGGAAGTGTCTCAAAACCTGGCTTTTCCAAAACTTCAACTGGTAGCCACTTCTCTTCGCCTGGTTTTCTGCCGCTAGCGCTGGGATGCTTCAGGGTAGCCATGCGCTTAAGAAGTGTTTTGTAGTAACGTAGTCCACGCTGGTAGGATGCGGATTAAGTAGGTTTATTGAAGTAGATCAATATGTAGAGTAGATCCAGTACAGCAGGTAATTAAGATCTGTAAAGCAGCCCCACCAGGAGCAGGCTGCTAGCTGCTCAGCCCATCCTCCAACTGTCACCACTCACACCAGTCACCCAAGCATTCCACTCATGGCCCACACACCAACATTCCACACAGAACACTCACACTGGCTGAGCAGCTAGGAACAAGATAACATAGAACATTATACCACAACATGAGGATACTACATGTTAATTAATAATAATAATAATAAAGCCCCCTGGTCCTTTTCCTTTTTCTTGTAAGAGCTCCCTGGAAGACAGTTGAGCCCACCCTGACCTTTAGGAGTCAGGGTGAGCCCGATGATGAAGCATGACACTACTAGAGAGTGTGAGGGTTATTTAAAGAAAAGGAAGTCTTTCCTTCCTCGCATTTAAAAATGCAGTGCCATAGTGAGGACCAGTATTTCCTAGGACAACACACCCGATATTTTAGGTGGAATACCTGTTTGTATGTATACTTACTGTTCCAGCCTTTTATCCGTCTGAGGTAAATTAAATTGAGTGCCAATGACATTGGTAGCAGGAACCTCTTGTGGTGATTCCAGCGGACCAGTTACACATTGTTTCTGACGGATCTCTTTTCAGATGTTCATACTTGGAAATTCCCAGACACCTTGCTGTACCAATAAAAACAAGCACAACTTTAACAATCTTTTCCAAGGCACAGGTGAATTTATCCTTAGCAAAAAATAAGATGTCCAAAAAGCCAACATTGCACAAGTGGGAACAATACAAACTAAATGATTGGTGAACTGGAATGTTCACCTTTGACACTTGTCATGACAGTGCTGGCGTGCCCCCATTGGAGCAGAAATGCTTTGTAAAAAGACGTTGTTGTGATTTAACAGGATTCAGGGTAGGGCACGCCTGTAAATCTTGGTTTCTGCGCGGTGGAGGCTGGTTTGGGCCAGCCATGCACTTGCAGACAGCACCGGTTATGTATGCCCAGGCCTCAGACAGAGATCTGCCCTTAGTGAGGCCACCCTCTTCTCAGCTGGTTAGAGTGATGTGCCACAGACTGGCTGCTCGGCACAGGGGTGTCAAAAAAGGTAGCTGAAGTGTTTCGAAGGGTTATGCTACATATTTTTGAATAGCACCACACTGGCTAGTTCCTTGGCCTCTTGTTTCAAATAAGTGACCACACTCTGCTGCATTGTCATTTTATGCTGATGTGCAAATAGCATTTTTGCCTTTTGTGCATGCATGACTTAGAACATGAAATTCACACCTCCTGATTTTACCAATGTTCGTTTCAAATGATACCATTACGGATACGAGTCCAAGACCAGACCCGTCGTTCAGGATTAGGCCAAAGTCTTCCTTTTAGTTAAAAAGAATGCTCTAAAGTAGGTGCATTAAATGTTGTTTTGATCAATATTCAGAAAAATAATCAGGAAACCTATGTATTTATACACTTCCCAGTGTTTTGTCTAATCTGAGGAGGAAAATAAATGATGTTGGGTACGCTTTTAGCTCAAAAACAGATTGTTTCCCAAATGTTGTTCCTCGTACATTGTTTGCATAATCCTGCCGCACGCGACTGGCCAAACATCCTAGCACAGGCTCCGAAGAAAGAAAGGAAGCCCTACGTCATGATGACTCAGAGAGGGTGAAGGGCCACAGGTTCAGAACAGGTGAAAAGGACGCAAACACGTTTGTGATTGCTCGGTGCGCGCGTGCCGCTCCACGAGGACTTTCATGCTACTGGGCCGCGACCTTTAGCACCTCAAACACAGCCGAAGCTGGTGTCAGTCAATGAACCCAACAGATCCCCTGCTCCTATTACACAGTGCAGGGGGAGCAAAGGGCCGCGGCTTGTTTGGGCACTTCAGAGGCTTGGTTCTCATGGCCTGTTTGTACTTGTTCTTCGTGGAATGTGTTTTCCGTGCTCTTTTTGGTAATGTGTACAGAGAGGCGCACCAGATCCATAAACTGGGACGTCATCATGACATCACAGCAACCTGGGTTTGGAAGTTCAGTTTGTTGAACACTCGTTGCAGAGACCTAGACGTGGCGTCCATGTTATTGTCAATACAAGTAGTGCTGGTTCAGCGTTTCATCTTTACATAAAATGAGTGCTGTTAACCTGAATATTGAAAACATCTAGTGTTGTGTAGGGCTCTCATTCAGAGCTATTATTGTGACTCCCAGGTTAGAAACTGGATTATTCAGAGCTCTAATGTCATAGCAATGAAAAACAAGCATTGGCACAGCCAATAGGTCTCGCCTTTCGGACCTTATAAGTGTTTAGCCATGCAACAGTTGATGTTGTTGCACCAAGGATATTGTACTGCATAACTAAATACTTATAATGTCCCAAAGGCGAGACCTATTGGCTATGCCAATGCTTGTTTCACTTTGTATGTGTGCTCTACAATGCAGCACACATGCAAAGTTGGAAAAACAAGAAGAAATTTAAAAAAATGCACCTTATTATGCCTGCCTCAAGAAGGCATAACATTTTGGTCCAAATTCCTGTCTACTAATGTTTGCAGATAGGGATCTGCATCAAACCCCATGGTTTGTTGCATGGGCAGGCCCATGCATCATCCATGGAAAATCCCCTTGATACAAAATAATGCAAAGCAGCACATAGCACAAGTTTGCATATACTTTGTGGTACTATCCAACACAAGTGACCAATTGTTGTGATGTTAAGTCATGTAACATGCTTTCCTGGAGAAAATGTGGGGCAGGTGGTCATGTGATGTCACTTCCTGCGATGTCATTAAGATCAAAGGGTATGTGATGTCAATTCGGCTACCTCTGGCATTTCTGTGAATCGACGCCCATAAAAACCAGGGGTGTAGCTATCACTTGTGCTTAGGAAGAGAGCGGCAGCATGCAGAGCCATGTGGGATGCTGGGCAGAGTATCCTCTGTGCTAAGGAAGGGAGCGGCAGCATGCAGAGGCATGTGGGATGCTGGTCACAGTATCCTCTGTGCTTAGGAAGAGAGCGGTAGCATGCAGAGGCATGTGGGATGCTGGTCACAGTATCCTCTGTGCTTAGGAAGAGAGCGGTGGCATGCAGAGGCATGTGGGATGCTGGCCAGAGTATCCTCTGTGCACAGGAAGAGAGCAACGGCTTGCAGAGGATTGTGGGATGCCGGGCACAGTATCCTTTGTGCTTAGGAAGAGAGCAGTAGCATGCAAAGGCATGTGGGATTCTGGGCAGAGTATCCTCTGTGCTTAGGAAGAGAGCGGTAGCATGCAGAGGCATGTGGGATGCTGGGCAGAGTATCGTCTGTGCTTAGGAAGAGAGTGGCAGCTTGCAGAGAAAAACGTAAATGGCAGTATTTCACTATAAGGACATGTAAAACACACCAGTACATGTCCAACCTTTCACATACACTGCACCCTGCCCATGGGGCGACCTTGTGCCAACCTTTTGTGCCTACCTTACAGGTGCATTACATGTAGGAAAAGGGAAGGTTAGGCCCTGGCAAGTGGGCAAACTTGCCAGGTTGACATTGCAGTTTAAAACTGCACCCACAGACACTGCAATGGCAGGCCTGAGACAAGTTTACAGGGCTACTCATGTGTGTGGCACAATCAGTGCTGCAGGCCCACTAGTATTATTTGATTTTCAGGACCTGGGCACACATAGTGCACTTTATCAGGGACTTACCAGTAAATCAAATATGCCAATCATGGAGAACCAATCAGAATTACAATTTGCACTGTGAGCACTTGCACTTTAGCACTGGGCAGCAGTGGTAGAGTGCTCAGAGTACATAAACCAGCAACAACGAAGTCCAGCATAACATCAAAAATACAGGAGGGAGAGGCAAAAAGACAGGGGAAACCACACCAAGGATGCCAGGTCTAATACTGGGCATTGTATCCTCTGTGCTTAGGAAGAGAACGGCAACATTCAGGGGCATGTGGGATGCTGGGCATAGAATCCTCTGTGCTTAGGAAGAAAGTGCCGGCTTGCAGAGTCATGTAGGATGCTGGGCATAGCAACCTTTTTGCTGAGAAAGAGAGAGGCAACTTATAGAGACATGTGGGATGCTGGGAATAGTATCCTCTGCGCTAAGAAAACAAGCTGTGGCTGGCAGAGGCATGTGGGGTGCTGGGCATAGTATTCTCTGTGCTTAGGAAGAGAGCGGTAGCATGCAGAGGCATGTGGGATGCTGGTCATAGTATCCTCTGTACTGAGGAAGGGAGCGGCAGCATGCAGAGGCATGTGGGGTGCTGGGCATAGTATTCTCTGAGCTTAGGAAGAGAGCGGTAGCATGCAGAGGCATGTGGGATGCTGGTCATAGTATTCGCATCAGTGATGTGGGACATATCCTCTGTGCAAAAGAAGAGACACGCCGAATGCAGATGTGTGAGGAATGCTGCACTTATCGGTGCTAAGAAGGATAGAGGCAGCGTGCAGAGGCATGTGGGATGCTGGGCAGAGTATCCTCTGTGCTGAGCATGAGAGTGGCAGATTGCAGAAGCATGTGGGATGCTGGGCATAGTATCCTCTATGCTGAGAAAAAGAGATGCAGCATGCAGAGAGAAGGAGAGTGACAGCTTAAAGAGGAATGAGGGATGTGGGGCAAAGTACTATCTATACTATCTATGGTAACAAGACAGAGACCGCATGAAAGGGAGTGGGAGCATACAGAGGCATCAGGGATGTGGGACATATCCTCTGTGCTAAAGAAGAGACACGCCGAATGCAGATGTGTAAGGAATGCTGCACTTATCGGTGCTAAGAAGGATAGAGGCAGCGTGCAGGGTCATGTGGCATGCTGGGCGTGGTATCCTCCGTGATGGGGAAGGGAGGCAGCTTGAAGAGGCATGAGGGATGGGGGACACAGTATCCTCTGAGCTAAACAAGAGAGAGTCAGCATAAAAGCGAGGCGACATGCAGAGACGTGAGGGATGTGGGACATGGGAACCTCTGTGCTAAACAAGGGAGAGACAGCATGAAAGAGAGAGCTTCCCATGTCCCCCACCTAAGGGATGGGGGACATGGGAGCCCCTGCCTACAGATGCATAAAGATGCCGCGCAAGTGATCCCCTATGCAGAGGAAGAGAGAGACAGCATGCAGAGGCACGCAGAAGTGTGACAACGGAGGCTATGGGGGGTTAGACTAAAAGAGAATATTACATTAGCCCTTTGCTACATGCAAGAGCAAAAAGGTAAATCCGTGCGGGAAGAAGAAATATAAAGGTAGTAAGTAGTAAGTGCTATAGAAAACCAGGAGATGCCATTAAAACCCCAGGCTCTGTGCCTTCGAGAGCCCCCTCGTTGAGGCCCTGTTCTCCTCCCCTGGGGAGTACTTGCGCTTCCTGTTTCTAGTTTAACGTTCAGCACGTGAGCAGTACAGATTACTCGCTATAAATAAAATACGCTTTTCCAGGAGAAAAGCGGGCGGCGCTCGGGGCTTTGGAGCGCGCAGCACTCATGCATGTTTTAGCGCAAACCTCCATGCAAGTGGGTCAGTTTCAATGAGGAAGTACACTCTGATTCCTACGCAGGCATGCGTCACAAGATCATAAACCTATATAGTCGCTATACAGTGTCAAAGTTGCAATTAACACCTTATGTCACCAACTTGACCACTTATAATTATAAAGTACTCTGGCCCGAATAACTGGCATGAGCGTTTACAACATCAGATTAGTAAAAACAGAGGGATTATTTGCCCAGGGTCACATGTTTCTGTGTGGGGTGCAGCGGGAAAAGGGGATTCTAGTATTATCATGGTATTAACCTATAATGTGCATTTGTGAAGCACCAATCCTTGGGGCATGTGGACTCTGAATTACAGGTGTTTATAGTAACCCAACTCAACGGTACTCATTTTAGCAACAGTGGAAAGGCTGAGTGGACCCCGGAATTTCAACCTGTGCCAAACACAGGTTTCTGGGGTAGATACTTTAATTCAGTGAGCAGACAGACCCTGCTTGGAGTGAGTGCGCTTGAGCCACATCAGTACTATGGGTACAGAGTCGTCTTAAACACGTGACTTTTTCATCCTTGTGTGCTCCGTGCAGCGAGTATATGTCCATTCTATCTGAGACCCCGTGACTTTCACTGAGTACTCACTACCGGAGTCCAGTCTGAGCACGTGGAAACCAAGTCATTAAATAGTTAATCTCCCTGGTAAATAACGTCCTGACATGTAAACTGTAATCCCGGCTAAGTAACGGCTCTCCCTATATGCGTGTGATCCTGGGCAAAATCGTTGTGTCTTTTTGTGCCTCTTGGGTTCCTCCAGCTGTAAACATAAGGAGCCCTTGGAAATGGCTGCCTGCAGTGCAGCATACTAGAGTCAATGAAACATAACATAGGATCTGGATAGTAAATTATCCTGCTAGGCGCTATGCCCCAAGATACGATAAACAAGCACAAGCGCGCGCACCTCGCGCGGCAGCAGGGGGAGGGGAGAGAGGAGGGGGCCTGCGCGATTCCCTTGCGGGAGCGAGCAGCAAGGCGCGATAATTGATAACATATGGCGCCAGCTGCTACCTCCCGCAAGGGAATCGCCAAACGTGCACACGTTGCCATTGAAAGCAATGCAACGCGTGCACGTTTTTGGCCTCAAAACCGACTCGATGGCTAAAGGTCTTTTTCCTATGCAGCGCATGCGCGCTGCGTAGGCGAGACCTAAACATAGCTTTCTTTGCTCACTGTTCTGACATCAGAGCAGAGAAACTCCAGTCTCTAAATCCTCTCCTCTTGCTGGAGGCAGTGCTTAATTTGAGCCGGTGGTTGCAGGTGGTGCCCACCGGCACTTATTTTTGGGAACGGGCGCTTAACCTTGATTCACAGTAGGAGAGAGTAAAGCACAAGAGGGGAAAGGAAGAGAAAGAAGGGAAAACAGTGACAATGAGAAAAAGCAGGAGTGAAAAAGAGCCACCTAGAATAAGATAAAGAAGCAGGAAGGGCCTGGTGGTGGATTAAAGAGGCATGAGGTGGAATCAAGACAACGCAGACTTGATATTTGGTACCCTGACCTTCAATAGTGTGGTCCTTTGAACAAAACTTTGGGCCCCGGGTCTTATTGCAATACAAATTAAGCACTGGCTAGAGGTAAACCACTGCCATCCCCGGGTCTTCGTAGACTGAGGCAGGAGGGGGATCGTGAATGGTACTTTTGAGCAGCCATACTCATCCCCCCTTGTCAGCCGTGGGTCTGCACCAGCCAGCGGAACCACTCTCAGGACTCATGTCTCAGCTGTGTTGCGTTCTCTAAAGTACTATCAAAATCTCGGCTCACTCAGTCCCAGGAGATCATGTTAGAACTCCTTAAAGATTTAGTGCCGTAAAGGAAAATGGAGGACATGAAGATTCTACACAATGACTTTCTGCTGAGCTCAGTGGGGAAAGCAGGACCCTCAGGCCCACTGGGCAGACATGAGGCCGAACTCCCTCGTTGCTCAAAAATTCCATTCCAGAAAAAGAATGCATAAAAATAGATTTTTGCTGAAAAGGTCTTCTTTCTCAAAGCTCACATTGACTCAGCAAATAAATGTTATAAAAAACTATTTGAGATCATCAAACAAGCTTTTAATCCGTCCCATTCTTTCACCACCTGTTGCACGGAAGACGGACTCAGGTAATAGGTAGAAAGTCTTTATTCAAGATCCAGGTAAGTGAACAACTCAGCCAGCGTCTTCACAACACGTCTGCTCCAACCTTCCTTCTCCAGCTCTCCCCTAACCTTTCTACCACAACACTCTAATCCATGCATTCCACGTCTACCTATTCCATCCTTCACTCATTCCTCAGACCATTCAGCTGCAGCTACCACTCCATCCTTGACCCAAGAGCAAAATCTGAGGACTTTGCCCCGTTTTACAAGGACAAAGTGAAAAACACTGAACTTGCCCTACAGAAAAAAGAAAATCTGATCATCTCCCCCTTCATGAACCTCCCTGTCCAGTCATGGCTCTGTTTTGGAATGTAAGTGAGACATCATCGATTCTTCTTGGATGTAACAGTTATGATGAAAAATGTTTGATGTGCTCACCCAGGACCTGTTTTAATGCTGGTGGTGCCCAGTGCGACAATCATTTTTGGCGCACCCACATCCCATCACCGCCTCCTTGGATTCTCTCACCACCACTTGGCAAAAGTGTCCCTCATCCCTCTAATCATAAGTTATTGCTAAACACATTGCCTCACCCCCCCTCCACAGGTCAGCGCCCAGTGCCGACGCACTGTCCACACTGCCCTAAAGCTGGCCCTTCACACACCGTGAAGGCAGAAGATGTGCCTGACTTCCAACTTTTCACTGCTGCCCTTTATAGCAAGAAAGGAGATGCACAAACCCCAGAAAGACATTCTCTGAAGCCGTACCTCTTGCTGGAGATAGTGCATAATTTGAGCCGGTGGTTGCAGGTGGCGCCCATCGGCACTCATTTTTGGACAAGAATGTTCTACAATGGCAGCACATCTCACCATAATACCCAGAAGTATGTCCTGAAAACAGGCAGAACTGGTTAGCAGAAAGAAAATGCGTCATATGATTCGACATTGTTGTAAACCCCTTTTGTGATATACCTTTAGAAAGTCATTCAGGCTGATAGAAAATTTTCCAAGGAACCGAAAATAGTGAGGGAAAAGAACATGTACAGATTAAACCATTGCATTGCATCACAAAGAAATCTAAAGAACCGATTCTAAAAGAATCTAATTCTAACTCTAATGTACCTTCAGTTGCTAAGCCTCAAACTCAGACCCTAAGAGGTACAGCAACGACTACAAACATAACCTATGAAGGTTACTCACATTCATGTATGAAATAAATCGATACTCCAGACCATGAAATCCTGCAGGAAGGAGGAGGTGGGTGTCAATGAAGGCAGGTAGGAGGAAGACCAGAATAATAGGAATCAGGAGTTTGCCCACAAAGGCAGTCTCAGAAGTGGTAGGCAGTTCCAGATAGAGAATAGGAAAGAATCAGTCCAGAGAAAAGCAACAAAATTGTGGAGCACTGAAAATTGTTCTGTTGTTATAGGCTGAGAGCAGTGATTGCTGTTGGGGAGAAAAGGGGCATAGTCATGGTTCATACTGGGAGCGTGCCTAACATGAAACTGCCCAATAGTGCTCCCGCAGGCAACAGGACAGTCAGCAGCAGAGGAGCCAGATGCTCCACATGCGCCATCTTCTACCCAAGCGGGAGGAGGGCTCAGTGGCACAACTTCTTGGCAGGCTGATCTCTGTGCCAAAAAGTTGCTACCAAGGACCTAGAGTACAGACATGAGTAAACAACAACTGACCACAGTAGACTGAAGGATAGTAACTGACCACAGCAGGATCACCAGGTTACAGGGCAGAAACGGACCAAAACAGATATTACTAAGGAGGAGTCACCATTCCTTCTACTTCCATTCTTTTGATTTCTTGTTCCTTTAATTTCTGGTATTTAATGCTTCTTTTTCATCCCACTCTTTTCCCCTCTCCGTATATCATTCACACAGGAAACGTCCTTTAGGACGAAGCCGGAATCACGCTGTGCCTTCACAGCGCCGGCAACAGAACGAATGCTTTTTAGCACGAAATCGTTATGCATGCAAGTCGTTACAACTTGCTTTAGTGGGAGCAATGGTGGAGTGGTGTTGGAATTAAAGTCCAACACTTTCCCTACTGTTGCGCAGACTGGAGTTAGAATAGTAAATTAAACTATTCCAATATCCAGCGCACCCCTAAGGCAAGTCGTTAAAATGACTTGCGTGCAGAACAAATGGTGCTAAAGACGCATTAGTTCAAATGAGGGAGTTCCTAAGGCATGTGTGAAAAACGCATGGGGAATTCCGTCATAAATGCCATTCACACACCAAGCCACAATATTCCAACCTCATGTTTTTAGCGATATTGTTCAATATTATTATTATCTTTTTCTTATAAGTTTTACAAGCATAAATCTATTATTTCAGGTATATTTCCTATGATTTCTTCGATTTGTTTTATATCTTCAGTGCACCACAGAGGGGAAAAAATGTATTTCGTTTTGTGACACCCATAGAAATAAGATAGTGCTTGTAGATCACAAAAGGGTTTGGTGCCTTATTATCAATTTTAAAATATTGCTTGACCGAAATATTGTGGTCAAAATATTGTGCTTGCACACATATCATGGGACATAATATTGAAGGTAAGTATATTTTTTGGAGCCAATCAAAAAAACGGGGAGCACACTGTCTGGCATACCCACACACAATTTGCCCGGAAGCATTGTGGTAAATGCACTTCTTGATGCCATTCATTTTAGTTGAAAGTTTTTGCAGTAGTCACCATTGTTGGTGCAACCAGTGCTGTGTATCCCCAGACACGTGCTACAGGATATCTGTTCTTTCTAGTAGAGAGCAACGTTTTAAAATTGGGGGTGCTGCAATGCTGTTTGCAGCCTTCTCAAGTTTCTCTACCACTCCCAGAGTGCAGGTGCATCCCAATGAGATCGTCAGCCCAAAAACTCAAAAGAGCCCATCAAAAAAGTGGGGAGAGAGAGCACACTGCCTGGCATACCAGCACACAATTCTTCCAAGCAACACATATCCTGAAACACATTTATACATATACACAGCATAGCACTGAGATTTATGATTCCAATTCCAAACTAAAACCAACTCACAGAAGGTGCAGGATGCTGAAGGAGTAAGATTTACTATTCCAACTTGAAAGGAAGCCATCAAAGGGAAGGTCCTGGGAACTGAGGGGGTGACATTTACTATTCTAACCCCAAAGTAAGCCATGTTGGGGAAGGTGCTGGTCACTAATAGAGTAAGATTTTATAGTCCTACTGCTAAATAAGACATTTTGAGGATGGTGTCCGACAACCACTATCCCTACTTTATCTAAACAAAGGTACCTCAAGACATGGAGTGGAGACTGAAATGGTGATAAACACAGTCACAATAAAACATTTCATAATTGTCTAAAATATTAAAAAGATTTCAAATACTTCTTTTTTTCTTTCTCTCCAACAGAACACATACAACCCACTGAAAGACCCTTGAAAAATACTTGCTAAACATTTTAGAAACAGGTAAACATTTTTCAAATAACATTTTATAACTTTATAGGACATCATTCTTTTTGTATCTCCCTTCTGCAGGTAATAACATTTGATTTCTCAACAGGTGTGATAAAGTTTCAAAGACCAAAACTTTAAAATATTTACTTTTACGTTTCCTAACAGGATCTTGGCTAAGTTCCCAGACCATTCATTGCAAATAAAGAACTGCAGCAACCCTAACAAAAGGTAAATAAATTCGGAAATGTCTTTACCACTACCTTTACCCATTGTGATTCATTGCTTGCCAAGCTATAGGTTCTTTGTAGACACTGTTAAGCAAATTTAGAAAACAACATCATGCAAAATGTCCTAAAATTGTATTTCCTCCTCAAACAAACACATAAATAAATGATGAAAACAGACCTTACTATTTTTTCAATCTTCTAGGTCAAAACATTGACTTTCAAACATCCCAAAGCACTACCAACTATACACAGAGGACAACCTTCTCATCAAATAAACGATATTCACTTCCATAAGGTAACTATCTCAACAAAAGCTACACTACAACATGTTAACAAAATTCAAAACCACTAACATAAAAATATTTTTTTATTTTCCTTTCTGCAATCAAAATTAAAAACAATAACAGTAGTTTTCTTTTATTTTTAAACAGGTGTATCAAACTACAACATTATCTTTATTCCACAGGATTAAACAGAACATGCAAAACTGTTTTAAAACAATTTTCCAAAAACATTTCAAATATATTGTTTTTTTTTCTTTTCAGATCATCTAACATGGAAAATATTTGTGAAGAACTGGACTCCTTAAGTATGGTGGGTACATTTATTGTAGGGAGAGGCTTACAGCAGTCATTGGAGGTGTGTGGACTATTTTTTAACCCGTTGCAAAGGCAGAGTGGTTACTCTTGCTGATATTATTGAGTGGACTACTGAGCATAACCACTCTGACTCTGTAAAGGAGTTGGAAGTAAAAGAACATGCCCAACATATAAAGCCACATGGTGCTACCTCCAATGAACCATGTGGCTCAGAATTGAGGGTGTTAGCTCAGAACATTTCATGCATGTTGCAAGTGGTATGCCACAAATCCAAATTTACAAAGAATATAAAAAAAAAAAAACAGGTGAGTAATCCACAACTTAGAATCCCATAAGCCTACAGCCCCACACCCTCACCAACAGACCATACCCGCAACCTCGCCATCATCCTGGTAAGCAAACTCACCATGAAACACCTGATCAACTCAGTCTTATCCGCCTGCTTCCACACCCTCGGCATGCTCTAAAAGATATTCAAATGGATCCCTGTCAGCACCCGGAAAACCGTCACTGAAGCCCTTGTCACCAGCCGCCGGGACTATGGAAACACACTCTATGCTGGGATCACCACCCATCTCCTGAAGAGACTCAAGACGATACAAAATAAGGTGGCCAGACTCATCCTCGACCTCCCCAAATGGGCCCACATCACCCCCCACCTCAGGAACCTCCATTGGCTCCCAGTCCAGAAGAGATATCAATTCAAGATTCTGACACACGCCTACAAAGCCGTCAACTACCAAGGACCAGCAAACATCAACCAATGCCTGAACTTCCACCGACCTTCAAGGCACCTACGCTCTGCCTCCCACGCACTCACACACACTCCCTGCCTCCGCCGAAACCACCGTGGAGGCCGTTCCTTCTCCTACCTCCCCGCCAAAGCCTGGAACGACCTTCCCCTTCCACTTCGAACATCACCATCTCTCATAGAATTCAGAAAGGGAGTCAAGACCTGGCTGTTTGACTGAGTCCAGCAAGAATTCAGCGCCTGGATACCCTCGTGGGTGAATAGCCATGCTCTATAAATACCAATTTATTGATTAAGTATTAATTCTCAGTAACAATAAATACTACCAAAGTAAGAATACTCTTCTCCCACCCATTACCCCTAGTTCCCTTACACCCTGCTCCTAAAAGTTATTTTGAATGTTTCAGATAAATATGAATTATCATTTCAATATTTATCAATTAGTTAAATACATGAATGCACAAGTGTTTTAATTATTACCTAGGTATTAATACACTTCCCCACCTATTACCCCTAGATCCCTTACATCCCTTCCTCAAAATGTATTTTGCATGTTTTAACAAATATGTATTGTATATTAAATATTTATGAATGCATTTTATATATTAATACCTAGGTATTTTCATTAATAACTGAGTAATAATACACTTTCCCACCCATTACCCCTAGATCCTTTACATCCTGCTTCTAAAAAAAATATTCTGCATGTCTGAAATAAACATGCGTCATAATTTAAACATTTATAAATTAATTCAATGTATTAATACACATGTATTGTAATTACTACCCGAGTATTAACAAACTTTTCCACCCATTACTCCTAGATCCCCTACACCCTGCTCTTAAAATAATATTGTGCATGTTTTAAACAAATATTTATTATGATAAACTGATTAGATATATTGACACAAATATTTTACTATTTTAATGAATGCCTGAATGTTAATACACTTTCCAACCCATTAACCCTATATACCTTAAATCCAGAGCCTAAAAAATTACTTTGCATGTTCAAATGATTTTTCATTATATATTACATAATTATAAATGTGTTAAATTAAATAATACACAAGTAATTCATTTAATATGCACACACTTTTCAATTACATTACAATTTTAAATACATTTTAAAACATATATTTAATATAAAAATATAATACGATTTCATTATACAAATTTAAACCTAATTATAATAATCAATTCATATATTAACACCTTACCCTCTTATTTAATTTTTTTTTCACACAATAACAAAAAAAATAAACAATACTTACCAATAATTACCATTATGTGTGGTAAATGACCCATGTGTGGTAAAGACTATGGGGCCGATTCCGATTCGGGCCGGAAAAAATACCGACCGACTCGGTACTGGAATTTAGTCCGACCGACATGTACCGGCACCGTCCGACCCGGGTAGTACGATGAAATGCATGGGACGCACGACCGACTCGTACGGAACACAAGGCGAACGACCGACCCGGACGGAAACAAGCTATCCGGCCGGGAAACCACGTGAATCGAACCGACCGACACGCATCAGGAAATAACCCGAACGAAACGTACCCGCGAACTCCGACCCGCGCAGTACGATGCAATGGGTGCAAAATCAGACCGATTCGTATGGAGCCCAAGCCGTA
Source organism: Calotriton arnoldi (assembly GCA_963921515.1). Classification (NCBI taxonomy): domain Eukaryota; kingdom Metazoa; phylum Chordata; class Amphibia; order Caudata; family Salamandridae; genus Calotriton; species Calotriton arnoldi. The sequence continues at coordinate 207,758 of CAWUFW010000510.1, forward strand.
CGACCGACACGCATACAAAACCCAGCCGAACAAACACAATACTCCGCGACCGACGCGTACGCCGCATATGAAACTGAGCTGAAACACAGCGGGAACGACTCGGAGAGGCGCGCACGAGACAACTGCAACGTCCTACTCGGTCAGAAGAACGACTCCTACATGCACAATAATCACAAATGAAAAAATTCAAAAAAAAAAGGGCCAAACAAGCAATGACAAAGCCAATAAATACAGGGGGTGAAAAAAATGGAACAAGGACACCCCCCCCAACTCCACCTACATAAAGCCCACAAATCCCTACCATGATCCTTTGCAAATTCCACTGACCTGCCAGCACAGAACACCATCACACCACAAACACAGACACACACACAGCTCATCCAACACAAAAGCCACACACCATTAGCACCTCAACAAATAGCACCCTCACACACACCCAGCAAAACCTACACACACACACCCTCACTTGCACACACACACACATCAATCACCACCACCACCACCCATCACCATGCCCCTAAAGAAGAATCCAAAGTTCCTAGATAGTGAATTGGAAGTCATGGTAGATGAGATCCTGAGGTAGAGCCACAGTTGTTTGGCACATTGGTCCAACAGACCCCCATGTCGCAGAAAACCAAGATGTGGGCGAGGATCGTCGACAGGGTGAACGCACAATCACCATGTTTGCGCACAAAGGAAGACATCCAGAACAGGTGGTATGATGTGCGCAGGAGGGTCAGAGACCTAGTCAAAAAGGATTACCTCCTGAGCCAGCACACCGGCAGTGGCCCTCCTGCAAAACCAGTATACCTCAGGCCCTGGGAGGAGAAGGTGCGGGCCATCCTACCACCAGTGAGCGTATATGGACTAACAGACATCCCAGAGCCTGGTGAGTACACAACTAATATACACAATATTGTGTGCCAATACACACACATCACTCTCAAGGGGACAGTCAAAACATCCACCCCTAGCAAATCAACAGCAACCAAAAGATAATCATCCCAAGATGTGTATGTCAGTTAGATAAACACAATACATGCCATCTCATAGTGATATGTAACTGTGTCATGACATGTACAAACCTAACAACAAATAGAGCAAGGCAGTGGCACAAATATAACCAAAAACACTGCCTGATATTTTGCCACCACTAGAACACCATCTCACAGGGAAGCTCACTTAAAGGAAGGAATTCTGTGTATGCTGGTGAAGTCAGTGTAGCCAATAGCATGATGGGAGTTGTAGTCACAGATACTGCTCACCCTCACAATTAGCCCATCGACACCACTCTGAAGCATGCTCACATCACAGGAAGTGGATAAGGACTGACAAGATGGCTGACACTGGCTACTGCTGTGGGGAGCACAAGGCCCTGCTGGGAACTGTGCACCAACAAACAGCACAACACCACTGCCTGACATCCTGAAAGCCAACTTGCACTCTCTGCAATGCAAGCACGTTGCATGGTGGGATATCTGGCTGGGTGGGAAGGAGGACTCAAAGCACTGACCATAGTTACAAGCAGCTCACCTCACACACCCCCTCAACACAAACTCCACATGACCCACCTGGGAGAATGCAATGCCTCACATACCAAATGAAGATCCCACAAAGAACCACCACCCTGGGTAATGCCGTGTGAAGCACAGGGACACTCTTGCGACTTGTAGCCAAACAAACGCAAGGACAACACTGTCAGCCTTCCTGTCAGCACAGGCACACTACCCCACAGGGAAGCAGAGTCCAAAGGAAGGAAGTACGGGCATGCTGGGAAGGGGGGTGTAGGCAATAGCATGATGGGAGTTGTAGTCACAGATACTGCTCACCCTCACAATTGGCCCATCAACACCACTCTGAACCATGCTCACATCACAGGGAGTGGATAAGGACTGACAAGATGGCTGACACTGGGTACTGCTGTGGGGAGCACAAGGTCCTGCTGGGAACTGTGCACCAACAAACAGCACAACACCACTGCCTGACATCCTGAAAGCCAACTTGCACTCCCTGCAATGCAAGCACGTTGCATGGTGGGATATCTGGCTGGGTGGGAAGGAGGACTCACAGCACTGACCATAGTTACAAGCAGCTCACCTCACACACCCCCTCAACACAAACTCCACATAACCCACCTGGGAGAATGCAATGCCTCACATACCAAATGAAGATCCCACAAAGAACCACCACCCTGGGTAAAGCCGTGTGAAGCACAGGGACACTCTTGGGACTTGTAGCCAAACAAACGCAAGGACAACACTGTCAGCCTTCCTGTCAGCACAGGCACACTACCCCACAGGGAAGCAGAGTCAAAAGGAAGGAAGTACGGGCATGCTGGGAAGGGGGGTGTAGGCAATAGCATGATGGGAGTTGTAGTCACAGATACTGCTCACCCTCACAATTGGCCCATCAACACCACTCTGAACCATGCTCACATCACAGGGAGTGGATAAGGACTGACAAGATGGCTGACACTGGGTACTGCTGTGGGGTGCACAAGGCCCTGCTGGGAACTGTGCAACAACCAACAGCAAGACACCACTGAATGACATCCTGAGAGTCAACCTGAACCCACTGCAAGAGTGGCATGCTTCATGGTGGGATAACTGGGCTAGGTGGAGAAGGATGGCCGGATGTCCACCAAATACAACAAATGCTGGCCATGCACACACCTAAACATTCACATTGAAATGCCCCAGGTATGCATGACAATGTGCTACACCAATATCAACCTCTTACTGTGACAACTTAGGACAATGCAATGTACATGCCCGCATCCAGAGGTACAGTCACAACTGTAAGGTGTGTGAACCATTGATGCCTGTAGAAACATAACATACAATGTGTGTCTCTTCCAAATATAGGTGATGATGATGGGGACACAGCAGCAGGCGAGGAGGAGTCCCTGTCCCAGGCTCCGGGGGACACAGAGCTCACTGGTGTGGAACAGCCTCTGCCCTCCTCGGATGGCGAAGACCTACCTGGCCCCTCCGGTGTGAGTCATCATGCAGTACCAGCTGGACCAACATCTGCACCCCCTGCACCCACCCCTCCAACAACTGCCAACATACAGACCACCCCCGCCGACACGGACAGACCAAGGACCACCGCTGATAACAGCACAGGGCCCCAGGCCCACTGTGGAGCAACGGATGACAAAACCACTAACAACCCCCAAGTGGGCCTCGGGTCACCTGTGCGTGCCACCGCAGGTCCTGCACGTGTCGCCAGGGGTGGTGGGAGGGGTGGTAGACATAGGTCGCTGCTTGCAGAGGGGTCTGGACTGCATGATGACCCACAACTGGCACGCATCGCTGATGCATACCAGGATAGCACCGGAGAGGTCAGACAGGTCGTGGGGATCCTCAAGGACATACAACAGCAGCAGGCTGCCCATCATGCCCGCTTGGACTCCCACATGTCCCGTGTGGAGACACACATGTCTCGCATGGAGTCCAAGTGGGACACATTGCAAGAACTCACAGCGGTGCATAGGGACATATTGACATGCCTCCGCCAGTTTAGCACCAACATGGCCACACCTCCCTGTGTGCCCACAACATCTGGTGCTGCAACAACTGACACCGCCACAGGGAGGGAGGAAGACTCTGGCGGAGGCTCCCCTGCACCGCAGCAGCCTGCACGTGAGGGTCCCCCCCAAAGAAGAGGGGTCGTCCGAGGAAGGAAAACTGAGAGGTTGATGGCCACGTACATCCCCCAGGAAGCCAACACCTGTTCTGGAAATGATCCTTTGTGTGCAAACGTTTCACCCTGTCGAATGCAACAGTACTTTCCCACATGACATGGGGAGTTCAAGTTGGACTAATGTATCATATGACTGTGGACTTCACTCAGGACATTTCTGCTACCAAGACTTCCAACTCATCTGGGAACTTTGGATCACAATCCCAATGTACAGCACCCACCATCCTGTGCACTATACACACACACATTTCTGTAAATAAAATCACTAGTACACCATACTTGCCACTGTTGTTATTCAAATGTGGATACTGTTATGGTTATGATGTTCTGCCAAATTACACTGTGTATGCTAACTGCTACAGCAAGTACAACACCGTTGTGTGAGTCATGGTGACGTGACACATATGAGGGAGACACACCACTAGGCCTACACAACACAGACACCAGGGCCATCGGACTCATCGCCCACAGTGATGTTGCCAGGAAATACAGTGGAATGCACAGACACCACACCTATTCAGAGTCTGTGTCAACTAGCCCACAGGTGCAGTAAGTCAGTCAGATGTGTGACCACAGACAATGCACATCCCAAAGTGAAGCACAGGTTTATTACACATTAGCAACATGTTGTTTCCACTACAAATGCAAGGTTTACCCACGTGGCAGTGGCCACACAGTCAACAAGTGCAGAAGATATGAAGTCCAGGGGTGTGTGGCACATCACTTGTAGGGAAACTACTGCTGCCACCCTGAAAGCTGAATCATGGTGTCGGGGGATCCAAGTTGACCAAAGTACACATTAAGCACCCTGTGAAGGACAGACATGACACACAGTTAAAATCACTGTAGAACAGGACAGTACTGCAATACTCATGCCCAATACATGTCACAAGACAACTACACAAAACCAAGTTAGCATGTCAGAACTGTTGGGGAGTTCAGACTACCTGGAAGGACACATTGCTGCACGCATCCAGTCAAGTAGCACATGGCCACACTCAAACAGCACCAGAGCACCACCCACACATATCATGCAAACTCACGTCATTCACATTACATCTCCCTGGATACTCACATTCAGCTGAAGAAGTTGGTGATGAGCTGTGTGCGGACATCACCATCATCATCATCATCATCATCACTGACATCGTGGTCCAGGCCAGGATCCTCCACAGGTGGCGGATGTTGGTCATCGTCATCCAGGATGAGAGGCAACTCCTTCTGCACTGCCAGGTTGTGTAGCATGCAGCAGACGATGACAATCTTGCACACCTTTGCTGGGGCATATGGGAGGGCCCCTCCTGTCTTGTCCAGGCAGCGAAAGCGGCTCTTCAGGAGACCAAAGGTCCGCTCTAGCACTCTCCTGGTCCGACCATGTGCCTCATTGTAGCGCATCTGGGCTGGTGTCACAGGGTTCCTGAGGGATGTCAGCAACCACAGCATGTTGGGGTATCCGGAGTCACCTACGGACAGACAAGTGCACATTAGCTGATTTGGAAAAGTGGGTGGAATACTACAGATCAGAACACACACAATGGTACAAAGTCAGTACACACCGACAAGCCAGGCACGCTGGTTCTGCATCTGTGCCATCATCCTCGGGATGCGACTACTCCTCATCACGTAGGCATTGTGTGCTGAACCAGGGAAACGGGCACACACATGTGTGATGCTCATATCTGCTAAACATACCACCAGAGCATTGATCGAATGGTAATGTTTACAGTTTCGGTATGCCTGCTCATGTGCCTGTGGTGGTATCAAAGCCACATGTGTCCCATCAATGGAGCCAATGACATGTGGCATCCTCCCCAGGGCATAGAAGTCACTCTTGACGTCAGTGAGTTGTTGACGTGTAGGGAAATAGATGTACTGGTTCAGGCATCTCAACATTGCCTCCAAAACATCGCGTAGCACACGGCTGAACATAGTCTGTGACATCCCACCGGAGTCGCAACAGTGTGTTGAAAGGTACCGGTAGCAAAGAAGTGTAGGGCTGCCATTACCTTCACCTTGGGGGTCAGTGCCGTAGGGTACGTCCGGCCAGGTTGCAAATGTGGTGCCAAGCGCACTGACAAATCCTCAATCAGCTGCCTGGTGAAGCGGTACCGTCGGATGCTGTCACGTTCCACCATCGTTGCCAGGTCAGGGAATGGTCTATGGACAGCTGGAGCCCTGCAGTGCATAGGTTGAAGGAAAAAAGATTGTCAGTCACCCCACATATGTGCCATTCACCATACACAATTTCACATGATACATCATTACGTGACCCAAGTACTTGATGTTTGTGCCGTTCTGTTGGACATAACTCGCACCTACATGGCCATCATCTAACTTCTCAGTACAACATGTGTGCACAACAGGTACCAGATTGTGCTATGGGAAACCATTAGGCTGTGTCACAGTACCCATTTACTGCTGTCACGTTCCACACACACACCACAGTGACATGTCTGGACAGATGCGCCACAGGCATCACAGCTCATTGACAGGTAGATTCCCAGTGACCCTGTCTTGCCACATGGACACTGGCATGACATGGCGTATCATGTACACGTCAGAAAAACAAACATGACTCCCACAGGTAGTGGCCCCTGTCGCATCCGCAGGACAGACATGGACGCCAGTGACGCACAACATCAAAGTCCATGCACAAACAACGTTGATGCGGAGACTGTCTCCCATCGTGCACATGGAATCAGAGACATCGGAAACACAACATGCACACAGACTGTGGAGGGACATCACTATTGTGGCAATGGGTCATCCTGTGACGTACATGCCTTCCCACATGGGACTCTGGGGGTATGTGACATGTCATACACATACACAACCTGGAAATGTGACCATGCCACATGCTCCAAAATGAACTGTTGCACATCACAGTGGTCATGTGCACAACACACAAAGGACCCTGTCCCCATGAACACATGCACAGCCTGGGTGTGGCTGCCCACAAGTGCCACCACAGAAACCACATGTTAACCCCATACACAGAGAAGGAAATGCAGCCTTACATGCCTTAGGAAACAGTGTGGACTGGGTGTGGTGTTGTAGGTGTGCCCCTGGGTCTCTGGCAGGTATATGTGGCTCGAATGTGAATATTACAGTTTAGGAATATATATAGTCGTGGACCTTGATGTTACATGTCAAAACATAAATATGCAAAATCTGTTTACTGGTATCAAAAATATTTTTTTATTTATTGTTATTTTTTATTGTTACACATGATTTTTACTAGCTATATACATTAAAAGAAAAACATGTGTATATGTGGCTGGCATACATTCACCAGTGACAAGCATGATGACATATGCGACTGACCTGTACAGGGACGCGTTGTACAACAATGGACCGATCGGTGTGCCCGGCCGGCCCATTGCATGTGTTGTGAGCGGGTACGTGTTGTACAGCAATGGACCGATCGGTGTGCCCGGCCGGCCCATTGCATGTGTTATGAGCGGGTACGCGTTGTATCCCGAAATACGCGTTGTACAGCAATGGACCGATCGGTGCGCACGCATTGGCTGGGGCCTGGCATGGCAACGGACGCGTTTTCGAAGCTCCAACGAGTCTGATGCAGTGAATTCAGTTGGCCAGCCACAACAATGTTGCAAAATCATGGGTGTCATGAAGTTGAAGATTTGAAGGATGCTGTGGGCGTGTATTAGTGCTGCTATTCCATGGATTGGTCAGATTCAGAAGATGCAAACGACTTGGACCTATCACTTTGGACACATGGGACTGTATCTGCCTCTGCAGCACACATATAATGCTGGCTGTTCCCCTGAGAACTCACTTGCCTGCACTACATGCTCCAGGACGACATCTGCCACCAACACTGCTACTGTTTCTGCATCCTCTGGTTACTGCAATGGCACGTACTGTGGAGAGAGCCCCAGCCTTCAGCCTTGAGGAGAACCAGGCCCTGCTGGACAGCCTCCTTCCACAGTACAGCAAGCTGTATGGGAAACCAGGGGAGCAGGTGAGTGTGCTGTCCACTGCCTTACTAATTGTGCATGTTGTCTGACTAGCAGGACTTACAGTGTGCACACCACTGGCTAGCATGCTCACTGAGTAGTTGTCACACCCCAAAGTGTGTAGTTACATGCACTGAACTGGTACAGTGCAGTAACAGTGCATTCCAACTAGGTTTACTTCCCATGCAATGATACCATGTAGTGACTGCTGGCAAACTGTTCATAGCCATTGTTGCACTGCCTGTGTACATCATATGCCCCTGTGCTTGAGACATGTATATCCAACTGTGTGATGCACGTATATGTTGCATGTGTAGTAATGGCCTTTTCACTTTGTCATCCTCACAGGTTGATGCCCACCAGAAGCAGGAAATCTGGCTGACCATCGCCCGGGAAGTAAGATCCGTGGGGGTCTACAGGCGCAGGATCCGAAACTGCCAGAAGAGGTGGCAGGACCTTCGGGGCTGGACCCGGAGGATCGCAAGGGTCCAGTTGAAGCTGTCGCCTCCTCGCAGGAGGGGCGGACACCGGACCCTGACCCCCCACATGCTCCGGATCCTGGCAGTGGTCTTCCCTGACCTGGATGGGCAGCTGAAGGGCAGACAGCAGCAAGGAGGGGGTGAGTCCATGACTGCACTGTGCACTTTGTCTGACATGCTATGTGCCCTCCTCTGGCCTGGTTAAACTTCCACAGTACATCAGTCATGTGGTCCAGGACCCATGTCCCTCATTTGTGACATGCCCACTTCTCCTCTGATACGCATATGTGTGGCCCTTAAAGTCAGGAAATTGTGTCATTTGGGGACTGTGTCATTGCATTTAGCTTTGCTCAAGGTGGGGGACAGCATTTGTTCCTGTGACTATGTTGTGCGACTCATGGGTGGGTCAATTGCTTACACAATGCCTAAGTTCTGACATGTAATCTGGGTGTAACTTTGATATGTGGTCCACTTGCTGATCTGAATCACCACATGTCCCTGTGGAATTTGGCACACACCCATGCTGCTGGTGGGAACAATGTTTGGGCCTCAGGAGTACGTATATCAAGTGTGTCACACATGCTTAGCCACCTGCCTACTGTCCAGGACTCATCCCTCTTACAGGTGGAGCTGGACAGTCATGCCTACTCCAGGGCATACAATACACTCTGTACTCCCACTCCCGTGTATCATCTGGCATGTTGTGATCAGTGAAATGTACCCTCAGGTGTCTGCCTCTGTCTCATTGTGCTCTGTCTTCGTTGTCAGGACTACTGGTATGTTTATCGGTTAGGGCTCAGCATGCCATCGGAGATGTGACCATGATAGACGATACTTCTGTGACTTATAGGTGTCTGATCACTTGACTGTGCACACAGGTGTTTGCGACTGTGACTTTCAGGCAGCTGTTTTTCATTCACAGCACACTGTGAGGTGCTCATGTTCAGAGAGTTGTGTTTCATGTCCCCCATATGTCCAGTTGGTATGACGTGGACAAATAGTAGTACAGATGATGTGGTTTTTGGGGGATGGACATGTGCACTTGTCAGTCACATAACTTGCATTCCCCATGCCCTCGGATTGTGACACAGTGCAGACTGTTGTTGGCTGGCTGCCATGCCCATGTGACTGGAGACAGTAATGTATGACTTTGCACGCATTCCTGTGTCATGGCATTAAACTTCCTGAGACTGATCCTGCAGGGGAGTGACATGTGCAACATGCACCCCATTGTGGCATTGACTATCCGGACATGGGTGCATTATGGTGTTTGGTGCTGGTATGCATCACATGCATTTCTATTTAGACTCTGGCCATCCCTTTCATCCGGACACCTGCACTGACTCAGTGGCAAGAGATGTGATGTGTGCATGTTCACATACTTCACCGTGTTCCCTGCAATGTCCAACAACTGTGTAGGTGGTGCATGTGTCCACACTGGGGTCTTACCATCAGATAGGCGCCAGACAGATGGGTGCAAGGGCAGGAGGGGTGTGAGTCCCATGGTTGACCATCAGACTGATGAGGACTTTAGGCAATGTTCAACTAAGGATGCCAGGGCTTGCTCTGTGATGTGCTGTACTTACTGTGGTGTGTGCGGTCAGTGCAGGTGACTGATGTTTGTCTGTTTCCCTAATTGTTTGCAGATACATCCACGGCTACAGGAGGGGACAGCTCCACGGACCAGGAGGAGCAGCGGAGCCAGACTGGGTCAGCATCTGACGAGTGGTCAGAGGGACCCAGTGGCACGGAGGGCGAGGGGAGCCACACCGAGGAGTCCTCAGCACCATCCACCTCAGCTGAGGACCACAGCACCTCGGAGGATGTCTCCCTTGTGGAGGCGGGTCTCAGCAGTCACCAAAGGCCAGCTAGTCTGTCTGGCCCCGCCACCACCACCACCGCCCTCCCATTGGCTCCCATTCCTGAGGTCCGTGGAGGCTCCTGTGCTCGGGAGCGTGTCTCCTTCGTGCCAGGCACCGCACCCCCTGCCCCTGTGTCCCCTGCTGCCCTGAGTGAGGAGTCTGTGTACCTCCTTCGGCAGCTCCATGTAGGGCAGACAGCAATGCTGAGTGTCCTCCATGCACACACCACTCTGTTGACACAGCTGGTGTCGTTCATGGAGGGCATCTCGACGGGTATGTCTGCCCTACAGAGGAGCAATAAGTCCATGGACTCCTCCCTGACGGCAGCAGTGTCCCTCCTCCAACAGTCCCTCACCCCTCCCACCTCTGCCCCATCCACACTTCCTGCCACCCTACCTGTCCAAAGCACATGCTAGGCTGGGAGGCTCGCTTATTTACCGTCCTCCTGGTTTGGCTAGCACCTTTCTTATTTCTTGTAGTGACGCCATAGCTGATCGTGCGCTGCGCTATTCACATTACCTGGTTTTAGGGGATGTTAATCTCCATCTTGATCAAATAGAGTCCAGAGACGCTATGGTTTTTCTGGATTCGCTTAATTTGGCCCAACTCTCACAAGGGGTTTGCTACCCCACGCATCAGGGTGGCCATACTTTAGACCCCATTTGTTCCAACTTTCCCATTCAGGTGGACCAGCCTCTCCCAGTTTCTTGGTCGGACCATTTTCTCATCTGCTTTTCTTGGGAAGTCCCGCAGCAGATTCTGCCTACGCGGTCCATTATCCCACCAGTCTTTCGAAAAATTAACCCCATGCAGTTCAATAGTGCTTTGGCTTCCTCTCGGCCTATCTGTTCGCAGGATCTGGAAGGGAACTTGGTGGGATTTACGGAGTGGATTTCCAATTCTGTGACGGCGCTTTCACACTCACGCGCGCCAGGTTTGGCTAGAGAGTCCCCCTCCAAACCCTGGTTCTCGCCCGAGCTCCATTCTCTGAAACATGATTGTAAAGTATTGGAGAGGCGGTGGCGTTCCAATAATTACTGTTTGCTGGCAAAACTTGCACTCAGATCTAAACAAAAAAGTTACTATAGGGCGATTGCGGGTGCTAAAAGCAGATATTATTCCGCCCGCATTGACCAGGCTAATAATAATACTAAAGAAATATTTTCAATAGTGCAAAGTTTTGTGGCTCCCTGTGCCCTGGTCTGTTCATTGCCCGTGTCGGAGTCCTGGTGCAATATTCTTGCTAAGTTCTTTCGGGACAAAATTCAGACCATCCAGGCGGCCTTTCCCGTTGGCTCTAGGGGACCTTTAGCTCTTTCCATCTCCCCTGTGCCCCCTCCGGGCCCTATTGCCAAACTATCGACCTTCTCCCCAGCTGAGCTGGCATGCACCCTTAAAATCCTTAAGGGTCTGAAATCAGGCTCGCCCACGGATCCGTGCTCAGCTAGGCTTTTAGCACTATCCGCTGACACCATTAACTCAGTTGTTAACAACATTGTCAATATGTCCCTGTCGGAGGGCCGGGTGCCGGTCACCTGGAAACAGGCTAAGATTCTCCCCCTTTTAAAAAAGCCCTCACTAGACGCCTTGAGTCCTGGTAACTACCGCCCAATCTCCCTTCTGCCTAGTCTTGCTAAAGTGTGTGAAAAGGTAGTTACAGGACAACTCACGGACTATATGGAAGGGGCTGGTCTGCTGCATCCAGCGCAATCTGGCTTTCGAGCCACATATAGTACTGAATCTGCGCTGGTGGAGGTGTCGGAGGCTATCCGGGAGTGTCTGGACGCCGGCGGGAGGGCAGCTTTGATTATGCTGGACCTCTCGGCGGCGTTCGATACGGTGCCTCACTCCCTACTTCTTGCTCGCCTTTCGGAGATTGGTATTGCTGGTTCGGCCTTAAGCTGGCTTACCTCCTTCCTGGCGGACCGGTCACAGCTGGTCTGGCTTCCACCGTGCGCCTCCTCTCCCCAACCAGTAGCTACTGGGGTCCCGCAGGGCTCGTCCCTTAGCCCCCTCCTCTTTAACATTTATGTTACCCCGCTGATATATCTAGCGGAGGAGCTGGGGGCTAAGGTGATTGCCTATGCGGATGACACTCAGCTTTTGTTTACTTGGGAGGGTGCCGATGCTGATGTTTCCTCTGCCCAACACTGTCTACTCTCGGTTTTTTGCTGGTTGGCGCAGGCCCAGCTAAAATGTAATGAAGAGAAATCCGAAATACTTCTGTATGGGAAATTTCCTTCCAATTTTAGAGAGCGGTTGTGGCCCCCAGGGTTTCCACTGCCGTGCTTGTTGGGTGCTGCCGCTAAAAACCTGGGCGTATGGTTTGAGGAAAACTTAACCTTTGCCACCCATATCAAGGTGCTGGCGGGGTCCTGCTTTGGGATTCTCAAATCTTTGAGGAAGTTTCTCCCTCTTCTCCCTATGGCAGCTAGGGGAACCGTGGTCCGGGCTTTGATTTTGTCTCGCCTGGACTACGCTAATGCGCTGTATGTAGGGACCCCCAGCTATCTGCTGAATAAGCTTCAGGTGGTGCAGAATGCGGCGGCCCGCCTCTTACTGGATCTTCCCAGGAGGAGTAGTGTTCGCCTCCATCTGCGCTCCTTGCACTGGCTTCCGATGGAGGTGCGAATCAAATTCAAAGTCTTGTCAATTGCCCATAATGCCCTTTATGGCCGGGGACCTAGTTACCTGCAAAAGAGGTTCTCTTTCTATGCGCCGACAAGACAGTTGCGCTCCTCTTCTCATTTATTGGTCCAGATTCCACGTTTTTCTCGGCAAAGGCTGGGTGGTTGTTCCCTTGTTCGTAAGGCGGCCCTAGGCTGGAATACATTGCCTTTGGCTCTTCGCAGTATTTCAGATTCCCGCATCTTCAAAAAAAAGTTGAAAACCTTCTTGTTTTAAGCTCGGATTCATGATCCGCTCAGGTGGCCGCGCCGGGACACTCTCTGGAGTAGCCGAGCGCGTTACAAATGTATATAACATAACATATAACATGCACACCTGCACAATCACCCAAGCACACAGACACGAGCAGCACAGACACAACCAAGAGAAAGGCAAGACGTGCACACAAGCATCCTCAGGGGACTGATACCACACACACAGGGGATGGGGAACAGACACACACACAGGCATCCACAGTCACTCCGCAGTCCTCCAAATCCTCTCCCTCCAAGACCCCTTCCCTTGCCTCACCTGCTACCCCACCTACACAGCAGATCTTCCTGTGTGACCTCGGCCTCTTCCCCTCCAATCCTGCTGATCCAGCATACCGGGGGAAGAGGAAGTCCACCCACACAGAGGGGAGTGCCCCTCGCCCCCGGATACCCTCCCCCAGGCGGAGGCAGACACAGGACCCCATTCGGAAGTCCCCCCAGACCAGGAAGAGCAAGACCCCACCACCACCACCACGCAGCTCCAGCGCCCAGTCTCTCTCCTCCATCCCCCAGGCCACCACTGCACAGGTTCCCCCGCCCCACCCTGCCCCAGGTTCCCCCACACACCGATACCGCATCCCCAGACTGCTTAGGCCCTCCCCCTGCCACTTGCTCTTCCACCCCCAACCCAGATGCTCTGCCTGTTAGTGGCACTGTTGTGGGGACCGGGTCCCCCCTCTGTCCTGCCCACCTCATCTGCCCACCCTTCCACTCCCTTGGAGTCATGCACTGCAGTGGAGTCCACAACCACCACGTCTGACTCGGGCACTGCAGTGGGTACCCAGTCCACTACATCAGTCCAGCCCACTGCAGTGGTTGCAGCACCCACACCAACTGACTTGTGTACCACAGTGGTGCCGGCCCCCCTGAGTCAGACACCTCCACTGCAGTTGCCGGTGACACTCCTGCACCCACCACCCCTTCACTGCCTCCTTCTGCCATCCCCTGATCCTGTCCCTTCGGTGCCTGGCCTGCCCCTTGTATGCCCCTCCAAGGGGATGTCCCCTGTCCGTACAAGTGCAGGCAAGCAATGGGTGACCAGTTGTCACTTATCACCCTGTTGGGACTGTGATTTTGGACTGGCCATTGGCCTTAGTTTCTTTGGGACTTCAGAGTTTTCCTTGCCATTTGCTGAATAAAGCCTCTTTTTGTTTAATTGTGGCTTTTCTTTTGATGTACATGATGTGGATGAGTAGCATCCTGCATTTGCAGTTGTAATAGTGTTCATATCAGGAAAATGAAGTGTTGCTGTGATGGACTCCATGTGGTCCATGGGATATGTGTCCTGTTGTAGTCTGGATCTATGGCATCCTTTGCTGCAGTCTGAGGGTGTAATGTTCAGCATTTGACCCAGGGATGTACATTTTGCATTTGTAAATGAACATCTTTGTCTTACACTGATGCACATCTGGTGGGCTTACCACTGTTCAATGTTCCGATTTCCCTGACTGTGTGCCCAGCTCCACTGGACATGCAGTTTTGCACAACAATGTCGAAGGACTCATCTGTGTATACAGTGCAACTTGCTTGACACGTGTTTTGTGTGTATGCAGATGACTGACGTGACACTCCCGTACCCAGGCTGATGTGAGCAGAGCCTTCTGTGTGTTGTGGTTGTTGACTCACTGACGGAGTGTTCTGCTGACATGTTTGGGTCGTGCACAGACAAGGTTTGGCACAGCAGACCTTCCACAGGAGTGGAGTGCCCTCATGGCAGTGTGTAATCCCGTGACATTGCGTGGGCCTGTGTTGTGTGTTGTGTAAGCATGTCTGTGCGTGTTCCCTTCCCTTTTCCTACACAGGCTGTGTCCCTAGGGATGTTCCTGTTTGTGATGCTTGCTGAGTTGTTATGTGTTCATCCAGCATCTTGGACCTGGTTTCTCCGTGATGTGGGTGCATGGCAAACTAATGTTCATGAGGTTGTCATACCAGGTTGTCTTTGTTGTCAGGGCTGGGGATGTGGGCAAACGCAGATGGGACACATTCAGGATTCCCCTTGGCACTTGTTGTTTACAAAAGTCATGTGATTTTCAGTTTGTGTTAGCTTTCAGTGATTGTGACACGTTGTGTGTGTGACTGCTGCCACTCCTCAGGGTTAGAGCTGCAATGTTGGAAGTTGTGTACGTGTGTTCTTCGTGTGTCACCTTGGCTTCTTCATTGGTGTGTGACTATGGCCAGGATCCCATTGATTGCGGTGGATTTCACATCATGCCCATGTACGGCATACTGTGCTGTGTGTCAGACATTCACGAGTCTTGTTGACTGGCCATGTGTGATGGGTTTCTGCACCTTAGTTCCCACCACCACCCCTGGTATTGTCATGGGTGCATGTCCAATGCTGCACATTGGTGGAGATCAGGGTGTGTGGTGTTGAGTGTGTGCAAAAGTGAGTTGTTGCACGGCTAGACCCCTACCTCCATATTGGCCTTGGCTGGCAGGCCGTGCTGATTGATTGGAGCTTGTGTAGGTGTGATGGTAGTTTGTTGCTCAGGACACATGGCTGTGGTTCACAGTGTGAACGACATCTACCTTTGTCATCACAGTGGGATTATCATGCAGGCTAGTGTCAGCACAATGTGGGGTCTCTGGGGGTAGTGCTGTGGTGGGTCTGTCTCTTGCTGTGTTAGTTACTGTTCCTACAAGCTTGTGTGACATGTGTAATTTGGGCTCCCTCTCATCTAACAATGCCTGATTGCCCACATAGGGGTATCCGATCCATGAGTAACTTTTGTATGGCACTGTATACACATCTGTGTGGTTGGAATTCAGGCCTCCTCATGTGTTGTGTGGTTGCCTGGGGACACTGGCACCCCCCCCATCACCTGTTGTGTTTGATATGCAGTGTGAGTCTGCCTGTTTGTGTTTGTGCCTTTGCACCACTGCATTGGCATATCTTGAGTGTGCCATTGGCTGTATGTTGTTTGGTGGCTTTCCCCTGCTGTCCATGGGACTCCTAGGTCATCAGTCAGCACAATAATCATGGTTTGTATGTCCCATTGATGCCATGGTATGGTATTTGTTCACCTGACATCTACAGTCTCCACAGGATATCTACATTTGTGTGTCCATTGGTGCAGATATGTGGGTCAGCATTATGATGGTCACTTCTGTCATTGGATTATTTGTGAATGTTGACAATGTGGGCCCCCATCGGTGATGTTTGTATGCACATGGCCAAAACGATGTTTCAGTGACACTGCACTGCTTGCCTCGACCAATCTATGTTGCTATGGGACACAAGCACTACTATGCCACTGATGTGTTTGTTGTTGTGTGACCAGGATTCATCCATGCAATTGCCCCATTGCCACACTATTCAAATTGTGCATCAGCTATGGACACCACACTTCCCTTTTGGTCACTGTGGTGATGGGGCTTTGGGCCCCATTGCCACACTGTTCAAAATGTGCATCAGCTATGGACACCACACTTCCCTTTTGGTCACTGTGGTGATGGGGCTTTGGGCCCCATTGCCACACTGTTCAAAATGTGCATCAGCTATGGACACCACACTTCCCATTTGGTCACTGTGGTGATGGGGCTTTGGGCCCCATTGCCACACTGTTCAAAATGTGCATCAGCTATGGACACCACACTTCCCTTTTGGTCACTGTGGTGATGGGGCTTTAGGCCACATTGCCACACTGTTCAAAATGTGCATCAGCTATGGACACCACACTTCCCTTTTAGTCACTGTGGTGATGGGGCTTTAGGCCCCATTGCCACACTGTTCAAAATGTGCATCAGCTATGGATAGCACACTTACCTTTTGGTCACTGTGGTGATGGGGTGTTCGAGCCCATTGCCACAGTGGCCATGGTCTGCTTGCATTGTGGAGGCCACACACATTTATGTGTGACACATGTGCTAGGGGGTCACATTGTATGTTCAATGTCATGTTCAGTGTTGTAGGCATTTGACACAGACTACACACACTTGTCATGGTGTTGGGGGGATGTAATTTTCTGTCATTCCTTATGTGGGAGTATGCTGGTTGTGTCATGCATTACCCGTCCTATGAGTAGGGGTGGTGTTAGTGGTAGGCATCCATCCCCCATGAGTGGGGATGGTAGTAGTGACAGGCATCCAGGCCCCCATGAGTAGTGGTGGTGGTAGTGGTAGGCATCCATCCCCCATGAGTGGGGATGGTAGTAGTGACAGGCATCCAGGCCCCCTGAGTAGGGGTGGTGGTGGTGGCAGGCATCTAGCCCCCCCTGAGTGGGGGTGGTGGTAGTGGTAGGCATCCATACCCCCATGAGTGGGGATGGTAGTAGTGACAGGCATCCAGCCCCCCATGAGTAGGGGTGGTGGTAGTGGTAGGCATCCATCCCCCCATGAGTGGGGATGGTAGTAGTGACAGGCATCCAGGCCCCCCTGAGTAGGGGTGGTGGTAGTGGTAGGCATCCAGCCCCCCCTGAGTAGTGATGGTGGTAGTGGTAGGCATCCATCCCCCCATGAGTGGGGATGGTAGTAGTGACAGGCATCCAGGCACCCATGAGTAGTGGTGCTGGTAGTGGTAGGCATCCATCCCCCCATGAAAGGGGATGGTAGTAGTGACAAGCATCTAGGCCCCCCTGAGTGGGGGTGGTGGTAGTGGTAGGCATCCATCCCCCCATGAGTGGGGATGGTAGTAGTGACAGGCATCCAGCCCCTCCTGAGTAGGGGTGGTGGTGGTGGCAGGCATCTAGCCCCCCCTGAGTGGGGGTGGTGGTAGTGGTAGGCATCCATCCACCCATGAGTGGGGATGGTAGTAGTGACAGGCATCCAGCCCCCCCTGAGTAGGGGTGGTGGTGGTGGCAGGCATCTAGCCCCCCCTGAGTGGGGGTGGTGGTAGTGGTAGGCATCCATCCCCCCATGAGTGGGGATGGTAGTAGTGACAGGCATCCAGGCACCCATGAGTAGGGGTGGTGGTAGTGGTAGGCATCCATCCCCCCATGAGTGGGGATGGTAGTAGTGACAGGCATCCAGGCACCCATGAGTAGGGGTGGTGGTGGTGGTAGGCATCCACCCCCTATGGGTGTGTATGGCATTGGTGTTGGCCATCCCACCCCTATGGTTCTGCTGTTGCTAGTGTACGTTATTTGTGCATCCCTATGTGTGTGTGACATATTTCGGGTACGTGTAGTTTGTTTGTATTGTTGGTGTTTGACTTACCGTCTGCGCCGTACGCGTCCGTGCCGGTCCCGGTAATAGATGTAGAGTATAGGTAGGACCTGCGCAATGGGATTCATGCTTGGATCGTCTCGTTCGGGTTTCTCGTGTCTTCGACTCGTACTCGTCGCTGGCTTGTTCGTCTCATAGCCGTGGATCGTCTTGTGGCTCGAAACGGAGCTTATGTACGGCTCGCCCGGATGCTCAAACGTGCCGGACATAGCGACGGGTTCGGCGCGTACGGATTGCGCATCGTACTAGTCCGGCCGGAAGGTGCTGTGTATTTGCTTCCGTGCGGCTCGATTCGGCGTTCACGGATCCGGCTCGGGCGGGGAACAGGAGCTGGATTGGGTGAGTACGGCTCGCTCGGAAACTGGGTTGTTAGACGCTTCGTACTTGTTCGTCCGGACGAGTGTACGAATCGGTCGGGAAACACGCATTCGGCTTGTATTTTTTCCGGACGAATACTGGTAGGTGCCCTACCGGCCGAGATCGGAATCGACCCCTATGTTGTGAAGGCACTTTGTGGTAAGATTGTGTGGTAAAGGCTGTTTCCCCCGTGAATTGTGTATTACTTCTGTGTGCCCTATATCCACGGCCCTACTCATGATAGTTTGGCTTTCTACCACCCTCATCATTAGTTTCAGATGTATCGCTGCTGGTATGCGATCCTACTGTTCCCTTTTGTACTGTTCTAAGGATCCGTTAATTTATGTCTGTGATTGCAAGTGGTGGGTGCCGGCACTCATTTTTGGGGATCAGGCCTTATTTTTCATTAAACGACATTTTCACAGAGCAAAAAAGAGAAAGGCAAGAAAGGGGTAATGAAGGAGGAAAAGGAAGATAGGAAAATAAAGACAAAGAGAGAAAGTTGGGATGAAAAAGAAAAGGTGAAATAAAGAGGCAGGAAGTGTAGGGTCATCGAAGAAAGAGCCATGAGGTGCAATCAAGACTAGGCAATCTTGGTATTTGGCAACTCTACTATTCGCCAGTGCAGGTGGTGGGCTCCTAATAAAAACTTTGGGTCTTGCATTTATTTATTTTTTCTAAATGAAATGAATACTGTACCATTGGTAGCTTTTCATGCAGGTGCCCAGGTTTACATTTTGAGCTCCTTTCCTTTCAGGGGAACCTCATGTTGGCTTCTTAACATATTCAGGCCACTGACACATTTGCTGATAACTTTGAGGAAATCTATGCCTTAACTCATCCAACACCTGCTGGTACCCCTAGTGGTGGACAGCGGGGATGAAACCCTAACATTCCTAGAAATTAGTGCACGTACACACTAAAAATATAAGGAAACTGCAGTGCTTAATTTGAGCCGGTGGTTGCTGGTTGGCCCCAGCAGCACTTATTTTTGGGGAACGGCACTTACTTTTCCTCATCAGACATTTACCAAGAGCAAGAGAAGGTAAAAAACACAAATTGGAAAGGCAGAGGAAGGAAAAGCAGAAAAAGCATAACAACGGGAGAAAGCAGGAACCTGTAAGAGTGAGCTCAAGGGGCATGGAGTGTCTGGTAGTGGATTAATGGGGCATGTCGTGGATTCAAGACTATGCAACCTTAATATTCAACGTAACAACATTTAATAGCACCAGCCATGGGCATCTGAGCAGAGCTTTGGGCACCAGTACAGGCATGTTAAGTTCATGCTATACAATGATTTACTAATTAAGCACATGGTAACGGTACAAACAAGCCTTTGCTTCCCCACTTGCAATGCTCAGGGAGACATACTCATTGAGCAGCCAAGCAGGTGAATACATGGACCGAGGGCCATCAAAGCCTCATTTGGCAGATTTCACTGATAGCTATACTGGTTCAATTTTAGCCATGAATAACTTCCAGTCTAGAAATTCTATTCTGAAGACCACATAGCTTCTGTATTCCAAAAGGTTTGTGGGTTCATATTTTTTTATTTGCCAAACCTTAGAATCTTAGGGCCCGATTACGAGTTTTGGTAGTGCGGGAGCAGGCGGTACACCATCGCCGCGCCCCTGCACTGCAGAGACTGGCCGCCGCCTGCCAGATTATGACTTAAAAGTGGTCTGATATCCCTTTCACTTCAGGGAGACTGTGCCTCCTTCGTAGATTTCTGGTGCCCATTCCTCTCCCTACTTAGCACAGAAATGCGGGAACTTACCTGTCCCAAATCCTTGCGCCTTTTACATCTCACAGCGCCCTCACAGGATTATGCTTAACCTGCATCACCAGGCAGAACATTTGGGGAATCTCGACTCTGCTCCATTGGCTCCACACCAAGGTGGCCCAGGGGGGGATTGAGACGGGGACTGGGTTGGGGTGGGCCCCGGGGGGGACTCGGGAGGGAGGGGAGTAAGGGGGTTGTGTTGTTTTTTCTTTCGCTATGTGCCCAGTTGTACATGTATGATCTATTTGGCTCATTACTTGTGGCACTGTATGATGCATAAACCAAATTTATCAATAAAAGATTTAAACCTAAAAGTGGTCTGGCGTACGGGCAGCGTGGCGATCCTGCAGATCCTCTTTCAAAGGCGGCGGTGCCTTTGAAAAGGGTTGTATGACCAAACATGGCTTACTGTTGCAACGCATGCCTTTACCACGCATGCGTTACAACGCAATATCTTTAACATGTTTAACCTTTACCATGCAAGCTTGTACATTGTATTTTGTTGTAAAGTATGTATGTTAAAGGCCTATGCGTGATAAACGGTTTCCCTGACCCCTGCCCTCACTCCCCAAGCAGGTCCCCGGTGCTCCCCACCCCGACCCTTTTTAAAAATACCCGACCTCTGACCTAATCACTAAAAATAGACCCTAAGGCAACCCGCACCTGCCCTTTTTAAAAAAATATCCGACCCCTGCCCTGAACCCTAAACCTGTACACCGGAGCAACCTCCCCCTGGCCCCCAGTTTCTTAAAAAAACACCCCCTGTCTAAAGCCTAAAATCCATCCAAAAAAAAAATCCCCCCTACCTTAACAGGATGATGACGAGGCATGGCACAGGTCATCAAGAGGAAGCGGAAGGATCTCTTCGCTCCTCTAACGATGCCGTTAGCCTTGACTAGCAGGTGCCTTTACCACTGTTACCAGCACATGCCCTCACCACATACGTTGTAAAAAAATGTGTGGTGAAGGCTATGCGTGATAACAGTGCAAGCATTGTGACTTATGCGTGGTAGAGGCTCTGCAGGGAAACAGCCGTGTTGTAATGGCTGTTTCCCTTGAAAAAGGCACCTCAATGAGACCGCACAACAAGGTTCCTGCACGGCACGGACTTAAAAGTCCATGCCGTCCAGGAACCGTTGTGCATGCACACAGGGGGTCACATGTTATGCCCCCCTGTGTGCACCCAAATGCGGAGGAGGCACAGGGGGCCCTCTAGGGCACGATTTGTTTCATCTCTGCCATGTTGTACATGGAGGAGGAACCTCCATGACACCACTGGCGGTGAGGAAACTCATAATATGCTCAAGTATATTGCGGCCTCTGACTGCTGCAAAGTGATTCCCTGGCGGCGGCAGCGGTCCCAGGGTGGTCTGACCTGCCAACTCGTAATGGGGCAGTCGGACCGCCGGTCGCTGGACAACCACTGCCGCGCCCCCATGAGTCTGGCGGTCCTCAGACCGCCAGACTCGTAATCAGGCCTTCAGTAATTTCTCGAAGTAAAATAGGTAAAATTAAATTTTAACATTGTTCAAAGCGAAAAACCACAATGCATATAAGAATAAGTATCCCAGAAAGAACATACATCTCTTTGAGGGACATATTCACAAGAACTTATCGCTGAGTTATCAGCACTTTAGCGCATCAAAAGTGGAGATAGATTTATCGCCCCATTCACAAGCGGGTGGAAACTGCAGACATCGCCAGTATTCCCGCGATAACTGCCGCAAATTTTATCTCCACGGGTGACACCACCAACTAACCCTAATGAGATGCAGAGTAGGCGTTCCCGTGCAAAAACACACGAAAACACCACTACACCACTTTCACAACGAACTGCCAGATCTGCAATGCGAACTAAAAACAGGCGATAAGTCGCGGTAGCAGCAGGGATTTAACACCTGCCTTTTGCTGGTGTTAAGCAGGACGACTACCTGCAGTATGAAAGGGAGCCCAGCCCAGAGCCACATCTGAAGACCCACAGATGCCATGGAGACAATGATCATGCAGCTCAGAGACCCATGAGGGCCACAACACCCACCGCCACCACCCCCAGGACCCAACCGCCCCCCCCCCGGACCACCACAGAGGCAGCGTAGACAAAGACAGCGTACCCACCGTAAACGCACCAGCCGCACAGACCTAACGCCAGAGGAGGTCATTGGCCACAACAGGCTCAAAAGGACAACCATCCTCTGCATCCTGACCCACATCGCCCACAGGCTGACGGTACCAACACAGCGGCCAACAAACATCCCTCCGCAGACAAAGCTGCCGGCTGTGCTGCACATGTTGGCCTCTGGTACCTTCCAACCCACAACTGCCAGAGTCGGAGGAGTCTCACAGCCAGCCCTATCCAAGTTCATCACACCTGTCCTGGATGCCATCATCAGCCTGGTACCCCAGCACCTCCACTTCACCCACACTGCGCAGGAGCAGCTGGAGACCAAGCAAGGCTTCAACACCATAGCCGGATTCCCTCACGTGTTGGGGGCAATCGACTGCACACATGTACTCCTCGTGCCCCCTGCCGACACTGCACACAACTACTGCAACAGAAAGCACAAGCATTCCATTAATGTGCAGGCAATAGTGGACCACCAGGGACTCCTCACCAATGTGTGGCCAACTACCCAGGCAGTGTGCATGAGTCATACATCTTCCGACAGTCCATCATCAACCAGCGCTTCCAGGATGGCACCTATGGAAATGCATTACTAGTTGGTAAGTACCAAATGAACACACCACACACCTCCACTCCACAGTCATGCAACTCACGACACTGGCAATGGGCACGCAGCAAAACTACATGCAACATGCCACACAACATGCCAACCGACCAGACACGACAACACGACTCCATTGGGAACCTGGGCTTGCCATGCACACAACCCAGCTACGGCATGGCACCACAGCCACACAATAGCAGAATGTGAGGAGAGGCTTGGAGCAGGCATGTGTGAGAGCGGCAAGTGACTAATGAATGAGAACCTACCCAATGCCAAGTGTGGCATGGATGTGCCGGACAGACTTCAGTGTGCAAACCATGGAAATGGCCATGTGGACAACAACTGCTGGTGCATGGAGTGTAGTGGCCAGTGGACGCTACCATGTCACCACAGGCTGTGGGGCAGAACGCGGGAATGTCTCTCGTTACGTTCCCCCCTGTAGGCGCATGCGGAGTGGGTTGGCCCTGCGTATGCCAGGCCTGCGTTGGGGTGTGAATAAAAACCCTGTCGCACCGGGCGTGGTTCTCTTTCGGAATGGCCAACGTGTCTGCCAGGGCGGTGCCTCTCAGCCCGCCACGAGGCCGACGCAGTGAGCGGCGGGGCCTGCGAGCCTGTGCGCCTGCTGCACCCCAGGCCGCTGGTCCCTAGACCCGTCTTGCCTGCCCCAGCGCACCAAGGAGGCTCCGCTCACCTGCCGACACCGGCGTGTGTCAAAGAGGGCCCACCACGTGCCGTGCAAGCTCAAAGCCCCAGTCACGCGACCATCGCTGGCCTCCACGACGCAGGCCCACAGTACTCCTTTCTCGTTGACATACCCCACCGGCGTACTCTTCGGCCCAGTTGGTGGCACATTTGGAACTGAGTCTTGAGTTTTGAATGGCAGTGACCAAAGGTCTGTGGCAGCGTCCACATCACTAAACTCCCTCCGATCAGTGAAGCCAAAGTCTGCATCGCAAGCACACGACACGTGGTGCCACTAACCCTGTTCAACGCAAGCCGGCGACACTTGGATGAGGGCTCAGCCCTACACAGCGGTCCAGTAGGTCCCACATGTGGAACTGTGTCCTGAGTCTTGAATGGCAGTGACCAAAAGTCTGTGGCAGCGTCCACATCACTATACTCCCTCCGATCAATGAAGCCAAAGTCTGCATCGCAAGCACACAACATGTGGTGCCACTAACCCTGTTCAACGCAAGCCGGCGACACGTGGTGCCACTAACCCTGTGCAACGCAAGCCGGCGACACGTGGTGCCACTAACCCTGTTCAACGCAAGCCGGCGACACTTGGATGAGGGCTCAGGCCTACACTGCGGTCCAGTAGGTCCCACATGTGGAACTGTGTCTTGAGTACAGAATGGCAGTGACCAGATGTTTATCGCAGAGTTTATATCACTGAACTCCCTTCGATCAGTGTCCCAAACTCTGCATCGCAAGCACACGACACGTGTCTGTGGGCCCGTGCTGACCGCTGCCCCCGGCCTACACTGCGGTCCAGTAGGTCCCACATCCAGCACGTAGTCGTGATTCATGAATGGCAGAGTCCATACCAGTGAACGCACGGAGAGGAGTAAGAGGAAGATGCGGTTCAGTCCGGATGAAAGCCGGATCCTCGTCACTGAGGTGACCGAACACTAGCAACAACTGACCTGGTGCCACTAACCCTGTTCACTGCAAGTCCGCGTCCCGTGGTGCCACTGAACCTGAACTACACAGGCCGGTGGGACCATCCAACGTAAGCCGGCAACACTTGGATGAGGGCCCCTGCTGACCGCTGCCTCAGGCCTACACTGCGGTCCAGTAGGTCCCACATGTGGAACTGTGTCTTGGGTAATATATGAAGGAGTTCACACCATTGGACACGCCTCATCGCAGGCGGCATCCCCTATCAGCACTGGTGCCACTAACTCTGTGCGCAATGAGTCATGGGCACTCTCTGGTTGAACTTTGGTGGCATCTGAGTCAATGGCCTGGGGGTTGTCTGCAACATCATCTGGCTGGGACGGACTTGGTGTTCGACATGTGCCTGTTCCATTCATCTCCACCATAGTGACTGTTTCTGCGTGGTTCTGCCCTCGGCATCATGCCCTGGGGGTACAGCTTCCACTGTCCACCGAGACACTCCGCGACAACCCCCTTTGACATCTACGAGAACCTGCTCTGCTCTCGTGACCCTGCCCCAGTGCACCGCAGGTCAGCAGCCCGTGGCGGTAGGCCCGTGCAGGACGGTGTGCATCCGGGGCCACTAACTCTGTGCAGCTCAGGTCATGGAGCCTTTATGGTTGAATGGTTGTGTCCTTAACAATGTACACTATTGTTGTTTTTTGACTGCACCAGGCACTCCATGACGGCTGATGTACACACACCCCACACGCATCCAACACAGGTGTCACTCGACATGTGAGCCTGCTAATAAAAGTGGCTGGGCGCACGTGCCCGTAGCCATTCACACCATCTAAGCAAGTGTGTCCGTGTGGTCATTATGTCAGCATGATGGGCCCGAGCCCTGCAACATCACAGTGTGCTGTCTTCAGCGGACGATACCATGTCACCTCAGCAGTGGCTAAGACCTTGGACATGTAGCTTCGTCCGCCCCCCCCTGCATGCACAAGCGGTGTGTGCTGGTCCGGCGTACGTCAGGTCAGCGCCGGGAAGTGCTGATTTGGCAGGGGGATCAGGGCATGGCTCTGGTCTGGCCTTGAGCAGGAAGTGCGGTAAGCGTGTCTCTGTGTTGGAGTGTTGTCGCCACCAGGGCCACAGTAGTCGATGTTGCAATGTAGCATGCACCCGGAGGGCGGCCCTGCACGTACGGGGAAATGTAGGAGCGCAAGACCGCTCGGGCTCTTGGCTCATACATGCCAAGTGTTGTGTGTATCAGTCCTGCGGCTGCATGAGTCAGATGCCTAGCCTCAATCGCAGCGCGATCACAGCCAGCCATGAACTGTACACCTGTGTCCGCCCTGTCCAGACCATTGGCCTACACTCACGTGGCCGCACACCCTCAACGGCCAGCATCACGGTGTTGTTGGCATGCAGCTGGACATGCGCAGACAGGCATGACAATGGTGTGCCGTAGAAGTGCACGTGATGCAACCGCGCAGCGCACACAAGTGTGGGGACTCGTGGGAGGGAGGAGCAGCTGTGAGGCAACGTAACACACAGTGAGGACGCTCATGTGCCACGTGCTCGGCATATCATCCATGATTCCCTGGGTCGCAGACATCCCACCCCACCCATGACAGGCCTCTGCACATCTCCTGCATGCAAGGTCCTTTGTCTGGACTATCAGGCGGAGGCACATCTGCAGCTCCGAGCTGGGACTTGCATGTGCCCAGCACCCCCTGACAGATATGATAGCATTTGCTGGCGACTTCCACACTACGCACTGCCTACGTGAGACCAACGTGTACACATCCCACACACAGAAGTCCTTGGTCGTAGTTAGCGTGCGTGAAATGGTCTTCACACGTACTCCCACCCCATCCCAGGCCTGCACCCGTTGCACCCAGACACTGCTCATTGATCCGTGCTGTGGCACTTCATCCACAGGACTGGCGCGGGTCAGCACAGTGCCGCTTCAAGCAGAGCCACTGACGCAATGGCAGACCATCCCGGACACATGCACAACTCCAGTCACGTGGACCGGTACCGTGCCCGTCTGCTGCATGTACTGGGGGCACTGCCATTGGCAGTGCTGCGGATCAGTTACCGGCTAAGCTTCCGCCTTGCCAACGTCACCTGCGTTCAGCCTGTGTTGCATTGTCGCTCGTGCATATTCGAGTGGACCATGGATGTCTGCCTCTCCAACGTAAGGGTAGCTGACCTGGATTTCGACGTGTGTGTGCGCCCCCTGTTGGCCCACGACCAGGAGTGTCACCGTGATGCCCGTTTATGGCATGCCTGGATGATTGGCATGCATGCTGGCAACTGGACCTGGGAGATTGCACGACTCGTCGTGTGCAGTGACCACATTGAGCCGCTCCCCTATTGGGCTTTAGTGCCAATTGGGGCCAGGGGTTGGAGTCAGCACATCTGTCCGGGACAGCTGATGGGTTACGTCGCCGACATGTTAGATGTAGTCGACAACGAGCTCATATTGGAAATGTTGGCCTACGCTGCTGCACTCGCGTTCATGGACGAGTGACAACGTACCTGCAGCCACAGCTGAATGTGACCCATTGCACGTGTCCCAACGCCTAGTTGCATGTTGGGGATCTGGTCACATGTCCCAAGAGGACAGTGGACATGGCTGCATTGGCCTGGACTCCGGATACATGCGCGGACAACCAACGCCGGTTGGCACTCACTTGTGTGGGTGATGGACTCCCCCGGGGTGGACATGGGCGCTTTCCAACGTTCCTCATTCAGACATGCTGCTGCATTGGTCTGCATGTTGTGGCACTTCTCTTGGCTGTACTGACACGCAATTGTTGATGAAGTTTCCGCACCTTCACTTGTCTCCAACTGTGATGAGTGTTGATTTGTATGCCAATGTGTGTGTCACGGCCTATCTGGGTCCCTGCCATACATGCATTGCTACCCCATCAGGGCTGTGGGTTTGTACTTGTGCATTATCATGTCCCTGTTTCGTGCTTTGCTAGATGCGTATGGCCATTTACCGGCCACAAGCGGGTGCACTTGTGTCCTGTGTTCGGTTGTGCAAATGTTGGTGTTTGTACCACATTGTGTTCGATGTTGGGGTGCTCTGCTTCCTATGTGTGTGTGCTGCATTGTGTGTGAGATGGCCCTTCAGCTCAGATTTGGCTCACCCTTCTCCCTTCCAGGCAGTGTGGTTTTCACTTCTGTGCTTGTTCAGTGGTGTGATATTGCCGAGTTGTGTGACTTGTGCTCTTGGTTGGTGTTGTTGCTCTTGGGCATGGTTTGCCTGCAGTTGTGCTGTGCTTAATTGTGCATGTGTGCCATTGTGCCAATCTCCCCCCGTTCCCCCAGTACCTGGTCGTTCCTCTCCCTATTGCTGTTGTGTCTGTTGATTTTGAGCAGTTTCCGGTCCCCGACTCCTGCCACCATCTCCAGACTGATGTGGTGGACACCATTTCCTCCATGTCATCTAGCTTCTGGTGTGGCGCTGGACTCCCACCTCCGGTGTGCATTGCTGCCTTCTGGTTGTTGGCGTGTTTCTGCATTTTTTTGCGTTTCGCATCATTCCAGCTGTTCTGGTTGTCTTCCATTGTCCTCCTCCGCACTGCGGCTGCATTCACCTTGTCCACAATGGACTGCCATGTACAATGTTTTGTTGCCAATGGTGCTTGTGGGGTTGTGTACTAGCTCCGACTGCCTCCATTGTGCTTCGCTGTTATTTTCTGTTTGGTTTGTCTTTCTTTTTCCTGCTTTTGTTGTGCTTATTCCCGCCTGCCGTGTGTGTGTCGCGGGCCTGGCGCTGCTTATCGCTGCTTTCCTCATCGCGAATGGGCTCATCGCAGTTTTTTTGCATTGGGGTTTGTGTTTTTATCTCCGTCGCGGTGGTTGTATCGCGGACATTGGCCGCGTTTTCGGGACACTATCGCATGGTACCGCCTTGTTGTGAATTCCACGTTAACACTGGGTTATTTTCCCGCGATAGACTGCGATGTGTAAAGTTGCGTTAACCTTTTTTGGCGATGTTTAGCGCACGTTCTTGTGAATATACCCCTGAATCTTTTGCACCATTCCCAGACCACAATGACATAACAGAAAGAGTACAGAAAGAGAAACCAACAAAGTAATTTGCGGGGAAACTCATATGTTGATGGAGGCAAGACCACAGAGTTTTCTCATGTGGCTGGGTGCATTGCAGTTTGTTGAAATTATTATAGTTAAATTTTTAATATAGCACTTCATAATCCACATCTGCCTATTCTAACCACTGAAAACAATGAGTGTTATTGCTGCCAATGTAATGGAGCACAATTTGCAGACCTTGAAAGGATGGAAGACAGAGTTGACCTCCTTAAATATGGACTCATCACTTTAACATCACGGCTAATATCAGATCTGAAAGTTTCTCGTTTATATCCATGGGCACTGGCATAACCAGAAACTGGTAGAGATCCGAAAAATGTGGCATGTGGGGAGCAGTGTGATGGGCTCATCTTGTACCATGATATTTCCCTGGGCAATAGCTGCCTTCCTCTTCTCACCATGTATGCTAGCCTGATGTTTTGTGGCAATGAAATACAACCTATGAAAAAGTAGGCTCTTGTTGAATCCCAGCATTAATGGGGAGAAACCAAAGCTAAAGGTCTGTGCCACGGACCATCTTAAGCTACTACGGTTCCCTTGATGGGGCATATTCCTTGCACAGTCTCCCTCATTTAATGGCACTCATATCACTGAAACCCTATCTAATGGATTCATGATTGGCACCTGTTAGAAATGGGGGTCTCTAGTTGGCAATGGTTTGCACTGTGTCCAAGTAGGGACCCTTCTTCCTAGTCAGGGTAAGGGGGATACACTTCTAAAATAACCCCTGCTCAACCCCTTGGTAGCTTGGCACGAGCAGACAGGCTTATCTCAGAGGCAGTGTGTAAAGTATTTGTGCACACATACAGTAATACAGTTAAAACAATACAAATGGACACCACACCAGTTTAAAAAAATTAGTAGTCTTTATCTAAACCAAACAAGGCCAAAGCGACAAAAACCAACAATACAGTTATCAAAATATGACTTTTAAAAGGTAGAAACAGTTCTGTCCATAGCAAACTATAGATGCGACACTTTCAACACAAAGTACCTTGGATGCGTCAAAATCAGAAACAGAAACAGCCGCAGGGAAGGTGATGCATCGGTTCCTTATGTGCAGGGAAGGTGATGTGTCGGTTCCTTACTCCCGGGGAGGTGATGCGTTGGTTCCTTACTGCCACGCGGGGAAAGTGATGCGTCAGTTCCTTACTGAAGGGGAGGTGATGCGTTGGTTTCTTACTGTGCCGGGAGGTGATGCGTTGGTTTCTTACTGCGGCCCCAGCGATGATGTAGACTTGGCACCCCAGTGCGATCCGTGAGGATCAGGGATACGTTGGTTCTCAATGGGGCGTCGGCAATGATGCTGCTTTGGTTTCTCCAGCCTCGGTCCCGCGATGCATTGCTTCTTGCAGCCACACAGCAGGCGCTGCATTGGCTGTTTCGGTGATGCGTCGGAAATGGGTGCGGATGCGTCATGCTTCTCGTCGTTGCCTTACTTTTCCAGCTCCCTACAGCAGGAACAACCTCCAGAGACCCAGAACAGCAACAAGCACCTCTTGGCAGGTCAGAACTCCCAGCAAGGAAGTTCAGCGGAGCTGGGGGTGAAGTCTTTGTGTTCCTGAGACTTTAGAACAGGAGGCAAGCTCTACTTCAAGCCCTTGGAGATCTTCCTCAAGCAAGGGACACAGCACACAGCAAAGTCCTTCTCCTTTCCTTGGCAGAAACAGCCACTACAGGCCAACCCCAGACAGTACACAGCAAAGGGGCAGTACTTCTCCTCAGTGTCTCCAGCTCTTCTCCTTGGCAAAGGTTCCTCTTGAATCCCAGAAGTAATCTAAAGTTCAGGGGTCTGGGCCCCAATTTTTATAGCACAAATTCCTTTGTTTTCTGGTGGCAGAGAAGCTCTTTGCCCAGCCAAATCCATTTCTCTCCTCTCTGGGGCAGTTGCCCGGCAGGAGGTGGAGACAGCATTGTCCAAAGCAGACCAGGCCGATTCAGGTGCAAGGAAATCTCCTCCCCCTACACTAAATGCAGCCCAGGTCTATTCAGCCCAGCCCTAACTCATTCAGGAAAGGCAGAACACACATCAACCCCTCCCCACTGGTGGGGGTCTGCGAGAGTGCACATCCCCAGCCCCTGTCACTCCAAAGCCAGACAGTCAATCCACAAAACCAGCAGAGGCACACAGGATGGCTAAGCAAGAAAATACCCACTTTCTAAAAGTGGTATTTTCAAACACACAATATAAAAATCATCTTTACTAAAAGATGCATTTTTATATTCTGAATTCAGGCACACTAAACTCAATCTTTCTATCTTGTTGCAATGGGAAGTTATATTTATAAGATGTTATAAGTAAATTCCCATTCTATCCTATGGGAAAGATAGCCTTTCAATAGTGAAAAACGAAATTGGCAGTATTTCACCATCAAGACATGCTACACACATCAGGGCATGTCCTACCTTTCACATACACTGCACCCTGCCCATAGGGGTACATTGGGCCTTCCCTAGGGGTGACTCACATGTAAGAAAAGGGAAGGTTAGGGCCTGACAAGTGGGTGCACTTGCCAGGTCGATCTGGCAGTACCAAACTGCGCACAGACACTTCAGTGGCAGGTCTGAGTTACATTTACAGGCTGCTCATGTGGGTGGCTCAATCAGTGCTGCAGGCCCACTAGCAGCATTTGATTTACAGGCCCTGGGTACACACAGTGCACTGTACTAGGGACTTACCAGTAAATCAAGTATGCCAATCATGGAATCACCAATCCATAAATACAATTAACAGAGAAAGCATATGCACTTTAGCACTGATCAGCAGTGGTAAAGTGCCCAGAGTCATAAAACCAACAAAAACAGGGTCCAAAACAGGAGGCCAAAAGGCAAAAAACGTCTAGGGATAAATCCACTGGAAAAGCCGGGTCTAACAGCAACCTTATATCAGTGGCAGCCATTTTGTAACTCCTGTGTGACCTTTGCAGCGAGGCAGCCTAAGGTGTAGGTGCATCAGTGGCACTGGTATCAGCAGTGAAGATGATAATTGACTACGGGGTGGTGGTGATATGCACGCTCACACACTGCAAATGGTATTTTACCAAAAAACCACACATTCCACCTCCCTCATGAATAATAATGTTGAAAGAATCAGATTCCCACTCGAATGCGTAGAACAGCCAATCTCCATCCTAGAATTTACCTTTGCAATGTTCCCACAAACAGTGACTCAACATGAATTTGACCTCTGGCAGAGTAGACAGAGGTATTGGACCTCTGTCTGCTCCTTCCAATGTCCCCCGCCTGCATAAGTTGAATAAACACTGTTAAACATTGACAGCTTACACATTACAAATGTTTACCACCTGCTAGGGTGATATCTTCAGTTCAGGTCATTATGGATACTGTCTCCAGTCCTGAATTTTCACCTACTATTGATTTCAGGTGTGTTAGTCTAATTGGTTACATAGATGCAAAAGAAGACTACAACACCCAGAATGCATTACCCCATCACACAACAGCCAAAGACTGGAAACTATGTCCATAAGGATCTGGAGAGGGGTGGTCAGCCTGCCACGTACCATCAGCAGGCATTAGCCATTCGATGCATTGCAGCAGCAAAAACGGTAGCAAAGCAATTGTGCATTCCCTTGCGAATCACAAGGGTGGAGGAACGTTCCTCAGCTGGCCCATTTCTTTGTGATTTGCAAGGAATCACAGTACTTACATTATCACTTGCTGTGGGGAAAAACCCATGCATGGGGGCTCCCTCTATCCTTCAGGGGGCCTGCAAACTCTTCAGAGGGGCCCCATTCCGCTCAAGGCCAATGAATATCTGTGAGATATGGGAGACTCAGGGGCCCTTCACATTAGGCAAGGGGGCCCCCATCATTTTATGTTACACCACTGTGTAAGATGTCATACAGTGCTAGATGAAGTATCGCAAAAAACCCGCAGATTCTGAAACGATGCGTGTCTGTATTAAGTGCTAAATGCAAAGAAGGGTCAGTGGCATAATGAAAAATGAAAAGTCCTCCCAACAGAATGTTAAGAGAGGCCCCAGAGGCTCCCATATTTCACACATATTCATTGGCTTGAGCTGAACGGGTCCTCCCTGACCTGAAGGGTTGGGGAGACCCTGAAGGCTTGCGCCCCCCCCCGCGCCTTGCTTACGCCCCAGAGGAGAGTGAGTTCACCTGAACGCTAAGAAAACAGCCATGGTGACCCTGGGTGAGTAAGGGAAGCAATGTCCTGTTTTGTTTGATTTTCGCAAGTCAACGCTGCACAAATATTAGGAAAGAGAGCAAACGCACGCTCGACAAATAGAAAACAGGTATGTGTTTATGTTTCAAGAGGATGTGTTGTTCAGGGTCACCTGTTGGTTAGAAGCTATCGTCAGTGTTTGTGTTTTTATTTACTGGAGGGTTGGGGTTAAAAGGCTGGCTAAATGTTTGGGTGGCATATTTTGACTTTGGTCTGGTATGCTCTATTTGCATTTGAATTTTTACACCACGAAATTGTCTTTCAAGACATGCACCTCTTTTGATGCATAGATCACAAAACTATCACAAATTACAATAGCTGGGCTTGATTACAGGTGGGCCGGTTAATTCTGTCCCATGCGTAAATCCCTGCCTATGTATGTATCAAAATAACTATTTGAGTGTTATTTTCACACATCTGATAATTATCGGATGCGTTAAATACCTAAACCTTCGTTAAATTCTGACAGGTAAAACCTGACGAAATTTAACAGGGGAAAGCCATATGGCAATTACCATATCATGCGGATTTTGGTGTGTCAAACACAAAAAATACTCTTGTTATTCTCCATCAACTCGTAATAGGTGTTATTTGTCGCACGTGATAAATAACAAACCCTGTGGTATTGTTATTTACCAGGTGCAATAAATAGCACCAATAATAACAATAAATTGTTCCCTTTGGTATTTTTAAGACGACCCTATACCTGCACATTCATACAATCATATATGCCCCAATTACTAGCCCCCTGAAGTAAAAGAATAACAGAATGAATGAATTGCCTTTCCAGTAATATAAAAATATCTCTTATTTTATTGAGTTATTCCTCACAAATGTATTGTTCTGTTCACCAATAGTGTTTAAAATCATAATACAATTGCTTTAAAAACATACGTAATACATAAACATGAGAGACACAATCTGTTTTGATGTTCTTGTGTGTCTATGCTCTTAAATCACCAATTGTCATATCACATTTCTTTCAAATACCTATTCGGTTAAAAAGTTGTCACATAGTGAATCATACACATAAGTAATAACATGTATTTATACACATCCAAAATAAAGGCAAAAATATATTTTTTTTACAAAACAATACTCAATATATAATATATTTTTGCCTTTATTTTGGATTAAAATTGGATTAGACTTAAGCGAGCTTATCATAATGTTACACTTTCGTCCACAATGCTAAAAGCTTCACGTTTAGCAAAAACTTCTGAAGGAATAGACATGAAATTTCACACCCAGCCAAGCGGACTCAAACCTTCTTAACAGTGTTTGTAGAGGCTCTAACAATGAACATTTCAAGAACATATGGCAAATATTTTATTTTATTGACCAAAGGCCTAAAGGCTTAGGTTACTAGTAGTTCAATTATCTTTGGTATGAAATCTGGCCTTTTTCAAATGTGATGTCATTCTTCCTTCAATTCTTATATCCACTTCCTGTCATTTTCCATCCCCTCCTCCTTTCCCCGCAGTGAAATGACATGATGGTGAATCTTCTCAGAAGGGGCCGGATGGGAAAGTGAGAGCTATCCCTCTGCTCAGATAGTTCACACAAAATTTAAGATGTCAAAGATATCGCTCAGGTTTCAAGAGAACTTTCAGAACCTAACGACAGCCCTATCTTATGGACTACACCAATCTTACAGGTGCTGGTTATGTATTTAGTGATGATAATGCATGTCACCAAAAACTATTGCTATAGATCAGGAAATGCCTTTCTGTGCTTTGAAATAACCACCAAAGCTGCAAGGAAATGATGCCATAGCATCTGCAATGTATTTCCAAATAAGCATAAATTATTACCGCTATATAAACATGAATTATCATTGGAGATGTGCTATTTTCTTCTTTTGATAAAGAAACGAATTTACACTCAAACATAATTAGCAATTTCTTGAAAATACACTAATTTGTCCTCAAATACCAGCTTTGAATTCATGGTAATTAAACTGTGCCACTCTGCCAAAATGCGTGTAATCTTCTTAAAGGCCCCTTTCTGTCCCCAGATACCACGTTTCATTTGTAGTAATTTAGTAAATAAACACATACTCTCTTCAACCATTAGCTTGCCACTTTCAAAATGACGATCTTTTTGATCTTAAATATTAACTTTCTTATTAATTTTTGGAACAAAACTAATTTTCCCCAAACATTATCAAGCAGATTTCCCCCAGAAAATTGAAGTAGGTTTTAGTTATATTATATATTTGATAATTTTCTGGAAATGAGCAGGATGCAAAATAATAGGAAGTGAAAGATCGGAAGTGAGGGGAACGGTCAGGTTAGTTTTAAGCATTTATATAATTTATATTGACTCTGCGGGTTCTTCGCGCTTGACATTATACACTTTGAAAAACAACACAGGATAAGTAAATTTGCTTACTGTGATATGAGCTGCTTACAAAACACAGACTTTTTAGCTAAGTTTGTTTGTACAGTTTGCTGTAAATGCATCACGTGGCCCCCTTCCTTCATATTTTTCTTGTGGTGCGTGCCTCCTCCCACCTCCCATAGGAAAGTGTGGCTGACTTCGAGACCATAAAGTGTTGGACTTCATGAGTTCCTCTTCAAATTCACTGTAAAATGCATGGCTTTTGGGAAACTTTCATAGAAAATTACAATAAATTCTTAGCGGAGACCTCCCACCATGAACCTGCCTGGGAGGGGGCTGGGTGTCAGTCGCTGTGCTTGGTTGACATAGTTACATTCCATTAAAAAAGATTCTGCCAATAAAAACACATTGTAGGCCCCCTCCCCACATCGACCTATTGTTTCACATTGTGGGGTATAGCATATTGTTACACAATACAAGTACTGTAGTTTGAAGTCTGGGGGGCCCCAGGGCATACTTATTTGATCTCTGTACAGAAACTGTGCAGGTCATTTCCCACCCGGTAAAACATGTCAACGGCTCCTGCAGGAGTAAGCAGTCCTGCCAAGTATCACGCATCGGGAATTCGACTAACGCATTTCAGTGTGGTGGTCCGCATCACCGTACTGAAATGCGAAGTCACGCATTTTAGCGGCTCCTCAGCTGTCAAAGCGGGAGCGCTAGTGTATCTTTATTGACTGGATTTAGGCAGCGCGTGGTCACCCAGGGTGCGCGCTGGTCCCGGCAGGCTTGGAGGCTGGCTTTGTTCTCGCACAGTAGGTGCTGCTACGATGTAACACTATTCAATTTTTAAACCGACACGTCCCTGCGCCACGACATGTGACGTCTTCAGGAGTCAGTGCCCGGCCAATGAATGGTTACTACAGAGACACGCCGCAAGAGTGCGAGTTTCAGTAATCAGAGCGTGCGCGCTGCTGCAGCAGTAGTTCTAATAAGTTTTGGCTGCTGGCGGGGGCAGTCTGTATCACAGAAGTGTAAGGTGCAGTTGGAGCCCAGAGCTGAGGACACATGACCAGCCGCCCAGAAGAATCATGATTGGCCGGGCATTTCCATTAATTGCCACTGGCCGGCTGGTGGAGTTCTAGTCCCAGCTGTAACATTGCGGCAAGTCGCGCCGGCCTCACCGAATTGCTCCGCTCGTCTCGCCTCGCTGCTAAGTAAGTGCCTTGCGAGTGTTGATGACTTTTAGTATCAGTTGCTGCTTGTATAATAAATGCATTTGCCCCCGTCACTAAAGTTCAGCAGATGTGAGCGAGTGGCTGCTGGCAGCACTGTGCCTGCAGCTTGTGTGATCTGGTGAAGTTACGGCCGGGCCTCTGTGACTGGCTGACTGCCTGAGCCGTGCAGCCGTGAGCTGTAAACAGTAAACAACTTCGGTGTTGAAATACACCCAGCCTGAGGTCGCCTGACTGTGACCTATAATGTGACTGAGTGACGTGTGGATCAGTCTGTATTAGCCTCGTCAACACTGACTCTCTGATGCTTAATGTCCGGTGTCGTATGCAGCGCTGGGCGGCTCGAGTAAGTCAGCTGACTTAGCCTGACTCTCTAATTAGACAGCAGCTGATGATGAGATCAGACCGTGTTCATAGCTGCCAAGGTTTCAGATTGCTATGTGTGAAATGTTCATAATTTCAGCGTAATTGGGGCCTTTAACATCGTCTTGCAGCCTCGATTGTCAGAGAGCGGCATGGAGTCCAAAGTGTTGTAATGCATTATCATGCCATTATTATTGAATGCCAATGCCAGGGTAGGAGCCAGGGGGCCCAGTCGGCGCAGGCTGGCTAAAAGGAAGGATGGTCTGATAGTTTTTCTGCCGGCCCGCCCGGCAACACACGTGTCAAACTAGCCAGGTCCGATGTTCTATTTGTTATTTCCTACCTCAGCCTGTTCGGTACTGTGAGCGCCAGCACTGATACCAAAGTTAAAGGACAGCAGTTGAGTGTAACGTATGTCAGAACTCTCTGCAGCTCTGAGCCCCTGACAGATGACAGTATGATCATCTTAGAAAGGGGCAGTAGGTTAGTCCTTTTCAGGTATTTTGTAGCAGTTTCAATATCTTTTTTGAGCTTCTCATTGTTCGACAGTGTGTAATTTCTGATATTTATTTCTGTCAATGCACTTCATTGCTTGGTTTGACTTGCGAAAAAGTGTCATTTCAAATGTTTCACATGTTGTCGTTGAATGTCAATTCTAAGTACACTGAAATCATGAAACTGTGACACATAAGAAGTCTGACAACTTGGCAGCTATGAGTAAGTGCCTGAGACTAGGTGACAGTATAATCTCCTAGCTGTACTTGCTATGCTATAAAATTTGCTTTTGGTAGGCTAGTGCACCGTCATGAATGATCAGATTAATGAGATCATATTCAGACCAGCTGCAGTGCCAGCCTGCCTATAAGTTAATTATAACGACAGTCTGTCTCCAGGTAGTGCCCTTCCATTTCTGGTGCTTTTCAGTGGTTTTAAGTTCTTTTTAGAGTTTCTTGTTGCTCAAATGGGTGTAATTTCTGCTATTTATATGTTACCCTTGACTTCATTGCTTGATTTTGCTCGCGAGAAAGTGTCACTCATAGTCGTTGAAATGTCACTCATAATCACACTGAAATTATGAAAATGTCACACATAGCAATCTGAAACCTTG
Organism: Calotriton arnoldi; assembly: GCA_963921515.1. Taxonomy (NCBI): domain Eukaryota; kingdom Metazoa; phylum Chordata; class Amphibia; order Caudata; family Salamandridae; genus Calotriton; species Calotriton arnoldi. Next base: position 245,740 of record CAWUFW010000510.1, read on the forward strand.
CTAGCTATGAGTAAGTGCCCATTGAGGTTGAGAAACAGAAAGGAATTCCCAAAAATTCCATGTGGGTAAAAGTGGCGGGGTTTCTGCATGGAAACAATATTTTCCGTGTGAAAATAGAAGCAATTTTTTTAATGATGTACTGATGCTCATTTTTGCTAATTGTTGTCCAGCTAAGGGACCACACATATGTTACGTGTGTTTTCATTAACTAACTGGCAGCTCGAAAGAAGCAAAATAGGACTTGAAGTAACAATTCTTTCCTCCACTTTGACGCCGCTGGAGACACAAGCAGGATACACTCTACACCTCCTGCAAAGCGAGCAGCGGGCTGAAATTCAATTAAAGCTAAACCATGTGCTCACAATACAAACATCAGAAATAATTACTCTGTCCTTTATTCCCAGGGCCGGGGTTTGTTGTTGAACCACCACCGCCTGGAGTAAGGTACATTGATTTACAGGAAATTGCCCGCTCATACGCCTATTAGTCATTTACAAATACTACTGTCGCAGGCAATGAACCCTGATAAGCCGCTGTTATCCGAGCCGAGTGTGTCATCAGCGCGTCAGTGTCTGTTTACAAACAGCTCCCTTCCCTCTTACACTCCCTCCTCCCCCTCAGAGTTCAGGAAAATATTTGTTCCGAGTGGTCTCGTTTGAACCGCACGCAGCCCCGCTCGCGGCTCTTTTGCAACCTGCCTCTGTCCTGATTAATGTGTTCAAAGAGGGCATCCGAAAAGGCAAATGGACTCAGCGAGTAGTAAAGTGGTTTTCCTGGGAAAATATTCTTCTTTAATTAAGAACAAAAAAGCATTTCTTTCTCTGGTCCTCCATTTTAGGTCCCTCGTTCGCTTTTAATGCTAGAGAACTGATTAGGTGAGTACACAGGAAACTCTGCTGGTGAAGGCTTGGATTTTTTAATCAGGAAAAAGGCTGGCGTGGTTGCTCACTAAATGTCGCTGATGGACGGCCGGAAGTATGCTAAGTGATGAAGCAACCTGCCCGTTGTTGTGAAGCTCTTCCAGGCGAGTGTCAGTGTAGCCGTTGAACCAATCAGCAGGCAGCTGCCGTATCACGACCAAAGGCCTATTTTGTTTGTGTGCCCATTAGTGCCACAAATACAGGTTAACCTCAAACAGCCCTGTGTCCAAATGGTATGAGGAGTTCAAAGCAAACACACATGTTGACTGACACTTCCGGATATGTCACTTCCATCAGGCTTTTTCTTCGTGTGGCTTTGAAAGAACAGGGGTTAAAGTAACCGAATGGGCGATTTTTTTGTCATATAAAGAAGAAAGTTTGCTGTAGAACGGATAGTTGTGGCACACATGTATTCCTAAGAGAGGTTCTTGTCTCTTAAACCAGTAAATCCGGACATTCATTTTAAAGGTTGAGTTGTGTTGAGAAAGGATGTTACAAACAGAGACAATGAAGGCTTGAAGCATCCCTGGCTAAAGGTACCCACATCCCACTACTATTTGACGTTCTGAGAAAAAACAGGGCTATGTGTGTTGCTGCATCCACACTAAATCGCCACCAGAACATTGTCTGACCACATCACTGTTAATACAGCGCAGTGAACACGACACAGTCTGCATCTAAATGGGATAGTATAACTGGAAAATCAATGTAAGTTAATGTACTTCAACTTAGGCTAAAACATCAAAAAATAAGGGCAACAATTTAGTAATAAAGACATCCTATTAAAAAAAGGGATTGGACGCATTGCCCCAATATATATTACACAATATATACTGAATATGTATTATTATTACTAATAAGGATTACTCATTTCCATATATTTACAAGCACTAGCAAAGCAAATAGGTCTGGCTTTTCATTAGGGTAATTGTTTGGAAATTATTACCTGGCAGTGCTTGTGGCGATTCAGCTGCTGTAGAAAGAAAACCCCTTAATTAAGCAACTTACGGGGCTTCATTAATATGGCAGGTGGGAGCTGGCCTTTATGTTGACGCAACTGCATTCTCAGAATTATGCTATACCCTCACAGGCGAGAGGTATGAAAAGGAGGCAGAAGATGAAGTTTACTTTGTAAATGGTGAAATTAAAGGGGCCATCCGGTGAAGGATGTTACAAGAGGTTTCAAAACCAAATCAGAGGTACAGGACTGCGTATAAAGAATAGTTTTTGCTCTACACAGGATAAACCATTTAAAAGACAAAGGCAACAAAATATAGGATATTTGGTTGTTTTGTTCAAAAGTCCTTTCAGCCTGACTCCCCCATTTTAGATAATATGTACCAACCGGTACTGTTGAAATTTCGTACCCAGAATCACCCAATGAAATATTGTAATTAGAAATATTAAGTATTAAACAATAAGGCAAATATGGACAAGTGGTATATATTTAGTAGTTTTGAAGTAATAGTGCAGTGTTCATTGTATCAATAACTTTAGTAGTTTATCTCCTGTAGAGACAGTACATGGGTGTCTCTTTCTGTGGGCTATTTAAATTCAGGAGTTACTCTCAGTGTTTAATTTCACAGCCATCAATCTGAAAAGTGAATTTGTGATTGGCAGCATAATTAAGAGCATGTTCCTTACTTTACAAATACATGTTACAATTACTTTACTATCCCACATATAATAATCAATAACATTGTAAATCTCAACATTTCTCATGCTAATACACTATATCGGAAGAATATGAGCTGTGACATATAGGGGCCGATTCCGATTCGGGCCGGAAAACGTACCGACCGACTCAGAGCCGGAATTTATTCCGACCGACAAGTACCGGTGCAGCCCGACCCTCAAAGTACGATGAAAAGCGTGCAAAATCCGACCGACTCGTACGGAACACAATACGAACGACCGAACCGCGCGGAAAACAGCTATCCGGCCGGAAAAGCACGCAAATCGAACCGACCGACACGCACCAGGAAGAATCCCGAACGAAACGTACCCGCGAATTCCGACCCGCCAAGTACGATGCAACGCGTGGAAAACACGACCGAGTCGCACGGAGCTCAAGCCGTACGACCGACACGCATACAAAACAGCGAGCCGAAGCAACCCAATACACCGCGACCGACGCGTACGCAGCAAATAAAACAGCAAAAACACAGCGTGAACGACTCGGAGAAGCTCGCACGAGACAACTGCAGGGTCCGACTCGGTCAGAAGAACGTCTCCTACATGCACAAAAAGTACAAAGGGAAAAACATACAAAAAAAGGCCAAACAAGCAATTACAAAGCCAATAAATACTGGGGGAAACAGGGAACAAAGACACACCCACAACTCCACCCATATAAAGGACACAAATCTCTACCATGATCCTTTGCATATTCAAATTACCTGCCAGCACAGAACACCAACAGACAGCAACCACACACACACTCACAGCTCATCCATCACACAAGCCACAAACCATCAGCACCTCAACAAATAGCACCCTCACATACACCCAGCAAAACACACACTCACACACCCTCACTTGCACACCAACACACATCACTCACCACCACCACCCATCACCATGCCCCCCAAGAAGAATCCAAAGTTCCTAGATAGTGAATTGGAAGTCCTGGTAGATGAGATCCTCAGGGTAGAGCCACAGCTGTTTGGTACACTGGTCCAACAGACCCCCATGTCGCAGAAAACCAAGATGTGGGCGAGGATCGTCGACAGGGTGAACGCACAATCACCATGTTTGCGCACAAAGGAAGACATCCAGAACAGGTGGTATGATGTGCGCAGGAGGGTCAGGGACCTACTGAAGAAGGATTACATCTTGAGCCAACACACCGGCAGTGGCCCTCCTGCCAAACCACTATACCTCAGGCCCTGGGAGGCGAAGGTGCGGGCCATCCTACCACCAGTGAGCGTATATGGACTAGAAAACATCCCAGAGCCTGGTGAGTACACAACCAATATACCCAATATTGTGTGACAATACACACACATCACTGTCAAGGGGATAGTCAAACCATGCACCCTTAGCAAATACACAGCAACAAAAACAGAATCATCCCAAGATGTGTATGTCAGTCAGATAAACACAATACATGCCATCTCATAGTGATATGTAACTGTGTCATGACATGTACAAACCCTACAACAAATAAAGCTAGGCAGTGGCACAAATATAACCAACAAACACTGTCAGATATGTAGCCACCACTACAAAACCACCACACAGGGAATCCCACAGAAAGGAAGGAATTCTGTGTATGCTGGTCAAGTCAGTGTAGCCAATAGCATCATGGGAGTTGTAGTCACAGATATTGCCCACCCTCACAATACGCCCATCAACACCACTCTGAACCATGCTCACATCACAGGGAGTGGAAAACAACTGACAAGATGGCTGACACTGGCTACTGCTGTGGGGAGCACAAGGCCCTGCTGGGAACTGGGCACCAACCAACAGCAGGACACCACTGACTGACATCCTGAAAGACAACTTGCACTCCCTGCAATGGAAGCACGTTCCATGGTGGGATATCTGGCTGGGTGGGAAGGAGGACTGACAGCTATGACCATAGTTACCAGCAGCTCTTCCCACACACACCCCTAACACAAACTACACACAACACACCTGGGAAAATGCATTGCCTCACACTAAAATCAATTATCCCACAAAGAACCACCACCCTGGGTCATGCTGTGGGAAGCACAGTGACACACATGGGACTTGTAGCCAAACAAACGCCAGGACAACACTGTCAGCCATCCATTCAGCACAGGCACACTACCCCACAAGGAAGCAGAGTCAGAAGGAAGGAAGTATGGGCAAGCTGGGAAGGGGGGTGGAGGCAATAGCATGATGGGAGTGGTAGTCACAGATATTGCTCACCCTCACAATTGGCCCATCAACACCACTCTGAACCATGCTCACATCACAGGGAGTGGAAAACAACTGACAAGATGGCTGACACTGGGTACTGCTGTGGGGAGCACAAGGCCCTGCTGGGAACTGGGCACCAACAAACAGCAGGACACCACTGTCAGCCACCTTGCCATTGCTGTCACACCCACACACAGTGAAGTACACTCAAAAGGAAGGAAGTATGGGCATGCTGGGAAGGGAGTGGTAGTCACAGCTCAACATCCCCAAACCACATGGCCCAGCAAGCTCAAACTGAAGCATGCACACCTCACAGAGAGTGGAAAGCCCCATCAAAGATGTCTGACACCGGTGCTCTGTTGTGGGGAGCACAAGGCCATGCTGGGAACTGGCCACCAACCAACAGCAGGACCCAACTGTCAGCCATCTTGCCATTGCTGTCACACCCACACACAGTGAAGAACACTCAAAAGGAAGGAAGTATGGGCATGCTGGGAAGGGGGGTGGAGGCAATAGCATGATGGGAGTGGTAGTCACAGCTCAACATTCCCAAACCACATGGCCCAGCAAGCTCACACTGAAGCATGCACACCTCACAGAGAGTGGAAAGCCCCATCAAAGATGTCTGACACCGGTGCTCTGTTGTGGGGAGCACAAGGCCCTGCTGGGAACTGGCCACCAACAAACAGCAGGACACCACTGTCAGCCATCTTGCCATTGCTGTCACACCCACACACAGTGAAGTACACTCAAAAGGAAGGAAGTATGGGCATGCTGGGAAGGGGGTGGAGGCAATAGCATGATGGGAGTGGTAGTCACAGCTCAACATCCCCAAACCACATGGCCCAGCAAGCTCACACTGAAGCATGCACACCTCACAGAGAGTGGAAAGCCCCATCAAAGATGTCTGACACCGGTGCTCTGTTGTGGGGAGCACATGGCCCTGCTGGGAACTGGCCACCAACCAACAGCAGGACACCACTGTCAGCCATCTTGCCATTGCTGTCACACCCACACACAGTGAAGAACACTCAAAAGGAAGGAAGTATGGGCATGCTGGGAAGGGGGTGGAGGCAATAGCATGATGGGAGTGGTAGTCACAGATATTGCTCACCCTCACAATTGGCCCATCAACACCACTCTGAACCATGCTCACATCACAGGGAGTGGAAAACAACTGACAAGATGGCTGACACTGGGTACTGCTGTGGGGAGCACAAGGCCCTGCTGGGAACTGGGCACCAACAAACAGCAGGACACCACTGACTGACATCCTGAGAGTCAACCTGCACCCACTGCAAGGGTGGCATGCTTCATGGTGGGATAACTGGGCTGGAGGGAGAAGGATGTCCGGATGTCAACCAAATACCACCAATGCTGGCCATGCACACACCTCAACATTCACATTGAAATGCTTCATGTTGTCAGGACAATGCGCTACACCAATATCAACAGCTGACTGTGACAACTTAGGACAATGCAATGTACAGGCCCGCATCCAGAGGTACAGTCACAACTGTCAGGTGTTTGAACCATTGATGCCTGTAGAAACATTACATACATTGTGTGTCTCTTCCAAATACAGGTGATGATGGGGACACAGCAGCAGATGCTGAGGAGTCCCTGTCCCAGGCTCCAGGGGACACTGAGCTCACTGGTGTGGAACAGCCTCTGCCCACCTCGGATGACGAAGACCTACCTGGCACCTCCGCAGTGAGTCATCATGCAGCACCAGCAGGAACACCAGCTGCACCCCCTGCACCCACCCCTCCAACAACTGCCAACACACAGACCACCCCTGCCGACACGGACAGACCAAGGACCACCACCACCAACAGCACACGGACCCCGGCCCACCGTGGAGCTACGGACAACAACACCAGCAACAACCCCCAAGGGGGCCCAGGGTCACCTGTGCGTGCCACAGCAGGTCCTTCACGTGTCGCCAGGGGTGGTGGGAGGGGTGGTAGACATAGGTCGCTGCTTGCAGAGGGGTCTGGACTGCATGATGACCCACAACTGGTACGCATAGCTGATGCGTACCAGACTAGCACCGGAGAGTTCAGCCAGGTAGTGGGGATCCTCAGGGACATTCAACAGCAGCAGGCTGCCCATCATGCCCGCTTGGACTTACACATGTCCCGCATGGAGTCCAAGTGGGACACAGTGCAAGAACAGACGGCGGTGCATAGGGACATATTGCAATGCCTCCGCCAGATTTGCACCAACATGTCAACACCTCCCTGTGTGCCCACAACATCTGGTGCTGCAACAACTGCAACTGCCACAGGGAGGGAGGATGACTCTGGCGGAGAGTCCCCTGCACCGCAGCAGCCTGCACTTGAGGGTCCCCCCCCAAAGAAGAGGGGTCGTCCGAGGAAGGGCAACTGAGAGGCTGATGGCCATGCACAACCCCCAGGAAGCCAACACCTGTTTTGGAAAATCACCTTTGTGCCCAAACTCTTCACCCTGTCGAATGCAACACAACTCTCCCACATGACATGGGGAGCTCAAGTTGGACCAATGTATCAGATGACTGTGGACTTTACTCTGGACATTTCTGCTACCAGGACTTCCAAATCATCTAGGAACTTTGGATTACAATCACAATGTACAGCACCCACCATCCTGTGCACTATACTCACACATGTATGTCAATAAACTCACTAATACACCATACTTGCCTCTGTTGTGATTCCAACGTTGTTTCTGAAGTGGAGATGATGATCTGTGAAATGACACTGTGCATGCTAACTGCTACAGCAAGTACAACACCGGCATGTGAGTCATGGCGACGTGACACATATGAGGGAGACACACCACCAGGGCTACACAACACATACACACCAGGGCCATCTGACTCCTCGCCTACACTGATGTTGCCAGGAAATACTGTGCAATGCACAGACCCAACACCTATTCACAGTCTGTGTTAACTAGCCCACTGGTGCAGTAAGCAAATGTCAGTCAGATGTGTGACCACAGACAACGCACATCACAAAGTGAAGCACAGGTTTATTACACATTTGCAACATGTTGTAACCACTACAGATGCAAGGTAATCCCACCTGGCAGTGGGCACACAGTAAACAAGTGTAGAAGAAAGGAAGTCCATGGGTGTGGCACACATCACCTGTAGGGAAACGACAGCTACCACCCTGGAAGTTGATTCACGGTGTCGGGGGATCACAGTTGACCAAACAACTCTGAAAGTACCCTGTGAAGGACAGAAATGACACACAGTCAAAAGCACTGAAGAACAGGACAGAACTGCAATACTCATGCCCAATACATGTCACAAGAAACCCACCCAGAACCAAGTTAGCATGCCAACACTGTTGGGGAGTACAGACTACCTGTAAGGACACATCGCTGCACGCATCCAGTCAAGTAGCACATGGACACACTCAAACAGCACCAGAGCACCACCAACACATATCATGCAAACTCACATCATTGACATAACATCCCTGGATACTCACATTCAGCTGAAGAAGTTGGTGATGAGCTGTGTGCGGACATCACCCTCATCATCATCATCATCACTGGCATCGTGGTCCAGCCCAGGATCCTCCACAGGTGGCGGATGTTGGTCATCGTCATCCAGGATGAGAGGCAACTCCTTCCGCACTGCCAGGTTGTGTAGCATGCAGCAGACGATGACAATCTTGCACACCTTTGCTGGGGCATATGGGAGGGCCCCTCCTGTCTTATCTAGGCAGCGGAAGCGGCTCTTCAGGAGACCAAATGTCCGCTCAATCACTCTCCTGGTCCAACCATATGCCTCATTGTAGCGCATCTCGGCTGGTGTCACAGGGTTCCTGAGGGGCGTCAGCAACCACGGCATGTTGGGGTATCCGGAGTCACCTACATACAGACAATTGCACATTAGCTGAGTTGGAAAAGAGGGTGGAACACTACATTGCAGAACACACACAATGGTACAAAGTCAGTACACACCAACAAGCCAGGCACGCTGGTTCCGCATCTGTGACATCATCCTTGGGTTGCGACTACTCCTCATCACGTAGGCATCGTGTGCAGAACCGGGGAAACGGGCACACACGTGTGAGATGCTCATATCTGCAAGACATACCACCAGTGCATTGACCGAATGGTAGTGTTTGCGGTTCCTGTATGCCTGCTCTTGGGCCTGTGGTGGTACCAAAGCCACATGTGTCCCATCAATGGAGCCAATGACATGCGGCATCCTCCCCAGGGCATACAAGTCACTCTTCACGTCAGTGACTTATTGAAGTCTAGGGAAATAGATGTACTGGTTCAGGTATCTCAACTTAGCCTCCAAAACATCGCGGAGCACACGGCTGAACATGGTCTGTGACATCCCACCAGCAGACGCCACAGTGTGTTGAAAGGTACCGGTGGCAAAGAAGTGTAGGGCTGCCATCACCTTCACCTTGGGGGTCAGCGCTGTAGGGTATGTCCGGCCAGGATGCAAATGTAGGGCCAACCGCACCGTCAATTCCTCAATCAGTGCCCTGGTGAAGCGGTACCGTTGGATGCAGTCCCGTTCAACCACTGTTGCAAGGTCAGGGAATGGCCGATGGACAGCTGGTGCCCTGCAGTGCATAGGTGAAGAAAGAAAGATTGTCAGTCACCCCACATATGTGGCATAGACCAGACTCAATATCACATGATATATCATTACGAGACACAAGTACATGATGCGTGTGCCGTTCCGTAAGGACATGTATGGCACCTACATGGCTAACATCTAACATCACAGTTCAACATGTGCCCTCAACAAGTTCCAGGTTGTGCTATGGGATATCATTAGGCTGTGTCACAGTACCCATGTACTGCTGTCACGTTCCAAACACACACCACAGTGACATGTGAGGACAGATGTGCCCCAGGCATCACAGCTCATCGACAGGTAGATTCCCAGGGACCCTGTATTGCCACATGGACACTGGCATGACATGGTGCATCATGAATACACCACAGCTAAACAACCATGACCCCCACAGGTAGTGGTCCCTGTTGCCTCCGCAGGACAGACATGGACGTCTGTGACACACACACGCACAACATCAAAGTCCATGCACAAACAATGTGGATGTGGAGACTGTCTCCCATTGTGCACATGGAATCAGAGACATTGTAAACACAACATGCACACAGACTGTGGAGGGCCATCACAATTGTGGCAATGGGTCTCCCTGGGACGTACATACCATCCCACATGGGATTCAGGGGGTATGTGACATGACATACACATACACAACCGTGAAATGTGACCATGCCACATGCCCTGAAATGAACAGTTGCACACCACAGTGTTCATGTGCACAACACACCAAGGATGCTGTCCCCATGAACAGGTGCACAGCCTGGGAGTGGCTGCCCCCAAGTGCCACCCAAAAAACTACATGTTGACCCCCTTACACGGAACAGGTAATGCAGCCTTACATGCCTTAGGATACAGTGTGGACAGGCTGTGGTGTTGTAGGTGTGCCCCTCACTCCCTGGGAAGTATATGTGGCTGGCATATGTTCACCTGTGACAGGCATGGTGACATATGCCAGTGACTTGTACAGGGACGCGTTGAACAGCAATGGACCGATCGGTGTGCCCGGCCGGCCCATTGCATTCAATGTGAGCGGGTACGCGTTGTATCCCGGGTACGCGTTGTAGAGCAATGGACTGATCGGTGTGCCCGGCCGGCCCATTGCATTCAATGTGAGCGGGTACGCGTTGTATCCCGGGTACGCGTTGTAGAGCAATCGACCGATCGGTGTGCCCAGCCGGCCCATTGCATTCAATGTGAGCGGGTACGCGTTGTATCCTGGGTACGCGTTGTAGAGCAATGGACCGATCGGTGTGCCCGGCCGGCCCATTGCATTCAATGTGAGCGGGTATGCGTTGTATCCCGGGTACGCGTTGTAGAGCAATGGACCGATCGGTGTGCCCGGCCGGCCCATTGCATTCAATGTGAGCGGGTACGCGTTGTATCCCGGGTACGCGTTGTACAGCAATGGACCGAACGGTGCACACACATTGGCTGGGGCCTGGCATGGCAACGGACGCGTTTTCGAAGCTCCAATGAGTCTGATGCAGTGAATTCAGTTGGCCAGCCACAACAATGTTGCAAAATCATGGGTGTCATGAAGTTGAAGATTTGAAGGATGCTGTGGGCGTGTATTAGTGCTGCTATTCCATGGATTGGTCAGATTCAGAAGATGCAAACGACTTGGACCTATCACTTTGGACACATGGGACAGTATCTGCCTCTGCAGCACACATATAATGCTGGCTGTTCCCCTGAGAGCTCACTTGCCTGCACTACATGCTCCAGGACGACATCTGCCACCAACACTGCTGCTCTTTATGCATCCTCTGGCTCCTGCAATGGCACGTACTGTGGAGAGAGCCCCAGCCTTCAGCCTTGAGGAGAACCAGGCCCTGCTGGACAGCCTCCTTCCACAGTACAGCAAGCTGTATGGGAAACCAGGGGAGCAGGTGAGTGTGCTGTCCACTGCATCACTAATTGTGCATGTTGTCTGACTAGCAGGACTTTCACTGTGCACACCACTGGCTAGCATGCCCACTGAGTAGTTGTCACACCCCAAAGTGTGTAGTTACATGCACTGAACTGGTACAGTGCAGTAACAGTGCATTCCAACTAGGTTTACTTCCCATGCAATGATACCATGTAGTGACTGCTGGCAAACTGTTCATAGCCATTGTTGCACTGCCTGTGTACATCATATGCCCCTGTGATTGAGACATGTATATCCAACTGTGTGATGCACGTATATGTTGCATGTGTAGCAATGGCCTTTTCACTTTGTCATCCTCACAGGTTGATGCCCACCAGAAGCAGGACATCTGGCTGACCATCGCCCGGAAAGTAAGATCCGTGGGGGTCTACAGGCGCAGGATCCGCAACTGCCAAAAGAGGTGGCAGAACCTTCGTGGCTGGACCCAGAGGATCGTAAGGGTCCAGCTGAAGCTGTCGCCACCTCGCAGGAGGGGCGGACACCGGACCCTGACCCCCCACATGCTCCGGATCCTGGCGGTGGTCTTCCCTGACCTGGATGGGCAGCTGAAGGACAGACAGCAGCAAGGAGGGGGTGAGTCCATGACTGCACTGTGCACTTTGTCTGACATGCTATGTGCCCTCCTCTGGCCTGGTTAAACTTCCACAGTACATCAGTCATGTGGTCCAGGACCCATGTCCCTCATTTGTGACATGCCCACTTCTCCTCTGATACGCATATGTGTGGCCCTTATAGTCAGGAAATTGTGTCATTTGGGGACTGTGTCATTGCATTTTGCTTTGCTCAAGGTGGGGGACAGCATTTGTTCCCGTGACTATGTTGTGCGATTCATGGGTGGGTCAATTGCTTACACAATGCCTAAGTTCTGACATGTGATCTGGGTGTAACTTTGATATGTGGTCCGCTTGCTGCTCTGACTCACCACATGTCCCTGTGGAATTTGGCACACACCCATGCTGCTGGTGGGAACAATGTTTGGGCCTCAGGAGTATGTATATCAAGTGTGTCACACATGCTTAGCCACCTGCCTACTGTCCAGGACTGATCCCTCTTACAGGTGGAGCTGGACAGTCATGCCTACTCCAGGGCATACAATACACTCTGTACTCCCACTCCCGTGTATCATCTGGCATGTTGTGATCAGTGAAATGTACCCTCAGGTGTCTGCCTCTGTCTCATTGTGCTGTGTCTTCGTTGTCAGGACTACTGGTATGTTTATCGGTTAGGGCTCAGCATGCCATCTGAGATGTGACCATGATAGACGATACTTCTGTGACTTATAGGTGTCTGATCACTTGACTGTGCACACAGGTGTTTGCGACTGTGACTTTCAGGCAGCTGTATTTTCATTCACAGCACACTGTGAGGTGCTCATGTTCAGAGAGTTGTGTTTCATGTCTCCCATATGTCCAGTTGGTATGACGTGGACAAATAGTAGTACAGATGATGTGGTTTTTGGGGGATGGACATGTGCAATTGTCAGTCACATAACTTGCATTCCCCATGCCCTCGGATTGTGACACAGTGCAGACTGTTGTTGGCTGGCTGCCATGGCCATGTGACTTGAGACAGTAATGTATGACTTTGCACGCATTCCTGTGTCATGGCATTAAACTTCCTGGGACTGATCCTGCAGGGGAGTGACATGTGCAACATGCACCCCATTGTGGCATTGACTATCCGGACATGGGTGCATCATGGTGTCTGGTGCTGGTATGCATCACATGCATTTCTAATTAGACTATGGCCATCCCTTTATCCGGACACCTGCACTGACTCAGTGGCAAGAGATGTGATGTGTGCATGTTCACATACTTCACCGTGTTCCCTGCAATGTCCAACAACTGTGTAGGTGGTGCATGTGTCCACACTGGGGTCTTACCATCAGACAGGCACCAGACAGATGGGTGCAAGGGCAGGAGGGGTGTGAGTCCCATGGTTGACCAGCAGACTGACAATTGGCTTCCCCGAATCTGTGTGAGGACTTTAGGCAATGTTCAACTAAGGATGCCAGGGCTTGCTCTGTAATGTGCTGTACTTACTGTGGTGTGTGCGGTCAGTGCAGGTGACTGATGTTTGTCTGTTTCCCTAATTATTTGCAGATACATCCACGGCCACAGGAGGGGACAGCTCCACGGACCAGGAGGAGCAGCGGAGCCAGACTGGGTCAGCATCGGATGAGTGGTCAGAGGGACCCAGTGGCATGGAGGGCGAGGGGAGCCACACCGAGGAGTCCTCAGCATCATCCACCTCAGCTGGGGACCACAGCAGCTCGGAGGATGACTCCCTTGTGGAGGCGGGTCTCAGCAGCCACCAAAGGCCAGCTAGTCTGTCTGGCCCCGCCACCACCACCACCGCCCTCCCATTGGCTCCCATTCCTGAGGTCCGTGGAGGCTCCCGTGCTCGGGAGTGTGTCTCCTTCGTGCCAGGCACCGCAGCCCCTGCCCCTGTGTCCCCTGCTGCCCTGAGTGAGGAGTCTGTGTACCTACTTCGGCAGCTCCATGTAGGGCAGACAGCAATGCTGAGTATCCTCCATGCACACACCACTCTGTTGACACAGCTGGTGTCATTCATGGAGGGCATCTCGACGGGTATGTCTGCCCTACAGAGGAGCAATAGGTCCATGGACTCCTCCCTGATGGCAGCAGTGTCCCTCCTCCAACAGTCCCTCACCCCTCCCATCTCTGCCCCATCCACACTTCCTGCCCCCTACCTGTCCAAAGCACATGCACACCTGCACAGTCAACCAAACACACAGACACGAGCAGCACAGACACACCCAAGAGTAAGGCAAGACGTGCACACAAGCATCCTCAGGGGACTGATACCACAGACACAGGGGATGGGGAACACACACACACACAGGCATCCACATTCACTCCGCAGTCCTCTAAATCCTCTCCCTCCAAGACCCCTTCCCTTGCCTCGCCTGCTACCCCACCTACACAGCAGATCTTCCTGTGTGACCTCGGCCTCTTCCCCTCCATTCCTGCTGATCCAGCATACCAGGGGAAGAGGAAGTCCACCCACACAGAGAGGAGTGCCCCTCGCCCCCGGACACCCTCCCCCAGGCGCAGGCAGACACAGGAGCCCATTAGGAAGTGCCCCCGGAGCAGGAAGAGCAAGACCCCACCACCACCACCACGCAGCTCCAGCGCCCAGTCTCTCTCCTCCATCCCCCAGGCCACCACTGCACAGGTTCCCCCGCCACACCCTGCCCCAGGTTCCCCCACACACCAATACCGCATCCCCAGACTGCTTAGGCCCTCCCCCCCTGCCACTTGCTCTTCCACCCCCAACCCAGATGCTCTGCCTGTTAGTGGCACTGTTGTGGGGACCGGGTCCCCCCCCTCTGTCCTGCCCACCTCATCTGCCCACCCTTCCACTCCCTTGGAGTCATGCACTGCAGTGGAGTCCGCAACCACCACGTCTGACTCGGGCACTGCAGTGGGTACCCAGTCCACTACATCAGTCCAGCCCACTGCAGTGGTTGCAGCACCCACACCAACTGACTTGTGTACCACAGTGGTGCCGGCCCCCCCTGAGTCAGACACCTCCACTGCAGTTGCCGGTGACACTCCTGCACCCAGCACCCCTTCACTGCCTCACTCTGCCATCCCCTGATCCTGTCGCTGCGGTGCCTGGTCTGCCCCTTGTATGCCCCTCCAAGGGGGATGTCCCCCAACCGTACCAGTGCAGGCAAGCAATGTGTGACCAGTTGTCACTTCTCACCCCGTTGGTACTGTGATTTTGGACTGGCCATTGGCCTTAGTTTCTTTTGGACTTCCGTGTTTACCCTGACATTTGCTGAATAAAGCCCCTTTTTGTTTACTTTTGGGTTTTCTTTTGATGTACATGATGTGGATGAGTAGCATCCTGCATTTGCAGTTGTAATAGTGTTCACATCAGGACGAAGAAGTGTTGCAGTGATGGACTCCATGTGGTCCATGGGATATGTATCCTGTTGTAGTCTGGATCTATGGCATCCTTTGCTACAGTCTGAGGGTGTAATGTTCAGCATTTGACACAGGGATGTCCTTTTTGCATTTGTAAATGAACATCTTTGTCTTACACTGATGCACATCTGGTGGGCTTACCACTGTTCAATGTTCCGATTTCCCTGACTGCGTGCCCAGCTCCACTGGACATGCAGTTTTGCACATCAATGTCGAAGGACTCATCTGTGTATACAGTGAAACTTGCTTGACACGTGTTTGGTGTGTGTGCAGATGACTGACGTGACACTCCCGTACCCAGGCTGATGTGAGCAGAGCCTTCTGTGTGTTGTGGTTGTTGACTCACTGACGGAGTGTTCTGCTGACATGTTTGGGTCGTGCACAGACAAGGTTTGGCACAGCGGACCTTCCACAGGAGTGGAGTGCCCTCATAGCAGTGTGTAATCTGGTGACATTGCGTGGGCCTGTGTTGTGTAAGCATGTCTGTGCGTGTTCCCTTCCCTTTTCCTACACAGGCTGTGTCCCTAGGGATGTTCCTGTTTGTGATGCTTGCTGAGTTGTTCTGTGTTCATCCAGCATCTTGGACCTGGTTTCTCTGTGATGTGGGTGCATGGCAAACTAATGTTCATGAGGTTGTCATCCCAGGTTGTCTTTGTTGTCAGTGCTGTGGATGTGGGCAAACGCAGATGGGACACATTCAGGATTCCCCTTGGCACTTGTTGTTTACACGAGTCATGTGATTTACAGTTTGTGTTAGCTTTCAGTGATTGTGACATGTTGTGTGTGTGACTGCTGCCACTGCTCAGGGTCAGAGCTGCAATGTTGGTAGTTGTGTACGTGTGTTCTTCATGTGTCACCTTGGCTTCTTCATTGGTGTGTGACTATGGCCAGGATCCCATTGATTGTGGTGTATTTCACATCATGCCCATGTACGGCATACTGTGCTGTGTGTCAGACATTGACGAGTCTTGTTGACTGGCCATGTGTGATGGGTTTCTGCACCTTAGTTCCCACCACCACCCCTGGTATTGTCATGGGTGCATGTGCAATGTCACCAGTCCATGTGAGCTTCACTGCTGCACATTGGTGGAGATCAGGGTGTGTGGTGTTGAGTGTGTGCAAAAGTGAGTTGTTGCATGGCCAGACCCCTACTTCCATATTGGCCTTGGCTGGCAGGCCGTGCTGATTGATTGGAGCTTGTGTAGGTGTGATGGTAGTTAGTTGCTCAGGACACATGGCTGGGGTTCACAGTGTGAACGACATCTAACATTGTCATCACAGTGGGATTATCATGCAGGCTAGTGTCAGCACAATATGGGGTCCCTGGGGGTAGTGCTGTGGTGGGTCTGTCTCTTGCTGTGTTAGTTGCTGTTCCTACAAGCTTGTGTGACATGTGTAATTTGTGCTCCCTCTCATCTAACAATGCCTGATTGCCCACATAGGGGATTTGGATCCATGAGTTACTTTTGTGTGGCACTGTATGTGCATCTGTGTAATTGGTATTCAGGCCTCATCATGTGTTGTGTGGTTGCCTGGGGACACTGGCACCCCCCTCACCTGTTGTGTTTGATGTGCAGTGTGGGTCTGCCTGTTTGTGTTTGTGCATCTGCACCACTGCATTGGCATATCTTTAGTGTGCCATTGGCTGTATGTTGTTTGTTGGGTTTCACCTGCTGTCCCTGGGACTCCTGGGTCATCAGTCAGCACAATGATCATTGTTTGTGTGTCCCATTGCTGCCATGGTATGTTATTTGTTCACCTCACATCTACAGTCTCCACAGGGTATCTACATTTGTGTGCCCATTGGTGCAAATATGTGGGTCTGCATTATGATGGTCACTTCTGTCATTGTGTCATTGATGGATGTTGACAGTGTCAGCCCCCATGGGTGATGTTTGTCTGCACATGGCCAAAGGTATGTCTTATTTGCACTGCACTGTTTGCCTCCCCCAATCTATGTTGCTATGGGACACAGGCACTACTTTGCCACTGATGTGTTTGTTGTTCTGTGACCAGGAATCATCCATGCAGTTTGGCAGTTGCAGCTTTTTCAATGTCAACACTTACATTTTGGTCACTGTGATGATGGGGGTTTGGACCCCATTGCCACAATGTTCAAAATGTGCTTCAGATACGGACCCCACACTTACATTTTGGTCACTGTGATGATGGGGGTTTAGACCCCATTGCCACAATGTTCAAAATGTGCTTCAGCTATGGACCCCACACTTACCTTTTGGTCACTGTGATGATGGGGGTTTAGACCCTATTGCCACAATGTTCAAGATGTGCTTCAGCTATGGGCCCCACACTTACATTTTGGTCACTGTGATGATGGGGGTTTAGACCCCATTGCCACAATGTTCAAAATGTGCTTCAGCTATGGACCCCACACTTACCTTTTGGTCACTGTGATGATGGGGGTTGGACCCCATTGCCACAATGTTCAAAATGTGCTTCGGCTATGGACCCCACACTTACCTTTTGGTCACTGTGATGATGGGGGTTGGACCCCATTGCCACAATGTTCAAGATGTGCTTCAGCTATGGGCCCCACACTTACATTTTGGTCACTGTGATGATGGGGGTTTAGACCCCATTGCCACAATGTTCAAAATGTGCTTCAGCTATGGACCCCACACTTACCTTTTGGTCACTGTGATGATGGGGGTTGGACCCCATTGCCACAATGTTCAAAATTGCTTCAGCTATGGACCCCACACTTACCTTTTGGTCACTGTGATGATGGGGGTTGGACCCCATTGCCACAGTGGTCATGGTCTGCTTGCATTGTGGGGTCGTCACACATTTATGTGTGACAGATGTGATAGGGGGTCACATTGTATGTTCAAAGTCATGTTCAGTGTTGTAGGCATTTGACACAGTCTACACACGCTTGTCATGGTGTTGGGGGGATGTCTTTTTGTTGCATTCCTTATGTTGGTGTGTGCTTGTTGTGTCATGCATTACCCATCCTATGAGTGGCGGTGTTGTTGGTGGTAGGCATCCTGCCCCCCAGGGGAAGGGGTGGTGGTAGGGGTAGGCATCTAGCACCCCCTGGGTAGGGGTGGTGGTAGTGGTAGGCATCTGGCACCCCATGGGTAGAGGTGGTAGTAGTGACAGGCATCCAGCACCCCCTGGGTAGAGGTGGTAGTAGTGACAGGCATCTAGCACCCCCTGGGTAGGGGTGATGGTAGGGGTAGGCATCTAGCACCCCCTGGGTAGGGGTGGTGGTAGTGGTAGGCATCTGGCACCCCCTGGGTAGGGGTGGTGGTAGTGGTAGGCATCTGGCACCCCCTGAGTAGGGGTGGTAGTGGTGGTAGGCATCCAGCCCCCCATGGGTAGACGTGGTAGTAGTGACAGGCATCCAGCACCCCCTGGGTAGAGGTGGTAGTAGTGACAGGCATCTGGCACCCCCTGGGTAGGGGTGGTGGTAGTGGTAGGCATCTGGCACCCCCTGGGTAGGGGTGGTAGTGGTGGTAGGCATCCAGCCCCCCATGGGTAGAGGTGGTAGTAGTGACAGGCATCCAGCAACCCCTGGGTAGAGGTGGTAGTAGTGACAGGCATCTAGCACCCCCTGGGTAGGGGTGATGGTAGGGGTAGGCATCTAGCACCCCTGGGTAGGGGTGGTGGTAGTGGTAGGCATCTGGCACCCCTGAGTAGGGGTGGTAGTGGTGGTAGGCATCCAGCCCCCCATGGGTAGAGGTGGTAGTAGTGACAGGCATCCAGCACCCCTGGGTAGAGGTGGTAGTAGTGACAGGCATCTAGCACCCCCTGGGTAGGGGTGATGTTAGGGGTAGGCATCTAGCACCCCCTGGGTAGGGGTGGTGGTAGTGGTAGGCATCTGGCACCCCCTGGGTAGGGGTGGTGGTAGGCATCTGGCACCCCCTGAGTAGGGGTGGTAGTGGTGGTAGGCATCCAGCCCCCCATGGGTAGAGGTGGTAGTAGTGACAGGCATCCAGCACCCCCTGGGTAGAGGTGGTAGTAGTGACAGGCATCTGGCACCCCCTGGGTAGGGGTGGTCGTAGTGGTAGGCATCAGGCACCCCCTGGGTAGGGGTGGTAGTGGTGGTAGGCATCCAGCCCCCCATGGGTAGAGGTGGTAGTAGTGACAGGCATCCAGCAACCCCTGGGTGGAGGTGGTAGTAGTGACAGGCATCTATCACCCCCTGGGTAGGGGTGATGGTAGGGGTAGGCATCTAGCACCCCCTGGGTAGGGGTGGTGGTAGTGGTAGGCATCTGGCACCCCATGAGTAGGGGTGGTAGTGGTGGTAGGCATCCAGCCCCCCATGGGTAGAGGTGGTAGTAGTGACAGGCATCCAGCACCCCCTGGGTAGAGGTGGTAGTAGTGACAGGCATCTAGCACCCCCTGGGTAGGGGTGATGGTAGGGGTAGGCATCTAGCACCCCCTGGGTAGGGGTGGTGGTAGTGGTAGGCATCTGGCTCCCCCTGAGTAGGGGTGGTAGTGGTGGTAGGCATCCAGCCCCCCATGGGTAGAGGTGGTAGTAGTGACAGGCATCCAGCACCCCCTGGGTAGGGGTGGTGGTAGTGGTAGGCATCTGGCACCCCCTGGGTAGGAGGTGATAGTGGGGGTAGGCATCCAGCCCCCCATGGGTAGAGGTGGTAGTAGTGACAGGCATCTGGCACACCCTGGGTAGGGGTGGTGGTAGTGGTAGGCATCTGGCACCCCCTGGGTAGGGGTGATAGTGGGGGTAGGCATCCAGCCCCCCATGGGTAGAGGTGGTAGTAGTGACAGGCATCCAGCAACCCCTGGGTGGAGGTGGTAGTAGTGACAGGCATCTAGCACCCCCTGGGTAGGGGTGATGGTAGGGGTAGGCATCTAGCACCCCCTGGGTAGGGGTGGTGGTAGTGGTAGGCATCTGGCACCCCCTGAGTAGGGGTGGTAGTGGTGGTAGGCATCCAGCCCCCATGGGTAGAGGTGGTAGAAGTGACAGGCATCCTGCCCCCATGGGTAGGGGTGGTAGTAGTGGTAGGCATCTGGCACCCCCTGGGTAGTGGTGGTGGTAGTGGTAGGCATCTGGCACCCCCTGAGTAGGGGTGGTAGTGGTGGTAGGCATCCAGCCCCCATGGGTAGAGGTGGTAGTAGTGACAGGCATCTAGCACCCCCTGGGTAGGGGTGGTGTTAGTGGTTGGCATCCAGGCCCCTATGTGTATATGTGGCATTGGTCATAGCCATCCCGCCCCTATGGTGCTGCTGTTGCTGGTGTAAGTAATTTCTGCATCCCTATGTGTGTGTGTGATATGTCGGGTACATGTGGTTTGTTTGTGTGGTGGGTGTCTGACTTACCTTCTGCGTCGTACGCGTCCGTGCCAGTTCCGGTAATAGATGTAGAATATTGGTAGGATCGGCACGATGGGATTCATGGTTGGTTCGTCTCGCTCGTCTTTCTCTTTGCTTCGCCTCGTCCTCGTCGCTGGCGTGTTCGTCTCGTAGCCGTGGATCGTCTTGTGGCGCGAATCGGAGCTTATGTGCGCCTCTCCCGGATGCTTTGACGTGCTGTGCGTAGCGACGGGTTCGGCGCGTACGGAGTGCGCATCGTACTTGTCCGGCCGGACGGGGCTGCATTTTGGCTTCCGTGCGACTCGATTCTGCGTTTCCGGATCCGCCTCGGTCGAAGAACAGGACCTGTATTGGGTGAGTACGACTGGGTCGGGATTTGGGCAGTTGTGCGCATCGTACTTGCTCGTTCGGACGTATGTGTGAATCGGTCGGGAAACAGGCATTCGCCTGGCTGTTTTCCCGGCCGAATGGTATTAGGTGCGCCTCCGACCGGGATCGGAATCGACCCCATAGTCTTCATAATACTTTTTTTCTGTACTAATATATATCAGAGTACACAGATAGTGACCGTCACCGATTATTGCTTGTTTAATCATTTTGAACATAATAGTGATCATATGATTTTTCCTGTCTTTAAATAGTCATCTTCCCTCCCAACGGATTTTATCAAAGATAGGTTAAATATTTTCATGTATTTTCATTCCTTCACTACAGTTTTCAACATCTCAAACTGGCTATAATAATTCGACTTCTTTTGATGGAATTACACAACAGTTTTCAAAAGCTGCCCTCAACCTTAAATAAGTATAGCAAGTATCATGTAAACTTCACCTGGTGCTTTAATTTGGTTATTAGGTTTTAGAAATGTATGTGACTTTATTTAGACATCAATGGTCATTTTAATGTTTCACAGCCTTGCAAAAGTCATATGAAAGGAAGAAATACGTGTTTGCGTTTTGCTGTTTCAAAAGGATTGTTATGTAAGAAATGCAAAATACAAACTTTTTTTAAATAATAAATAAACATGAAGTATTTAACTTATGGGATGTTATTTTTTATGAAACTAGGGATCTGTACAATTGAGGAATGCTGCCAATTTTTTAATACAATTAAAACACATATTACTTTTCAATTGTCATATTGCGTCTGCAGTCTAACGAAAGGACTACTTCATGTCTCTTCACCAAAACATAAAAGGAACATACTTGAGACCACTCCAGACATATTGAGGCCTTAATGGACAGCCCAGACAAGCAATGGCAAACCATTAAAAACACGTG
The DNA here is from genome assembly GCA_963921515.1 of Calotriton arnoldi. NCBI lineage: Eukaryota > Metazoa > Chordata > Amphibia > Caudata > Salamandridae > Calotriton > Calotriton arnoldi. Next base: position 267,612 of record CAWUFW010000510.1, read on the forward strand.
GAAGTTGACCCACATCTGCCCTCTTTACATCTTTTTGCTATTTTGTGAAAAACTGATGCCTAGAGGTACACCAACAACTGAAGCTGCCTGCAGCCAGATATTGGTTATTGGTGGATTCATTAACAAATAAATAATGTATTATTATTAATAGTAGTAATAGGAGCAGGAGGAGTAGTAGTAGTAGTAGCAGCACCAGCAGCAGTAGTAACATCAGGGGTAGCCGTAGTGGTAGTAATATTAGTAGAAGTAGCAATTCAATTGTACCATTATGAACAAGAATATACTTTTTTACTGATTAGATTAGTATTGCAATTAAAACAAAATATGAAAATATTAGCAATACTATAGGAGGAAATATATTGATACTATATAATTAAATTAAATAATATTAAAATGTACTTAAGGTCAATGCTAATATAGGAGTTAGGTATAGAATGATGAATTCATACAAAATAAATTTACATAAAAAATGTAAGAGGTTGCGCTATCATTACAGATAGGATAGTATTTTGAAATATATGTTTCACAGACTTGTTTGGTCTATTCTTAGATAAAACCAATAAAATGTGTTTAACCCCTTGGACGCGCGTGAAATTCCCCCGCGGTGCGGGCGAATTCCACGCGTGCGCAGATCGGACGGCCCCCGGCTGTCCGACGCACACGTCCACCGTGACGTCGGACAGCCAGGGGCCATCCGACGCATGGAAGGGGTTAAAAAAAAAAAATTACAGGTAGGATAAGGATAAAACAAAAAAGTCAACATTTTAAAAATGTTAAAAGATTAGGGCTCACATTAGGGTTAAACAAAAATAAAATGTAATACAATATTTAGTAATTACTCTAAAAGTATTGTCTAGGGCTTGCATAAGGATAATTAAGAGTAAAAATGAAATGTGATAAAAAAAAATGTGGGTAAGTATAAGTCATAAATTTAGATTAAAGATCCAAATTACATAAAAAAACATATTGTATACATTAAAAATGTCACAATTACTCTTATGAAAACAATTAACAATTACCAAAAAATACAACCAAAAAGTTGAGGATAGTGTATGGTCGATGTAGCAGTAAAAACTTACCTGGATAATTTAGTGGTCCTCGATGTTGTGAGCTCATGGTAGTGCAATGGATATATGATAAGATACATATGTGTATGTTGTTCATTCACACATGCTGCTATCCACCTTCAGATTTATAGGGTTCGGTATTGTTGCAATCACTGATTCAATATCTAGGAAGCAATGAGAGTTTGCTTGGGTTTCATCTAGGATGTGGCAATTTTTATAATCCAGTGGAATTGTTCATCCACAACTCTCCCATGTATCTTTACTTCATAGGGTAGATTGGTGAAAGGCTCATAGCAGGCCACTTCCTCAAGATCAGATTGTATTTTCTTCAAAAGACCACTTAATAAAGAGCACAGGGTTACTTTACTAGTGCATAGAAAAGAGTTAATGTCATTAAGAAGTCTGGCTGCATTACAATGAGAAGCATCTTGAATTTGGCAGTGGATCATATGTCAAAAGGGCAACCTAACGTTTTAGTCTGGGAGGCCACGGTCTAGAATAGCACTTTCACTCCTTCCTTAATACTGCTATCTATCTGCATTTCATATGAGAGTTAATATTATACACTCATATCTATGTATGAAATCCTACTATTTGGACATACATGTGTTTCCTTTTTATCATTTACTAGATCTATGGCTTGACCTTTGCAGATTTATCTTTTTTTGGTTATTCCCTATATTGTTTCTCTCTATTTGTTCAGCGCCCCCCTACCTGTCCTCAAGCTCACTTCGGTTCTCTTTCTCTTTGCAGGTGTGTCTTTTTTATCACTCCCTATATTCGGCTCTGTTTCTATTTTTAACACCCTCACAAATAGCCTTACCCATTTTCAATCTGACTTCAGTTTTCTCTTCTTTGCAGATTTGTCTTTTTGATCACTCCCTATATTCTGGTCTATCTCTCTGTTTGTTACTTTCCATCACCAGTAGCCCTACACATCCTCAAGCTCACATCAGTTCTTCTTTTCTTTGCAAATTTGTCTTTTTTGAGCACTCCTGATTCTGCTTTTCCTGTTTGTTATCCCCTTCACTAATAGGCTTAGCAACTCTCAGATTCACTTTGTTTTTTTCTCTCTTGATCGATTTGTATATTCAACCGCTTTCTCTGTTCTTGCTAGCTCTCCATTTGCCCCCCTAATTGCCAGTTTTCCTTTCCTTTCCTTCCCTTCCTCAGACTCACTTCAGTTATATTTCTCCTAACACCCAGGGGTTCCAAATGGTCTTCCTGTTCCTTTTGGTGCTTTATAATCTCCTATTCTCCTTTTGGGGTTATTAAAATAATCTTTTACTGCTGCAACACTGCATTTTTGTAATCATACTTTTCACCCCCAATTTCTGAACTATATTTCAGTGCCCCTCAAATGTCGATCTAACTCAACCTATGCCTAGAGGACTTTTACCAAAAACTAATACGTAGGGGTCTTCATCAAACAAATAACACCAAATGTCGACTCAGAACAATCTCACCTGATAATGTCTTCCAATTCTTCTCTCCATCCGACCACCTGTACTGGGACCAAACGGTCTTCTTTTCCAAGCTTACCGGTACAGGACCTCTGTTGGGATGAACCAGTGCCAAAGAGCCTCAGTTTGAAACTTCGGATATCAGATGTGAGAAACTAGTCTCCTTGTGTGTGGCCCCTGTAATCTAGGCGTCTCGGGTCGTTGCTCCTCAGCCTCAGCCGGTCTTTGGACTTGTTTGATGGATCATCCTCGAAGAGGTCCCTGTTCAAGTGCCATTTTTGGAGATGAGAAATTATTAGTAACACAGCTTGTCCATCTCGTCTGGTTCCAAAACCACTCTGTCCACTCATAGACAAATAACCAGCTAGCCGAAGGGAAAGTATAACAAGCAATATTTATTATACACTCGAGCGGGCACAGGTCCGTACATCCTCCAGGGAGGGTGTACAGGAGTGAGCTGACGTAAGGTATCTGAGGGCTACATTTATAGTAGTGAACAAAAAGGAAGGTGATAACAGACCGGTTAGAACCAGTTTGCTCTACTTAGCTCAAGTTAAGACATGTATTACAGAAATCTGCAGATGCGGCAAAACATATTCTTATCAGTATCAGACACTGCCGCCTTTAAAAGGGCAGAGCGCTCTCTAGACTAAGGCGCAGCTGGGTTGTCTCACATGAGTCACATGATTTACTAGAAATGTTAAGACATAACTTTCAGTTAGCCAAGAACAGCCACCCAGTAAGCAATGAAACGCATGAACCAGATGTGCACCGCAGACGTGGTGATGGAGCAAGGACTCGTAAATGAGACTTGCCCGGAAGCAATCCTTTCGTTTAATTCACTGACGAATTACTAACGACGTGTTTGTAATTAATAATTGCATTTAGAACAAGACACGCGGGACAAGGAAGCTTGCCTATGTGCTTACTAATGGCAATAACATGAATGAAGGACTAAAAACGCACTTTAACAAGGGATCTTTACTGCGCATGCGTCTACTACATCTACGTAGTATGACGTACTAATGCTTAGAGGGAAAATCTTGCGCCTGCGCAATAAACGATAAAATGGCCGCTTGAAAGCTCACATGCATGGCACCTGCTTAGCTGAAATAGAATATAAGTTTTATATTAACGCAAATGCAGAAAGGGTAATAATAAATGAAGTGGGTTAGAGTAGAGGTTGGTGGTGTACAGTGAAACCATTTATTTTTGAAAATAACATTTCTTCTTTTGACTTTATTATTAGTGCGCATTTGGGCCCACTATACTTGTCTGAATCGAGCTGACTGTCTTGACCCTACCCATGCGTACTGGCGAGAAAATACGAAAGATGACTAAGGACTTGTCACGCGTCCAAGGCCAGCGAAGATGTGCCCTGGGAACATGAGGGTGAAGAGTTCATATGAAGGAGCTTTATTCATAATTTCGCAACATTTTGTATTAATAAAGTTTGGAGATGTATGGGAAAGGAAATGATTTAATAACGTTTGAGGGAGGGGTTTTGAAACAATGGTTTAAAGAAATAAGTGAAATGTAAGCATGGTGTGACGATCATCCCCCTCGCCTGACCAATCAGAAGTTAGCGTTTTACAATATTGAAACATTAATGGGTGGTACATGGCTATAGAAAGGTATAATTGAGGTAGTTTAGTTAGTTAGTTAGCGCGAAGCTGGGAGCGACTTTTGGCGGAAGCATTGCAGAGCTCGGGATGCTGTCGGTGCTGGGGGTGGTGCTGATGTAGTGAGACGCTGATGAAGAAAATCGAATACAGAACCATCTACTTAATTTAATTGGGTTAAAAAGAAGATCGCGGAAGAACCACGAGGAGGAAGAGAGTGTCAGAGAGGGGTGCGACGCAGTCGTCGGTATTTAGAGAGGTGAAGTACCCTGTCCTGATTCCTGTCCTGAAGTCTTTGTCTCCTGATTTATCCCGGGGGACCCTTACCAGCCCTTTGGCCAGGGGGTTGGTCTTCACACCATACTTGGTAAATATAAAATTCATCGTATTGATAGATGCTCTTCTCTCTCTGTCCTCTTCTTTCTGAGCATAGTTATTGTGTGGATCTGAATTGCTAAATGCCTATTTGAAACTTGATTGAATTGACACTCTTGCGAATGAGGGTGTTTGTACTGAAACGTTTGAGATGGTTCACAAACAACTAATTTAGATAAAGATTTTAAAACTTCCCGAGTCTGTGATTATTTCATTTAATCAAGAAATGTTTAATTAAGTTATGTTAATTATCACCATCAACTAGTTCCAACTAATGGGCAATAGACCAGAGGAAAGAACTAATTGATCAGTGAAAGGTTTAGTTAGGGAAAAGAAATAACTAGATCTTGAAGTATGAAAATCATAAACTAAGTTTTTCCAGCGGTCTACTTGCTGTTTTAGGTGGAAGTAGTTATATGGCCCAGGTGTGTATATGGTAGTAGACTATCTGTTGTTAGTACACCTCTGGATCAGTGGCATACAAAATGGAGGAGGAAATGCTCAAACTAAATGCGGCCTATAGCATATTTTCTAACATTATTGATTGCCCATCCCATCTCCTTCTGTGATGGACATTTGCTTCATTTGAGTCATGAAAGTAATTTTCATATGCATTTATATGAAAACAGCCCCACACATTGTTCCATGGCAAAACCCTTGTCGCTGGATCACCAAGGTCTTAAGAAGGCTCAGACATTGCCTTCCCGCACAGAGAGGAATGTAAAACAGCCCCTTGAGGTCTGGTATCTGAGATTCTTTAGCTGACTCCTAACCTGAAATCTAGGAATTATAGAACACACAGACAAAATGGAGACCAATGCAGCCTCAGATACATTATTTATACATTTTCAAAAAAAGCAATCAACAAATGTTGACAAATTTAGAAAATCTGCTGAATACTAATTATTGGAAAGCCCATTCCATGCACATACTACACACGTTGAAGTGATCTCTGACCAGGATTGAACATACATTTGGCAAGGTTCCAGTAACTGTTGCTCTGCCCATGCTACCTCAAGAGTTCACATCACACAGACACATTTACATCCTAAGGGTACCACTGTTTACATTGGCCACAATGTCTACCTTAGTGTTATCTGGGAACACCATAACTATATTTCTATTGCTGCCCATGTGTCAAACCTTGATCTTTGGTGTGCCTATAGTTCACTTTGGTACCTGAAATGTAGGAGTTTATTGTCTGTGTGAACAGACACAGTCACAAAGATCAGGGTCCCACTGCTTTTCATGCTAAATGAACTTTGGATTCAATATTGAGCAAATAGGTAATCACCAAGGGCCTGATGTATCAAAGGGTTCTACCTATTTTGTGTCTATGGGAAAGTGCGTCATAAGGGCCTAAATCACCAGAGCCGTCACTCACCTCCATATAAGTGTGATGCTCAGGCTTGCATAGTAAGTGGAAAAAATGCAGGTCCCTCGTTCACTAACGAGCCTGAGAATCAGGCACCCAAAGAATATGGAGAGGACAGTGGGATGCTATAGTCCTTCAGATTTATTGACTCTTGTCACATAATAAGTCTAACAAGTGAGAGGAGAGTTCTATCCTGGAAATGTTATAGGCAGAAATTTTCGGGACAAGTCTAAAAGGGCCCATCCCACAGGAATGTTGTGTGCCACCTTTATTGCATCTACTTCTCAAACAGTAAAAATCAATGTGGTTCAGCCCAATACATTGCAGAGAGTGCAAGTTAACACTAGGAGTGGGCGGAATATTTCATCTTGCCTGTGTAATTGGCAGAATTTGGCGCCTCTACATTACTCTTGTAATGCAGAATTCCAGCCAAATTCCACCAATGGCCGAGTGACAGAATTTTTTCCTCAGAGGCTACAGAAATGCAAGCGAGATTTGGCATCCCTTAGCAACATTTTCTAATATGGGTGGTCATGAGCGGTCGCGGTAAGAGGGCTGCTTCTCGAGAAGATTTGCTGCCACTCTCGTAGATTTTCTACTCAAATGGCTGCACACACTTGAGCACCGCATGGTGCCATTCACACTGAATTTTCAGCACTGCTCGCACTACTGGCGATAAATTGTAGCGCAACATGCACATTTCCGCCTGTTGAATCCCACAGAGTTCAAATGTAACTCAGTGGAATTCCGCAGAGTGAAACTGTGCAAGTTCCACCCACCCCTAGTTCACCAGGAGATACCCAATTTTTCATTCAGGAACATGGGATAATTAATTATAGCGGAACAATGGTGAATGAGTGGATAGTCACGACTAAACCATAAGGACAATCAATAACTCAAAATATGTATAGACTAAATGCAAAATAAAATACTATGATAAAAAGAGAAATATATTCTGGTGATAATGAACTGTATCACAATCTCCACATGATTTTATGATAAATTATCGAAGAGAAGTGACAGAGAATCCAGTCACTGCAACGGCATAGAGACTAGGCAGTACCTGTCCCTGTGCTCAGTATAACATCTGAACATTCTCTAATAGAACGCACTGTCGACAAATAGGGGCAAATGCAATGAGGTAATATTGCACACACAACAGAATTAAGGGGCCGATTACGATGACGGTGAGACCGCCACCGACATCGCTTGCATGTTTTCCGCCTGCCGTATTATAATAGCACAAAAAGAACAATTGATGGACAGAATGCAGAACAATGTCATACATTCACCCCAGTACAGAGATCTGGGCCTAAATCCGTCGTTTTTTTGCTCACCATGCCATTCCAGTTTGAACCCAGCCATATGCAAATCAGTCTTGACCCTGTGCCGCATGGGAACAGTCCAGACCGAACTGCCAGGCCAGGTCCTCCCTGGACTGGAAACAAGCATCCTAGGACCGGTTTCAGGGTTTCACCTCTCATCAGCCAGGATAGCTTGACTCCAGTGGCATGGAGAGCACGGGACCCACGTCTGGGCATACCCGTCTCACTCGGGGTGACAAATGCAAAAAGAACAATTGATGGACAGAATGCAGAACAATGTCATACATTCACCCCAGTACAGAGATCTGGGCCTAAATCCATCGTTTTTTTGCTCACCATGCCATTCCAGTTTGAACCCAGCCATATGCAAATCAGTCTTGACCCTGTGCCTCATGGGAACAGTCCAGACCGAACTGCCAGGCCAGGTCCTCCCTGGACTGGAAACAAGCATCCTGGGACCGGTTTCGGGGTTTCACCCCTCATCAGCCAGGATAGCTTGACTCAAGTGGCATGGAGAGCACGGGACCCATGTCTGGGCATACCCGTCCCACTCGGGGTGACAAATGCAAAAAGAACAATTGATGGACAGGATGCAGAACAATGTCATACATTCACCCCAGTACAGAGATCTTGGCCTAAATCCATCGTTTTTTTGCTCACCATGCCATTCCAGTTTGAACCCAGCCATATGCAAATCAGTCTTGACCCTGTGCCTCATGGGAACAGTCCAGACTGAACTGCCAGGCCAGGTCCTCCCTGGACTGGAAACAAGCATCCTAGGACCGGTTTCGGGGTTTCACCCTCATCAGCCAGGATAGCTTGACTCCAGTGGCATGGAGAGCACGGGACCCACGTCTGGGCTTACCCGTCCCACTCGGGGTGACAAATGCAAAAAGAACAATTGATGGACAGAATGCAGAACAATGTCATACATTCTGCCCAGTACAGAGATCTGGGCATAAATCCATCGGTTTTTTTGCTCAACATGCCATTCCACTTTGCTCACTTTGCCACTGGATTCAAGCTAGCCTGGCTGATGAGGGCTGTTAGCCCGAAACCGGTCCCAGGATGCTTGTTTCCGGTCCAGGGAAGACATGGCTTGGCAGTTCAGGCTGGACTGTTCCCATGAGGCACAGGGTCAAGACTGATTTGCATATAGCTGTGTCTGAACTGGGGTGGCGAAGTGAGCTAAAGAACGATGATGGATTCAACCCAGATCTGTGACTGGGGGGGTGTGTCTGAAAAGTTTCAGCGCTCCGTCCATCATCTCCTTGTGTTTGCTGTGTTTGCCCTAAGTTGGCAGGGTATGCCCAGACGTGGGTACCTTGCTCACTTTGCCACTGGATTCAAGCTAGCCTGGCTGATGAGGGCTGTTAGCCCGAAACTGGTCGCAGGATGCTTGTTTCCGGTCCAGGGAAGACGTGGCTTGGCAGTTCGGGCTGGACTATTCCCATGAGGCACAGGGTCAAGACTGATTTGCATATAGCTGTGTATGAACTGTCGTGGCGAAGTGAGCTAAAGAACGATGATGGATTCAACCCAGATCTGTGACTGGGGGTGAGTGTCTGAAAAGTTTCAGCGCTCCGTCCATCATCTCCTTGTGTTTGCTATATTATAATAGCGGGCAGAAGGATGGAGGTCGGACAGCCCGACCGCCATGCATCCGATGGGCTCCTTGAGCCCGCCGGTGCTGTGGAGGGCCTCGCATTCCCTACAATGGTGGCGGTGCCTACCGGGCACTGTCATAGGGATTACGATGTCCCTTTCCGCCCGCCTGTTCATGGCAGTTAACTCGCCATGAACAGGCAGGCGGAAAGGGACCTTGGGGACCCGTAGCGGGCTTCCCTTCCACCCTGACCCTAACCTGTGGGCACTGGGGGGCACTTATGGTGCCCCCTACAGATCCCTGCACCATGTGGCAGGCACCGCATGGTGCCTGCCACGTAGTGCAGGGATATGTACGGTGTCAGGCAGTCCGGTCTGTGAAAGGATGGTGGGCGGACGAAAGTTCACCCGCCATCCTAATTGGGCCCTTAATTACATCAAGGACAAAGAGCAAGACACTCCACATCTTCCACTCATAAACTATGAGTTACTTTAATACAAAGAATACAGATAAAAGAAATTGCAATTTTGCAGTTGCAAAATTACTCCTCAGTCCATGAGCTTAGGAGGAACTTTCTTGAACAAGTACTGTGTAAACGTGCAATTTCTTCAAGACCTTGAAACAACAGCTTGCTTGGAGCAGTGGTTTTGATTACACCATCTATGCAGGCGATTAGCTTGTTATTATTTTGGCTGATACACCCCTTGTATATTTCCTTTTGAGTCACAAGCACACACATGCGCCTACACCACCTCTTTGCTTGTCCAATCTTCCACCGCTGACTAATTGTCACTCTTCCCGCATTACCTCTCACTTCAGCTACCTGTACAGGATCTCTACATTTTGACAGAACTTTCCTTAACAACAAAGGATCTTTAATGTCTACCCAATCTCCAACATCGAGTTTACATGCCGCATGCACTCCTCCGTTCCTGCAATTATGCTCACAGCACAAAAAGCTTCAGGTGTCACTTGTGTGCTTGGCTCCTTTGCACAAAATACCTACATTACATGTATTATTTAAAGCCTTTAACATCCAAAATTAACACAGCGAAGAAACAAGCTTCCTTCCTCATGTGACTTCAAAAATACAACATCACCCATGACCACCAGCGTAACGAAACTTGAGGGGGCCCCCCTGCAAGGCATGTGGAGGGTCCCCCTCCGGACTCGATCAGGAGCTCTCCAGCCAGAGTACTGTGCTGAAGGGGCCCCCTGAAGCTTGGGAGCCCCCTGCACCGTGGGGTTGCGGGGGCTTGTGTAACGCCACTGCCCATGACAGAATGCAGTGTGGTCCTGTAGTACCATAATATAGCCCCAACGGCCTCAATATAGACTACTTTCGACCTATATGCACTCTTAAAACACTCAACTAGTACAGTATTGAATCTCTCCACCTTGCTATCGGTTTGGCAGTGGTAGAATGGGGAATGCAAATGTTTGACCCGTTACTCTTCAGGAAACTCCTTCGTGGAGGTTGAAGTTAATGCTCCTTTGCACAAAATATTTACATTGCACTCAAAGCCTTTATCATCCAAAACAGACACAATTAAATTACAATTGTGGAGATAGAGCAAGACACCACAGGGGATATTCTCAAGGACTCATTGCCGATTTATCGGCACTTTAGCGTCGCAAAACTGGCGATAGATTTATCGCCCTATTCTCAAGCTGGTGCAAACTGCCGATATCGCCAGTTTCCCAGCGATAGCTGCCGCAAAAAACATCACCACGGATGAGAGCGACAACTAACACTAATGATATGCAGAGTAGGCGTTCCCGTGCAAAAACACACGAAAACACCACTTCGCGATATTCTCAACGACCAGCCCGATCCGCGATGCGACCCAAAAACAGGCGATAAGGTGTAAAGCAGGACGACAACCTGCAGCATGAAAGGGAGCCCAGCCCAGAGCCACATCTGAAGACCAACACATGTCATGGAGCTACTGACCATGCAGTTCGGAGACCCAAGAGGGCCACAACACCCACCGCCACCACCCCCAGGACCCTCCCCCCCCTGGACTACCACCGAGGCAGCGCAGAACAAGACAGCTGACCTTCCCAAAACGGCATGGCCCCACAGCCACACAATTGCAGAATGTGGGGAGAGGTGGGAACCAAGTATGTGTGAAGGAGGCAAGTCACCCATGAATAAGAATGTACACAATGCCAAGTGTGGCGGTGATGTGCTGGACAGACTACAGTATGCAGAGCACAGACATGTCCATGTGGACATTTACTGCTGGTGTCTGTAGTGTTGTGGACAGTGGACGCAACCAAGTTACCTCAGGCAGTGGGGAAGATCCCGGTCATGTATCCGTGTCGTCCCCCCCTGTAAGTGTAAGCGGAGTGGGCTGGCCCGGCGTACGCCAGGCCAGCGTAGGAGTGCGAATAAATAGGCCGGGGCTCTGGGCGTAGTTCACTTCCCGGATGGCCAACGCGTCTGCCAGGGAGGCGCCCCTCACCCTGCCATGAGTCCGCCGCCATTACCGCCAGCCTCCTCAGCCGATCGCTGGCGTCCGCAACACAGGCCCCCACACACAGCGGCACAGCACCGCGGAGTTATGTGTGTGCTGACTACTGTCTGCGGCCTACACTGCGGTCAGCAGGGCACTCAAATCAAATCCAATCCTGACCTGGAAGGACACGCCATCATCTCTGGCTGCACACCCGCTGAGCGCTTCAGGTGCAACCAACTCAGTGCACCACAAGTCATCATCACATGGCTGTGGGCCCTTCCTGACCGCTGCCTCCGGCCTACACTGCGGTCAGCAGGGCTCACAAATCAAATCCAATCCTGACCTGCGAGGACACGCCATAATCTCTGGCTGCACACCCACTGAGCGCTTCAGGTGCCACCAACTCAGTGCACCACGTCATCATCACGTGGCTGTGGGCCCTTTCTGACCGCTGTCTCCGGCCTACACTGCGGTCAGCAGGGCTCACGAATCAAATCCAATCCTGACCTGCGAGGACACGCCATCATCTCTGGCTGCACACCCGCTGAGCGCTTCAGGTGCAACCAACTCAGTGCACCACAAGTCATCATCACGTGGCTGTGGGCCCTTTCTGACCGCTGCCTCCGGCCTACACTGCGGTCAGCAGGGTTCACAAATCAAATCCAATCCTGACCTGCGAGGACACGCCATCATCTCTGGCTGCACACCCGCTGAGCGCTTCAGGTGCCACCAACTCAGTGCACCACAAGTCATCATCATGTGGCTGTGGGCCCTTTCTGACCGCTGCCTCCGGCCTACACTATGGTCAGCAGGGCTCACAAATCAAATCCAATGCTGACCTGCGAGGACATGCCATCATCTCTAGCTGCACACCCGCCGAGCGCTTCAGGTGCCACCAACTCAGTGCACCACAAGTCATCATCACGTGGCTGTGGGCCCTTTCTGACCGCTGCCTCCGGCCTACACTGCAGTCAGCAGGGCTCACAATTCAAATTGAGACTTGATTTATTAATGGCGCAGTCCAGTAGGCAACCGACATTGCTATCAGTGCGGCCCGCCCGAACGATGCATCATCGCAGGCTGCGCAACCGCTGAGTGCTTCAGGCGCCACCAACTCAGTGCACCACAAGTCATGGACCCTTTATGATTGAATCTGTGTGTGTAATACGAAGATCACTGTTCTAGTTGTTGCCAGCACCAATCACTCCCTGAGTGCTGGCTTACACTCACCCCACACCCATCCAGCACAGGCGTCACTGGACATGTGACCCTGGCAATAAAAAGTGGCCGGGCGCACGTGCCCGTAGCCAGTTCCACTATCTATCTAAGTGTGTCCTTGTGGTCATTATGTATGCATGATGGGCCAGGGCCCTACCACCTTACCTTGTGCTGTGGACTGCGGACACAACCATGTCACCTCAGGCAGTGTCTAAGACCTTGGACACGTAGCTCTGTCGTCCCCCCCAGTAAGCGTAAGCGGAGTGGGCTGGGCCGGCGTACGCCAGGCCAGCGTAGGGGTGTGAAGGATTTGCTCGGGGCTCTGGGCGTGGTTCAGTTCTGGCCTGGACAAGGAAGTAACTAATGAGTGTGTCACTGTTGTAGAGTCGGCGCCACCCAGCCCGCAATCGACAATGTTGCAATGTAGCATGCACCCGGAGGGCGGGCTCGCACGAACGGAGAAATGAAGGAGCGCAAGACTGCTGCGGGTCTTGGCTCATACATGCCAAGTGTTGTGTGTATCTGTATTGCCGCAGCATGAGCCAAATGCCTAGCCTTAATCACAGCGCGAGTTCAGCCAGGCATGAACTCTACATCTGTGTCCGCCCTATCCTTCCCACAGGCCTACACTCATGTGGCCGGCCACCTTCAACGGACAACATCACAGTGTCGTTGTCAGGCTTGTGGACATGCGCAGACAGGCATGACAATGTTGTGCTGTAGGAGTGCAAGTGATGCAACCGCGCAGCGCACACAAGTAAATAGGCTCGGGGGGAGAGAGGAGCAGCTGTGAGGCAACGTAACACACAGTGATGCCGCTCGATTGCCACATGCAAGACATGTCAAACATGAATTCCAAAGTCGCACACATCTCACCCCACCCCCAACAAGCCACTTCACATTTCCTGAATGCAAGCATATGAGAAACTATCATTAGGGATGAAAGCTCCTTTGTCTGAACTATAAGGCGGAAGCACATCTGCACCTCCGACCTCGGAATTCCATGTGCCCGGCACCCCCTGACAGATACAATAGCAGCTGATGACGACTCCCAACCTACGCACAGCCCGACGAAAGACCAACGTATACACACCCCACACACAGAAGTCCTTGCTCGAAGTTATCTTGCATGGAATGGCCTTCACACTTACTCCCACACCATCCCAGGCGTACAACCGTTGCACACTAAAACAACTCATTGATCCGAGCTGTGGCATTTCATCCACAGAACTGGTGCAGGTCAGAACAGTGCCGCTTCAACCAGAGCCACTAACGCAATGGCAGAACATCCCGGACACATGCACAACCCCTGTCACGTGGAACTGTACAGTGCACATATGCTGCGTTTACTGGGGACACTGCCATTGGCAGTGCTGCGGATCAGTTACCGGCTAAGCTTCCGCCTTGCCAACGTTACCTGCGTTCAGCCTGTGTTGCATTGTCGATCGTGCATATTCGAGTGGTCCATGGATGTCTGCCTATCTAACAGGACGGTGGCTGAACTGGATTTTGACATGTGTGTGCACCCCCTGTTGGCCCACGACCAGGAGTGTCACCGTGATACCCGTTTATGGGAAGCCTTGATACTTGGCATACATGCTGGCAGCTGGACCTGGGAGATTGCACAACTCCTCGTGTGCAGTGACCACATTGAACCGCTCCCCTATTGGGCTGTAGTGCTAATTGGTGAAAGGGGGTGGACGCAGCACATCTGCCCGGACCTGCTAATGGATTGCCTCGCCGTCCTGTTTGATGAAGTCGACAACGAGCTCATGTTGGAAATGATAACCTACGAAGCTGCAATCGCTTTCATGGACAAGTAACTACGTACCTGCAGCCACAACAGATTGGAACCCATTGCACATGTCCCAACACCTTGTTGCATCTTGGAGATCTGGTCACATGTCCCACGACAACAGTGGACATGGCTGCATTCGCCTGGACTCCGAATACATGAGCGGACAACAACGCGGGTTAACACACACCTGTGAAAGGTAAGGCACTCCCCCAGAGTGGACAGCGGTGCTTGGCATCGTTCCTCATCCTGACATACTGCTGCATTGGTCTGCATGTTGTGGCACTTATCTTGCCCGTACTGACACGCATATGCTAATAAAGTCTACGCACCTTCACTTGTATTCGACTGTGATGAGTGCTGATTTGAATGACAATGTGTGTCTCACTGCCTATCTGGGTCACGGCCATACATGCGCATTGATAGCATTACCCAGGGAGTACCTTTTTGTGGAATCACTGTCCCTACATTCATCCAAACTTTCATACTTGATTGCTCATAGCCATGACACATCTGTGTGAATTAGAATGTTTTATTCGCATTCAGTGGAATGTTGAAGCTGGAGCAGTACAGGGCCATGTGAACCCCACTTTACATTGTTGCCCCATGGAGGGCCAGCCAGAGTCCTTTAGGGATTGACAAGTTCATCGGAAGAGGGAGACTTCAGTCCGCAGTGTGATTGCTGTGTCATTGGTAACCAATCAAAATATGGCAGTCCATGTCGAGGTCCAAGGTGAGTGTCGCTGAGTGTATAGGGGGACAGTGGAAGGTGTTATTCCAGGGCATGATGCAGAGGGCAGAACCAAGCTGAAACAGGCCATATGGCGGAGATGAATGCTACCACTTCATTCTTAACACAGGGCCAGATTCATCATCATCTTCGTCCTCTGATGTGTCAGGTGCCTCACATGTGGGTGGTGGTGTATAGTCTGCATCACTGTGTGGCACTGACACATCAGGGGCCGGAGGTGGAATGTCTGCCGCACTGTGTGGCACTGACACTTCAGGGGGCGGAGATAGGGTGGAGTAGTAGCAGCAGCATTCATCCGCGCCAGGCCTTGTGGCGGCAATGCCATGACGAGGATCTGCAGGGCATGGAAGATCACAGCTACATCTCGCTGGTGTGCAGCCGTGGCAAACATTCTTTCCGCCTGCATCCGCTCCATGTTCTCCATGATCCTCCCCATGTGTCCCAACTCCCGGCTGTCATCGCTGGAGCCACTCTGACTAGACAGTTGTTCTTGGCTCAGAGTCATGACTCCAGTGATGTCAGCTATGGATTGTTGGTCAGCATGGAGCAGACAGTGGGTGTCCGTTAGGGACTGTAAGTGGTCCCTGATGGGACGTAGACACCCACGTATGGCATCTAGTTTGGCTGCCATGAGGTCGAACCCCACCCGCAGCTGATCAGCCATCTTCTCCTGGCACCCTAACACACGGCGTTGGAATGCCATGTGTTGGTCGTGGGGGTCCTGGGAGACAGCCGTGGTGGTGGGTGCTTCCTGCTGTGTGGTCTGTGCAGGGGGTGGGGTCTCCTCGATGCAGCTGGGCTGCACTGCTTCTGGAGATGGGGTGCCGAAGCTGTCCATGGGCTGTTGGAGGGCGTCGGTGTCGATGTTGGGGAGGTCCTCTTCATCATCAGTGCTGAGTTGTTGTGTCTGCTCTGCAGGAGGTGTTGATTCTCCCTCTGCAATGTGAAGGGGAGATGCAGATTGACATTGTGTTCACATGTATGTTGACGCATTGGACAAGTTTACTTACAGACTGCATGACAATGTACATTGTGACTGTTTGTGAGGAGATGCCTATGTGATGCGGGACAGTTGACATTACACCACCATCACGGATGTGAGGTTGTTTTTGTCCATTATCATCTCACAGTTTCCTGCTATGCCAAATGCGAATGGCCATTTTCTACACACAAGCGGCGGCAGTTGTGTCCTCTGTTCTGTTGTGAAAGTGTTGCAGTTTGTACCACATTGTTGTTGAACATTTGGCTGAAATTCTCTTACTTTTAGAGGAGAGGAAGCCCGATGTTCTGTTTTTAACAGAGACTTGGCTAAATAAGGAGGCAGACCCTGATATTGTTCAAACACTACCTCCTAACTACTCCATTCAGAGGCTTGATCGAAATGGAGGACCTGGAGGCGGATTAGCTATTATCTATAAGGACAACCTTGTTTGCCGGTTTACGACTAACCCTATTCCTGACTGTGAAAGCATGCTTTTTATAATTAATTTTTCTTCCTGCTTCACTTTTTCCGGGATCCTAGTTTATCGACCTCCGGGTCCTTTTGGTCGTTTCAACAAAGATCTACTTGAATGTGTAGCACATTCGGCCAGCTCTTCCCCCAATTTTACTATCTTGGGAGATTTTAACATGCATTTTGATGATGCAGAATCCGCACCTTCTTTAGAATTGATTGAGGAGCTTTCTACCGCTCAACTCTTTTAAAAGGACTCGGCCCTACCCATATTAAAGGCCACTTGCTTGACCCTGTTTTCTCTAACGTACAAAACCTACAGATGGGCAATACAGTCCCTTTACCCTGGTCCGACCATTTTTTAATTCCTTTTAGCTGGACGCTAACTGATTTTATTTTGCCCTCTGTGCGTACTAGGAAATTGGCGCGCAAATGGTCGAAACTCCCTGTAGAGGCGTGGATAGATAATCTAAACAACTCCATCCCCCCACCTCATTTAAACCCTAATGTGGCTAATGAGAATTTTAATAACTGGCTTGAGATATCACTTAACCGTATTCTTCCTAAAGTAGTGATTTCAGAAAAAGATGGAGGGAAAAATAATCCCTGGTACTCACATAAATTAAGGGAACTGAAACAGCAATGCAAGAAACTGGAAAGGAGTTGGAGAAAGGACTTCTCTACTTCTAGGAAACTTTTATATAGAGAAGCCATTAGAATTTATAAAACTGAAGTAAAAGCTCTCAAGCCCTCTATTTTCAGGAAAAAATTATAAGAGCAGCAAATTCACCACGAGAAATATTTAAAATTACTAAAGCTCTCCTTACACCTCCGGCCCCGTCTAGTGCTTTGGATAAAGCCCAATTGCGTTGCGATCAAATAGCGGATTTTTTCTCAGAGAAAATTCAAGCTATATATAAATCGTTTCCTTTAACTGTAGACCAACATCCCCCTCTATTAGGAAATATAGCCATTTTGGAAGGTCAAATTCTGTTGGAGGATTTTCCGCCGTTAGACCTTCCTACTTTAACTAGGCTGCTAAGAGATTTAAAATCGGGCTCGCCTTTAGATCCTGCCCCGCCTGCGGTCCTCCATCAGATTTGTGAGGTTGTCTCACCAGTTATCCTTGAGGTGATCAATATCTCTCTCAAATCAGGTATAGTACCGCTCTCTTGGAAACATGCGAGGGTCAAAGCACTTTTGAAGAAGCCCAATCTGGACCCTGAAGACTGGGCTAACTATCGTCCCATTTCTTTATTACCCGGATTAAGTAAACTTGCTGAGAAATACACGAATTCTATTTTATCCACCTTTTTAGAAAACAATAATTGTTTACACCCTACACAAACCGGCTTTAGACCGCGACAGGGCACGGAAACTGCCCTCATTGCCGTGGTGGAGGAAGCTAGGAAGATTTTGGATTCCGGAGGCTGCGCTGCTCTGATCTTACTAGATCTTAGCGCAGCCTTCGACACGGTAAATCATCAGTTGATGATCCAAAGACTTAGGGAAGTTGGAGTGGCCGGATCAGCTTTAAAATGGCTGCAATCCTTCCTTCAAAGCAGAGTATTCACAGTCTTTGAAGAAGAATCCGCATCTAAACAAATTCCTCTGACATGCGGGGTTCCTCAAGGCTCTTCCCTGAGCCCCACTATGTTTAATATATATTTGCGGTCATTAGCAGAAATAGTTCACCCCTTTGGTATACAGATTGTCACATATGCTGATGACACTCAACTGATTGTCTCCCTGAACCAACATTCCCAACAAGGCCACAATTTAGCTGCATGTCTTGAGAAGCTTTTTCATTGGATGAACAATTCATTTTTAAAACTCAATGGAACTAAGACGGAACTTATGCTGCTGGGGAACTCTGCCCCCCTAAATATCGATTCTTGCTGGCCCAGCTGCCTAGGCTCTCCCCCTCTTCCTAAGCAGCAAATTAAAAGTTTAGGAGTTTGGCTTGATTCAAACTTAAACTTTACTGAACAATCACGGAAAGTAGCGGCTTGTTGCTACGGCCTTTTAAGAATGATTCGGAAGATTCTTCCTCTACTACCTTTTATGGCCAGACGACTGCTGGTCCAAGCTCTTGTTCTTTCACGGCTGGACTATGCGAATGCTATCTATTTGGGAGCCCCATTATCTACTACCAAAAGACTCCAAACAGTGCAGAACTGTGCGGCGCGCATGTTGTTAAACATTCCGAGACGTATCTCGGCCAAACCCGCTCTCACTTTGCTGCATTGGCTTCCGTTCTGTCAAAGAGTTCAATTTAAGGCAATGTGCATTGTACACAAATCACTTTTTGACAATGGCCCTTGCCTGATTCGTCCATGGATTCAATCCTATTGCCCTAACAGACCCCTTAGATCGGCGAATAAAGGCCTGATTGTAGTTCCTAAGATCAAACGTGCTCGGAGTGGAGGTCGACTGTTTACATATAATGCAGCCAGATTATGGAACAGTCTGCCTCCCCACCTACGCTCTGAGACTAATCACACTAAGTTTAGGAAACTTCTGAAAACCTCTCTTTTTCTTTGAGTGTCGCATAGCATCACTGTTGTCGCAGCGCTGGGATGCCTTTGGGTAACCACGCGCTTTAGAAATACTACTTCATTCATTGATGTTGAGGTGCTCTGATTCTTATGTGTGTGTGCTGCATTGTGGGTGTGTTGCCCCTTCAGCTCTGATTTTGCTGGCCCTTATCCCTTTCAGGCGGTGTGCCTTTCACTTCTGTGTTTATACAGTGCTGAGATGTTGCAGACTTGGGTAACTTGGGCTCTTGATCGGAGTTGTGACTCTTGGGCATGGTTTGTCCGCAGATGTGCTATACTTAATTGTGCATGTGTGCCATTGTGTCCATCTCCCCCCGTCCCCCCATTCCCTGGTCGTTACTCACCCTGTTGCTGTTGGGTCGGGTCATGTTGTGCAGTGTCCGGTCCCCCAACTCCTGCCACCATCTCTCCAATGATGACTCGGGTCACCATTTCCTCCATCTCATCCAGCTCCTGGTGTGTCGCTGGACTCCCATCTCCAGTCTGCATTGCTGCTTTCAGGTTTGCTGCGAGTTTCAGCTTGGTTTTGCGCTTCACATCATTCCAGCGCCTCTTGAGCTCTTCATTGTCCTCCTCAGCACTCCGACTGCAATCGCCTTGTCCAGGATGGACTGCCATATTGTATTTTTAGGCACAGTGGAGGTGACGAACAGTTGTTGATGGTGTTCTACCACCTCTGTTATCAGGATCCTGTTTTCCTGCGGACTGAACCGCGTCTTCCTCTTCTTCTTCTCCTTGCCCTTCCCTGACCCCGAGGTCCCAGGCAGGTCCTCCGTGGGGCTTGTGGGGTTCGGGTTGTCCTCTGTACTTTCTCCGGCTACCTCCATTGTGCTTCGCAGTTGTTATGTTTCTTTTTTTATTTTTTTTATTTGCAGCTTTTATGGTGATTTTTCCCGCCTGACGTGGGAATTGCAAGTCTGGCGCTGCTTGTTGCCGATTTTTCTATCGCGGTTGGGCCCATCGCAACTTTTTTCACGTTCGGGTTTCCTTTTTTATCGCCGTCGCGGTAGTTGTATCGCGGACATTTGACGCGTTATCGGGAAACTATCGCATGTTACCGCCGTGTTGAGAATGAGACGTTAACACAGAGTTATTTTCCCGCGATGGACGGCGATATGAGAAATTGCGTTAACCTATTTTGGCGATGATTATCGCACGTTCTTGAGAATATGCCCCCACAAGTATCTATTCAGAGCTGGCAATAGAATGTATAAGTAGTAAGGTGAATAAGCATACCCAGTGCTCAGGTGATTCATACAAATGATGAGTGTTGAGTTGTGCTAGGAACAATTCAGTTGTTACAATTCAGGCATGATTCCTAATACTGTTCTTAGGTGCATTGTCATAATGTTTATCACAGGCATTGTTGTTTAGTGATACTACGCACTATGTACACATTGGGGTTCATATATGCTTGGCGTAAGCAGTGCGTAGCTGGCGTGAAATTACCTGCAGAGGTTGCAGCGCTCCCCGTTATCAATAACGGATATGCTGCATTTTGGATATATTGTCCCCACAATTCGAGCTTTTTTGATGTGCTAAAATGAGGAAACAGAGACAGTGCTTAGGGTAGTGTGCATCTACAAAGGAGGCAGTGTGATTTTGTAATTTGTGGATTTTAAGGACATCTATCTTTGCACCAGTGCACATGCCATGTGTGCTGGCACAAGTGGTTTCTGAGTCTAGCTTTTCGTAGTTAAGAAAGATTTCTAGTCAATGACTGTGATTGCTCTTTTAAAATATGTGCATAATTCAGGGCCACAGGAATTATGCGATTCCACGGCTGCAGCGTTTTGTCGCAGTTGCCACATAATCCGTCATTTGCCACACAATATGCAGATTTAAATTTTAAAAAACAGTTCTTAGGTCAAACGGATCAAAAGTTGCTAAAATAGCGGCAACATATGTTGCCATACAGTGGAAGGCCCTATGCAAAGGTTGAATGTTCATCATTCAGTTGATTTGTTCTGCATTTGGATGTTGAACTGGTAGTAATGAGGTGAAACCATTGCCCAGACAGAATTACCATGTGGGAAAAAATGACAAAATTATGAAGCAATACTGTCACAAAATGTGACGCCTCATATTGCATACTTTGCTATCTCGTTTGTTTTTTCTCTAAATCCACAAATCGAAATATATTCAATATGAGCAAACGAAGAGATGTTTTAGTAAGATCAGTGTAAGCATAATTTATTCATTCTCTCTACTGGCTGCGCCTCAAACACCGTCTGCTTATCTTACTAACTAGCTTTATTTATTATTTATTTTCAGCTCGGTCTGCGCGGGCTGTGATTATCATTTTATTCTTCTTCATTCATCTTCAAACTCCTATCTTTATTCTCAAACAGTGTCGAGTCACCTCGGAGCTAACAGGTCACACATTTATCCAGTACTAAATCGCTTATATTTTCATCTTTTTGACACCATGTGATTGCCATCGTCCTAAGTGTAGAAACCTCACAATATCAGTTGTCTCCAATGCTCTCAGGTGTGACTGCAGTCATTGACCCCTGAAAACATCAGCGATGCGTCAAAACAGACGACATAACAACACTGCCCGGTAAACAGCTGCCAAGCCTGTGGGCTGCAGCCAAGGTCATTGCAGAACCGAAAGTGACGTGAGGCCTGGTTTGTTTTTCTTCACTTCGCAGGTCGTGGCCGTGAGCAGACCAAACAAGTTCAACAGTAAACATGTTTAAAGACGCCACGTTATTTTATTGTGTTTCATTTCTTTGTAGGCCGAACATTTTTTTTAAATTCGCGCAGAACGCCTTATTTTGGTAATTTTCACCTGCACAGAACATGTGCTTTTACGTTTATGTTAATCTTAAGGAAATTAGATTTGCGTAAGTAACAATGTCGCTATTCTTAAAAAGTGGCATAGGGAGTTGACAAATTTAGTGCAAAATAAATAGACAAGGAAAAACAAATGACTAATGAATGTGTAAGAAATTAGGGGGCATATTATCAACGGCCAGCGATAATTATCGCTGGCCGTGATTAGCGACGTATTCCCTAACGCAGGCTATCTCTGGAATTTATCGCCCTGGTAGCGCGTTATTAACAACGCGTTTCTCCAGGGCGATAAAAATTCCAGAGATAGCGAGGTTATCGCCGGTTTGCAGGGAACATCGCTGGTTTTACAGCGATGTTCCCTGCAAAACGGCGATAACCTTGCTGATACGACCCTGTGGTCGTATCAGCATAATCCACCTCCTATGTCTAACATAGGTAAATCAGGATTGTAGCAGACGTTAGATTTTGGCGAAAACGGCCGTTTTCGCCAAAGTTTAACGTCTGCTATAATCCTGTGGGTTGCCTTGTAAATATCGCGATGTGAACATCGGTGATATTTACAATGTAGTCCATCCGGGGTACGCCCAGTAACGCCCACTTTGCATCTCATTAGAGATGCAAAGGAAGGCGTTGGGGAAAAAGGGTGCTAACATGCTATTATGCTTGTTAGCACCCTCTTGTTGATAGGGCGTTAGTTTTATCTCTGCTATTTTGGCTTTTTAAGCCAAAAAAGCGGAGATAAAGCCCTTGTAGATGTGCCCCTAGGTTATTGGTTGAGGGGGGTGGAAGCCCCACTCAGACAACAACCACACTCTTTGTCAGAGTGAACCACAAAAGTCACTAAATTAACCTGTGCTTTACCTTCTGGTAGCTTGGCACAAAGGCAGTGAAGCTTAACTTAGAAGCAATGTATAGAGTATTTACGCTGCACATAAACAGTAATAAAGTGAAAACACAACACAAGAAAAATCCCAAAATAATTTTGAATAATAGAGTACATTTTGATAAACAAACCAAAATTATAAAAATCCGATCAGTAGAACCGGAAAAATGTAATTTCAAAGTTTTAGGCCAAAATAGCTCTCAGAAGCACAAGGCGCCAACTGCGGTTATTTAGTCGCACTAGTACAGGACACAGTCACGAGTTTAGGCCGACCATGATGGAGGTGGGTCGGATAAGGGGCTAGGTTAGTCCCACTGAGAATTGTACCCTATGTACTTGATGCGAGGTGCTGCGTCACGCTGCGTCGGTTCCGATAAGGGGCTGTGAGGGCTGCAAGGCGAAGACCTGCGTCGAGTTGCGTCACGCTGCGTCGGTTTCAATGAGGCTGCCCATCAGGAGCTGTGATGCGAAGTTCTGGGCAGAGTTGCATCGCGCTGCGTCGGTTCCAATGAGGCCGTTAGTCAGGAGCTGCGATGCAAGGCCCTGCGCCAAGTTGCATTGCCCTGCGTTGGCTCTGATGGAACCCACAGTTAAGTAGAGAGAAGTACACTCTGATGCCAGACAAGGGTTCAGGACCTGGGGGCACCTCTTGCAGATCCGGACTCACTCTCAGTGGTCAAGGTTATGCTCAGACATGGGTTCCCTCTCACTGTGCAACTAGAACCAAGCTACACCCAACTAAATAGCCCCAATCTGGGTGAAACCAGACTTGGGTTGCTTGTGTTCTGGCTCAGAGATGGCCTGGCTTGGCCTTTCAGGCTGAACTATTCCTGTTGGAGGAGGGTCAAAACTGCTTTGCATATATTGAGTCTAATCTGAGGTGGCATGGTGGGCAACAGAAAGATGAATTAAAATGCTACCCTGTGCGATTGACAGTGGTTTGACTTATTACAAGCATCCTCTCCTCACCTTTTGTGTCTCTCACTCCAGCAGAGGCCAGCAGCAGGGCTCAGGCAGATCGAGTTGCAGGTCCAGTTACAACAGGTAAGCTGGGCAGTTGCAGAGAGGCATCTGGAGCTGTTCCTGTAGCCCAACAGGAGGTCAGTCAACTGACCCTTGGAGTCACTCAGGTTAGAGAGGGAAGGAGGTAAGCAGGTCCAGTCTTCCTTCTCAGACAACAAGGCAGTTCTCAAGCAGCAGGGCAATCCTCTGGTAGCAGCAGGGAAGTCCTCTGGTGGCGGGGCACTATGTAATGTTCATGGGTCCAGGAGTGCACTGAAAAGTTGTTCAGAGGGTCCATATTTATACCTGGTACCAGCCTTTGTGTGTGGAGGCGTTCGCCATACTACCCCCACATCTGGTTCTTGAAAGCTTTTCCCAGTCCCTGTCAAGGCTCCAATAAATCTGGGGTGACAAAAGACAGGGGACACCTGATGTAAGATTCTTTTGTGTGAGCTAGAGGTAAGCATTTTGAAGTGCCTTTGGGACAGGGCAGAGCTCTGCCCCGCCATCCTGGCAGGATGACCCACCCAGTCCCCTTTGTGTCACTTTCTGGGAGGAATACAGAAACCAACAGCAGAGTCATTCACAGTCGTGTGACCCAGGACACTGGCAGAGGGCACACATGGTTAGGACAAGAAAATGGCATGTTTCTAATAGTGGCATTTTCAGAATTGTGACTTAAAATCCAACTTTACCATTAAAGATGAATGCAATAAAGCAACCCAGTATTAGTTCATGGGAGAGATAGGCCTTACAATGGTGAAAAAGGACTTTAGGGGTTTTCACCACTGCCAGGACATCGGCTTAAGTACAGATGACCTACTTTTTAAATGCAATCCACTCTACCCTGTGAGCCATTAGGGCCTACCTTAGGGGTGACTTACATGTATTAAAAAAGAAGGTTAAGGCCTGGCAAATGGTTTATTTTGCTAGGTCAAAATGGCAGTTTAAAACTGCACTACAGGCTGCAGTGGCAGGCCTGAGACATGTTTTACAGTGCTACTTCAGTGTGTGGCACAGTGAGTGCTGCAGGCCCACCAGTAGCATTTAATTTGCAGGCTCTGGGTACATGTAGTTCCATTTAGTAGGGATTTACACGAAAATTAAATGTGGCAATTAGCTGTATGCCAATGTTATCATTTTTGAAGGAGTGAGCATCGGCACTTTAGCACTGGTTAGCAGTGGTAAAGTGTGCAATGTCCTGATACCAACAAAAACAAATCCAGCAAAACAGGAGGAATGAAGGCAAAAAGTCTGGAGGAAACCATGACACGGATGTCAGGTCGGACACAATGCAATTACTTAGTGTTAGAACTGGGGGTCTCTAGTTGGCTGAGGTATGTACCTTAGTCCAAATAGGGACACTTGCTTCTAGTCAGGGTAAGGAGGATACACACTTTAGATAACCCCTGCTCACCCCCTGGTAGCTTGGCACGAGCAGCCAAGCTTATCTCCAAGGCAATGTGTAAAGTATTTGCAACCACACTCCCAGTGACACAGTGATAACACCACAAATGGACACCACACTGGTTTCATAAAAATAGCAGCATCTTTATAAAAAGAAATACGATGAGACCAAACGATAGAAAACCAACATATGCGTATTCGTAATAATTCACTTGGCCGGTTATTAGGCCAGCAATCACTTGTAGGTTCTTGCGGTATTAATGAGCAATTTATGATCTCTAATGCAGTCCTAATGCAATGCTATGCAGTTCGTAATGCAGCTCGTAATGTAATACAAGGACAGTCCTTAATGTAAGAATCAGGCAGTTCCTAATGCAATAATAATGCGGTTCGTAATGCAAGAATCAGGCAGTGCGTAATGCAATAATAATGCGGTTCGTAATGCAAGAATCAGGCAGTTCGTAATGCAATAATAATGCGGTTCATAATGCAAGAATCAGACAGTTCGTAATGCAATAATAATGCGGTTCGTAATGCAAGAATCAGGCAGTTCGTAATGCAATAATAATGCGGTTCGTAATGCAAGAATCAGGCAGTTTGTAATGCAATAATAATGCGGTTAACTCGGGCACCACTAGGCCCCAACAGCAGAGACAACGGTCATAGGCTCACAGGGGCGGCCCCGCAGCGCGTCTACCGCGGTGCAGCGGGAGAGAGCTCGGAGCACTCCTGTACTCCTCCTGCACGCCTCCCCAGGCCACTCACGCTTGCGGCTCCCGACCGGAGTCCAAGCCTTACCTGGGGGGGCGCGCTGCCTCGCTCTCTCTCTCTCCCCGCTCGTCGGACGTCCCGCTGGGCGATCCCGATCACGTTGCAGCTCTGTTGCTAGGCGACGCTGTAGCCGGACAGGTTACGGCGCGGCCTTCTCCGTCGTTGATGATCTTGGGCAGATTCCTTTCGACGAACAATGATCACGATCCCTTTCACCTTGTAGCTTCCTTAGCTTCAAGGAATCCTTTAGCACGTTGCGACTCGGGCCGGCAGCGGTGATCCTTCCTCACAGCCTCAGTTACGATGACGGCTCGGGCCACAAGCGGCAATACAGCAGCGTGGACGATGTTTCACGCTGCGGGGGCAGTGCGATCCCGGGGCACCTCGTAGACAGTACCACGGACCACACGGCAGTCTCAGGCGTGCAAGAGCACCACGCACACAGCGTCGCTGAGACACAGTCCTCAGTTTCAAGTGCCTCGTTAGCACGTTGTGGCTCGGACCAGCGGAGGCGATTTTCACTCACAGCCTCAGTTACGATGACGCTCGGGCCACAAACAGCAATACAGCAGCGTGGACGATGTTTCCCGCTGCGGGGCAATGCGACCCCAGGGCACCTTGTAAACAGTACCACAGACCACACGGCAGTCTCAGGCGTGCAAGAGCACCATGCACACAGCGTCGCTGAGACACAGTCGTTAGTTTCACCCAATTCCTTGGGCACGTTGCGGCTCGGGCCGGCAGCGGTGATCCTTCCTCACAGCCTCAGGTACAATGACGGCTCGGGCCACAACAGCAAGGCAGCAGCGTGGACGATGTTCCAGGCTGCGGGGGCAGTGCCTTCCCGGGGCACCTCATAGACAGTACCACGGAACACACGGCCGTCTCAGGTGTGCAAGAGCACCACGCACACAGCGTCGCTGAGACACGGTTGGAAACTTTTGTGTTCCTGAGTTTCCACAACAGGGGACCAGCTCTCCTCGGGCCCTTGGAGACACGCTACTTCAGGACACAGCACAAAGCAAAGTCCTCACAAGCAGGGGGACACAGCACACGGCAAAGTCCCTTGTCCTCTCCTTAGTCAAACCAGCAAACTGCAGGCCAGCCCCAGAACACACAGCAAGGGCAGTCCTTCTCTTCAGTCTCTTCAGCTGTTCTTCTTTGGCAGAGGTTCCTCTTGCGCACCAAGTAGGTTCAATCCTTTTTCAATATGGATTTCAGTCTTGAGTTCAGGGGTTTCAGCTCTTACATTTATACCCCTAAATGCCTTTGAAGTCTTTGTGTTCAGGGGGCTCTGACCTCGGTCCAAAACCAGACCTCGGTGTCTTCCTGCCAGTGCACACCCTCCTTCTTTGATAGTCAGGGTCTGGGGCCAAGATGCTCAGCAGGAGGTGGAGCCATCCTTTTGTGGCGGCAACACAGCCCTCTTCACATCCAGGGGGCTACTCCTCCCCCTCACATCAAATGCAGGCCAGCCTGTTGCTGTCTCACCTTCTCCTCCCTGGGGTCAGGACACTTCCCAGACCCTGTCACATCTAAACCCAGGCAGGCAATATACAACCAGGCAGAGGCACACAGGATGGTTTAAGACAAGAAACCAGCCACTTCTGAAAGCGTGGTTTCTAAACACACAATTCAAAAACCATCTTCACAAAAAGATGTGTTATTAAATTCTGAGTTCAGGCACACTAAACTCCATCTCTCCATCTTATGCCTATGGGAAGATATGCTGAAAACATGGGACACAGCATTCCCCATTCTGTCCTATGGGCAAGATGGCCTTGCAACAGTGAAAAACGAATTTGGCAGTATTTCACTGTTAGGACATGGTACACACCTTAGTACATGTCCTACCTTTCACATACACTGCACCCTGCCCAGGGGGGTACCTTGGCCTACTATAGGGGTGTCTGATGTGCATAGAAAGGGAAGGTAAGGCCTGGAAAGTGGGTGCACTTGTCAGGACAACAAGGCAGTTAACAAACTGCCCGCAGGCACTGCAGTGGCAGGCCTGAGATCTCTCTTTAGGGCTACTTGTGTGGGTGGCACAATTAGTGCTGCAGGCCCACTAGTAGCATTTGCATTACCAGCCATGGCACACATAGTGCACTTTACTAGGGAATTCACTAGTAAGGCAAACATACCAATTATGGACAGCCAATTACCATAACACTTTATACAGGGAGCACTTGCACTTTGACACTGATCAGCAGTGGCAAAGTGCCCAAAGCATCTAAGTCAGCAACATTATGTCAGAAAAAGGTCTATGAGGAAGGCAAAAAGTTTAAGGAACTTTAGCCAAAAAGGGCCAAGTCCAACACTTAGGTAATATGCTTTTATACTGACCTGTATGGATTACTCTTTGGCTTTAACACACACAGTAGGAGTTGGGTAGAATCTTTGTCATTCTTGGTGAAGGGGTCATGCACGGTTGGGAGTGGGTAGATACCAGTCTACTGAACCAAGAAAGTGACACTTATTTCAAAGTTAATGCCTGCCAGAGATGAGTGACTCATTAGGCGCAGTATGATCCTGATGACAAAGAAGAGTCCTGGTGACAAAGAAGAGACAGCTGAGAGGGGTTTTCTTCCTAAAATGGATGACCAGTGCTAGGTTAAAATGGATATCCAGTGCTCTCAACCACTTCTCTTGAGTTTTGGACATTGTCATATTGGAGAAAAGCAGGATTGGACAAAGTAACATCATTGGTCATTTTAGGCTGGAAACACCCATCAATTAGTCAGGGTAACCAAGCTTTGCTACGGCAACATTTTATTATGTGGGACCTGCCCTGCTAGCTTGGAACACATCATCCCTGTTGAAAGCTGTGTATCGTACCTGTGGAAAAAATGTGGTAGGCCCATTGGGAGATTTGAGGAACCTACTGTGCCGGGCATCTGAACACCAAGCCCTAATGCCATAAAGGCAGATTAGTGCTCAACCTCTACAAGAAGAAGGGGAGGGAGGAGGATGCTAGAATGTAAAGTAGTTGTCGCACCAGGAAACCCAAATTTCAGTCAATTCACTATAGCGAGGGGTTCTGTGCACTGCACTACTGACTGGTGATGTAACAGTGCAGTGTAGGTTTTCTGATCATTTCTCAACCAGAGATAGAGATGTTTCTAAGATTACACATTGAGGATTGAAAAATCTGCTCAAGAGCCATCAACCTAGATTAACACAATTTGGCCACAAGCTCCCTTCATACTTTGAGACAAGTATCACTAGAGTAGGTAAATCTCTAGAAAAAGAACACATTGAAAATATTACTTTTCTACTTAGACCACACCACTTACTTAAAACTTGCGGGTCAGCTTTCTTGAGGTAGTGTAGTTTTCCCTGAAGTGGCTCATAATGGGAATTTATCATTTTTTTAAGTGACCGATGATGGGGATTTATAATTTTTTTAACACAATATTGACTTTTGTTGAAACTCATCAAGACTATTGATCTCAATTTTCACTTTTTTCACAATTTATTGGTGATTGTTTGTAACAAGCAATGTTCTTTCATTGATTTCTTTACCTGAGTTTTTCTTCAATTTATCCATATACTTGATAGTGATGTGTTTATTGATTTCTGGCTCCCACAGAACCTGTGACAGAGTTTAACCCATTAAGTTCAGCCAACCATACCACGAATGAGATAAAGGGTAATTCAATCAAGCCTTCCACCTCACCCCCATGAGCTTCAGAGACTGTGTTTTGTGAGAGCTCTGCTAAAGTGCTTTAAACTCCAGGGCAATAGAGGTACCGATAAGAGTGACTTTGGTGTCTAAGTGTTGTGTCATCTTTATTTGTCCTAATCAGCAGCAATGGTGTGTCAGTATCATCATTTCTTGAACTGCTCACCACCAAGGTGACTTTGTTTAAAGCAAGAGCAAGCAATATAAAAATAAATATATATATATATATATATATATATATATATATATATATATATATATATATATATATATATATATATCACAAAATATGGCCAGACTAATCATAAACTGGCCTGAAAGAATTAGAAATGATAGCCACACTATCAAAAGGGCTACTCAGTACTAGGGCAAACCTAGCTGTCCCAACTCTCTCTCCACCCGTTATAAACAAGCATTACCAAAGACAATAGGTCTGGTTATTTTAAAAGTGGAAGTGCTTGTTTAATGATTGGTGTGTTTTGGTGTAGGAGTGTGGATGGGTGAGCTGGTGAATGCAAGAATGAGCCAATGGCATAAAGAATGGTTGGATGAGTGAGTCACTGAGTGCGTACTTGGTAGGGGAGCGCAGGGTGGTACTGACTATGAGACAGTGCCTGAGTGCTAGGGATGGTGGACAAAGGAGATGATTCAGGGGCAGACGAGATGGCAAGGGCAATGCATGCACCAGGGGAGACAAAAGGAGAGATTATAAAGCACCTTCAGATTCTGGTAGATGGGAATATTATGAGGCAGGTGACGAATATGAGTCATTTGCAGACAACATGGGGCAGGCAGTAGAAAAGTCAGAAGGTAGTGTCAACAGGACAGACAGCAAGCACACGAAGGAGTAGGCAGTGAGAGTAGCAGAGTGTATGTGAGAGCATATAGGTCAGTGAAAGCAGCAGGGACAGACAATCATTTACTCCTCTCTCCCAGTGCCTCAGACTCCTGCCAAACCACCTTCCAGACAGCTGCATGGAAACCAAAGATGGACTGGCCAATAAAATCATTACAAATATAGATGAAGTGGACATTTTAGAATGGTGGCTGCCTTTGTTTTCTACAATACAACACGAATCATTTTAATATCTCTTTCTGACAATGTTTATAAAATCCTACCAAAATGGTGGACAATTGTCAAATACTATTTTTTGATTGTTTCTTTCAGCCATTACTGGCTATCATAGAAAGTCGAGTAGTCTCAGTGCCCAGCCTGATATCAGTGGCATAGGGCTGCTGGGTGCTCTGCATAGTACAGAAGCAGCCTGGCAAGGAGGGCAAAAGGCAGCCCATTAGTAAATGAGCACCTGGCAGCAATAGAAGGGGCACCTGATGCGTGCTCTGAATATTAAATGGGCATTGAGTAGCAATAGAGTTTAGGGTTTATTATTATATGCAGTGGTTGAAATGGAATTATAGAAGTGTAGGTACTCACTGGCCAAGAGTACCTGTGTACTATTGAGAAGTGCCGGTACTTTCCCACTAAAAGTATTGAATTTCGCTGAGAAGTGCTGGTGCTCTGCAGCTCAAATTAAGCAGTTCAGGTACACAGGGCCTTATTTACAAGCCCCTTGTGCCGCTGGTGCGTCACAACCTGCTGCATGATATTTACAAGCACACGTAAAGCCACACTGAGTGGCTTTACGTGTGCTTGTAAATATCGCCCCTTTTCACGCAACACTTTGCATGTTAGGGGCGTGACATGGGTGTTGCTGTGGGTGTTCCCACGCAATACCCATGTCCACTGATGTATTTCCAGATTTACAAGCAATCATAAATCTGGAAATGCGTCAGAATGCTACGTCACCCCATGCTTGGCGTAGTGAGGCTCAACGAGGAGAAATGCTTCCATTTCTCCTCGTATTTTTTCCTCTTTCAATGCGTGCTGCATTCTACAGCATGCATTAGAAGAGGAAATCACCTCAATTGATTGTTTTTGTGCAGGAAGGTGCCCCTTCCTGCACAAAAACAATCACCCCACGATGCAGGCATCCTTGCACCATGGTGCAAGGGTGCCTGCGCCGGCGCATGGCAGCAGTTTGTGCACCAGCGCAGGGAAAAGCACAGAGATGCGACATATTGTTGTAAATATGTTGCATCTCTGTGCTTCGAAATTAACGCAGCGCTGCTTAGCAAAATGACTTGCGGCACCGTGCTGTGTTAGTTTCTCGTAAATGGGGCCCTTTGTATCTGTGAGTACCGGCCCATTTAAAGCACAGTTTACATGTACAATCAAAACAATGGCAGCCAGGCAGAAGAACCACAATCTTTCCTTCCACCTGGCTTAATCTCAGCCAGTTTGCGGCGGGGCACCGCTGCTGCTCCCCCACAGCACCGACAGGCGGAGTAGTGATCTACTGCAATATTTAGAGTAGCATGTTTGAACACTGCACCCAGAGCCTACTCGCATGTGATGGCCAACCTGCAATTTACAATGCTGGAGAGGCACTCCTTTTACACTAACCACTGCTAACTGTATACATCCACCAAATAGCGTGGGCTGGCCCAAAAGTATGACAGGCAACCCAGTGAGCCAGTACCTGAAGAGAGCTAGCCCAAACAAACCTAAAAAAGATAAAGGTAACAGTTGCTTTCATGAAATTTAAATCTTTGTAATTATTTTTTTTAGATTGAAAATGCTTTATTAAGAAAAGGATATTACAAGGAGAACCACAATGCTAGTTAATCAGACAGCAACACGAACATGCATGTAGGCATTAACAATTAAGAATACAATTGCAACTCTATATCACTAATAAATCGTAAAAGGTAGTGCTAAAATGTAGAAAAAAGGAGTAAAACCTAGCATTTATAAGTTTTTGAAATCTTTGTAATCCTTGAGAGGGTGACGAAGTTAGATCCACTTCCTGCAACCTGTCAGTCAAGGACAGAGTTCAGCTTGTGAGTGAATGAAAGAAAGGCTACCTTTGTGGCCTGTTGCTTGTGTAATGAGAGGAATAGGAAGGGTAGTTCACCTTATGACTTGTCTCTACAAAGGAAGCAAGGATGGCGCGTTTCATGGCCTGTTACTTGCTCAATGAGAGAGAGCGGGAAGGTTCACTTCATGGCCTGCTGCTTGCACTACGTGTGGGACAGAGAAGATATTTAACTTCAGGTCCTGTTAGCTCTGCAGTGTGAGGGTCAGAAAGAAAAATTTACTTCATCACCTGTTAATTACGGAAAGCCAGGGACAGAAAACAAGGTTCAGTTTATGGCCTGCTGATGACGGCATCTATTCTGACAACTGCCACTTAGAACCGGTGACATACCTCTAGTGCACACACAGATGGGGATATTTACAAGAAGATGCCGGAGCGTGGTGCTACGCCAAATTTGGCAACATTGCGCTCCGACATTTTCAAAACGCAGGGATGCGGTGTATTTACAAAAATACGGCGCACCCCTGCGTTTCCTCTAGAGCTGGTGCTAAAAAAGCTGCCTAGCGCCAGCACCTTTGCGCTGCAGGGACAATTGTTTATGTGCAGGAAGGGTCACCTTCCTGCACACAAACAATCAATAATGGCGATTTGCTCTTCTATGTGTGCTGCAGAATACAGCACACATAGAAAGACCAAAAAACAAGGAGAAATTAATCATTTTGCCTCGTATCGCCATTCTAAGACCAGGTATTACCTGGCCTTAGTTTTTGGCGCTGCCCCAGCCTTGTAAGTCTGGGGCAGCGTCAAAAAGCAATGGGTGTTGCGGTGGAACGCTCACTGCAATGCTCACCGCAACACCCATTGCCCGCCCCTTTGCTGCAGCAGACAGCAGCAGAAAGGGCATATTTACAAGGTGGCGTTAAGCCACGTTAAGTGGCTTAGCGCCACCTTTTAAACATGGTGAATGGCACAATGCCAATGGAGCATCAGTAAAAAGTGATGCTCCGGTGGTGTTAGGGGCTTGTAAATATGCCCCAGAGAGTGGTGTGAGAAAGCCGAGGTCTCCCCCTGTTCATTCCTCAAGAAGAGGAGATGGACTCCAACATGGAGGGGGGTGGTACGAGAGGAGTGCAGAACAGGCAATGCACAGGAGAGACCATGGGGTGAGAAGGCATGGGTGAAGATGCGCTCGCACGTGAGCAGGTTGGGCATGGCATGGGGTCCCAGGGCTGTCCCCCATGGCCTTCTCCGAGCTACTGTGGGCGTCGTATGCTGACAGCAAGCAAATCAGAAGCAGAAAGACCCCTAGAGACATGCTGGCTTCCCAGCCACCTGCTGCGGCTAGTTAACTACAGCAGCGAACCTGGTCTGGCCCTAAACAAAGAACCGCGGAGCTGAGGCGAAGCAGACTTTTCACATTCTATCGAATCCCCCATGCTTTTTCACAACTATACA
This sequence comes from Calotriton arnoldi, assembly GCA_963921515.1. Classification (NCBI taxonomy): domain Eukaryota; kingdom Metazoa; phylum Chordata; class Amphibia; order Caudata; family Salamandridae; genus Calotriton; species Calotriton arnoldi. The sequence goes on from CAWUFW010000510.1 coordinate 301,563, forward strand.
AAGAGGAGAGACTATGAATTCATTGTTTCAATAAAGATATTCAAATTATTACATTTGGAGGAACAGAAGGGTGAGATGCGATGTCTGTCCAAAGTTATATATATATACGTGTACAAGTTGATAGGCGGCGTTCAAATCATTACAAATTTAGCATGAGTTTACTGTCATGCTCATATGCCTCTGGAACCCAAGCAACCTTCAATGCAAATAAACGTGATACAATGATATTTTATTAAAATACTAATGGTGTCAATACCGATGTCATGGTATGAGACGACGTCATATTCCATACCAAAGAACCTAAGGGCCTGATTCACAGAACTAACTTACGTCAAAATCCTAAACTTACAACAATTTTGGTATTCACAGAATGAACTTACACATTTGGGTATTCACAGAATGAACTTACACATTTGGGTATTCACAGAATGAACTTACACATTTGGGTATTCACAGAATGAACTTACAACAATTTTGGTATTCACAGAATGAACTTACACATTTGGGTATTCACAGAATGAACTTACAACAATTTTGGTATTCACAGAATTAACTTACTCATTTTGGTATTCACAGAAGGCACTTACTCATCAATGAGTAAGTGCCTTCTGTGAATACCAAAATGAGTAAGTTCATTCTGTGAATACCAAAATGGTAGTAAGTTTTGGATTTTGTCGTAAGTTAGTTCTGTGAATCGGGCCCTAACAGTGCAGAACTGATTTGTGCAAAGTGATACCCGCTTAAACTGTGTGATCTTAGGCAAATATATTCTTTACCAAAACTCATTGTCTTCATTATCGCGTATTTTTTTCAATTATGAGGGTCCTTTATCTTATTTTAGTGATGTTTGCTGTATAATTTACATAAGAATCCTTTTTAAGGCTCGGCTCGTGCACGGGCTCTAAGATTTGATTGAGTCAGACCCTTGGCTCGGCTCTAACCACTTGATTTGTTAGCTCGCTCAGCTCTAGTTGTTCATGCCACTAAATGAGAAATATAAGTCGTGAGGGGCTTGCATTATTTCCATGTAAAGCATCAGGGCGGCATCGTGGCAAGAGTACCAGGTTGCCTTATAACAGTAGATTGCAAAGTATATTTACTTTCTGTTAGCAATTTGTACGCTCTACTGCGCTGTTGTGCACAATCATTTGGAACTCCAAACAGTGTCTATCAAGAAACATAGGGGGATATTCTCAAGGACCGGCGATACCTACCGCAAACGTCAGTTAGCGGCAGTTTTTTTATCGCCGCCTAACCCTGAAAACTATCGCCATGTTAGCGGTGTATAAAGCCGTCGCTACATGGTGATAGTATCAGAGAACGGCGGTGAAAACTGCCGCTAACATCAGCGCGATGGCGATAGGAAATCCGGCGTTAGCGGGCGATAACTACCGATAGGCCCATTAGCGGCAAAAAAACTCACGCTAGTCAGCCCAACGTGATTTTTGTTTGTCTCTAATGCAAAAAATAGCCTATCGGTCAACCTCCATTATAAAATAGGCATAAAAACCAATCAAATGCAGAATGGAGCAGCCAGGGCCAAGTGCAGCACACATCAACAACCCCTGCAAGCCAGCCAACATCCAGGATGACCAGGATGAGAGCCCTGATGCCTCGCTGGACCTGCGCCTGGAGCCTGCATGCCTCGCTAGACCTGTGCCTGGAGCCTGCATGCCTCGCTGGACCTGCGCCTGGAGCCTGGATGCCTCGCTGGACCTGCGCCTGGAGCCTAGATGCCTCGCTGGACCTGCGTCTGGAGCCTGGATGCCTCGCTGGACATGCGTCTGGAGCGTGGAGTGGGATGCGGAGGAGCTGTGGAGTCGATGAGCCGTGGCGGTAGACATTGAGGCGTGACGATCGCCCGTACCTGGTGGTGAAGTCTGGCAGGTCGCATGGAGACACGTTGCTGACCTGTGTGAGAAGACCGCCTTGCGCACCTTGGAGCTGTTAATAGTAGAGGCGCTCCTGCGCCCCAACGCAGGGAGTTCTGCATCGCATACTACGATCCACCACTACACCGGGGTGCACGGAGGGGATTACCAATGGTGGGTGCCGCCTCTCTGCATCACAGGCCGGATGATGTTGGGCTGGCCGGACGTTGTGGAGGGTGAGGCCCCTGAGCTGCGCCGAACTTGTGTGGCGGGAGCGCATCAACTTCACGCCTAAGGGGGCCCTGCTGCATCAACTGCATCTGGAGGTTCACCAGCGGACTTGGCGGTGACTGCTGTACCAAGGCTTGTGAAATCCCTCCTGGCTGAGGCTTCTGCTGGCTGAGTCACAGATTTGGAGAGAGTGCAGTGGATTGCGCCACAGTGTCAATGTCCAGGTAAGGAGAAGGTGGGACGCGTAGCGCAGGACGCCTGGGGTTTGAGTCCCCCAGGCCTAGCACACGTAGATGACGCACCCCCAGTGGCAGCTCATCCGCTATAGCGGAAGAGCATTGCCCCACTGCTTTCAAGCAGTGTAGAAGAGGAACAATCATCGCATGATGATAGCTTACTGATGTAACTGTGCTATGTTTCCCTTGCGGGTGGGAGGGTGGGTAGGACTGCTCCAAGCACGGGGCAAGGCATGGGCGGATTGGCATGCCCACTCATGTGCGCAGTGACTGTTTGGTCGGCCCACTCAGGCCGCCCAAAGCAGTCATGCACACTTCCCTGTTCGTAATGCAGGTTGCATTACAGCCTGCATGGAGAACATGCCCACCCCTCCAGCCCCTGGCAGCATGCCTTGTCCCGTTGCCAATTACCAATCCCACCGCCGCATCGCAGCGTTGTGATTGGCTCAGTGGAGGGAGCCTGGCTGCCTACTTCCTGTTCCTGGAAGCAGACGCAGGAGAGCAGGAGCAACGAAGACACGGGACCCGGCTTCGAGGTAAGACTTCCCTTATTAAAAATTTTACAACACCCACTCACACACACATCCCCGCGTCCACGCCCCATCCAGTGTTCTTTCCAGCGTTTACCACCTCACAACTGTCCAGCCCCCCCCCCCAGCACTTCTCATGCACAGCGGGCATACCACCCGTGGTTGCGACGCATGCCATAACATTGCATTCCATTCCAATGCATACTAATACTAGGCACATTGCAACAGTAGAGTAGGTGTTGCATAGCGGAGACATTAATATCACTATTCCCACTTCAGGGAGTGCAACCCAAAACTAACCTTTGCACCCCAAACCCAACCGTGAACCCTGTAATTCCTTTTTGAGCCCCCATAACACACCCAAAAATCAAATTTGACCCAAATGCACACCCCAATTTTCATATTTTACCCCAAAACACACCCCAATTTTCATATTTTACCCCAAAACACACCCCAATATTCATATTTTACCCCAAAACACACCCCAATTTTCATATTTTACATCCGAAACCCATACCCACAGGAAAAACTTTAAATTACCCCATTACTGTAATTAAATGTGATGTAAAGGCACCTGCGTTGTCGGAGTTGCGTTGTTAACGGTGTACTGCCTGCGTTGTAATGGTCATCTCCCGTGCCAAAGGCAAACCATAGGCTACGCCGTTTGCGTCCGTCTGCCCCTGGACCGCGCTCAGCACTAAGGAGCCTTCCTCTTGGACACTCCACTGCTACGACGCCAGCACCCTCCTCGCCATCAAACCTGGACACCCCCTCGCCTGCCAGGACCAACCTCTGCTCCGGACCGGACATCGCCATCGCCATCACTGACGGCTGCAGTATCACCTGCAAGGAGCACCCCGACCATCAAGGAGGAGGCATTGCCATCACCTACAGAAGCACACTCCGACTGACCACGCACTCTAATGACCCAAGGGTGACCATGGACCACCTCAACTCCCAGATCCGGACCAAGCCCAAGCACATCCTCTGCGGCACCCTCATGAGCAGGCCCCCCGGGCCATGGCGCCCCATTCTCCAGTACCATTGTAGACCTCATTGCACCCCAGGGTCTCCCATCCACCAACGACATCCTATTCGGTGAACTCAAGTTCCACCTGGACAACCCCAGTGACCAGGACACCACCCCCTCCTGGGGAAGGTCCCCTACATCAGACGCAAGCAGCAAGTCACCTCAACAAGCCACGTAGCAGGACACACGGTCGAGCACGTCACCTCCGCCAGCGGGAACTTCAACTACAGCCACAACACCGGACTCTCCTGGACCGATCATCATTGATAACATCGCGTCTTCACCTTGCCCACCGGACGCTACTGCCATCATCGCACCCCCTCGCAGCTGGATCAAGGCCACCAAAGAACGTCTCGTCAACTCCCTCCGCACCAGCACTCCACCAATGCTTCCAAACGATGACACCGCAGCGTGCAACCACCACCGATGGATCTCCACCAGCGCCGACATTCGGGCACCCCTCATGGACGGCACTGCGTCAGTGCCTTCCGCCTGCCTGATGGCAGGCGTGAGGGTGACGCAGTGCCACAGGGATAGGCTGGCCCCATGCATTGCTGGAGTTGCGTCACGGTTATGACACGACTGCAGCAATGCGCGACTTTAGCGCAGACAGATACGTCAGGATTCCTGACGTATCTGTCATTACTTGCGTCATGGAGCGCTGTCCAGTGAATACAGCGCATAAATGCTGTAGCATGAAGGGCGTAGTGAGAAGTGTTGCAACGCTGTCTTGTCGCAGCGCTGCACCAAAACCTGCTGAGATGTGGCCCCAAGTGTTATCCCCATTTTTAAGACCAGCTATTTTCTGGTCTTAAGTAACTGGCTCTAACTGCAGTTAGAGCCAGTTTTTTTGGTCTTCAGAAGTTCAAGGATCCCCTTGTGAATATGGAGTAGTGGTGTTTGCGGCCGTTTTTGCACGGGAATGCCTCTCCTGCATATAATTATCGCTAACAGAAGTGGCGATCTTTACAACAGTCGCTTTCGCCTAAAAACTGTCGCGACAGCTTGGTAATAGAGCGATATAATTATCGCTGCATTAGTGGCAGAAAAGTGCCGCTAACGCGGCGATAACTCCTTGAGAATATGCCCCATAGAATACACGTCAACTTCACAGTAGTGCGACATCATCGCGAAATGTATGGCAATGTTAAAAACAATTACATTTCTAATCATGCTTTGTATAGAGGGCTTGCTGAAGCATGTTTTCAAAATGAGTATCTGCAAAATTTGCCTTTTGATTCTGTCAGCTTTCTTTGCTACCAGAAGAGAAATCCACCTGTGTCAAATGCTAATGTTCTGACCATCTAGCGCACGCTTTTTCCTCTTGGGGAAACGTTGTCCAATCCTGCCCCCTGCTGACCATTTGTAATAACTACAAAGAGTATAGAAATACGGTGGATACTCGGTTTGTACAATAAAAGAAGTGCTAATGTATCAATTCCACAGGGCGCCATAATGACAACGCGCCCAGTTTATCTTTTCTTGGTACATTTTCATACGTGTTAGCGTTTAAAAAAATAGAGACTGTAGATAAAAAATACGAAAGCATTGCTTTGTTGAAGTCAAGGCCCTGTGCAGACCTATTGCAATCAATTCAGCCGCAAGACTCATTACAGGTTCAAAAAGAAACACTCACATCTCCCCAGACCTCAGAGCCCTCAATTGGCTACCGTTCGAAGCTAGAATTCATTTGAAAATCGCATGTATGACGCACAAGGCCTTACATCACAACACTCCAAGTTATCTAGCTCAGAAACTGGTGCTCTCTGCTGGTAATAGAGCCTCTAGGAGCTCCAAGAATCTTCTACTGAAACCACAACGATTTGCCAAGATGAAAACTTACAACCGGACCTTCTCGGGAATGGCTCCTAGGATCTGGAATGCATTGCCTACAGAAACAAGACTGAACCCATCTACTGCCCACTTCAAAAAAGAAATGAAAGCGATTCTCATGGCTAAATTCACTTGAATTACCTACCTATCACTGTAATATAATTATTAATCGTTATTATTGATCACCTGTTATCAATAACACCTATATTTTTATTTTTATATGCATGTACCTGTGTCCAACATCTTCCTTGTAAAGCGCTCTGATACCCGCAAGGGTCTTGTTCGCGCTATACAAAACCTTCAAATAAATAAATAAATACATTCTTGCCAACATAAAATCTGATTGCAGTTATTCAAATCTCCCTTTCTTTTACATTTGCACTTTCTCCAGTTCTGTCATATGGGATTCTTAAATATGAGACTGAATGTACCCTAATAAAATTAAAGAGCAATTATTCTGGGTGTTTAAAAATACCAACTGAAATATTGCAGAGGCAAAGAACCAGAGCAAATATGCAATTTAAAGAACTGAACTTTCTCCCACAGCAGTTCAAAAGATGTACAAAAACTTATTCTGTGCACAAAAAATACTAGAAGCTGACAATTCCACCAGAGCTGATCTGCTATTGTTCTGGTTTTTCTAAAGCAATGCAGGTGAATTTGGTCTAATGATTAGGGGCCTCATTTACAAATTTTTGGTGTAGGGCAGTGCTGCAAGCCTTCCTGCTGCGCTGCATCAAAAGCAAAGGGCAGGAATGCGCCGTATCTCTGAGATACAGCGCAGCCCTGTCCTCTTTTACTGTGCTGGTGCACAAATGGCTGCCTAGCGCCAACACAGGCACCCTTACACAATGGTGCAAGGGTGCCTGCGTTGAAATTAGGTTGTTTTTGTGCAGGAAAGGACACCTTCCTTCACAGAAACAACTGTTACGCCACCCTAGGGGAGGAGTGGGCTTTTGATGCATTCCCAGGTTTGCAGCCTGTTGTAAATCTGGGAATGTGTCAAATGCCATGGGTGTTACATGGGAACACCTACCGCAACGCCCATGGCACGCCTCCCTGTCGCAGTGTGAGGCAATGCAGCAACTTGCTCTGCGTTGCCTCACACCATATCTACGAGGCCATGAAAAGCCACGATGGGTGGCTTTATGTGGCTTCGTAGATATGCCCCTGCAGTGTGCGCTGCAAGAGTGTCATTAAAAGTGACGCTCCTGGGGTGCCCGGGGCTTGTAACTGAGCCCCTAGATATTTCCACTCGTTTCAAAATCACGGCCACTGTAATTTCGTCTGACACAGCCTCCCCTCCAGGACTTGCACGCATCTGCTCTCTAGCTAAGAAGGTTTCACAGTCGCGGCGTGTGATTGGAACATCTACTAACCAGAGTTACTGATTGCCAGGCAGTGAATAGTGCACTTATTGCAAGGGCTCACACAAGCAACAGGCTTAGCGTCTCATTCACACTTTTACAAAAAAATCGGCTGAAGCCAGAAGACTGAAAATACACATTTTCACCTCAAGATGCATGAAAAAGTGTACAGTTTTAGAAACCTGATATGGCAGGAGTGGTGCAAGGGTTTTTACTACTTCAGGTTGAGCGCAACCGATGTGCTGATGAACAACAATGGAACATGTTTAGTACTTTTGATTTAATCTGCCATTACCACTAGGTGGTGCCCTAAATGTGTAGCCTTACCTTTTACCCATGGAAGAGCTGCTCAGAGGATGAAGTGTAACAGCAAGGGGTGTGGAGGTGTGGGGCCTCATTTATGGCATTTTAGAGTAGGGCAGTGCAGCAAGGCACCCTGCTGCACTGCCCTACACCAAAGTGAAAGGGCAAGAAAGCACCGCATTTAAGCAATATGGTGCCTTCCTGTACTTTCTGCCTGCACTGGCGCCGTTTTGCCAGCCTAGCACCAACATAGGCACCCTTGCACAATGGTGCAAGGGTGCCACTGTTGCAGGCAGGATTGGTTTTGTGCAAGAAGGCTCGCCTTCCTGCACAAAAACAATCCTAGATGTTGTTTTCCTCTTTCGATGATGTGCTGCAGAATGCAGCATACATGGAAAGAGGAAAAACCCAGGAGAAATAAACATGTTTTTCCTCTTTACGCCTCACCTCGGGAGGCGTACGGACTTGGCGCTTCCACAGGTTTGCATCACTTTTTAAATCTGGGGTGGCGTCAAATTCCATGGTTGTTGTGTGGGAAAACCTATAACAACGCCCATGAAACGCCTCTCAGGCGCAGAGTAAGGTGACGTAGCGATTAGCGCTGTGTCCCCTTACTCATGATTATGAGGCCACTCAAAGTCACGCAGGGTGGGTTTTGCGTGGCTTCATAAATCTTTTTGAGAGCCCTGTGTCATGCATGTATCACTTTATGTGGTGCAAAAGTGACGAAGGGCTCTCATATATTACACCTGGAGCAAAAACGGCGGTGCTTCGGGGGGAGCATCCCGGCCAGGGGATTAGGATTTCTGACCGGGAGCCGGTAGCTCTTGGGAAGGTGGATGGCCGGTCAGTTCTCACACCGCACAGAGGTTCAGCATGGGTGATGGTGCCCCGAAGCCGGGGAAGTCGTCACGGTGAGCTGTACTAGAGTCTTTGGGCAGTCACATTGGGTCTTTTGAGGTAGGGGTGAGTCTAAATCAGGAAAGTCCGTTACCACAAAACGGATCGGGTGGGGGGATCATTACATCCTGGGTTATGTCAATAACTCGTGGGGAAACACGTGTGCAGCGCATCTCAAAACCACGTCAAGAGGCAGGGCAGGGAGAATTGTTATAGGGAATGGCAATTCGCGCTGAACAAAAAATAATAATAAACCAGCAGGTTAGCCAAGGACATGTCTGACTTCCAGAACCCAGGAAGAGGCAGAGCGTGGAAAAGAATGCTTTCCTCTGGGTGATAAAAGCACAGAGAATCAGTGACGCTGCTATCCTAGGCAGTATCGATTTAGCAAGAAACAAGGAAGGACATACAGGGCACCTGTAAATGGCACCTTAAGTGAGAGATCGAGGGTCAGAGGCCAGTGGTGGTGGTAGCAAAGCTGGGATAATCCAGGCTAGTGAGATTTGAAAATTCTGGGCAGCGGTGTTCAGCACTCAAGCAATTGTCAGAGAAGGAAGTGACCTCAAAGAGCAAAATGTTGACACCTGCTCCATTCATCACGAAATGCTGGATGGAGAGCATGCAGCTGGTTGCAACCTGCATGCACTGCAGCTAGGGCAGGCAAAGCAGCAACCGCTGCTTCCGAGAGGACTGCTAGCCAGGTGCGCACAACGGCTGGGCAGACAGGTGACAAGAATGTATTTGGCACGAAGTTCCCATGGGGTCTCCTGTGTCCAGAGCGCAAAAGTGTAAAAATCCTCTGGACGGGCTAGGGTGATGATCCGGAGGCAGAGACGCAACAGTGATTACAGCTGCAATGAAATGCTTCCCTGTTTTGATTCCAGTTGCAGAGCAGGTTACACGGCTCAGCAGCACATCGCAATGCGTCTATGGGTGGTAGAGGCCGGACTGCCTGCACGTGTAGCAGTTATTAGGCTCATACATTCTAGCTTAGGAGGACACACCTACACGCTCCCCTACTGGACTAATCTGGTTAACCTCTATCTCAGCCAAGGCTCCCTTCCTGATGACCTCAAAACAGGTCAGGTGACCCCACTTCTAAAGAAACCCTCTGCTGATGTGAGTGACCTTAACAATTTCCACCCTATCACCAACCTCCCTTTCTTTACTAAAATCACTGAAAGATGCATAGCTGAGCAACTCTTCGAACATATTAAGGAAAACAACTTGATGAATTTCAATCCGGCTTCAACCAAGGCTGCAGCACTGACACAGCACTGCTACAAGTTATCGACTATGCCCTGTGATTGCTCGACTAAGGCAACTCCTGTCTCTTGATCCTTCTGGATCTTTCGGCAGCCTTTGACACTGTAAACCATAACACTCTTCTGAACACATTAAAACAAAGAATTTTATTTGAAGGTACGGTGCTCAAATGGTTTGAATCATACCTCATGGGCAGATCCCAGATTATCAAAATTGCAAACTGTCTCTCTTCATCAAAGGCTGTGGATCAAGGTGTCCCTTAAGGCTCGATCCTCACGCCCACCCTTTTCAGTCTTTACATGGAACCGATGGGAACCTTACTAAAAAAAAGTCCAGGATCCATTATCACCTCTATGCTGATGAACCCCAACTCTACCTAAAGGTGTCCTCCGCACTCGACATTTCAATCCTCACCACCACCCTCAGCTCCATCCAAGAATGGATGACATCTCATCATCTAATTCTGAATTCCTCCAAAACCGAATTCCTTCTTTTCTCAACCTCTAACTCTCCACCGCCTGTTCAATAATGGATGGATAGTCAGAATTTTCTTAACATCAAACCTATCATTGTTGACAGTGCCAAATCCCTAGGTGTCATCCTGGACAAAAGACTCAACCTCCATTCCCAAATCAACACCATGGCCAAGAACGCACGCTTCCAACTGTACCTTTTTGATTTGGCGTTTCATTCCTGAACAAGACCTGAAAACTCTGGTTCAATCTTTGGTACTCTCCAGACTGGACTACTGAAATTCTCTCCTTGCAGGCCTCTCCAAAACCCACCTATCTCCTCTAAAATCCATCCTCCATTCAGCAGCGCATTTCGTCTATGAAGCTAAAAGAAACTACCATATTACACCCATACTGATTTCTCTTTGCTGGCTTCCTATTGAAGCTAGGGCAATATATAAGACTGCTTGCATCACCCATAAAGCCATACACACTCCCACCCCTCGCTACCTGACCGATAAACTCAAATTATCAGGCAGCTCCAGACCTTCACTCAATGCTGAAAATCTACTGCTCAAAACCTCCAACTTTCAAAAGGGAAAGAATTATGGTGCAATCCTTCTCAAATAATGTAACTACAATTTGGAACTCGTTACCTCCAGACCTTTGCCCCACCGCCTCTTTCCGTATTTTCAAAACAAATCTTAAAACTCTTCTCTTCCAAAGACACTTCGATCAATAATTCTCCTTGCCAAGCTCCCCTCCAGCCACACGGCCCCTCATCCTAGGTCATGACCCTGATTGTTACATGACACTCACAAGAGCTACTACGACCATCTGTCTCAATTTTGAAATTATGTATTTGTGTAACCTTAATCACTCCACCTTTTCTTAATATGTAATCTTGAGTGAATATGTAACTTGTTAATCTGTAACTGACACCACGATAAACTACTGTACATATAAGTAGTGATACCCACTACCATGTTACTCTTTTTCCTTATGTAATTTACTTCGCTCTATTGTAAAGCCCTCTGAAACCTATGGGTAAAGCACGCGCTATATAAGAACGCATAAATAAATAAATAAAGCAAGGGTTGTCTACATGGGCCAGCTAGCAGCTGGAACTCTAGGGGTAGTAATCTAGGCCCACTCTCACTGTGGCAGGACTCGGACGTAAAGGACAAAGGGTCAAGATTCAGGACAAAAATTCAGGATAGGAGGTTAAAATTCAGGACAAAACTTCGGGACAAAAGGTAGGTTTTACAGACACATCAGAGGAGGTCGCGCAATAGTATATAAGTAAGTAAATAGACAACCACATAAGTACAAGTCAAAATAGGTTTATATTAGTTTGAGACAATCGTGCATGTCACAGTTTTTCAGAATGCACAGAGCTTTGAGGAACTGTGCAGGTCTTTTTGTGGTATTTCATATGATAATAATCTATTTATATGGGTACTGAACTTGGTTGTCCAGTCTGATATTTTGTTTAAAATTCATGGTCCTGAGCAGGCATGTTTGGTGAGAGAAATGGTTGGGAAGATCTGCTCAGATAGACAGACTAGAAACTGTATACGCTGTTGAGGCATTATTGTAGGGCACAAGGAGGCACTGTCTTTTACATACAGAACAGTTCCTAATGAAATGGAAGCAAAATGCCATCATGCAGTTTTACTGATAAATCTATATAGCGCACAAATAATAATGTGTGGAAATGTGGTTTCAGCAAATATGTATCATTTGAACATCACCAAGTAAAGTGCCTTGATTGTTTTGATCCTATTAAAACTCTGTTCCCAGCACACTTCTGAATAACAAACGAGCGGCCCATTTGTGGTTTCCTAACTGCTGATATGTTTTGTAACATTTGCACAGTTTATTTACAGATATTTAAAAGTTGTTGTGTGTTACAAACAAACTGACAGCTTACAGCCTTTCTTTTCGCACCTCCTGTGTGCTATCTTAGATGATTCAAAACTCCCATCTCGCTCCAGCAGGTTCTTTAGTCACCAGATACTGGTGAACCACATCTGAAAAAAAGTGAGGCCGCTTTTATTGTTGCCTGAAAACTGCTGGATATACAAGGAACTTTGCAGTGCCAGCCCCCAGTAACAAACCCCCCCACCTTTCCAGCCTCCCAGGGAAAAGCCTGATGCCCAGTCCAGCCATTCCTGCCTTGCTACCACCCTCCAATGGTGCCCCTCATCTTCACATATACCCTCTCTCATGTGTATTTCATTTCTTTTATAGTGCTACTCATTCCAAGTATGTAGGGCAGGGTGTCGGAGTGAATTATATCACACAAATATTATATAGAGACAACGACTCATATAAATGTGAAAGACAATGCATAGGAAATGTTACTTAAGATAATGGGGGCTACAAGGTGTAATCATTCTTTCATCCATCATTCAGTCATTCACCATTCATTCCGTCCTTCCATCTGTGTGCCCATCCATATCCAAACATATTCAACCATTTGCAAACCTATCCATCATGGATCCATCCATCCATAATTTCACTCATCTATCCCCCCATCCACCCTTTCACTCATCCATCCATTATCCATCCATCCGTACACTCATCCATCCACTCTTCCACCCATCCATCCATTCACTCATCCATCCATTTACCCTTTCACCCATCCAGCCATCTTTTCACTTACTCATCCATCCACCCAGTCACTCATACTTCCATCCATTTACCCTTTCAGTCATCTATCCATCCTCCCTTTCTCTCTCCATCCCTCTTTCACTTAGCCATCCATCCTTCCATCCACCCACCCATCTACTCATCCACTCATGAATCCATCCATTGACCTATCACTCATCCATCCTTTCACTCATCCATCCATCCTTTCTCTCATCCATCCACCCTTTCACACCTTCACTCATCTATCCATCCTTTTGTCCATTTACCCTCCCTTTCACTCACTCATCCATCCTTACATCCACCCTTTCACTCATCCGCCCATCCATTCACCCTTTCACTTATCAATTCATCAATCCATCCATCGTTTCACTCATCCATCCACCCAATCACTCGCCCATCATTCACCCTTTCACTCATCCATCCTTACACTCATCCATCCATCCTTTTACCCATCCATCTGCCCTTCCACCCATACATCCATCTATTTACCTTTTCTCTCATCCATCCTTCCACTCACTCATCCATCCATCCTTTCTCTCATTATCCAGTCATTCACCCTTTCATTTATCCATTCACCCTTTCACTAATCCATCCAGCCATCCACCCATCCCTTCACTTTCTATGCAGAGTTGCAGACAGAAGAGACCCACCAAGAACTCCACCCTCGCTGTAGTTCCTAAAGCAAGGGTTGGGGTGGGGGGTGGGTTCACTATGCCCCTGCCTATAGGCAATCTAAAAAATTGGAAGTCATCAGTCATGCATGATGCACAGTGCCAGGACGTGAGGTGACTGTGACATGGTGTTGTTTCCAGGGCTTTAAGTGGTATGAAAAAACTGGGGGGTCTCTCCAAAGGAGTGTTCAATGTAATTAAGTGCGTGGCTTTAAACACCTATGCTAAAAATCTGTGCTTAGCATAGTGTGCCACCCCACTGGTATTTTGCTGCTTCTGTCATTGCATCCATATATAAAATACAACAAGTAACGTTACACCTACAAACAAGCCAGAACTATTGGCTTAGTCAATGGTTGTTAGTTGCATAAAATAAAAAAGCAGCAACCACGGCTTCATTGAATATAGTATTGAAAATGCGTCAGTTCTAAAATGATAAGTCTGTGAAAGAACTATAAACCCTTCTTTTTAACTTGTTTCACTGCCTTCTTTTCATTAACTGGATTCTCATGTACCAGCATGGACGTTTTTGTACATTTGTTTAGTACATTTCTTCCATCTGACTGAATGCCCTGCCCTAGTCCGTGTCAGGAGGAGGCCCACTACATGCAGTAACGGCCCTGACTGGCCCATTGTCATTCTGTGTGTGACAATCAGCCGCATACAGAATGACAATGGCCGGGTGGGGCTGCTCTTGTGCTCAGAGTGCAAGGCAGCCCCATCAGGGAGCTGAGGCTTCATGCAGGGGAACAGCACTGCTCCCTGCAATGCCCAAAATTCGGGACAAAAGGTGTCCGTAAAAGGGATCATCACGGACAACGGACGTGAGATCCAAATTACGGACGGTTCGTGAAGTTTACGGACAGTTGGTCACCCTATTGGTCATTGGGTGCACTGCCACCATTGGCTATGGCGTTCATTTTGCAGCGACTTACGTTAGAGCATCGGGCACGATCTGAGGCGCCAGGGTTACCACGTTTGCTTTAATGTTTGCAAAGGGTTCCTCGTCTGACTCGCGCTGAAAGCTCCAGACGTTCATTAAAATACTTGCCTTGATTCCTCCTGCATTGCGTGAGACATTTGCCCTTTTTCTGACGCATTGCAGGGACGTCTGGTACAACTATTGGCCTAATTAGCCCTGCTGGGTGATTTGAAACTCCTGTCAGCCACCTTTATGCTCCTTGGTACGGGAATGAGTGTACGGCTAATGCTGTGACGTCATTCTCAGCCCTATTCAGGATCTGAAAGAGGCTTCTAAACGTGCTAAGGGAAAGCAAGTCGCTGTTCGCCGGCGCTTTTCTCCCGGTACTGAGGGCGGGATTGGTCTTACAAGAATGCCATGGCGACGTTCTAAAAGATGCTCTGCAGAGATAACAATGTTTTGAACGCGTCGTGTTCTTGTGTTGTATCAAGTCCCCTCCTTCGATTTGCTGCAGGTTCCCTATTAAGTGCATTCAGAAAGACTGTAAAAGCCACATGCTTTTAGAGCAGCAGTCAAAACAATTTCTTTCAACAGGGTTACATCCACAGATTGCATGTAAAAAATCTTCACCTGATATATTCCTTAAAACCCTGCATGAAAAACTGACCTTCAGAGAAAGTTTTACTTACTTTTTCCTGTCTTTATTTTAAATGCACATCTGCTTCCCTTCTGCACGCCTCTTCTGTAAATAAATTTTACTCTAAATCTCATGCCAGTCTTTCTTAAGTTTTTTTAGAGATTATAACAATATTCATTCCAGCTGGCATTTGCTTCTCACATAAATACAATTTCAATTTCAGCATACCCGGTGAAATTCAGTGCTTTTTTGATCTTAAAACTGTAGGGTTTTTTTAGTACAGAAGACCTACATATAACTCCACTTCAACCTTTCTTTTTTCAGTGAATTCCAAAGCTCTTTTCTTTTGCAACGTAAGCTAAAATTGTACTACTCTACTTATGTATAGCTCAAAGTTTTTGAATTTCTATAGATTTTTTAACATAAATTGAATGGCTCTGGACTGTACATTGCCCTGCCATGCTGCCAATGATAATAATAACACAACTACTAACCCTCATACTCCTACAAGTGTGACAATTCAGACTAAGCTATAAGAATGGTTTGGGTGGCAGGTAATAGGCATGTTAATGTATATTGAATTAATAATTAAGTGTTGTTGTGGTCATCGCTAAATTAGCCAGACAAGGCCACCCGTGGCAGACTGTCACAAGCGCCAGTGTTGACAATTAAGTGCCGGTGCTGAGCACCAGAAACCACTGGCTCAAATTAAGCACTAATGTCCCACAAGTGCCAGGATGCTACTCATGTTAGCACCGACCGCTCCTGAAATTTCCACTGCCCATAAATTATTAGTTCAGGACTGGCAGCATGAAGCTGAGTCCATAATTGTAAGGTAAAAATGGTTTTAGTCCAAAAATCCAAAATCTAATATCAGATTTAATGTTCCTCCCCCTCGAGGAAAAGGTATGAAAGGTATACATTTGATATGCGTATGGACAAGGATTAAGTGTAAGCAAGATAGAAACCTCCAATTGCACGGTCAACCGGGCCTTAGAGGGCAGGGCACTCTTATGGGGCACACTGCAGCCACATGTTGTTTACTCCTGCACGTGTTAGCATAGGTCTACCAGGTTTGTTGCTGTGTGGCTATGACAGGAACAGTAACTGTAATTCCCTAATCTACAAGGTTTTCCACTGCGCATCAGTTTGCCTGTTTGAAGCAGTGGCTAATTTGTGAAAAGTAAATGCCAGGGCCCTTCTCGGGAGGCCACAGCAGCCGGTACCACCCATTGCCCAGACAGCACTGTCAATAGCAGTACCAATGGAACTACTAACTATCACACTCCTACAAATGTGAAAAATTTGCCTGGTCTAAACCATCCAAATCTATATTAATGGTGTGAGTGGCAGGTAACGTTCTTCTGAATTATATTGATTTACTAAACCCTGTTGTGGTGCTTATCTCAAGATCAGGGTGTCCATGTGATGGACTGTCACTAGAGCCGGTACTGACAATTAAGTGCTGGTGCTGAACACCAGAAACTGTACGGTTCAATTTAAGCATTGGTTTGCAGAAGGGTGATTCTCGCTGCTGGTGATCTTAGTTCACTACTGTGCGGTGTTCATAACGCCAATGCCGTGGGTTCCATCCCTGTGTGAACCAAAAGGTTCTTTGTGCAATATGCAGTGTGATATATATAATTTGTATAAAAACAGTGTAGTCGTGGTGTTTGTGGTGCGTATAAAGGAGCTAGAATGCACTGGTACCAATTAGTGGTGAAGCCATAGTGGTTGGGAGCGTCAGACAAGGGCTCATCAGCCTCAGAGTAACAGGCTACTGTTCAGAAGAATGAGTCCACCTCTCATGGTGTATGGACAGGTGGCTCCAGAACATCACGTGAGCTCCTGAAATCTAGCGGAGAAGGAGGTACCTCTTGCGAAAGGGTACAGCACCTGGTCCTTTCTAAAGTGTTAACTGGGCACCCACCAGTCGGCGATGGCGGTATTGAAACACGGCGTGGAGAGTATTGGGAGGAAGTCGGTGGCCAGGCAGGGTTAACAAAGGCAAGATGGCAAAATAACTTAGTAATAAAGCCACAAAGTAGCAGAATCGCAATTTCTTTCTGCACAATTCCGGTGGCACAAGCTGTAGCATAGAATCAGCTTTGACCACAAGCCACGTGGCTTCGGATATGAGTCTTTTCAAAAGACAAGACGCATAACTCACTATCTCTGAGGGGCGCAGCGATGCTGGAGATCACCGAATTCAGGGAACTCCCTCTGGTAGTTTCCCCAGGGATTACACAGATGGCAGGGTTCATCTGTCCAGCATAGAGATCGGCATGTTCCAACGGAACATTGTGGGGACACTTGATCTGCTGGGCTTCTCTTAGTCTTGGGGGGAGCTGTCGGAGGTCAGTAAGCCACCTCCAGCGTGGCAGAGAGTCATATGGTTTAACAATAAATATCTTCACACAAGATCGTAAAAAGGGCAATTGCCCGGACAAGGTCCTTGGCATGCCTCACAGCAGGGACACGAGGGCATACAAAGGGGTAAGAAATGGTCAGCACTGGGCGTACATGGCACTTGCAGCGGGGCCACGGGGCAACGGACACAAGACATTCAGTAGCAAGGGAAGCTTCAAAGCTGCAACCTGCCCTACCAAGATGTCTACAGAAGTAGAGCCCTCACAGCAGTTAGAAAAGTGATTTATGACAATCATTAAAGAGAGGTTATGTCTGTAAGGATGATGCATTGCAGGATTAGGCAAGTTATGTTATTAATATGCAATAATGATAAGATGTACACTGTATAACCTGCCATGAACAGAATGCGCTACATTGTAGTGCAAGATAAGCAAGAACTGAGCATTTTAATGACCGGTGCCATCATGATGTATACTTATGAAGTGAATAAAACTGCGGCTGTCCTAACACTATGAAAATGTCTTGGTGTCCATAATTAATGGGAAAGAAAGGAACGGCGGGAGGGTTCATGAGATGCTTGCACACTGGGGGTGGAGGGAGGGTTCATGAGATGCTTGCACACTGGGGGTGGTGGGAGGGTTCATGAGATGCTTGCACACTGGGGGTGGAGGGAAGGTTCATGAGATGCTTGCACACTGGGGGTGGAGGGAGGGTTCATGAGATGCTTGTACACTGGGGGTGGAGGGAGGGTTCATGAGATGCTTGCACACTGGGGGTGGAGGGAGGGTTCATGAGATGCTTGCACACTGGGGGTGGCGGGAGGGTTCATGAGATGCTTGCACACGGGGGGTGGAGGGAGGGTTCATGAGATGCTTGCACACTGGGGGTGGCGGGAGGGTTCATGAGATGCTTGCACACTGGGGGTGGCGGGAGGGTTCATGAGATGCTTGCACACTGGGGGTGGAGGGAGGGTTGGCTTTCTTCACGAGGGAAACTCTTCCAACGGAGAAAAAAATAGAGAAAACACATTTTTAGGTGAAAATGAACTTTTACACCAACATTCAACACATGCATAATTGCACACCTGTTATAATACTGCACGTGAAAATACTTTTGGTCATTTATGAGTTGCAGAGATTTCCAGGAGTATTCATAAAATGATTTCAAAAACGTAAAAGTCTGAAATATTGCAAACGTTGACCAATGGGCTCACATTTCCGACTTTTTCCCTTGAAACTTAGACGTGGATCTTCGTCACAATGTTTGCAATGACACTGACCTCAGTGTCTCAAGGTCAAGCAAAAAGTGATGTGCTGGAACTGTCTTAACCAATGTCTTTCCCGTTCCCTGTTGGCTCTAGACATTGTTTTCACGGCCCTCATGGTGTTGTATTTCTTTCCACAGACAAGTTTATCTTCTGGAAAAAAGCTGTCAAAGGAGAAAACATTTTGTGGACTTTCTCACAGTTTGTATCTTAATATCTGAATGTCACTTCAATGGCAGATGGTTGCAAAGCAACTTAAGATCTCACAGTCTATGCAGGTAGTAGTCAGACTGCAGTGGACTATATTATTTTTTAACTCAAGGGGGAATCATAAAAACAGCATGAGTCATATGGGATTAACCGCATGTAAAAGTAATCTTGACTAACAGTCAATATTATTAGCACCGTGTCAATTATTTCACAGATATATCCTAGTATCCTGGCTGTTCCTTGTTCTAAACACCTAATTCATAAGGGCTGGACTATATCTTGGGAGAGTGCACATCTTCTGGTACAGGGGCCTCACCTTTCAGATGTCACTGCTCATCTCCAGGCTAGTGCAATATGCTTAAACTCAGGGGCATATTTACAAGCCCCTATCGCCACGGAAACGTCACTTTTTGGGATGTTTCCATGGCGATAGGGGCTTTGCCTTATTTACAAGGCAGCGTTAAGCCACTTAACGTGGCTTAACGCTGCCCTGTAAATAATGCCCCCTTTCACGCTATGCCTAGCGTGAAAGGGGTGGGCAGTGGGTGTTGCCGTGGGCATTCCACCGCAACACCCATTGATTTTGACGCTGCCCCCTATTTACAAAAGCAGCGTAAATAGGAGGCAGCGCCAAAATGAAGACCAGGGAAAACCTGGTCTTCACTTGGCGAAATGAGGAGAAATGCTTTATTTCTCCTCGTTTTTTCCATGTGTGCTGCCTTGTGCAGCACACATGGAAAAAGCAAACTGCCTTGGATTGTTTATGTTCAGGAAGGTGACCCTTCCTGCACATAAAAAATCTTTTAAAAAAATGACATTTTGTAACTTCCATGTGTGCTGCACACATAGCAGTGACAAAATGGCATTTCAAGATTGTTTATGTGCAGGAAGGGGAACCTTCCAGTACATAAACAATATTCCCCTGCACACAGACACCCTTGCACCATGGTGCAAGGGTGCCTGCATTGGCGCTACACTGCAAAGTGTTGCGCCAGCGCATGGGAAAACGCAGGGCTGCCCATATTCCTGTAAATATGGTGCAGCCTTGCGTTTCTGAAGTGGCGGAGTGAGGCGTTAAGCCATGACGGCTAACGCCTCACTCCACCATTTATTTGTAAATATCCCCCTCAGTGTTTAATTTGAGCTGGTGGTTTCCGGTGCTCGGCACCGACACTTAATTGTCAACACCGCTGCTTGTGACAGCCTGCCACAAGGTGTCGCTGTTTGGCTAATTTAGAGATGACCCAATAACAGTAAATTAATAATTCAATATATATGAATAATGACCATTACTTGCCACCCAAGCCATTCTTATAGCTTTGGGGGCATGAAATAGTCCAAATTGAAACACTTGTAGGAGTGTGATGGTTAGCATTTTTTTTTTTTGCAGATTTATATAGCGCAAACTTGACCCAAAGGTATTGGAGCGCTTTACATGAGCACCGGTTACATTACACAAGGACACATTTATTTTATTTGGTAGGCACGGGGAGATTAAGTGATTTGTCCAGAATCACAGGATGTGGACGCGACCCCGAGGCTCGAACCTTGGTTTCCCAGCTCCAAGGTCGGCAGTCTAGCCCTGAGACCACATCCTCTCCCCTTGCAGTTGTGTTGTTACTATCATTGGCAGCATGGCAGGGGCAATGTGTGGTGCAAGCTCCAGTGGCCTCCTGATGAGAGCCCTGGCAGTTATGTTTTTTTTTTACAAATAAAGCACCGCATAGACTGCTTGCATTAATTGGGCCTTCTTCAGGTCTCAGTGAGCTCCCTCTCGAGGGGTGTAACTCACATGAAGACAGTACCTGCCAGAAACAATGGGGCCCAGTTCACTTAGCAAATGGCCAGATTTATTCAATCATGGATTTCAAACATCACGAGTTTGCCCTCGCAAAACAGGGACAAGAGTAAAATATATTCTAGGTGGGCAAAAAGAAAAACAATCTTAAATGCAGATACAATTTGCGGTTACATTTATTCATACCTAAAAGTACACTAAATACATGTATGAATACATAAACGGGAGTGCATATACAAAGCAAGGAATTCAACAATTGCTCCTGGGAATTTGCAGTTGTTGCAGATTCCCGAGAGAGGTTTCAGATTCTTTGTGGGATAGTCAAAAATTTACATCTTTAGTAGTCGTAAGCTTATGTCTTTGATGACTTGGGCGCTTGGTGTACGTCTTAGACAGAGAGGTTAACACCAGTTCTCCCAAAACCGAAATGAAGCTATGTGTGTCTACTTAGTGAGCCTGTGCGAATGAAAATAACTCATTATTGCGAACCAGAAACTCAGTATATTTCCCCATTGAAATCTTGCAAGGTCTGTAACGTGTATTGTGGAGAGCAGGACTGACTGTACTATGCAGGTCAGTCTCTTATTCAAACCCACTCCACGGGGCTTATTTACAAGCCCCTTGCGCCACTTTTGCGCCATTTTTAACATGGGGAAAGTGATGTACGGGTGGCGCAAGGGGCTTGTAAATAAGCCCCTACGTCTCCACAGTGGCCTCAGGGCCGGACTGGCCGGAGCGGGCACCGGGCGTTTCCCCGGTGGGCCGTGAGGTTGGGGGCCGTTTTTGTTACCGGGAGCCGGAAATATCGGCCCCCTGTAACAAAATCGGCCGAAACCGGCACTAGGAAACAGCTCGGTCGCACCCCCAGGGGGCCGGTCGAGCAGTTTGCCAGGGCCAGTTACGACTCCCAGTCCGGCTCTGAGTGGCCTGATTGAGTGTTCACTGCCGACTGCACTGAGAGCAAGCATTGGGAAATGTCTCAACATAAAAAGGCAAATTCCGACCAATCCGATTTACCTGTGCTTATTTGCACTCCCACGTGCGACGCATGTGCATCACACAGTGGCCATCTTGGTACTGTACCAAAAAGCATTCCAAGATGGGTGCCATGGGCACGCATGAGTGCTCATGCGTTACAACACATGAAGTGTGTTGCGTTGGCAGCTATTTTGACTTCTTTTACACTTTACAATTCCAACATGGCCATTTAAGATTAGTAAAGTAAAAGTAAAAGAGCATGCAAAACAGAAGGGAGTTGCCTGTTAGTGCTTGGTTCCCCATGGGCCCTCAAAAAATTAAATATAAATAAAGTGGAACTGGATTTGTCAGACCCTGTTTGGCAAGACAGGGGGCAAGGAAGAGCTCCTGGGCCTTAGTCTTTGAGGGCTGAGACTGTTTTTCTCTGATGTCCATGGGTCTGCCCTACTATGGCTCTGCAAACTGTGACAGGGTAGGTGCACTTCAAGCTCAGAACGCAACAATCACCAAGCAACGCAATAACAGATTGTCCAACCCAGTGCTTGGCTTTGTAAAAGTAAAGTACTTTAAAACACACAGAAAATCAATACTACACACACCAGGCAACAGATAAAAATATTTCACTGGTGTGGGTACTGCATTTGGTGGCCAGTAATCCATCCCCCATCCATTTCTCGAAGATTCGAGTTCTATCAGGGCAGATATCGAGCACGGATGCAGTACCCCCATAATGATTTGTGTGCTCAGTTCACTTAGTAACCCCCCACAGGTTATGCTCTCACCACAGCAGAGATTTGTCAGTGCCTCTGGTGCAGACATCTCACTCATCGAAGAAGAGGAAGCCTCTGGCTCACTCCTTCTTCTGGAAGGACGTGCACCTGGAAGGGAGTGCAGGCTGAAGTTGCTCCTGCGCTCGGACTGTGACTGCAGTTAGTAGCAATGGAGCCCGCTACTGCTACTTGGAGTCTGTGCAGGTGTGCCGGGCTCTGGCATCATCATAGGTCTCCAGCTAAAGACAGACCCGCATGTGAGCTTTAGGTGAGGTGGCAATCTGTTTCGCAGGGTCAATGGTCATGGGGCTGTCTGAATGGAGTCTGCTTAAGGCAACATGACCCGCCACACCTTCTTAAAGTAGCAGTGACACCCGCTTGGGCACAGTCTGTAGCTGCAGCAGTGCAGTCTGCTTGAGCACAGTATGTAGAGGCAGTGGAACAGTCAACTAGGCTACAGTTCATAGATGCAGCTACACAGTCGGCTTCAGTACAATTTGTTAATACAACGGCACAGCCTGCTTGGGCTTACTCTGTATATGAAGTGGTATAGTCCGCTTAACTGTACCGCTTGTCAGGAGAGACTGTGCTCACCTTACCTAGAAAACGCATATCACTCAGTCTTGCTGTGGGGACGGACTCTCACGCTTCCAGGGTCAAGCTGCTTCCGACTCTCCCTGGACAATCACAACTCCTGTATGGTTGGGAGTCTCCCTCACTCAGCTGACAGGTTGGCCCCCAGGCATTTCAGCACAGAGGAACAGCTTCTCCCTTCAAGGTGATGTCCCCTCCCCTGTGTGACGCTGGCTGGGAGGTAGACACCATCTCTGATGCACAGCAGTTCTCTAGGAACTCTTCGGAGCCCTCCCTTCCTTGGTCAAAGAGAACTTGGAACTAGAGAAGCTTGTGGGTCGGCAAATGTCACTATTATACAGTCAAAACAGACCGGGGATGTGAATACTCCCTCTGCACTTTCAGAACCGGTTTGGGATAGTTTGCCTTTCATGTGCCTTCTCCAGAAACAGCCTTTGTGTAGAGGGACGCTCCTAACAGCAGGGATGTTTCTAGCCTGGACTAACCACAAAAGAGGCACAAAGAGGTGTGAACTTTGTGCATCTGGCAATCAACAGCCATGCTGAATGGTGATCAGGAAAGAGAGAAAAGGCTGGCCTCACCCAAATGCCCCTTCTTACTCTAAACAGACTGCAGTCCAAACTTTCACCCCCACCATCTCCCAAATGGCAATACTGCAGAACGGTAATGAGCAGCCACTCTCTGCAAAAGGACCTAATCAAATTTCTAAAGGAGCTCTGTCTCCTTTTCCCTCCCAATTCAGTATCTAGGTCCCATGCCTCCAACTTTAGATATGGCGGCAATACACTTCCACTGTCTGGTAAAATAACAGGAGTGGCCCATGCAGGTAAGAGCGGTGGGATGCAGTGGGGAGGGAGGCGATGAGGGAAAATTAAATTTAAAAAAAGAAAACCACTTACCTTGTGCTACAAGAACAGGCCAGAGACTTCCAAAATTGAATCCACAGGCCTTCATTACTCTGGTTCACTTAAGTACACACTGCTTGTATTATATACACCAAATACATTTAACGCATAACAAGCACTTGCGATGTTAGCACTAGGATCTGGGTTAGCATGTAGAAGCAGAACCTTACATGAGTGGGAAAGTAGGCCTCTACTTCAGGGGCAGAGATAAAAAGTTCTGATCACAACTATTAATTCACAAAACATGGTACCCTGCCATCACTTCCCTACATGCTAACCCCACAACAGGGGCAGTAGTTCACTGTCAGACAAAAGATGGCATGGTTAGAGTGCCCCCAAGTCCATGACAAGTACATGGCCTTACTCATATCCATGAATTATGAGGCTGGGGCTAAAATCAAAAACCAGGACACCAAATACGGTATCCGGGCTTTTGATTTTGGCCCCAGCCTCATGCTAATAAAGTGTGTACTTGAAAGGCTTTGACTGTCCCTTGATCTGAGTAAGATCATGTACTAGTCCTGGACTGTCGGGCACTGAGGGCAGGGTAACATGGCTGTACTCCATGCAGCCAGGGGACATTGCAGCCTCAACAAAAAGAGTGGGGGATTGAACAAATGCTGGTTGCAAGCCTTCGCACACTAAAACCAGACCTGTCAACGTTGTCAATGCTTACTTCTCTTCTGTCCAATTGCACTCATCTGTTCTACAAATGAATAGTGCTTTATTCATCAGAATGGGAGAGCCTGTACTCAGAAAGCTTCAGGCAGACAGCAGTTTCGTTGGCAGACAGCAGCAGCATCTGCTCGCTTCCGCAGCATACATGAGTCTACAAAGCATGGGCAGCAGCAGTGCTGAGTGTGAGTTGCTGTGACCCATTCATTTTCAAAACCATAGGGAGGTCTGGAAGTGCAAAGAATTTAAAATCTTGATGGAGTTGCTTGCCATGCTCCTGAGATTAAAAATTCCGCAGCAATCATTGAAAAACGCATTAGCCTACCATAAACCCCTCAATTGTTTTAAGTTAGTTTAGCTACAATCACGTCAAAGTAGTAATTTTATATAATTTTCCAAATGTATTCACTAATGAAAGCATTTTTATTCTCAGCATTTGCATTAGGGGTGCGCTGAAGTTCACCTGAGGATACAAATGCACAACTGAACGTCTTCTGTTCCCTCAAGAGTCACAAACCCATACCCCACTCCTCATGGTGTTTAGTGGACCGTTGATACATTCATGCCTGAAAGCTAACAGAGACATGTACAGATCCAAGACAGTGCGGTGTCGTACATTTGCCAGTGTGCAGAAGGATTTTTCCAGTGCTTAATTTGTAAAATAATAAGTGCCAGAGCCCTGACCAGGAGGCCACTGCAGCTTGCACCACTCATTGCCCCGTCATTGCTGCCAATGACAGTACCAAAACAACTACTAACCATCTCTCTCATCTGCAAGTGCGACAGTTCAGATTATTCCAGGTCTCCAAAGCTAAAGGAATGGCTGGGGAGGCAGGTATTAGTATTTTGTAATGTATATTTTATTAATAAACAATTGTTGTTCTGCTCATCTCTAAATTAGATGAGCAGCGCCACCATGTGGCAGACTGTACTAAGCGCGGTGTTGACAATTAAGTGCCGGTGCTGAGCACCGGAAACCAATTGAGTGCCGGTGCTGAGCATGGAAACCAAAGCATGGCTCAAATTGAGCACTGGATTTGTCTAGTTTGCAGGAAGTGTACGACTCACCGCTCTTGCGGAGGATATGCATGAAGATGTGCAAAGTTGAGCTATGGGTGACGTCGCCTACAAATGTCTTTTTGTTGCAACTTCCGACAGGAGCATCCCAGACCCGACTAGTGTGGGTGTTTTTATGTATGTGTGTGCAGGGGCAGCAGACATAAATGTGCCAAGTAGGGAAGATGACAGTGGGAGAAGGGGTGCGTGGGGTGGACCGATATACAGCTCTCCATGGATCACTGGTGTAACGAAACTTGAGGGGGCCCCCCTGCAAGGTATGTGGAGAGACCCCCTCCAGACTCATTAAGGAGCTCTCCGGGCAGAGTACTGTGCTGAGGGGCCCCCTGTACCGTGGGGGCTACAGGGTCTTGTGTTACGCCACTGCCATGGATATACGCCCCTTGGTGTACATGGCATTAGCTGAGCAGCGACAGTCTCAGCATCAGGGCCCCTGCACTGGGTGTGCAGTACCCTCAGGATTCCCTTCTGAAAGAGGCATGTGAAGAGCCTATTTGTGGCTGTATGACGAGCTGGGACCATAGAAGTAATTCAGTCGACTAAATTGCTGCTGAGGATCAGCATATAGCCTCATTGCAACATTGACTCAATATGTTTACATTCCAATGTCAATGGAATAAGAAAATTCTAGAAGGGCAGCGGCAGCACAGGTTGTTCCTGTGTTGTGAAAGAGCAATGCAACTATTGCAGGCACTGTGTAAAACAATGAAACCGTAAAAAGATAGTCCAACTTTGGCAAATCCTTTTAAGCATATTGAAAAGTCAGATTAACATAGGTGTCGGGGTTTAAAGGTAACTAAAAAAGTCCTTTCACAGGATTTAAACACACACCCTGTATTTCACTCACTGAACTATGTCCAGCTTCCCGGTTAGGTCAGCTCCCCGACCCACCATAGTTCACACAAAGTACTCTAGCATTTCAAAAAGAGATATCGCACGATGTACAGGTTAACAATGAGTTTATGTGGCCTTGATAGGACTATTCCTGTCATATCCTTGGCCTAAGCATTTTAAAAATGTAAAATCTATATGTCAACTTGAAGCAATAATTCGTAATTTCTGTTTGAAATATCCGGAGCAGCGCGAGGAAGCGCAAGTTTTAGGTTAATACATAATTCTTAGCTTCAGAGACTTTCTGAAGCAAAACAATCAGCTATTCCTGCTATGACTCTAAATCAGTGGTCTTCAAACTTTTTAATGCCCCCGCCCCCCCAGTGAAGAAAAAAAATCACCAGGCACCCCCTCAAAATGTTTCACAATTATTCTTTTAAACTGCCCATGTTTAAATATGTCTAGACTTATTTAAACAATGTAGTTAAGTTCTGTTAATATAAAAAAATGCAATAAAAAACATGATTGCCAGACATACTATTCTGGTCCGGCAGGCCTTACTAGTGTGTAAAAGTATCCACAGTGTGATTATTAGAAATGAGGTGGGGGGGTTTGAAGAATATTTGGAGTGCCTTCCCTTTTGACACCTTCTCCCAGCCAGGATATAAATGACAAAAGATGTTAGTGATGGCCCATTACAGAGTGGCTTAGTGTGGCTCGTTTCTGCCCACCCCCATCTCCTTCTGCTGAAAGCAAAGCACTGTTATCAACATAATGCTTCTTTTGGCCAGAGCATGGCGGACCCCCGGGATCACTTGCGGGCCCCCTGAAGACACCTGCTCTAAGTGGACACACTTTCACATAGGGTGGGAGTAGGACCTGCTGCATAATTTATAACAATGCACCTCTATATAGATTAGTAATTTATGTGCAATAAGTATGGGGCTATTTTTTAAGTTAAAATCATCTCTTCTGCTGTGTAAATTTCTCGATCACCATGAATCAGGCCCAACTAAACCAGTGACTTGTGCAGTTTCCGCAAATGTGAATTTCTCCAATCTAGAAATGTCAGGTATTTTGCACTTTTCACTGCTCTACCTTCAAGGGGTAGTGTGTGTTCGCAGGTTAAACATAGATGTAATATGGGGATAACAAGAGACTGTGATTTGACAAACGCTAACAGAAATAAATGATATCAGCCGGACGGGGTCATATGTAGGTTGGACAAAGGCACCAGCGACATATGTGTACATGTGTACACGACCTGTGTGAGTGGATTGCCGATGTATGTCTGTGTGTGGGGTCTCTATTTGCACACAGGGGTGTGTGTGTGGTGTGTGTGTGGTGTGTGTGTGGGTGTGTGTGTGTGTGAGGGGGGGGATGTGGGTGTGTGTGTATGGGGTGTGGGTGTCTTTCTTTGTGAGTGCTGGTTGTTCCATAAGTGTGGGTGGGCCGATTAGTGGGAGGTGAGCAGGGGGCAGGCTGTGGACCATACCAGTAGACAGACAGTGATCACCAGGTCAGCCGTGGTGGAATGCTATTCCCAGTCGCCAGCCTGCCACAGATGCTATGTGCAGAGGCTGAAGTGGTGCCTCGAACTGCCACCAGTGGTAAACCGTCACCACTGCATGGGGCAGCCAGGCGGGGCAGAGGCTGAATTCCTGAGGCCACGGAGACCCTATCTCTAAACTGTAGGAGCAGATAGTGGCTGTCACACATCTTAGAGCTTCAATGTGTACAGCGCCTCAGCTTGTCTCCTTCCTGAAGTGCATCAGTATGTTCATCTCCTTTGGCCGCAGGCTTGCCAGTGCAGTGGGGTGACTCAGGCTCTGGATCGCAGTAGTACCTGCAGTCTCCTGTAGAGTGATGGCTTTTCCACAGAGGGCGGCCTGTTGTTTACTTACTCCGACCGCCATGCAGGGGCTCTTCAAGGAGTGTTTGAGGTGTGACACCCACCAAATAAATGCATTCTTGGCTTGGTCTCAGTGCAGGTTTTTCTCGTCATGAGCTAAGAAAGAAAGACAAAACAATGACCTTTGATGTAAACAGGAGAGAGAGAAAGACAGAGAGACCCATCTAGTAACTGAATTTCAAAATGTGGAACTACATAACCTGGAATAAATACCGGCTTGCCTGCTTGTCCAGCAGGGCTGATTGTGTGATCCTAGGCACATATTTTATTTCATAGAGCCTCCTTTTTCTTTATTACATATGAGTGCACTTTTAAATACGTGAGTTCAGGATGCACACTGTACTAGCACCTCATCAATTGACATAACAGACTATAATATTGCTCCACCTATAATAAGAATCTATGCTACGTTTATGGTTTACATGACTACTGACTTGCCTCTTAGTTCACTAATGGCCTTGTCACTGGAGGGTGAGCCATGAATGTTTCTAAAAAGTATAACTTTTAATAAATGTCTGTCCATGCAGTGATATAGTCTGATGTACTAAGGTGAAACACTTCTGCACGTTAAAGAAATACACTTTTTTGACTTTTGAAGAGATTGTATCATATATTACATTAAGTTTGTTGCACGCTATTCATGCCAGATATTTTCATGACTTGGTTCATACACAGATCCTTAGAGCCAAGCCAGACTCATGGCTCGGCACACCCTTTTAATTTGCCTCGGGCTTAGTAGGTGGGGCGGCCGTCACATGGTATGTAAAATGAAAGGTCTAGAAACATGGAGCCCTGCCCACATACACTTATTTGACAACTCTACCACCAAGGCTTCTTGTAACAGAGATGAAGAAAAGTGTGTGCACTGAAAATACATTTAAAATAAGTGAGCCCAAGGCAGGGACTCCAATCCGTTGTGTGGTATGTGACTGTAGTCATGGGTTTTCATGGAGAACTACCAGGTGCAGGTGGGATGTGCAGGCGCTTAGCTTCAATGGGGAGTGACACCCTTCAAGTGCATTCTTGGTTTGGTAGTTGTGTCTGGGGTCCCTGAGCTGGGTCTGCTATGACTGCCGGGTTTTCTCATCATACTCGTTTCACTAAGAGGTTTGAACTTTTTCAGTTTTTTGATCAGGATATTCAATATATGTAGTGACCGATTTACCAAAAAAGTAGAAATCTGCACCTGCAGAAGTACTCCTTGAATGAGTGCACATTTACTACTTTTTGGAATTCACAAACATTGGAGTAGTATGCTTGGAAAGCTGTGCAAGTCTCAAATTTCCAGGCATACTACTGGCAGTCAAACACCCAAAAAGTGAAGGAATGCGGGCATGCAAATAGTCTAATCTGTGTCAATTGCTGGGGATAGCATTCCAACCCATCGTTTTTCGCCCCATTGTGCCAGTCTAGACAGAGGCCCACCTAATACAAATTAGTAGTGACACTGCTCCTCATGAGGACAGTCCATCCCGAACCTTGGTCATCTTACCCCTCCACCTGCAACCCACTTCTGTTTTAGTTGGGAAATCTGAGCTTCATACCCCCTCAATGACTAAGCTACGCCCCTGTGACCATGACTTGGAGTTCAACTTAGGGAGTGAGTGATTCTGACACGGTTTACCCCACGGGCTGTCACCTGGCACTGCCATAATTCCACCCATCACCAAAGCCTCTCATAGTCTCTTGCAGGCCGGAGAAAGCACCAGACCCATGATGGGGTGTGAGGAAAAGAAAACCAGGCAAGAAAGTGAATGCAAGAAATGAGAGAGGGGGAGATAAGAGAAACTGATAAAATAAGAGGATGTGAGAGAGACTGTTGCAAAAGGAATACCGATGGAGAGAGGGAGATAAAGAAAGGAAGGAAGAAACAAAAGAAGGGAAAAGAAACAAAGAGAGACATAAATAAATGAATTAGTGGATGAATACATTGGGGAAGCATTTGATGAAGAGGACCTACATAAGGCGAGAAAGGGCAACAAAAAGAGAAAAACAGGAGGAAGGAGAAGGAAATATCTGTCAGCCTTCATCCATTATGATAACTAACCTATTTCGGCTCTGCCATTTCACGGGTTTGCTGCACAGCTCACACTGCTGGACACTGGGTCAGCAACTAGCACAACAAACAGCTGACCACTATACTTGACCGCATGGCACCAAGTTATTTCCTCCTCTAGTTATAGAAAAGGTATTTGTGAGGGTAATATGTGAGTAGGAATGTTATCCACAATCTAAGAGTTTATCCTTACATAAATAAACAATATTATTTATGGTACATCTTACATATCTTAAGGCTATAGGATGTGGTTTCCAAATTTCTAGTTTTTACAGTTCTTCCTTTAAGTTGCTGTTGAGACCGGAATTTTCTTCTCTCTATCAGGAGGTATTTGGTCTCTCAAAAAACCCCAAGTAAGTAGTAGCAATAAAAAAAGTGTCTCCTCCTTTCTCTTACTTCTTTTTCTCTAATCCGAAAAGGTTCCTTTTTAGGTTATCTAAAAAATCCTTTAGGGCAACTTGATTATTAAAAACAAGGCTTCCTTTCCCCATTGGTCTTTCTAATTAAAAGTATTTATTGCATCTCTCAATTAGTCACTTTCTCTCCACTGGGATGAATTTAAATTGTAAGGCAACAATAGAAACTAAGATAAGGTTTTTACTTTTTCCTATTCATCTATCCATTTCTCTTTTCCCTTCTCTCAGTTAAGCACTTCCTTGCTCTTAGAAACGTGCTATTTTGCTGGCTGTTTTAATCCTATCTCATTATTAATTTCTTTCAGCCAAGCACTTTTCTCATTCACTGTAGTAAACCGCCTAGTCCTGCCGCCCCCGGCTTGAGAATGTGCTTATTCATCCCCTCCCACCTGGAGGAGTGCCCACTTCCTCATTACTTGTCTGCCCAGGAACCATCTTTGGGCTGTGGAAGAGGGCAGATGTCCTTCTCCTGGTGGAGAAAGGGTATCTTCAGTCCTCATCGATCTCCTCTTCTGAACTCCTCTTGGGGCCCCATGGTCAAGTGCCCGTAACCGGTCTCCCTTGTCGTGTCATTCGGATTCCCCCTCTCCCCCTTATATTTGTGATCCCTCTTCTCGAGTTCTGCTCCTTTTTATGAAGCCTTTCTGAGTCTTCCATGCATCTGCACACCGTTGGTTGCTGTCCTCTGGGTTGTGTTGGAAGAAGGGAAATGATGGACTATTTCATCTATTGTTGACTCCAGACTAGATTATATAAACTCTTTCTCATGTTGCACCCAACTACCTGATTCAGAAATTAAATAATACAGAAACAAGCAGCACACATGGTATGCAGAGCACCTAGATTTACGCCTTCTGCTTCTTTGATGCCCTATTAGAGACCAATCACATGTAAAAATGGATGCACTGCACATAATGTGTAACTCGCTGTGGTTCACACGAAAACGGATCACTTACTATCTACCGTTCCACCAATACTTTGTGCTCTTCCTCAGACAATCTTTTTGCGAACCCCAAATTCTACAAAAGCAGACTCAGCAGGCAGATTTTCACCTTCAAATCTACTAGATTGTGGAATTCAATGGTAGCCGGTTTACAATCCATTAAGTGACTAAATAAATTTAGACTCAAATTACAAATGTAGGTGATTTCACAATTGCTCTAATCTGATGGACAACCTTTTCTTCTTATTTGTATGTACTAATATGTCGATTTTTTGCTTCATCTTTCTTGCACTGCCAAGAAACCTATGGTGTACAAGCATCTTACAAATCCACTCAACATTGAATAAAATACATCTGCAGTGCGCTGTAGCATCACTGCAGTAGCTATAGATTTGTTGTCACCTAAATATGAACTTCAATAAGTGCCAACATTTGTAGAAGCACAGTTGAGGTGTTATCATTATTTCCCAAATCCTCTGTGTATTGGAGTTTATTTGGATTTCGTTTTTTGCTAAATGCAAACTATGGATTACACCAAGATCTTTTTGACTGGGGAAAAATGTTTGCATTGTTCAGCATTCCGTCCATCATTTGTTCTTTTTGTATCTGTCACCCCGAGTAAGACGGATATGCCCAGACGTGGGCCTTGTGCTGTCGATGCCACTGGAGTCAAGCTAGCCTGGCTGATGAGGGGTGATACCCCGAAACCAGTCCCAGGATGCTTGTATCCGGTCCAGGGAGGACCTGGCCTGCCAGTTCGTGCTGGACTGTTCTCTTGAGGAGCAGGGTCAAGACTGATTTGCAGATGGCTGGGGTGGCATGGTAAGCAAAATAACGATGGATTAAACCCATATCTTTGCGACGGGGTCAATATTTGCATTGTTAAGCATTCCATCCATCATTTATTCTTTTTGCTTTTGTTGCTCTATGTGCAAATAACACCATTACAAGATAGCTGCCACTTTACTAACAGGACCATTCCTCCTGCATACCCCAACACCCTCTTTCTAATATGAAATATAAATGTATATGGAACCCTTGGCACATGTTCCATACTTTCAGAAGTCTTTAGAAGGGTACATTTTAGTGAGGGTGGGGCATATCCTGATGCTGTATTATTCTTGAATTGGTGTCAGCACAGCTCCCAGCTAACCCTGGGCTCCAGAAATCAAACAAAGTTTTCCACTTTTGAGCAGGATCCTGATGGAATTAATTATCAAGCAGTTGGGTTCAACAGTCCCATGTACTGGAGCTCTGCTGGCACTAATCCAAGAATAATACAGCAGCAAGACATGTCGCCACATCCCCACTAAGAATTACCCTTCTGAAGAATGCTAAAAGTATGAAACAGATGTCAAGGTTTATCAAGCGCTGGGCTGCACTTAAACATGGAAGAAAGCACTTTATATCGAGTGAAAGACTGTTTGACTACATGTACCAGCAAGCAATGGGAGGACTCCAGCAGTCTTGCCAGGGTGCAACACCATACCTCGTCTAAAGGGGTGGAGACACACAAATAGACAGATATTTTAACCCAGCATTGGTGAATCCAATCTGGGCGGACATCTCCACCCAGGCGTTGGCAGGAATCTCTGCACATAGATTTTACTTTGTGAATTGGGCCCATTTTTTTTAAAAGTGAGTTTACTTTTTGTGGCATCATTCTCAGCTTTTATTGCTGCACTGTGTTGTGTGAAATATCACTCAGATATGCTGCTGTTTTTCTGTTTTGGCTGCCTTGCGCCAACGCACACACCCTAGGACCAGAGTACAAGGGTGTGCGTGTGATGTCAAACATAGGTTTTGTACTGGAAGGGATCCTTCAAGACAAAATATGACGCTTAGACATAATTTAGTTTAAAACTTTTCCAAATTTGTATGTGTACTTTACAGTGCAGCACACATGCAAAGCTGCAAAAGGTTTGAGAAAAGAAACCTTGTCTCAAACTTCACATCTGCCTGTAGAAGGCATTAATATTTTGGAACAAAGTCCTCCCAACCTTTGTCAGTAGATAGAGATTTGCGCCATAATATATGGAACGTCCCTTCATGCAAAGTAGCACAAAGCACTACTTTGTGTTACTTTCTGACTACTTTCCAACACTAATCAGGATTTGTGCTGGAAAGTAAATCCCAATTGTTTTATTTGTTATTCTAAAAACAATTGAAAAGAAGCATTGTTTATTAAAGAGTGTGAAAATATATTTTAACAATCCTTAGTGGTACTGCTAATGATTTATAGAGCGAATCAGAATTTTTGAAGTATGTGTCTAAGTGCTGCAGGTTCCCAGGATAAAATAAATATATCCATGCTTGCTTAATTTCACCAGCAATAGTTTTCTCAGCACCAACCGAAAAATAAAGGTTTGAGAGAAACAGTCACTTTAACTCCATTAGGGGCAAAATGCCTTCTCAAAGATTACACTAGCCTGCTCTGCAGCCACCCCATTTTTGCTAAAGCTGTAACAGTGTTTATTCTTACGGTGTCTGGAGCACTTTCTTGTGAAAGAAACATAAACTGAAAATGTCATTTTTTTACTATCCAGTCCGTATAAAACCCCAAATTTAAAAGAGGCATCATCTCAGTACCGATTTAATTTTTTTGTAGAGGTTTAGAAACACACATGTGAAGAAAGAAAGACCAGAAATCAGGAGAAAGCAGGAGGTAAGCCATACATAAGCAAAGCTCCCTGACAGTTAACCCATGGGTAACTTTGAGATGCACCAACAGACAATTAAAGCATATATTGGAGAGCGAATATAGGCAGGAGGACTTTACCCCGAGGGCCTCATTTATGAGAAGCTTGCATCACGTTTGCACCACGCAATGTGGTACATGCGTGACGCAAACCTCTAAGTCAGATTTTTGAAGCCACGCAAAGTCACTTTGCATGGCTTGGAGTGGCATCAAACATCTGAGGTAACGCAACACAGCGCAAATTGCGTTACTCTGCCCTGGGTAGGCATTCCATGGGCATTGCATGGGTGTTCCCACCCAACTCCTATCGATTTTGACACATTCCCAGATTTACAAGACCTTGTAAACCTGGGGATGCGCCAAAAACGCACACCTTTCCAGGGGAGGCGCAACGAGGAGAAATATCTCTATTTTTCCTTGTTTCTTCCTCTTTCCATACGTGCTGCATTCTGCAGCACACATAGAAAGAGAAATATGCCTCCAGGATTGTTTTTTTACAGGAAGGTGCCCCTTCCTGCACAAAAACAATCATGCATACAACACAGGCACCCTTGCAGCATGGTGCAAGGGTGCCTTTGTTGGCGCTAGGCTGATAAAAGGGCGTCATGGCAAGGGAAAGGACAGGAATGAGCCTTATTGCCCTAAATACTGCGTATCCCTGCCCTTTCCCTGTCACGCAGTGCAGCACAACAAGTTGACTTGTTACACTGCACTGCGTGACTACCTCAAAAATTAGGCCCCAAGTGTCTTTCGAAAAGAAGTTTTGAAATCTTTTTTAGAAGTTGGTGGTACGGCAAGGGCTCAAGCTTGGGTCGAAGGAAGAGTGTTCTAAATTCTTGCGGCACTTTAAGAGAATGATTGATTTCAGCCACACCACGCAACCCCCCTGGACGGACCACCACTGCGTACATTTCAACGTCGACAGACCCACCACCCCCAAACCTGCACCGCGCCCGCCAAGAAGGAACTGGAGCAAAATCACTGAAGAACAGCTCAACTCAGTCCTCAACCGTGACGCCCCTACCACCTCGACCAACGCCAACCTAGCAGCTAAAGAACTCCACAACTGGATCTCCAACTGCGCGGACGAGCTCGCACCTCTACGCTACCCCGACATACAGTGCCCCAGGAAGGCCACCTGGTTCACCACTCACCTCCAAGAATCCAGACGCACCTGCAGACGTCTCGAGAAAACTGGAGAAATAGCAAAACGCCAGAAAATCACACCACCTACAAGAACGCCATGACAGAATACCACCAATGCATCAGATCCACCAAAAGGGCCTTCATCCAAAACAAGATCCTCGCCATCTCCAGCAACTCCAAAGAACTCTTCAGCATCCTCCAAGAATTCACCAAGCCCCACAGCGATACCACGGACAACACCCCCTCCCAGGACCTCTGCGACAAGCTCGGATCCTACTTCCACTTGAAAATCAAGGGTCTCTATGACCACTTCAGCGACAAGACTTCTGACTCCAAACCCTAAACCACCTCCCCCTCCAACAACGACAGCCAGCCTACCATCTCCTCCTGGACCCCATTCACCACCGAAAACACCACCTCCACCATGAAAGGCATCCTCTCAGGGGCCCCCTCGGACCCATGCCGCCGCACATCTACCACCTTTCCCAACGACTGGAAACGCGCAGAAGTCAGACCCCTGCTCAAGAAGCCCTCAGCAGACCCCACGGACATGAAGAACTACCGACCCATCTCCCTCCTCCCCTTCGCGGCCAAAGTCACGGAGAAAATAGTCAATGCCCAGCTCACAAAATTCATCGAAGAAAACTCCATCCTCGACCCCTCCCAATCCCGATTTCGCAGCAACCACAGCACGGAGACTGCTCTACTCGCCGCCACAGACGACATCCGCACTCTCCTCGACCAAGGACACACCACAGCCCTGATCCTACTCGACCTCTCCGCAGCATTCACACTGTCTCCCACCGCACACTCACCGCCAGACTCCACGACGCCAGCATACGGGGAACTGCACTCAACTGGCTCCGCTCCTTCCTCACAGGCAGAACCCAAAGGATCAGACTGCCATCCTTCCTCTCTGAACCCACGGAAACCAACTGCGGAGTACCCCAAGGATCGTCGCTCAGCTCCACCCTCTTCAACATCCACATGGCCCCCTCGCCGCCATCGTCAGACAGCACGGACTCAGCATAGTTTCCTACGCCGACGACACCCAACTCATCCTCTCCCTCACCAAGGACCCCGCCATAACCAGAATCAACTTCCAGGAAGCAATGAAGGACGTCGCATCCTGGATGAGCAGAAGCTGCCTGAAGCTCAACTCGGAAAAGACAGAGGTCCTCGTCCTCAGACCCTCCCCCTCTGCATAGGACAACACCTGGGGGCCAACCGCCCTCGGCAGCCCTCCCACCCCGACAGACCACTCTCGAAACCTCAGAATCGTACTCGACTCCTCCCTCTCCATGACCCGACAGGTCAATGCCGTCGCCTCCAGCTGCTTCAACACCCTCCGCATCCTCCGAAAAACCTTCAAATGGATCCCCCCCGAATCAAGAAAGACCGTCACCCACGCACTCATAACCAGCAGAATGGACCACGGAAACGCCCTCTACGCCGGGATCAACAAGTCCCTGCTCCGCAAACTCCAGACCATACAGAACACTGTAGCCAGACTCGTCCTCTGCATCCCTCGACAAGAACACATCACCCAACACCTGCGGAACCTCCACTGGCTCCCCGTCGAGAAGAGAGTAACCTTCAAGATACTCACCCACGCCTACAAGTGCCTCCACAACACCGGACCCCCAATACCTCAACAAGAGAATCACATTCCACGTACCCAAGAGAAACCTCCGATCCGCCGACCTCGCCCTCGCCGAAACCCTGCGCATCCGCAGAGCCAGAACAAGTGGAAGAGCCTTCTCGTACATCGCAGCCAAAACCTGGAACAAGCTCCTGATCGACATCAGACGCGCCCCATCCCTGAACATCTTCAGGAAGACACTCAAGACCTGGCTCTTCGACTGAGCGGAGCTGCTTCTCACCCCCCCCCAGCGCCTTGAGACCCTCACGGGTGAGTAGCATGCTTACAATTCCCTGATTTATTGATTGATTGATTGAGTCATGAATTGCTCTGATTGAAGGTGCCTTTGTCAGCAAAAAATGTTTAGGAAATCGTCTTCAATAGAAAACAGAAAGACGCGAATGCCTAGAGAGCGATAGTTAGTTTCTTAACACGACGTGGCTTGATTCACAAATCCCTGGCTTTGCACCTCTTACTTAGAATTACTGCTATGTTTGAAGCAAACTTCCAGCTTTCCTGGCATTCGCATAGGAGTCCAGAAGTGCCCAAGTCAATCTACGACAGTCACATATTCCTTTTGCAATCAGATTTGTAAAAAGTACGCATGCTAATTTTGCACCTGGTGTAAACTTCAGTGGAAAACTGACACAAATATCCACTTGCAGTTCACTTTTTCCAGGTCGGTTCTTTATAGAGAATATATTTGTTTTTCGTGGATAAGGTATGGTACAAGAATATCATGGCCTAAACATCGCCTGAAAATACTGTAGCATAAATATTGTTTACGAAAATATTGTATTATTGGAATTAATAATAGAAAATCTACATCCTCTGGCACGATATTTTTGAAAATAATATTTAGGCCACAATATTTATGTCAGATGCTTTTGTTTTTATCAATATTCTGACATACAACTATACAGTGCTTAATTTGTAAAAACATATGTGCCTGGCCCTCTAGAGGAGGCATTGCAACTTAAACCACCCATTGCCCCGGGGAGCTCAGACATAGACAGTACCAGCACAACCACTTGCCATCACGCTTCTGACATTTCAAACCATCTCAGGCCCTCAAAACTATAAGAATGGCTTAGGCAGGGGGCGGCTCCTCCATGTGGGCGGAGGAGCGTGGCCCCACTGCTTTCTCGCAGTGCGAGAAGCAGGAACATAAAATGGTATTATGAATACCATTTTATGTTTCTGCTTCTCGCACTGCGAGAAAGCAGAAAGAACGGTTTGGTTGCGGCGGGAGGGTGGCCCGTCCTGCTGCAGGGAAGGGGAGGAGTGGCTTGCCCACTGTTGTGGGCCCTGACTGTTTGGTCGGCCCCAGGGCCTACCAAACCAGTCATACGCACTCTCCTGTTTTCTCCATGTAGGCTGCACGCAGCCTGCATGGAGAAAACAGCCTCCCCATAGACGCCTGTGCGGTCGGCGTCCCAGCCAATCACAACGCTGCCAATGCAGCATTGTGATTGGCTTAGGGGAGGAGAGGGAGGCTGCCTGCTTCCTGGGACTCGGAGAGCAGAGAGAGAAGGAGACGAGGGACCGGAGGCGAAGGTAAGTTACATTTTTTTCTTTGTGAATTAACCCCCTCCCCCCCGAGCGACCCCTCGCCCCCCACCCCGAGTCATGCCGGCCGCGACTGGGCTTAGGCACAGGGATTCATTATTTTTAATGCATATGGGATAAATATACAACTGTGTTGTGGTAATCTCTACATTGACAAACAACGCCACCATGTGGCAGACTGGTATAGCTGCCGGTGTTGCCAATTAAGTGCTGGTGCTGAGCACTTTAATCCACGGCTCAAATTAAGCACTGACTCTGGAGAGACTTGTTACCCTGCACCACTTTTACATATGGCGGGGGTCGTTCTTGTTGCCATCCTAGAAATATATTTTCACCTGTTCTTGGCCAGAATACAGTTGTATTCTGGTCTGCAGATAGTGGAAAACTATCTGCAGGAGGTAAGCAAATACTTAATGTTACATGTTTGGTCTGTCCACCTCCATTTTAAACAGGGTCAAATAGAAAAGCCCACAAATGCGTCCTTAAAACATTTGAGCCTTGATTACAAGTTGAGGTATTATTTATTGCACATTATAAATAACGATACTACGGGGTACGCTATTTATCGTGTGCGATAAATAATACGTATCATGAGTTTGTGGTGAATAACATGCGGATTTTAATATTTAAAGCACCAAAATCTGCATGGTACGGCAATAACTACAATTTACCTTGTTAAATTCACGCAGGTTTAACACAGCTGAGGTATTTAACGCGTCTGATATCGAATGTGTTAAATAAAGCCAAACTCATAATTCCGACACGTGCACAAACATGGGTTTACGCAATGGTCAGAATTTACCGGCCCACTCGTAATCAAGGCGTTAGGGTCCATATTACAAACGTGGCAGATGTCCTGTAGGCCATGTAATAAGTACATTATCCTATGGCACTTATAATACCGCACCTGAGATATCCGTCACATTTTGACGGAGTATCCAGTCCACCAAACTCTTAATAAGGCCTATAATCTGCAAAGGCATAAATCCTCCAAACTGACAGAATTTCGGTGTTCACAAATTTATGCGCACAAAATGGTTTGTGAATCCTCAGACACACTGAAATTACTCTTCTAGCGTAGATGGGTGAAATCATTTAACATTCCACACATATACCTTGAAATTTATTGCAGGTTTTTTCTATCTGGCCGATACATTAAGGCGATGTTGGACGTTCTTCAAATCTACTAAATATAATGGTACCTTTTTTTTACTTAAATGTCAGAAACACCACTAATTGAACAAAAACAATTACTGCAAATCACTTTGTTTTGCATCAGGGGGCCTTTCAAACGAGCACAGACTTCAGAAGAGAGTAAATTGTGCTCGTTTTCGGGAAAAAGCCTGCGAGAGATTACTGTGATAAATCACAACACCGTACACGGTTATCTTTGTAAGAAGGCCTTCGTGCTCGTTTCTGTGTGGGTTCTATAAAAAGCGCGCTCTGCCTCTTGCGTTTTTTTCTCACGACTAAATATAGCGCCTGATTCAGACCGGCGGGCGTCACTGGCGTAGCAAGGGGGGCCCCCCCCCCCCCCCTGTTCTTAGGCGCTCGGCGGCGGCGGCGGCAAAAGGCAGGGACCGCCACGGGCGGCAGAGTGCCTAGCTACGCCACTGGCGGGCGTGCTCTTCAATTACAGCGAATAGTGCCACGTCTGTGAGTGCGGATTCACATGAGAGCGCCATTGTCTGCTCGTGGAGCGCTCACAACAGACACTAATGGCCTCTCCGCCCTCGCACTCTGTATGGGAGCTCACCGCAAACCTCGCGTTACTTTTTATCTTTTACAGCTTCCACTCGATGACAGAGATATACCATATACACGCAGATCCTTAGAGTGTTTCTCTCTATTGTGAAGAAGGACAGGCCATGGCATTTAAGGGGTGAATCCTCGAGTGGGACCTTGATGTTCCCCACCATCGACAATTGTAATAAACAGTAAATTACAGGACGCAGATGTGCATGTATGTTTTATACTGAGCCGTTTGCATGTCTGTGAGTTTTAAGAAATGTATTTAAATATAACTGAGAGCCAAGGGGTTACATCTGTGCAGTGAGAAAAAAGCATGTTGAAGAGTTCTCATAACTATCAGCAGAGTTGTCTATGTAAAGTCATTGTAATATGCAAGCTGTATGGAAGTAAACAAAGAACAAGTTACTTACCTTCTGTGACATGCTTTCTGGTAAAGCCTCTATGTAGCCGCAGATTCCTCACCTTTTG
This sequence comes from Calotriton arnoldi, assembly GCA_963921515.1. NCBI lineage: Eukaryota > Metazoa > Chordata > Amphibia > Caudata > Salamandridae > Calotriton > Calotriton arnoldi. The sequence goes on from CAWUFW010000510.1 coordinate 342,541, forward strand.
AATATTCCACAGGTGTCAGACTGGGTCCGGAAACTTTTCAGCAGTACCTCTATGCGTCAGTAGGTGGCGGTGCACAGCTCCGCATTGACACAGTTGCACTCCAGAAATGTGAGATGCCTATATAGACGCCACTCCTGCGCGCTGCTGTCAGGTGCTTTCAAAACTGTCTGCCCTCCCAGACGCAGAGCCCCAAAAGGAAATACGCAAGCCCAGTATGCAGATTCCTTGATTTGGGTTCTTAGTAACGGAAGAGGCCAGCAACAGAATGGGGAGGATGGGAGGGTCGATGAGGAATATGTGGCTAGATAGACTCTCTACTTTAAAAAAGAGTGTTTTTAAAAGTAAGTAACTTGTTCTTCTGATAGAGACTTCTAGCTGCAGATTCCTCACCTTTTGAAAAGATACCAAAGCAGTACCTTTTTGGAGCGGGACTGTGGATGGATTCAAACCAAAAAGTTCTGCAGGACTGAGTGGGCAAAAAGGTCCTCTCCGCAACCCTGACTATACAGACAATAGTGTTTGTGAACTCATGAAGGGATGCCCACGTAGCTGCCTGAAAAATGTATAGGACAGGGACTCCTCATGCTAATGCAGCAGTAGCAGCAGCTTTGGCCCTGGTAGAATGAGCATGAAGTCCTTTCGGAGGCTATTTTTAGACAGTGCATAGCAGATCTTAATGCAGAGCACGATCCAGTGGGAGATGGAACATAACAGCAGCATACTGGACCCATGCCCTCAGAGACACCTAACCAAGCCTCACAGGCGACCTCCAGAGTGACCTATCCACCTTCAACAACTGGATCTCAGACTGCGCCAACAACCTGGCCCCACAAAGAAGAACAGACACACAAGAATCTGGACTCCAGAATGCTGGTACACAGAGGACCTAAGAGACTCCAAGACCTTTTGCAAGTAACTGGGAAGAAAATGGAGGACCAGCTGAGACATCACCTCCAGAGACGAATAGTAATCTGCACTCAGAAAGCACCATGCACAGCTCAAAGAAGCCAGGAAAGCGGACCTCGTGGGTATGCTCCAATCCTGCACGAACTCCAGTGAAGAACGCTGTGAAGAATAGTCTTACTAAGATATGTTTATATATATAATCTTTATTAGAGCCAGACGACTCTTTTACAACAGCTCTTAGCCCCTACACTAACTGAACTGATATAACTTGAAAACCCTTAACCTTCTCTTCTAGAATCCATGCCCTTATTGTTCTAAATGACATCACAGTGTCATCACATCATTACATTCTCCCCCCTCCCCCCTAAAATAATAAAAATCAACAGTGTTCAATTAGTCTCTCCGGTTTTTTCGAAACTCTTTCAGATCTTCTGTGCATCCATTCACTTTATTGACCATTCAATTGTACATTTTCTTGTTCAATGCTTGGTTTAATTTTCCTAAAAAATGTTTTATTTCTTGTTATCATCCTGTCATCAATTCTTGCGGTTACTGCCGTTCCTTGAATTTTTGTTACTTCTAAACGCGCAGGATGAAATATGCTTTGTGACTTCCTTACTTGCTGTTGTCGAACTAACACAAGATCACCAATTTGATATTCTTGATTTTGACATTTTCTTCTATTCTCTGCATAATATTTCATCTTCTCTTTCGCCTCCTTATCCTTTTCCATTATTTCCTTGTGATCTTTTGGAGGAATTGCTGGAAGATGTGCAGACGAGTTTGTCTTGATTGCCCAAACATTAAATCTGAAGGACATTTTCCAGTTGACACATGCGGAGTGTTTCTGTAATCTCTCAAAACGTGACATAATGCTTGATTTATTGATATTTGCGAAAGTTTTGCTCTTTGCACAGCCTTTTTAATTGTACCCATCAGTCTTTCTATCATTCCATTAGCTTGAGGCCACATTGGAGTTATTCTTCTATACACTATTCCTAGATAACTCATACATTTTTTAAATTCATTTCCATTAAATGGTGGTCCATTGTCTGTTTTTAGAATGTTAGGAACTCCCCAGGTTGAAAATATTTCATCCAGTATTGGGAGTACTGCTGACGTAGACGTTGACGATATCAATTTTACAATAGGGAAAAAAAGAGTATTTGTCTATTATTGCTAAGTAATGCCCAGAATCTAATGGCCCATAAAAGTCTGCTGCTACATTGGACCATACAGCATCTGGTAAGTCAGACATATGCAATTCTTCCATCCTTCGAGGTACATTGACATATGTAACAAGACTGAACAACTTCTTCCACTTGTTTATCTAATCTTGGGAACCACATCTTCTCTCTCAAAAAATTTTTTGTTGCAGAGATCCCTCGATGACTTTCATGTGCTAAATCAATTACACAATGTTGCAAACTTGTTGGAATTATTATTTTGTTTCCACTTAGTAATATTCCAGAAGAGGTCACAGATAATTCGGAATTTATGGTCTTGAACGCTAATATATCATGTTTTTTTACATTTGTCTGAAATCGACTTCCATTGTTTATTAATTTCCACTTATTTTCATGTATGATTTTTTTTACTTCTCGAAGTGTGTCATCTTTTTGTGTTTCTTCAATTAGTTCGTTCTCTTTCACAATTCCTGGAACTGCTGATCTGACTATAAAGCATATATATTCCTCCACTTCTAGTTGTTGCTCACTTTCTGTTTTAGACGGATGTCTTGATAAATAATCTGCTGGATTATACTCTTTTCCTGGTTTATGGATGATTCTGAAGTCGTAATCCATTAGTCTCATTCCCCATCTTTCTATTCTTGGTGGCATCTTTGTTTTTGGGTTCCCAAAAATAGAAATTAGAGCTTGGTGGTCAGTGATAATTACAAACGATTTTCCATACTTGAAATCATGAAAATGTTTGCATGCCCAAACAACAGCCAAACTTTCTTTTTCAGGTTGGGAATATCTTTGTTTAACTTCAGATAAGCTTTTGCTAGCATGTGAGACTACATACCTAGGAGTTTCCCTTCCAGATTTGTGTTGCACCAAAACTGCACCCAACCCCACAGGACTGGCATCCACCACAAGCTCTGTACATAAATGTGGATCAAAATATTTTAAATTTGCTGCATTCGATATTTCTGATTTTATTTCTTTAAACGCTTGTTCACATTCATTATTCCACTGAAATTTCCGTCCTTTTCTAGTCAATTCTCTTAGCGGTGAACTTATGGTTGCAAAGTTTTTTACATATCATGCACAATAACTAGCCATTCCTAGGAATGATCGTAATTCTGTTATGTCTTTTGGCCTTTCTATTACATTTAAAGCGGTTATTTTAATGGGATCAGGTCTCATTCCTTTTGCTGAGAATATATGTCCAAAGTACGTTAACTCCATCTTATTTATTTCACATTTTTTTAAATTCAGAGTTAACCCAGCTTTCTGAATTTGTTGACATACTCCATCCAGCGCTTGATCATGTTCTTCCTGTGTTTTTCCAAACACCAAAATATTGTCACTGTAATTCATACTGTTTTGCACTGGCCTTATGACTTTTTTTTATTATCTCTTGAAAGATTTCAGCCGCCGAGCATATCCCAAAATTTAACCGCTTGTATCTGAATAGTCCCAAATGCGTCGAAAACGTTGTGATGTACCTGGATTGGTCATCAATTTCCAATTGATGATACCCTTTACATAAGTCAAGTTTTGAAAAAACTGCAGCCCCATTTATAGTACTAATCATATCATTTAAATGCGGACCCGGATATCGCTCTCTTTCAATGGCTGTATTTGGAATTCTCATGTCCACACATATTCTGATGTCATCAGTGTCCTTTTTGGAACAATTACAATGGGAGATACCCAAGGTGTTGGTCCTGTTACTTCTTCAATTATATCTTGTTCAAGTAATGATTTAATTTCTTTCTCCACTTTTGCTTGCATATGAACTGGTACTCTCCTATGCATTTGCGCCACTGCTTTTATTGTTTCATTTATATGTAAAGTAATCCTTTTGTCTTTTAATTTACCTAGTCCATCAAAAAATTTAGGATATTTTCTCAAAACTGGGTGATCTGTTGAGATATTGCAATTCATTGCTATTAAACCCATGAGTTGAGCAGTAATATTACTTAACAAACATGGTCCTGGAACTTCACCTTTTAACACATGTATGTCTTCTCTGCTTATTAAATCCTTGTACTGTAGTGTCTCTTCAAATTTTCCTAAACATAGAACAGGATGTTTAGACCCTCATTGAAAAACACTGACATTCGATGGTTTCAAGGTTGGTTGTTCTTTCATTTTCATGTATTCAGTTATACACATTATGTTGCACGTTGCCCCACTATCTAAAATAAATGGAACCTTTTGAGAGCCAACCATTAAATCCACAGATGTGGTTTTTTCAATATTTTCTCTCTTGATCATGTTAAGTTGTTGAGGTTCACTGTCTTCTTGCATCATGTAAAGTCTTTCTGATTCTTCAACTTCTTCCTCAAAATCTTCTTCAACTCCTTCCATTTGTCTCACGTACCTCATGTTTCCATTTTTTTTGCGTTTAGATTGATTTGCTTCCAGTGTTCCTTTTTGTCCCGAACTCTTTTTAAACCTGCAAACACTTGCAAAATGATTGTATCTTCCACATTCTTTACATTGCTGACCCATTGCCGGGCATGTTCTTTGATGTGGGTACTGAAATCCACACCTATAGCACAGTCTTTTCCCTCTGACTTGTGTTTCTATCTTTTCTCCTATATTCATTTTTTTTTTACATCTGTCTGACTTGTTCAATCGCTTTAATTCTCCCTTCTTCCATGTTTGTAGCATGTTTCTGAGCTTGCATTTCTGTTTTTGCCATGCGCAGTATTTCTTGTAGGCCATATGTTTTTTCTAAAAGTTTTTTTCTAAATTTTATCGAGTTACATCCTTGTATCACTCTTAGTCTTATTGCCTCTTCGTTACTAAATTTATTGAATTCACAGAATGTCACTAACTTTTTTAGTCTAGTGACAAAATCATCCATTGTCTCATTTTCTCGTTGACATGTCAAATTAAAATTGTATCTTTCGAAATCCAAATTTCTTTGAGGATCAAATTTAGCTTTTAGACATTTCATAAGCCCTTCATATGTATTTCTTTCATGTTCTGGAAATGTAACTATTAAGTCTTCAACATCATCTCCTACAAGATTGAGTAATAAGTCCTTCGCCTGTTCATCTGTATATTTTTTGCATGTTGCTTTTAAAAAATGCTCAAATCTCCTTGTCCACGTCTCCCATCTCTGTGTGACATTTTCTTGTTCACTTAAATTAAAGGGTAATGGCCTTCTATAAATTGTACTTGAAATACTTCCAGTAATGTCTTCTTCATTAAATATTTCTGAACTCATGTTTACAGTAATCTCATTGCTTGTGCCTTCTGCAGTCATAACTATTTTATCTATGTGTGTATATATATATATATTGTTTCTTTTTCTAACCTTTTCTTTCTTTCTTATTTTGTATTCTATTTTGTGCAGTGTTTGATTCAAAACATCTGCCACTATTCGTTTAATGTTTAGAATTATTTCCATTATTTTTATATTTTGCTGCTTAATTTACTATTTTCCTCATATTTTCCTTTATGTTTGTTTCTCATTTGCATTTCCTATGTTTTTATATGCTTTTCGTGCGTTTTCCGGCGTTTCAAAGTGGCATTCGCTTATTCTGATTCTTCTCTACGCGTTTAGCCTGACTTTAAAATGGCGCTTCCTTCTGACATGCGCGTGCGCACTACACACCTCTCTCTTTGCTGCATGTGCGCACTACGCAGCAGCTCTCTGTGGTCTCTGGGTCTCTATGGCTGCTGTCTAATGACGGCGCTTGCATTCGTTTTCCAAACACGCGCACTCTACACAGCTTTTTCACTCACCGGATACTGCTGATTCCTTCTCCTAACCTTCGCAGATCCGGGACGCGCCTCTCAACAGCCACGACTTCACTTCAGCAATATCTGCCACACGACCAGCCACTCGTGACTTCTTTTCACTGCCCGAACAGCTGTCTCAGGACTTTCTGCAGGAACAGCTTCTCACCAGCAGATCAGCAGCTAGTAAGTCTTCTTAGCGTGTTTCTTCCGCTCGTCGCCATTGTGAAGAATAGTCTTACTAAGATATGTTTATATATATAATCTTTATTAGAGCCAGACGACACTTTTACAACAGCTCTTAACCCCTACACTAACTGAACTGATATAACTTGAAAACCCTTAACCTTCTCTTCTAGAATCCATGCCCTTATTGTTCTAAATGACATCACAGTGTCATCACATCATTACAAACGCTTCAACACTTTCAAAGAATTCAACAACCCGACAGCCGACGGCAACACCATCATCCTCTCACAGACCTTCTGGGATGACCTTTCAGACTTTTTCTACAACAAAATTCTGAAGATCTACTCCAACTTTACAACCCAACTCACAATAGAAGGCATCTTCACGCAACCCCCACTCATCACCTAATGAACTGGAGCCCCACACCACAGATTACACCACCAGAATCATGCAGACCATCCACTCTGAGTCCCCCTCAGATGCCCGTTATCATCACATGTACAATCTAGGAAGCACTCTGATCAGTGTCAACCTCATCACCACCATAAGCTCCTTCATTCTTAACAGAAACTTCCCGGACAGCTGAAAATAAACGGAGGTCACTGCCCTGCTGAAGAAACCCTCGGCTAACCTGAAAGACCTCAGCAACTACAGGCCCATCTCGCTCCTACCCTTCCCGGCCAAAGTCCTGGAGAAAGAAATTACCAAGCAGCTCTCCACCCATCTTGAACAACACCACCTACTGCACCCCTTGACCCTGCTAGGTAGGTCGCTCCCCCTCCGCACAGCACCGCCTGTGTGTCCCTGCCCCAGCTGCCGCTGCTGAGGAAGATCGAGGCCCTCCTCCACCCGCAGGCTACCACCTGCGCCTCATCCCTGGTGGCCAGTGGTAGGCCGTAGGTTTGTATCTCTTCTGTTCTTTTGTAGTGCCTTTGTCACTTTGGTGTCTGTGACTGCTGTTGTCTGTTTTTTCCCCCTGTGCCTATATTTGTTCTGTGCCTGGTTTTTCCTTCTGTCTCCCTCGCTGTCCCCTTGATTCTGTGCCCGGTTTTTCCTTCTGTTTCCCTCGCTGTCCCCTTGATTCTGTGCCCGTTTTTCCTTCTGTCTCCCCCGCTGCCCCTTGATTCTGTGCCCGGTTTTGCCCTCTGTTCCTTGTTGCCCCCGTAATCCCGTGCCCTTTTGCCTTCTGTTCCCTTCGTCGCACCGCTCCCTTTCCCGCCGCTGCGTCCCCTGCGGCCCCGCCCCCCTGACTGACCATTCGCTGCCCCTGCCTCCCGCCTCCCAGCTGCTCCTCCCTCCCACCTCCCCATATATGGCGGCCGCGCGCAGCGGGCGCACCACTGGCGCGGCAAGCCCGTCTGCGCCTGTCCGCGCCTGGACCGCGCCCAGTGCCAGAACCCCTGGTCCTCACGCCCCCCACGCCAGCCACGACGACCGCCGCCGATACGATGCCACCACACTCCACGCTCTCAACCCCGGACGGACACACACCTGCTTCAAGGCCGCCCCGAAACGCACTCATGGTCCCTTCACCTGCCGGAACTGCAGCTACACCAGCCTCAGAGCCGCCGAAGCGCCCGCCAAGAAGGACCTCAACCACCTCCGATGCATCCTACTGAACACCCGCTCCGCACGCAAACACGCCGTCGAGCTCTGGGACCTGCTCGACACATCATTACCGGACGTCGCCTTCCTGACAGAGACCTGGATGAACGACTCCTCCGCACCCGACGTCGCCATAGCCATCCCAGACGGCTATAAGATCACCCGCAGAGACCGCACCAACGGAGTAGGAGGAGGAATCGCCATCGTCCACAAGAACACCATCAGGGTCTTGACCAGCACCGACGACATTCTCTGCACCGCCGAACACATGCACTTCCAGATCCACACGGACCCCAACACCACCCTTAGAGGCACCCTCGTCTACAGACCCCCTGGACCCTGACCCCAGTTCAGCGACTCCATCGCCGACTTCATCAGCACGCACGCCCTGACCTCCACCGACTACATCCTCCTCGGAGACCTGAACTTTCACCTGGAGAACAACAACGACAGCAACTCCACCACCCTGATCGACAACCTCGCCAACCTCGGACTGAGACAGCTCATCACAACGCCGACCCATTCCGCCGGCCACACGCTCGACCCCGTCTTCTCCTCAAGCTCCCACGTCTCCTTCAGCCACACCAGCGAACTCCTCTGGACCGACCACCGCTGCATCCACTTCACCTTCCAGAAACCCACCACACACCACCGCACCCAACAGATCCCACGCCGCTGCTGGAGCAAAGTCACCGAAGACCAACTACAGGCAAACCTCGCTCTCAGCCCACCCACCGACCCCTCCAACACCGACGACGCTGCCCGCAACCTCAGACGATGGATAGACGACTGCGCCACCACCCTCGCCCCGCTGAAAAAACCCACCTACAGTGACACCAGCAAAAGAGCCAGCTGGTTCACCCCGGAACTCCTAGCATCCAAACGTACCTGCCGGAAACTAGAGAAGAAATGGCACAGTGAAAAGACACCGGACAGCCACGCAGCCCACAAAGACGCCATCCGCAACCACCATCACCTCATCAGGTCCGCCAAGAGGATCTCCTTCAAAGACCGCCTCGACAACAACGCACACAACAGCAAGGAGCTCTTCAACATCGTGAAGGAACTCTCCAACCCCAGCTCCAACACCGACATTCCGCCGTCGCAAGCCCTGTGCGATTCCCTCGCCACCTTCTTCCACCGCAAGATCGCCGACATCCACGACAGCTTCAACACCCAGACAGCCCCAACAGACACCGACACACCAGACCCGCCGCACACCATCGACCACGACCCCTTGCCAGCCTGGGCCAACGTGAACATCGATGACACCATCAAGACCATGCGATACAAAAGGGGATGATGGACGGAACGCTTGAGCCAATCAAACACTCACCCCCAGTCAACTGATCTGGGTTTAATCCATCATCATTCTTTAGCTCACTCCACCACCCCAGTTCAGACATGGCCATATGCAAATCAGTCTGACCCTGTGCCTCATGGGAACAGTCCAGCCCGAACCATCAAGACCATGAGCACAATCCACTCCGGCTCCCCGTCAGACCCTTTCCCGCACCACATCTTCAACAAAGCCAGCAGCTCCATCGCACCCCACCTGCGCAATGTCATCAATCTCTCCTTCGAGACCGCGACCTTCCCAGAGAGCTGGAAACACGCTGAGATCAACGCCCTACTCAAAAAACCCAAGGCGGACCCGAGAGACCTCAAGAACTTCCGGCCCATCTCCCTGCTTCCGTTCCCAGCCAAGGTCATCGAGAAGATCGTCAACAGACAGCTAACCCGATACCTCGAAGAAAACAGCATCCTGGACCCATCCCAGTCAGGGTTCCGCAGCAACCACAGCACCGAGACTGCCCTCATCGCCGCCACCAGGACCCTGCTGGACAACGGTGAGACCGCAGCCCTCATCCTGCTGGACCTCTCCACCGCCTTTGACACTGTCTGCCACCGCACTCTACGCGCACGCCTCCACAACGCAGGGATCCGAGACAAGGCCCTGGAATGGACCACCTCCTTCCTCTCCGGCAGAACCCAGAGAGTCTGCCTCCCCCCATTCCGAAGCCTCCGAGATCATCTGCGGCATACCCCAGGGATCATCCCTCAGCCCGACACTGTTCAACATCTACATGGCCCCGCTCGCACGCATCGCCAGACAGCACAACCTCAACATAATCTCCTACGCCGGCGACACTTAACTGATCCTCTCCCTCACCAAGGACCCCCTCACCGCCAAATCCAACCTCCACGAAGGAATGAAGGCCGACGCCGATTGGATGAAGAGCAGCCGACTAAAGCTGAACACGGACAAGACAGAGGTCCTCATCCTCGGCTCCAACCCTTCAGCCTGGGACGACTCCTGGTGGCCAACGACACTGGGGGCAGCCCCGACACCCACGCAACCTGGGAGTCATCCTCGACTCAACGCTCGCCATGGCCAAGCAAGTCAACGCAGTTTCCTCCTCCTGCTTCAACACCCTCCGCATGCTCCGCAAGATCTACAGGTGGATCCCGACAGATACAAGAAGAACAGTCACCCAGGCCCTCGTCAGTAGCAGACTCGACTATGGAAACGCCCTCTACACGGGAGCCCCGGCCAAGCTCATCAAGCGACTGCAACGCATTCAAAACGCCTCTGCACGCCTGATCCTCGACATACCACGCCACAGCCACATCACCCCCCACCTGAGAAACCTGCACTGGCTCCCCGTCGACAGGAGAATCTCCTTCAAACTCCTCATCCACGCACACAAGGCACTCCACAAGACCGGCCCAGCCTACCTCAACAGACGACTCTTCTTCTACTTCCCCAACCGCCAGCTCCGCTCCGCCGACCTCTCCCTCGCCACCGTCCCTCGCTTTCGAAGAACAACCACCGGCGGCAAATCCTTCTCCCACCTTGCCGCCAAGAACTGGAACACCCTTCCACTCAGCCTACGACAGACCCAAGACCTACTGACCTTCAGGAGGCTACTCAAGACCTGGCTGTTCGACCAGTAGCGGCACCCCCCTCTTTTTCCCCAGCGCCTTGAGACCCTCGTGGGTAAGTAGTGCGCTCTACAAATTCTGTGATTGATTGATTGATTGACCCCACACAGTCAGGATTCCGCAGCAACCACAGCATGGAAACTGCCCTCTTAGCTGCAACAGACAACATCCAATCAATCATGGACAGAGGAGAAACTGCTGCACTTAACTGCTCACCCTCCCTGCAGCATTCAACACAGTCTCCCATGGCACCCTCGCTGCCAGACTTTGGGTATCTGGATTCAAGTACCAGCCCTAAGTTGGATCACTGCCTTCCTCTCCATCAGAGCACGAGTCAGACCATCTATCTTCACCTCCAAACCCAAGAAGTTCATCTGCCGAGTCCCTCATGGCTCCTCCCTCAGTCCAACCCTGTTCAATGTTTTACATGACTGCTCGTGCCCCCATCGTAAGGACCCATGACATCAACATCATCTCCTACGATGACGACACCCAGCTCATCCTCTCCCTCACCGATACAAACATCACCACCAGCAACAACTTCACCGTCTGGATGTCCGACATGGCTAACTGAATGTGGGAGAACTGCCTCAAACTCAACACGGACAAAACAGAGATCCTGATCTTCGGTTATAATAAGTTTCCCTGGGACTCCTCCTGGTGGCCACCTGACGTAGGTCCCATGCCCGTCCCCACAGACCCCGCCAGAAACATTGGCATAATCCTTGATGACAAGCTCTCCATGAACAAACAGGTTAACGCCGTGATCGCATAATGCTGCCACATCCTCAGAATGCTTTGCAAAATCCTCAAATGGCTCCACACACACACACACAAGACGCACAATCACTGAAGCCCTCATCATCAGCAGCCTCAACAAGTGCAATGCACTCTACTTTGCCTTCTCCAAACAACTCTTGCAAAGACTCCAAACCATCCAGAACACCGCCACCAGACTCATCCTAGACATCCCCAGAAGCACGCACATCACCCTCTACATCATGAAACTGCACTGGCTACCCATCCTGAAACGCTGAAAATTCTTACTTCTCATCCACGCCTACAAAACTCTCCCCAACACAGGACCAGTCTACCTCAACGACCGACTCCAACTCTACCAAGCCTCCAGACAGCTGGGCTCCACCTCTCTCTCCCTTGCACGAATTCCATGCATCCGCAGAAGCAAGACAGGGGGACGAGCTTTCTCCTTCATCACCGCCAAAAGCTGGAATGAACTCCCTCCACACATCAGGACTGCCACCCTCCGCTCCTCAACTTCAGTAAGAAGCTGAAGATCTGGCTATTCAACTAGGAGCATCACAGCACCGTCGCTTCTGCTCCAGTGCCTAGATACCCTCACAGGTGACAAGCTGCGCCATAAAAAAGCTATATAACATAACATAAAATGGTTCTCTTCTGCACAGCCTTGCCTTTCTTCGCTCTAGAGAACCCCACAAAGAGCTGATCACCCACCCGGCGGTCTTTGGCACGATCTATGTAAAACTTAGTGCTCTCTTCGGATCCCAGCGAAGGAGTCTCTCCACCTCCCCAGAGGGGTGAGGCGGAGAATAAAACACTGGCAAGGTGATGTTTTGACTGACGTGGAACGGTGTCACAACTTTAGGCAAAGAGGAGGCCTGTGACTGCAAAACCAGCTTTTCTGGGAAGAAGGTGGTGTATGGCAGGTTGACACAAAGAGCTTGGAGCTCACTGACATGCGGCGCTGTTATGATGACGAGGAACACTGAGTGTGAAGAGCTGCAAAGAACAGCTGTGAAGCTGTTCGAATGGAGTGCACATCAGAAATGTGAGGATGAAATTAATTGCCCACTGTGGGATGACAAAGGGAGAGGGAGGAAAGAAAAGTTGCAAACCTTTCAAAAAGTGCATAAAAACTGGAGACGTAAAGGCCTTGCTGGGATAGGGACAAAACAAACAGCAAAACACTAGATAAAGTTGCCTGAAGTGGGTCTATCTGCCGAGTACCACACAAAGCCACAAATCTGTCCCAACAACAGGGGTATACAGTTTTTGTAGATGGATACCTGGCTGCTAAGAGGACATCAACCTCCTCTGGAGGAAGATTGAAGGTGGTCTGCTGTCACCACTCAATCTCCAAGCATGAAGGTGGACATTGCAAAGGCCGGGTGCAAAATTCTTCCCTGCTGAGGGAATAGCAGATCCTTCCAGAGGGGCAGTCTGATAGAGGTCAGATGCTCAAGCCCAGGAGTTCTGGATACCATACTCTGTGCCCAGTCCGAGGCCACTAGGATGACTTGGACCCGGTTGGTCCTAATCTTCTTGAGAACTCGGGGCAGGAGTGGTATCAGCAGATTAGCATACAGCAGTCCTGAGTTCCACTTGAGGTGGAATGCATCTCTGAGTAAGAGACACCTTGGAAACTCCAATGCACAATGGCAGAAGTGATGACATTGCATGCTCTCAGCTATGGCGAATAGATTGAGCCATGATTCTCCCCATTCGCTTAGGAGACCTTGCGCAACCTCTGGATGCAACTGCCACTTGTGATCAGGCAGGGGCCGATGGCTGAGCTCATCTACCCCTGCCGTTCAATGAGCTTACTAGGGGGTTCACCACCAGGAAAATTCCCTGGTAGTCCAGCTATTTCAAGAGGCACAGGGTCCATGATTGCACCTCACCCTGTTTGTTCCAATACCATGTTGCGGTGGTGTTGTCTGTATGCGCCTGTACTAGCAACCCCTTGATGGATTGAAGGGAGGCTTTCAACGCCATGCGGATGGCCCTCAGCACCAGAGATTGACCTGGAGCTGGAACTCTGCCGAAGCATCGGTGAGGAAGGGAGAGGGCCCGTCGCTGACCCGATCACGGTCCAATAACCACCACTGCAGATCATTTGAAGTCTCCTCCGAAATCTGAATGAACATTGGAGCACAGCCAAGCATGTCAATGAATGGCAACACTGGTGTCAATAGCCCACCTGATGGAATCAGTGGTGTCCAAGCCACAATGAATTGTGAACTTGGCAGCATCGCAACTGTCCTGTATGGCTTGGGCGAGGACTGGTCGGAGATCGTCAGGGACTCCTGGGAGGACTTGAGCAACTGCGTCCCAAGGAACAAGAGAATAGCACCTCCCGCAGACAGCTGGAATGCACTGACCTGAGAACCAAGGTGGTGAATAAGAAAACCCTCTTCCTGAATGTCTCCACCTGTTTCGACTCCATATTGGGGTCAATGTATGAATGTTTTGTGATTAGTCTTGCTTGCAGATGCTTGCACCACAAAGTTTTCAGAGGAGGGGTGCTGAGATAGAAAGGCAGTGTCACCCATAGTTGGGTGGTGGCATTGTTCAATTTGGCAGTTAATCGGGGGACCAGAGCAAGGTTTGGCCCCTGCACCCAACAAAGTATTCATAAGGGCCTGGTTTAATGGTAAGAATGGCTCAGTAGATGTCTCCCTATTTGAAAAACCTCTGTAAGAACATTGGTCTTTACTTCCAGGGTAGGGAGATGGAGGTCAAGTCTTCAGCTGCCCTATGCATAACCATGGCATAGAAAGCACTCTCCTCAGTGGCAGGGCCAGGAGGTGAGAGGACACCAGACTCAGGGAAGATATCAAGGTTACTAGCCTCCTGCAGGTCATCATATCAATTCTTCTCGTGACAAGGTTGGCCAATATCATCACCTGCATCGTAATCATTATCCGAATCCGTGCCAAACAGGGGATGCAGGGTGTGCTGTTGTCACTGTGGAGGCAGATCAAGTAGGGAAAATGGAGTCTGAACTGCAGACGGGTGCGACTTCAATAAGGTTGGACAATCTCATCTATATACACACAGTTGTAGCTACCCTAAAGTTATAATCACTTACATTACATTACCGTGTCCTCACTAGCACTACTTGATAGGAGTGCTGGTCATATAAAAAATTGTGAAGGGCTGTCCTCACACACCACCTGGATTCATGCTTCATCATAGGCAGCCCTCGCTCTCTAAAAACTAGGTCTGATAGAGAGTGGGCCTACACCTGAGGACAGGGAGGCACTTCTAATCATTAAAGGGGGGGTCCACGCAAATAGTGTGTTAAAAACCAAGGTAGTTCCCCAATTTCCATTTAATAGTAGGGGATTAGGGGAACTATTACCCCATCAACACTGTTACCTTCGTCAACATGTTTCTGCCTTTGGCTCTAATGAGTAACCGGCATTCTTCAGGACGAAAGTCTGGCTCCTGTTTTACAATATGGTATTAGATATTGCTTCCTTGTTAGGACGATCTATGTCTGCCTCTTAACTAATGTTGCAATTCTTATACCTGTGAATACATAAATTAATATTTATTTAAATCAGTATATGGGTGCTTTATTTATAAAATGCACATAAGTAACATAGTATTTGCATGCTAGTGAGATATTTTCGTGACACTGCAAACGTGAGGTAACAGTAAAAAAATGTAAGTTTGAATTGTGAGACCAGCCCACAATCTAATGCCCCATGGGAGGAGGGTTCAGGGACCCCCTGTAGTCACACTCTAAGGAAAGTAAATATATTTAAAACAAGGTTCTTTTGTTTAAAAAGAAAAAGGTATTTGGGTGTAACCTCATGCTCACCCTTGCAACGAGAACCATTCTATTCTCTCACCCATACTTTTACTGCCTCAAGGTGCGTCCCTCGCCGTACCCCTAAGTAAGTCCTCTCCTTCTCCCTGACGATGTCAGAATGGAGGTTTTTGAGCATATTTAATGGAGTCCCATTATCGCGAGAAGGACATGATGGGAAGCACCTGTGGCTCGTTTGGTCTGCGTGGAACTTCACTCTCTGTTCCGGTGTCCCATGCGCGGCCCACCTGGAGGTCACGTAGTAACGTGGCTGCTCCTGCGGGTGTGGCAAGCTATATTGCCGAAACTTGTGCAGGACTTCATTATCTGTTCCGATGTCCCATGTGCCACCTGCCTGGAGGTCACGTGACAACGGGGCTGCTCCCGTGGGTATGGCACGCTATATTGCCGAAGTCTCAGTTTGCGGCCAAAGTCGCTTAGATCTACGGCTATTTACAAATAAAAATATTGATATTTACCGGGGTTTCAGGATATAGTGCACACCACGGAGAAAAGTGTATTTTGTAACAAGTCATAACTGGACAATTGTAGGCAGATGCTGCTGTGCGTACTAGTTTATGGCTCGTATCTACGCAATTTGTAATATGGGCCACTTTTGTAGTTGGAATTGGGATAGTCTCACAATATTAGATATTTTATATACTCCAGCCGTTATAATTTGTCTTATTTCTACTACAGGGTGGGAGATGATTAGGCGGAGGTGGGTATTATGGTTCCCCTATATAAAATCATGGCCGCTGTAATTCAAATGGTATGTGGCTGTCATATACCAACAGAGGTTAATATACCGGACCACCTGTGTATATGTATGGCTATTACAATATATACAATATATCTTTATATTAATTCAATGTCAGTAATGGTAGCTGTTTTAAGGCAGAAGTGGACATTAAGGATCCCCTGTATCTAAGCATGGGTTTGGGTATGAAGTCTTTACAACTACAAACCACAAGAGTTGCAATCCTTATGCCGCTTACTTTTTTGAAGATCGTTATTAATGCCTTACATTTATTTCAAACAGTAGTTCAGAGGCTACTATGTGAGCCGATCGCTGGATAGGGGATGTACACAGTCTGTTTGAATATGACCCTTCATCCAATCTGTAGCCAAGGGATTTCGTCGTTCAGTCCTTTTTCCCAGGTTTTCAAGAGATACACCCATCGTTGTTCTCGAGTTAGAAGTCTTTTCAGGATATCTTGACAGTTTGTGGTGATTTTCTCCAAAACCACCTATGCCATGTCCAGGTCCTGGTGTCCTTGTTCGAGATAATGGCGTGTTCGTTTAGTGTTGTTCTTCTTGCATCTGATTGTGCTCTATGCTCATTGATACGTATTTTTATATTCCATGTGGTTATACCCACTTAGAGAAGGCCACATGGGCAGGTTATTAGGTAGACCACATTTTCACTGTTTCAGTTTGTTAGATTTTTCAGAATCTATGGTCTGCCTGTCTTAATATCAACCTCTTTGGTGGGTTTGGTAAGTTGGCATGCTACGCAGTTGCCATACGGGTAATGACCCACCAGCCTGTCCTTGTCCCATAATGCTGTTTGAGTCTGGGTTTGTAATGGGGCTGTTTTTGTATGGACCAATTCCTCGAGTATACTTATATTTCTTTTGAATGCAAAAAGGGGGTAGGACCATTGTTTGGTACACCCATTCAGGATACTCCAATTCTTTCGTATTATATTCTGGACTTTATTTGAAACAGGCGTGTATGTGGTAACGCAGACAACCCTATCATTATCAGGTTTTTTGTAGTTTTCAAGTAGGGCCTCACGATTATTGTTTCTCGCTCTTTTCTGTGCTTTTTTCACCATTTTCTTTGGGTAATCAGTTTGTCTTTAAATGTATTTGCCTGTATTTCGAAAGCCTCCATTGTGGAGCAATTTTGTCTCACCCACAGGAACTCTCTCACAGGAAGGTTCTCTCGGCGTGCTCTTGGGTGAAAGCTTTCATATAGCAGTAAGCTATTTTTGTCAGTTGCTTTGTTGTGAACTTTTGTGTTTATTCCTTCTTGGTCCATGGTGATTACTAGATGTAGGAATACTGCTTCATCCTTGTTTATGGTATACATGAATTTTAGATGTCTGTCCTTTGTATTGACCCATTTTGCAAATTGGATAGCCATGTCCTTGCTGCCATGCCATAATATTAGTACATCGTCGATGTACCTACGCCAAAGTTTAATCTGTTCTCTGTAAGGGTTCTCTGAGTTGAAAATGTGATCGGACTCAAACTGGTGCACATACAGACAGGCCATACTTGGCGCAAAGGTGCTTTCCATCAATGTGTCCCTCACTTGGTGGTATGTTGTTCCTTTATTTAAAAAAAGGTCTCAGTTAGCGCTAGTTCTGCGCATTCCATAATGAAATGCATAGGGGTCATAAACTCCCATTCTGTCTCCCGTAGTATATGTTCTATTACTTCAAGCGTGCGTCTTTGAGTAATGCCCGTATATAATGCTTCGAAGTCCATGGGGATGATCAAGTCCTCGATGGTGTTAATTTCGGTGTGACGAAGCAGACAAAGTACATCCTTTGTATCTCTCAGATAGGAGATGAATTTTTTAACAATTGGCCTGAGGAACCAGTTGCAGAATTGCTACAAGGGTTCTAAGACTGATCCAATGCCCGAGACAATAGGTCTACCCGGTGGCGGCATCTTGTTTTAACGAATCTTCGGGAGAGTGTAGAACCTCGGGGTTCGTGGTGTATCAGAAATGAAGAATTCTGCCTCCTGTTTAGAAATCCAATTATGCATGAGGCCTCCATCTACCATAGATTTGATTTTGCTTGTTAGTCTTATTGGAGGATCGCAAAGCTCTCGCATCAGATAGTAGTAGATGAGTAGTTGAATCTCATCACCTGTCTAAGAGGAAAACTGGGGCCTCATCTTCTGGTGTCACCAGAGTCTGCATCGGCATCGAAGTACTGGGAACAGGCCTGGATCGTGGCGCCAGAGGTGTAGTTGACTGTGGAGAGAGAGGTGGCCCGTAATGAGCTCAGACGGTCCTGCTGGCTCCAAGGGAAAACCCACCAGGAGTACCTCTGGGCTCCAAGAGGCCCACAGGCATGCCAGAGGGAGTGGGCAAAGATATGAAGAGCTTTGGAGTGATGAACGGCCAGAACAAGTTGCGGGATCAAGATGTATGGTGCCAGCCCGCGCCTTCTCAGAGAAGTCTGCATGTCAGGAAAGGGCTAAATCCAGCTTAGAATTCTTGTTTTTTTCTTCAACTTATCTGAAGTTTTGGATCGAGAGAAAGACCAACCCCTGAAAAGAGTCTGACAACTTCTGGATCTCAAGCGAGACCAAACTTTCAACTTGGATCGGTCTCATTGCAGTGCATGGTGATGTTGAGTTTTGATCCAGCGCTAACAATAAAAATAATTTCTCCTATTATGCTTTGGTCATCCAGGTGCAATTATTTCTCTAACACACACACTATATCCATATGACGGTGGGGCCCATAACACCGCATATACATTCACTTACTCATTCTGTTCCCTGGATTTCCTCCGTCATGAAACCTAGGAGAAAAACGATTCGCTGGAGGGAGACGGGATACCTCTTTTATAATGACATAATAATTCTCATTTGCTTTAAAGGTATTCCGCTCATTGGTCGATGGACCAACTAGTAGGAATCAGTTGATGGTGATTAAGACCAGCTCAATCACAATGAACTCTTTTACCATTTCATTATTAATCATTGAGCTAAAGAAAATCACTGAGACATTTGTTTAAAGAATAATAAAGTTTATACAAAGTTTTTGAATGCAGGAAATTGAGATTAATCTTATTATTCAGATCATTGCATTTATCATCAATATAAGAATAGTTTGAAATTGCATGGCACTTTTATTAGACGGAAAAACGAAGTTATCATTCTAAGAACTCTATAGATCAACCTATCTATCTCTCTGGGAAATCCTAATAATTCTAATAAAAATCTATCAAATAAAAGTTCTCCTAAAGCAGCATCTTTATACTCAACTGGAAAAGGAAAATAACAGCAGCAGCATCATCTCGTCAGCATCAGCAACCGCAAACTCTCCCATCTACAGCATCTAACTTCTTCAGCATCTCCCGCAGCATCCCGCAGCATTCTAACCCCTCCCACCAAGAGTAGGTCTTCTTATACCCTAATTCTAGCTTACAGCATAAAATGTTTCTTCTTACATGGCGCGATTCATTCTCATTGGTCAAAAACTCAGGTCCATATACATTTTAATCAAACTTCCTGGTCTTAACCAGTTCCGTGTGGAATGTCCATGCAAGCATCGTTTCCCACAGTTCATGCACTTGCTCATCCGTTTCGATCAGTCCAAATTGTATCTTTTTCTGCTACATTTTGTATAATACAGTTCCGTCTATTGATTCAACCAGGCTTCTCACGCTTCTTGCTGATCATCTTGGCACACATCTGTTCAGAAGGGTCACAGCAGCCTTGACCATACTTTCATCTTAGCCTCTCGGCATCAGCACGTGATCATCCCTTTTCCAGAGCCTCTCTCCTCTATCACATGGTCTCATCCGCTCATGCGCACTCTAGTAACTCGCGGCCATTTTATATTGCTGCTCGGCAGGCCTAAGCACACTATTTTCAAGGATAAACAAAATGTTATTAAAACAAAGAAATATAAACCCTTTCGTTTCCCTCCCGTCTTTCTACGTACCCCAATTAGGTATTACCTAGCAGAAGCAACATATAAAGCTGTCCCTTACTTACCATCGCTTTATTTTGCAACCACACGTTTTATTTTAAAGCACAAATCATGCATTTATTATTATTTTAGTACGCAAATATTATGCTATGTTAGAAACGTAAACAATTATAAGTCAATTAATTTGCACACTGAATTGCGTGTTACCATTAACCCTTTACATACATTGTTGGTTATTTACTTAAACGAACATGTTTATTAATATTGTACGAAAATATTAGGAGGTTAAAATTTTTACATTTACCCTGCTCCATCAACTCCCCCTTTGGTGATTTTTAATATCACCACAAAAACCCAAGTTATACAATTTTCTCAGACAGCATATATCTTTTATCCATTTGCTTTTGTTAGTTTATACTTCTGTATCCCTTTCAACTTGTTTCTTCGTTTTCTTGTACATGTTCTCTTTTATTTCTTCTAACTCTATTTCACCTATTTCTCTCTCGCTTTCCTTGTTTATCATGTTTTCTTTTTCTATCTTATTCTGCCTTCTTCTTCTCTTTATACATGTTACTGCAAGTTTCAGTACTAATATTATTATTATTATCATGGTTGCTATTATTATAACTTTCCCTATTATTAATCCACTCATTCTTGTTAACCAATTTGTTACAGAAGAAAACCCTTTACCAAGTTTTCCCCACACACTTTCAACCTCCAGTGGAACAAGTTCTTTGTGCAAATTTGTAATATTTGTTATATACTTCTGTATATTTTCGCTTTTATCTGGAATGTAAGTGCAACAATGTTGGACTTTCAGCATTCCACAGACTCCGCCCTCTTTTGCCAAAAGAATGTCAAGGGCTAGACGATTTTGCATCACCGTAGCTCTCATGGCAACCATCTCGGTATTTACCATTAACAACCCTCCAGCAGTATCTGTAGCTAAACGATCTACCACTGTGGATAATTTCCGAATTCTAAATGCATTCAAAGATATTCCCACTGCTGGTATCAATGCACCAAAAATATCACCTACTATTTCTGAAAAACTTTCCCTTTTTCTACGTGTAAAGGTATTTATCATTTTGTGTGTTCCTTTTTCTTTTCTATCCATATGAAAAATCTTTGGAAAGACCAGGCCTAAGTAACATGACCCATACCAATGGTCCGGCAGCCTATAATAAGCCCTATTCCCGCAAACATAATAAATCCCTGGAAATATTGGATCTTTTCCCCCTTTGAATCCCCATCCACCTAAAATTTGGTAATTGTCATGGCAATTGCTGGAACCCACAAAATAATTGTCATATCTTGTCTTATTTCTTCTAATGCACAACCTTCCCTGTTGGGGCCAATCCAGAGTCATAGCTGCATTTGTCTTTTTCTTGTCATGATGTTCTTCCTCAAACGCCCAAAGAGGTGTTTTTGTCTCTTCTATCACTTTTCTTTCAAATTTCACTCTTCTCTCTTCAACCATTTCTAAAAATACCTTTTCTTCCTTCTTTAACTCACAGGTAAGGTTGTACCTAAATATATTATCTGATGTTAAAATCTTATCTTCTAAGAAATATTCACCAAACTTCTTTCCCTCTTTTATTTTGTTAAGCTCGGGAACTACAGAAACTTTAGCAAAAATCTTATCTAGATCAGTGTAATAATATTCTAATCTACCTGTTTTATAAAATAAGCTTGCTAATACACTACATGTTATTCCATATGTCAAAGGGAGGTGATGATAAGTCACACCCTCTGCTACAGATGCAGGCAACTGCATACAAACATAGCAATCTCTTACATCCATTGTTTCTACATACTCATACAGTAATTTAGTAAAGACATTTTTTGAAAAATCTGTTATTGATTTGTCCTTATGTAATTCTGCACTACTCTTCAAAATAACTGGCTCTTGAGTGTTAGCTCCTTTTTCTTTCTCAGTGTTATTAGATTTTTCTACTACAGCTAAACTAATTGGAATAGTTATTGCTAAAACCACCCATACTGTTATTAATAAACCTGTACAAAAACAGCACATCTTGCACCATCTACTTAAAAACTCACATCTACACTTTCTATCTCTAGTATTCTCCATTTTGTCTTCTAACCTTATTTACTTGTTTTCTAGAAAATTGTGTCACTACACCTCAGAAATGATTTGCTTGCCACTCTGTACTTCCAATATTTTGTCTTTGCTTGGTACTTTCTTTTAATTCTTTCTCAGAATTCTTTCTTTGTCACATCCGGTAAATTCGTCAGTTCAGTGTTTTGTCAAATCCGGCAGTGTTTTGTCAAACCGTAAACTATCTAAACTTCTTCAGGTTTGTTGCTTCAGGTTTGTTGCACTTCACTTTCTCCCATCAGGTTTCTTTGTTCTGGGTTTTCGTGAGTGTTCAATTCTTCTTTGTGACTAGTCAAAGCACGATACAACCATTCAGGCGATCTGTACTTTTGATTTACTTTCTTTATTCTTTTCGTTTTCTGCACATGTTTTCCACCTTGTTTTTCTTGCTCTTTTTGACTTGTTATTTCATTCACTTGTTCAGCACTTTTCCCATCCAATTTTATGATTCTGTATCTTAATCTTCTTACTTCGTTGGGCCAATTGTCTCCTTTTCTTGGCCTTTTTGCTTTACTTCCTTTTTCCTCTCTTTCTGTTTTCCAATTTCTTTTTCTTGTCTCTAATAGTTTTTCATTTCTTTCTTCTCCACTTTCTTCTGATTCTGTTTCAATCCTTTCGTTATTTCCTCTTATTTTAAAGCTTATAATTTCGCTTTCATCTACTTGTGGTTCTTTTCTTATCTTCCTTCGTTCCCCTATTTCTGTCCCTCCTCGAGGTTCTTCCGATTTTGTGTCAGTTTCTCTATCTGCTTCTAAATTTCCCTGTTCTTGTGTTTGACTATCTGTCCCTACTGCTCCTCGGGGTTTTTCCGATTTTTCTAACTTTTGGTTTGAAACTCTCCCTTCTTCATCTATTAATATTATTTTCGAAGGAATTTTACCACAACTTGTACTTGGTTGCTCACTGTCACTATCTTCTGGCTCAGTTTCTTCTCTTATGCTTTCAAAATTCCACTTTCTTTTTAGAATTTCTTCACCTTCCGAATGTTCTGTATCAGATTCTGAACTGGTGTCAGATATTTCCAGATGTCGACTTACAGGTCGATCTTCAAATTCTGGAACTTCAGCTATTTCTTCTATTTCCTCTTCTTCTTCTATCGTTGCACTTGTAGTTGGGTCTTCCAGATGTCGACTTACAGGTCGATCTTCAGGTTCTGGCACCCTGTTTGTCTCCTCTTCTCTTTCTGATGCTGAACTGTTATCTGATATTTCCAGATGCCGACTCACATGTCGATCTTTAGGTTCTGGAACTCTGATGGTGTGGCTGGCATGTACCCAGTGTTTCACTCCTGCACACTTGACTGCGGTGGTCGTCACTAGGATCACTTGTCGTGGTTCGTCCCAGCGAGGAACCAAACAGTTTCTTCTCCGGTGGACTTTTATTCGAACCCAATCTCCTGGATTCAAGTCGTGAGCTGGTTTTCTTTCAAGAGTGGTCGCATCCGGTCCAACCTGATGAAACACAGAACGCACCACATCAGCCAATCCTTTGCAATAATCCAGTACTAGATCATCAGTTATAGTCAGTAGCTTGTTGACAGGTACTTGTGCTTGTCTCATTGCTCGTCCCATGATTATTTCATGTGGACTGAGTCCAGTCTTCCTTTCCGGAATACTTCTGATTGTCATCAGAACTAATGGCAGAGCATCTGGCCATTTGAGTCCTGTAGCTTGACACATTTTTCCTAACCTGTTCTTGATCGTTCCATTCACTTGCTCTACTATTCCAGAAGCCTCTGGTCTGTATGCACAATGCAGTTTCTGTTTAATACTAAGTGCTTCACAAATCAGTTTAACTAATTCGTTCTGGAAATGTGTTCCTCTATCTGTTTCAATCGTGACTGGAAAACCATACCTTGGAATGAATTCTCGCAGCAAAAGTTTTGCTACTGTGATACTATCATTCCTTCTTGTTGGATATGCCTCCACCCAACGGGAAAACAAACAGACGACCACTAGAACATACCTCAATCTGCTGCAAGGTGGCATTTCAATAAAATCCATTTGCATTCTAGTGAAAGGACCCCCTTCTCGTCCTATTCTTCCTAGACTCACTACAGTCTTCCTTCCTGGATTTAACTGTTGACAAATAAGACATCTCTGACAAAGACTCTCAGCTATGGCTCTGAATTTTGGATTGTACCATGTTTGTCTAAAAAGTCTGATCATTGAATCTCTCCCAATATGGGCTTGCCCATGGTACATCCGTGCCATGTCAGAAATCATGCTATCAGGCATAACTGGTCTCTCATCCCTGTAAACCCATACATCAGTTTCTTCATGTTTTCTACATCCTGCTTTTAGCCAAGTATCTTTTTCTTCGTCTTCTGCAGCTTCTTGTAACTGTCTCACCTCATCCCATGTTTCAATAGAGTTAGTAAAAAGCAAAGGACAAGAAATATGCTCTCTTTCGCGACATTTATTCAAAGAAACCACATTCTTTGCACAGTACTGTGCCATCTCGTCAGCATATTTGTTGCCAACAGTAATGTAGTCTTCCCCATTTTTATGTGCATTGCACTTCACGACAGCGATCTGTTTAGGCAGCTGTATCGCCTCAAGCAACTTTTTCACAAAATCTCCATTTCTGATGGGCGTCCCTGCAGACGTCAAGAAACCCCTTTGTGACCAAATCTGACCAAAATCATGCACGACCCCAAAGCCGTACTGGCTGTCAGTCATAATCGTAACCCGTATATTTCTTCCCAACTTACATGCTTGAATCAGAGCTACTAATTCTGCAACTTGGGCAGACCGTACACCTTTCAGACAAGATGCTTCCAATACAGTTGCTACTGTGCAAACTGCATATGCTGCGCTTAGAACTCCATCACTCGTTCTCAAACATGAGCCATCCACAAACAGAATATAATCTGATTCTTTCAAAGGCTCATCTCGTATATCAGCTCTTTGTTTTGTACAGTATTCGAGCACATTCAGACAATCGTGATCTACTTCATCCATTTCAATCACATTCTCTTCGTCTGGCAATGATGTTGAAGGATTCACATTCATACATCTGTCAATGGTCACATTATCTGCACTCAAAATTACCTTTTCATACCTAGTCAGCCGACTATGTGTCATGTATTGGGTTTTCGTTCTTGTCAATAGAATTTCCACAGAATGGGGAACATACACTCTCAATGGATACCCCATCACTATGCCTTCACTCTGTTCCAGACTCACACAAGTAGCAGCAACCGCTTTCAAACATCCAGGCAACGCTTTCGCTACGGGGTCTAAAACAGCTGAAAAATATGCAATTGGTCTTTTCATAGTTCCATGTCTCTGCACCAAAACTGAAAATGCACATCCATCTCTTTCACTGCAATACAGCTCAAAATCTTTCTCATAGTCAGGCATTCCCAATGCTGGAGCCTCACACAATTTCTTTTTCAGCTCTCTGAATGCTTTCATTTCTTCATCATTCATTTCAAAAGGATCTTTAACATCCTTTTTTGTCAGTTTCTGCAATGGTTTAGCAATTAGTGAAAAACCGCTTATCCATTGTCGACAATATCCGACCATTCCCAAAAACATTCTTACCTCTCTTTGTGTCATTGGAGCTCTCATTCCTTGAATCATTTTGTATTCTTTCTGTCGTTACCTTTCGCACTCCTTTCTCAATTTTATGCCCTAAATACTGGACTTCTTGTTGACAAAACTGCAATTTTGAAGGGGACACTTTATGTCCTCTTTTTGCTAAATGATTCAGCAAAGCAATTGTATCATTGACACATGCTTCTTTCGTTTTTGATGCCACCAGTAGGTCATCAATATACTGAACCATTACTGACTTTTCTGGCATTCTTAAATCTTCCAATGATTTCTTTAGGATCTGATTAAAGATTGAGGGACTTTCTGTGTACCCTTGAGGAATTCGGCACCATGCCAAAATATGCTCTCCAAACCTAAACGCAAATATTGGCTGGCTATCTGGATGCAATGGAATAGAGAAAAATGCATGACATAAATCAATTACTGTGTACCATTCTGCTTTGCGTGGAATCTGGTATAGAATCACAGCAGGGTTCGGTACTATTGGGCAACAAGGCACAACAATTTTGTTTACCTTTCTTAAATCCTGTACGATTCTATATGTTCCGTTTGGCTTTTTCAGTCCCATTATTGGCGAATTACATGGACTGCTCATGATTTCTTTTAGAATCTCTTGTTCAATCATTTTATTTATTACTGGCGTTATTCCTTCAATTATTTCTGGAGTCAATTTATACTGGGGCGTATTTGGGTAACTCGTTCCTTCTTTTACTGTAATTTTAACGGGATCTACTCCTTTCATTAATCCTACATCTTCTCCTGTCAAGTCCCACACTTCTTCTTTCACTGTCTTTTTCAACTCATTTGGGATTTTCTCTGCATCAAATACAGGAAACAAACCATTTACTTCTGGTTCTAAATTTACCATTGTCATTTTATACAGCACATCCTCATCTGGGGTCTGAAATGCAATTCCGTCTGAGTACAATAAATTGTGCAGTTCATTTTGCACAATAAATCGCGTCCTAAAAGGTTCACGGGACTACAATCACACACCACAAATCGGTGCATTTCACTAAATGGACCAATTCTTACCTTTACTAATCTAGTGAGAGGCGTTTCAATTTGCTGATTGGAAACTCCAACCACTTGGATATGTTCACCTGAGAGAGGAAGATTTGGAATTTCCACTGACCTAACAGTAGAACGGGTAGCTCCAGTGTCAACAAAGAATGTTACATTTGCACCATTCACTTCTCCATCCACAAATGGACCTGACTGATCTACCTCTAGAGTTGCGCCAAGCACGCACTCTTCCCTCTCTCTTAGACACCGTCATGAACTTTCATCCGTCTCATCTTCATTCTGTCGTAACCAATATTGTGAAATTTCAGCTGCACGTGACAACTGTTTTACCTGTTCTCCTCCGTAGAATCCTGTTTCTGCACTGTATTTCTGTTGGTTAACACTCTTGGGAAGTGGTGGTTGTGGCACCTGACCTTGTTGAGTAACTACCTCACTCTGCACCTGTGAATTTAATGATTGATTTTCCACATTAGGTTTTGGAGGAAATTTACACTCATTTCTCCAATGTCCTAGCTTTCCGCAGTTGTGGCATGGCCACATTTTCTTTGCCTCATCTATGCTCATTTGTCCTTTTCCTTTACCTATATTAGGTCGGGATTTAAACTGTCCTGTTTCACTGCTAGTATTATTCAATTGAGCTTCTTGCTTCTCTGCAACTTTTACCTGTGCCCACATGGCTTTTTCTTTCAATTTACGCTGTTTACTCTCAATTTCATCACTGCAATACTTAGCATATCTCAAAACTTCATCCACTGTGCTATTCTGCCATCCTATCAAGTGCTGCTTAATCCTTTCACTTATCTCTGGTGTTAATCCATACACAAACCTATATACAAAATGACTCATGTCCTTCTCACTTAGTGTCTCATAACCACTATACTGTTTGAAAACCAACAACAATCTCTCATAGTACGCGTGCACTGATTCTTTGCTTTCCTGTGTTGTTCTGTCTATTTTTACCCAATCTGTTTCTTTTGGTGGAATTTTATTCTTCAAAAAGGTAACTACTTCATCATACTTCCTCATCACTTCTGGACCTGGCGCTCCTGTTTTGGCATCCCTTGGATATTCTACAGTTGGCCAATCAATTGTAATCTTACATTCTGTCCATAAATCAGCAGACACTACTATATCAAACAATCCATCTAGATCTATCCACAGCACGTTTGACACCTTAACAAATCTCTCCACTTGTCTGTACCATTCTACTGGTTTCTCTCTCAATTTTGGGAAGTCATTTGTAAATGACAGTATATCCTGTCTGGTCCACGGAACATGCACATAACTACCACCTGGTGTTTCTCTCATCGGGTAGTCCCTAGCAACTGGTTCCCTATCTGTCACTGCAAAAGCCAAAGATGCTTTATCTGTTTTCTCATTCCTCTTTGTCCATCTATTTCTCCATCTATCCACATCACCCCATTTTCTCAATAAAACAATCAGCTCTTTTATTTGGGTCAGTCTTCCTGATGTGTTCAAATTCTCTATGTCTTTCTCACAAAAATCTACTCTGTACGGTTTCTGCAACGTCCTCACTTTCACAAATTCTACTCCTAGTTCACCTGCAATCTCTTCCAATTTGTCATGTAAATTTCTAGCTCTCCAAGTAAGACTCTTGCACAAAAACATAATCTCGTCATCCTGATAATTTTTTTGTTTTTCTGTTCCAATTGTTCCCAAAATCAATTCTTCCATGTCTATTTTTAACCTAATTACATCTAATGGTTTTTCTTCTGGTTCTTTTGCTTTTAGCGCTTTCATCCATTCATTTAACTCTTCTGGAGTCGGACCTACAGGCGTACTATTTAATTCTATCCAATCACTGCTTCTTTCTGGTGTTCCTGATGCGGACTCTGTCACCATAGGCATTCTCCTAATCTCACTCTCATTTATCGTCAAATTTGTAGGTGGACTTGGTCTACACGTACTAGCCAAATTGTGTGCACCTTCTTTATTCAGTTCCATCCCTTCTCTTTTTCTTTGCAAATGTGAATTCATGGGAATCACCAAAGAATGTTCATTTATTTTCTGATTCTCAAAAATTGGCATTACTGGACCTATCGTTACTGGTACAGTTACAGCTTCCATATTCTTTGTCAATTCTCTTATTTTCTCAGTCAATTCTTTTGTCGTTTTTGCTAATTCAATTGCATTGTCACTTTCTGTCTCTTCATTTTGTGAAATTTTAAATGTTTCTTGTGACCTATTTATTTCATTTCTTCGTTCGGATTTTTATTCCTCCCAGTTTCTATTGGCGGTGCATTAGGTGTCACCACCACAGAAGTCTGTTGGTATGGAGGTGGGTTTCTGTTTAAAATACCTTCCAGCAATTCGTCATCTGTTTCACTACCACCATACACATACTTTTCTACCACTACATGCTTCTTTTTCTCAGTACACTTTCTCTTTGCTTCTTCCTCAACCGCAAAAGCTGGAAACAAACCTCCTGCCATGTTAGCGTATCTCCAACGCTTTACTCTGTCCTCATGATTTATTCCCCACAACCTTCCAGGCATAAACTCATGATTCTTTAATCCTCTGGATCTCTCTCGCTCATACATCTCATCTTCCCATTCTGTTAAAGCTTCAAACTGTGTCGGTCTAGGTCTGGGTTCTAACATTACCATCTTTTCTCTCAAATTCCGTAATACAGCTACAATAAATGAACCATTCTCAGGAAAAGCCAATGCTCCATCATTCTTGGTGTATTTTGTCCAATTTTCTAACCATATGCATGTATGATATCCATATTTCAGCATCATATGTGAAGCTAGTGATTTCGGCGGAGGAATTATTTGTCCCTCTCTAGTCACTACCTTTTTGTCCTTCTTAAAGAAGTTCTTAACTTTCGACATCCAAGACGTTTTCTCTTTCCATACTCATAGTACGACATGATTCACAACCTTTTTCTCCTTAAACAATCCGCAATTCAATACTGTTCCCTATGCGTTATTTCAACCAATACTAGCGCGACTCACACCAACACTCCAATCACAGCCTTCCACGTCACTAGGCTATTCAACCAATCCTTGCGTGACTCCCACCAAAACTCCAATCAAAGCGATTTCTGTCTACGGCGCACTGTCCAATCCCAGCGCGGCTTTTGCCTACGTCAGTCCTGCTCCTGTTCTCATGTGACTAGCGCACTGTCCAATCCCAGCGCAGCTTTTGTCTACGTCACTTTTCTCTTGACCCCTCCTTTACAAAATTTATCGGCAATTTCTTTTTCAACAATTCTTGTTAGTTACGACATTTTATCCACATTTCCATTGTCTGATTCGCTAAACCGAAAAGATAGCTTTGACCATTCACACAAGAATTCTGTATTTTCCAGTAGGCAGCGCTTACCTCTACCCTACCACAGAACTTTCAGTTTCATCGATAAAGTAGCACTTCCTCTACCTTACCCTTCTTTCAAGCAATCAGTAAACCCGTTTCTCTGGGGATAAAACACATGTGGAGACTATACTGCTCCTGAGAATTAAGGCCAGAGTTTCACAAGAAAACCTTTCACTTACACATCTTTTATACGCAAAATGTCCCTAATATAACACAACCTGTGTTATTACCAAAAATGAACTCAGACAGTGTAAAATTCCATGCGACTTCTCTTGCCACACGTGTTCCACTTCCTACTTCCCGGAAGCGTGAAAACTTACTTATTAACATAACGCGACTCAACAAAAAGTGTTAGACATAAACTTATCAATAATCTATAATCATAAATCAATAATCACCAAACTAATCTATAGTAACCATCCTCTGCTATGGAGGTAGACGGGATACCTCTTTTATAATGACATAATAATTCTCATTTGCTTTTAAGGTATTCCGCTCATTGGTCGATGGACCAACTAGTAGGAATCAGTTGATGGTGATTAAGACCAGCTCAATCACAATGAACTCTTTTACCATTTCATTATTAATCATTGAGCTAAAGAAAATCACTGAGACATTTGTTTAAAGAATAATAAAGTTTATATAAAATTTTTGAACGCAGGAAATTGAGATTAATCTTATTATTCAGATCATTGCATTTATCATCAATATAAGAATAGTTTGAAATTGCATGGCACTTTTATTAGACGGAAAAACGAAGTTATCATTCTAAGAACTCTATAGATCAACCTATCTATCTCTCTGGGAAATCCTAATAATTCTAATAAAAATCTATCAAATAAAAGTTCTCCTAAAGCAGCATCTTTATACTCAACTGGAAAAGGAAAATAACAGCAGCAGCATCAGCTCGTCAGCATCAGCAACCGCAAACTCTCCCATCTACAGCATCTAACTTCTTCAGCATCTCCCGCAGCATTCTAACCCCTCCCACCAAGAGTAGGTCTTCTTATACCCTAATTCTAGCTTACAGCATAAAATGTTTCTTCTTACATGGCGCGATTCATTCTCATTGGTCAAAAACTCAGGTCCATATACATTTTAATCAAACTTCCTGGTCTTAACCAGTTCCGTGTGGAATGTCCATGCAAGCATCGTTTCCCACAGTTCATGCACTTGCTCATCCGTTTCGATCAGTCCAAATTGTATCTTTTTCTGCTACATTTTGTATAATACAGTTCCGTCTATTGATTCAACCAGGCTTCTCACGCTTCTTGCTTATCATCTTGGCACACATCTGCTCAGAAGGGTCACAGCAGCCTTGACCATACTTTCATCTTAGCCTCTCGGCAGCAGCACGTGATCATCCCTTTTCCACAGCCTCTCTCCTCTATCACATGGTCTCATCCGCTCATGCGCACTCTAGTAACTCGCGGCCATTTTATATTGCTGCTCGGCAGGCCTAAGCGCACTATTTTCAAGGATAAACAAAATGTTATTAAAACAAAGAAATATAAACCCTTTCGTTTCCCTCCCGTCTTTCTACGTACCCCAATTAGGTATTACCTAGCAGAAGCAACATATAAAGCTGTCCCTTACTTACCAACGCTTTATTTTGCAACCACACGTTTTATTTTAAAGCACAAATCATGCATTTATTATTTTAGTACGCAAATATTATGCTATGTTAGAAACGTAAACAATTATAAGTCAATTAATTTGCACACTGAATTGCGTGTTACCATTAACCCTTTACATACATTGTTGGTTATTTACTTAAACGAACATGTTTATTAATATTGTACGAAAATATTAGGAGGTTAAAATTTTTACATTTACCCTGCTCCATCAGTATCGCCTCGCGATCTCTTACTGTGGGTTCATCAACATGTAGTTATTGTAGGCTTTAGAGTCATGGCTCGACCCTACGTATCACAGGCAGATTTGGTGAGGATCTGTCACTGACATTTGTTTGCGACTGTCCTTACACGGCTTAAAACCTGTCATTTGGGAAGTGTCATGTCCCTTGCACACTATAAATCACATTTTAATGAGGTAAGGGTCTCAAAGAGATGAGAGGTAGCTCTGAATCCGCATCTGGTGGTGCGAAAAGAAAGGAACTTTAGGTGCTTCAATACAAGCGCTTGCCACAAATAATGTAATTTATTTTCTGCAGTAATTCCAAAGAGCTCTCTGGGGGAAGCTGCAGGTTTCCGTGGTATGCCAACCGCCTAGCTATTTTTGCTACTTTTTTACCTCTTTTACTATACTTTAGCACATGCTTACCTTTATTCCAATGGCCATCTACTAGCTGGCAACCCTTCAGGAGATGCAGATCTGCTCACTTCCATGCATTTACAGTTTTGAGGGCCCATATTTACTTGACATGCTCTGACCCTGTGTCTAAATTAGGCAACAACATGCATAGCATAATGACTCAAGAGAATGTACTGCCTCTGAACTGTTTTCCAAGGCTCATTCTCTGGCCCTGAACTAGATGAGAAAAGAACGGGGAGGAAAGGATGGGTGGAAGAGAGAAGATATTATTATGAAAGAAGGAAAAATAAAAGT
The DNA here is from genome assembly GCA_963921515.1 of Calotriton arnoldi. Lineage (NCBI taxonomy): Eukaryota > Metazoa > Chordata > Amphibia > Caudata > Salamandridae > Calotriton > Calotriton arnoldi. Next base: position 374,986 of record CAWUFW010000510.1, read on the forward strand.
CTGAGAGTAATCATCCAAAACTGCCTGGCCACTTGCATTCATCGAATTTGTCGGTTCCAGTCTGCAGGGACGCATGGACATGAATGGGGCATCATGCCAAGCAGAAAATACACAACCTTAGACACACAAATGCTAGTAAGACAGCCTGAATTGAACTTAACATGGTGCGTTTTCAACCAACCCTACTCACCACCTCGAAAATCTGTACAGTAATTTATTAGCACAAACGAGCAAATGACTAAATGTGTTGCACAACTACTGAGTTATACAGTGAACCATATCTATTTGTACAAATAACTTTATTTACCTCTGGGTACCCTACAGCCCACATTTAAAGTTGCTTAAGTTTACACATCTTCTATTGTGGCCACATTTCCTTTTTTAACTATTTGTACACAACCCACACTACTATTAGGATCCTTGTTTTAATAATAGAACACTTTGAACCAAACGGCAAATACAACAGCAATAGCGAGACAACATTGGAAGCATGATCTCCGACTTTTGAGCAGAGTGGGGGACTCAGACAGACACTTCTGTGTGGAAAACGAGTTATGCATGTGATAGGCATATAGCACTGATGGACCGGTCTCTCCACTCAATGCAAAGGGAACTTCGACTGCTATTAGATCAAGATCCAAGTCGCATTACTTCACTAAATGCAGAAGCCTATTAATAAATAAATAAAACAAGTATGTGGTAAAGATCAAAGTAGGACTTTTATGGAATGCACCTGCATGAGGACAGCTAACCTAAAATACAATGATTCACCTGGGTTTTTATACCTTTGATACATCTTATAGAAATTAGGCATCACCTGGCATTGGGATTTATGCATATAGGGTCAACATGTAACCCTGTATCAAAATGTACCCTCCATGCGCCGCAACAACCGGACCGGGAGCGGTGTAGTCCCTGTCAAACATTTTTGCTCCTCACCGAATCTGTCTCCTATATGTTAAATCTTACCCAAAGAATAATAGAACAAAGCATTTCTGGTAAAGGACAACAGACAATGACTAAAGTTTAAGTTTTTACTTAAAGAATATCAATTACAGAAATGCACAAGCTTGGTCATGGATTAGCAAGTTAAATGAGCATAATGATCAACAGTAGGTACAAGTCTACATGGTAAAGCTCTATAAGTAGGCAAACCAGCATAGATTTGCCTTCAAAGGGTGCGGAAAGGGTCTCCTCCTAGCATGGAGGAATTACTTTCTTTTATAGGACTTTAGACAAAGGATTTCATACATTTATTACATGAGCACATGGTTCACAGACCTTTCACCAAAAAAGAAGCAGGCAAAAAGAAACATTTGTTACAGAATGCATTTGGAGATTCGCTCATCACCCTACTACATCAAATTTGGGTGTTTACAGCTTCTTCATATGCAACATAACTTGTTACGTAGTATGCTATTCTAGTCTATAGCAATTGGGCCATCCTTGGAAAAGTATAATTCGTTCATTGCAGCTAGGAAAATCTCAGGTATTTGTAACAAACCTAGTTGTTCTTTATTACAGCAAAATAATAGCAGCAGAAATGGTCTTGTGTTCAAAATGATGTCTCTGCCGTGGTTACTGTACGTCCTACAAAATACCCCCTGCCCAGTACCGGACAAATTCTTTAAAGACGTGGATAGTGCGCTGAGAACGTTGCTATGGGATGGCGGGGGAGCACGGATAGCGCTAGCCAAACTACAGAAGGGAGTGTTTGAGGGAGGTTTGGCTGTTCCGGATCTTCAAAAATACTACTGGGCCACGCACCTAATGGTCATTAATGATTGGGTCTTTACAGATAGGAATGACCCGGCGTACAGGGTGGATCACTGGGCAATGGGGACCACCGGTTGTCTGGGGGCACTGTATGGCCGAGTGAGAAAGGGTAGCATGCCCCCGCATACTCAGATCGTGCTGACAATGTGGTCAAAGACCAATAGGTTTCTGGGCTGGACCAACCGGTTAACAGAACAGACTCCTCTATGGAGCAGTGAAACACTCCGGGAAGTAGGTAGATAACAGGGCTTCTCGAAATGGAAGTTAATAGATATTGCACGCTTGGGAGATGTGTGGAAAAGGCAGGCTGTGCTTTCATTCTCAGAGCTACAGAAAGAATATCAATTGGCACCCACAGAACACTACAGATACCTGCAGCTGAAGCATGCGCTGGGCAGAAACCTCAAAGACGGGGATCAGATCCCCGAATATAGTCCGCTGGAGGACAGGTTACTGCTGGACCCCATTCCGGAGAAGGCTCTGTCATGCACATACAAAAAAGATAATAAACAACTCCCATACTTAAATCCGAATGTAGGTAAGAACCTAAACCCATGATCCCATCAGGCTCATTACATATCAAGTAACTATAATCAGTGCAGTAGAACCAGGAAAGAATTTTTGGCGTTGGAATACAAGGAAACTAACCCAAACGAAGTGGAGAGTGGTCAAAAGGAGTGTACAAATATCAACGCTTCAACACTGTACCCCACGGAATATTATCATTCAGGCCTTGCTTGTGGGTGGACAGACGATAAATCCAACGTTGCTCTTTTTCAAACAGTAATTGTTGTGTATTAGGACCCAATTTAATTTGTTCAATAATAGTCCAGCTCAAGTCATTAGCAGTGTGCCCTATCTGCAAGAAATGTTCAGCGAGTTTCGTCACGTTCTTCTTACATTGGATATTACTGCGATGTTCGCAAATTCGCTGCTTCACCTTACGTGAAGTCATTCCAACATATCTGAGCCCACATGGGCAAGTAATCATATAAACCACGTTGGTAGAGTTACAATTGGTGTGCGTCCTTTGTGTCCATAGTTTCCCTGTTTCCAAACTTAATTGCTTTGTAGGAGTTGTAAGATGGCAAACACTACATGCTCCACATGGGAAGTGGCCTATTACTGGTGGAAGGCCCCAAGCATTAAGGACCGACTGATTGGGGTCCCTATTCATGTTCCTGGGTCGAGTGTGAACAACAGAATCCTTAATGCTCCTAGCTCGTTCAAAGGAAAAAAGAGGTTTTTCCCAATTGTGATTGTTGCTCTCAAGTATTCTCCAATGTTTCCTAATGGATTTACTGACAGCGTTGGAAGCTACATTATACGTTGTTACGCACGTCAAAGGTATCTCATCTACAGGTTTCGAAATGTCTTCAAGCAGGGCTTCTCTATGCTGATTCCTAGCCCTCTTACCACTTTTATTGAGTATTTTTCTTGGATAACCCCGTCTCTGGAGTTTATTTGTCAAATCCTTAGCCTGTGTTCGATAGTCCTGTAATTCACTACAATTACGTCTAAGGCGCAAATATTGGCCGAAAGGGAGATTCTCCCGTAGTGGACGGGGGTGGAAACTAGAAAAGTGTAGCAAGTTGTTCTTTGCTATAGGTTTGTGGTGCGTTAGTGTCTGTAGATGACTCCCAACTTTCTTAATAACCACATCAAGAAATACCATCTCATCCTTGCTGTAGATATGGGTGAAACGTAAGTTAGGGTCACACATGTTGATCCAGTCACAGAAGGCTAGGAGTGTTTCCTCCGTACCTTGCCACACAATGAAAATATCATCTATGTACCTTTTCCAAAAGGATACATAGGGCGCATAGGGGTTGCGTGACGAGAGTATATATTTACACTCAAAATCGTACACATACAACCCGGCAACACTTGGGGCAAAAGTACTGCCCATTGAAGTCCCAGTGGTTTGTAGATACAGTTCGCCTTTATATTCAAAAAGTTTTTCTTCAAAGCGATGGTGGCACACTCCACCACAAACTCTTGAGGTGTAATAAAATCCCATTGCGCTTTTTCCAAGGTGTCCTTGACGACCTTAACGGTATCGTCTTGCGGAATACAGGTATAGAGGCTCTCTATATCCTAACGAGACCAGAAAAATAGGTTCTCCTGGAAGTTCCAGTTCGTATAGTGAGGCTAAAAGACTCTTAGTATCCTTAAGATAAGTGCTGGTAGCTTGAACCAAAGGTTTCAGGAAGAAATCACAATATTTAGACAAAGGTTCCAACAAAGAACCTATGCCCGACACAATGGGCCTTCCAGGCGGAGGCATTATATTTTTGTGAGTTTTGGGCAGAGTATAGAAGTACGGAATAATGCCCTTGCTGGAGGTCAGAAAATCCGCCTCATGTTTCGAAATATATCCATTGGTCTCTGCATGATCCACTAGTTCTTTAATCATCAATCGAAGTTCCATAGAGGGATCAGAATCAAGGCGTGTGTAGTTAGTCTGATTGTTCAAAAGGCGCCTACATTCCTTATCGTAGTCATCTGCATCCTGTATCACGATGCCACCCCCTTGTCAGCAGACTTGATGGATGATGTCAGTATTCGACTGAAGGGATTGAAGTGCCTGAAACTCAGTGGCACTCATATTCTTAAAAGTAGACGTCTCCTGAAACTTTTCAATATCATTGAATACAGCCTGCTCAAAAGCTGTGATTTCCGGAGGTACTGTGTATGGAGGGGGTGAAAGATGATTTTACTCTCAAGCCGGAATCACCGGCAGATATTGGTATTCCTCGGTTGTATGTTTCTCAAAGAAACTCTTCAATTTCAGTTTCCGGAAAAAATCAGAAAGTTCACAATGAAGTTTGAAACGGTCTAGTCTTGCCGTTGGGACAAATCCCAGACCCTTCTCCAGGACTGCCATTTCGTCCGTCGTGAGCAAAATCGATGAGAGATTGGTGACTAGACTCTCTGATTGCTCGGGCCCGCTTGTTGCTCCCGGGCCTTGCTCCGTGTATTGTCCCCCACTGCGTCCTCGTGTTCCCAGTGTACCTGGTTCGATCCTCTTCTTTTGCCGCGTCCTCTCCGACCCCTCTCTAAAAAAGGCGGACGATACATGTTCTGATGGAACTGCGGTTGGGGCATCATGTTGGGATTCCACCCCATCATCTGGTGGAAATGAGGTGGTTGAAAGGGGATAGGATAACCTGGACCTCCTGTTGGTGGGAAAGGTTGCCAAGGTTGCTGGTAATATTGTCGTCTATTCCTACCTCTCCCTCGCTGTCTGGATTTAAAACTATCCCCACTTGACCCACTCGTGAGTGGATGTGTCATCTCCTGAGCCATCTGTATTGTATTCATTCCTTGAAAGTGGAATATAATCTGGGTTGGCGTACGGATACGTTTTCGTATACGAGAAACGCTTCAGATCTTTCTGAAACTTTTGTGCTTTAGATTGTGTTAAAGTGTCCTTATATTCATTAACCTCTCTGTTCAATTCATCTAGCCTCTTCTTGTAGCCTGTGAGTGTGGTTCTGAAATGGGTTTCTGTCAACTGAATTTCCACTAAGAGTGCCTCGGATAAACGGAGAGCTGTTTTTATTATAAGAACTAACCAGTCGCGGGTACAATGCCACGCGATCTGGGCCCATTCCTTTCTAAAGAGTGCATCATCTAAAAAAATTCTTGGGGCATTGGTCACCAAAAGGCCTTTGGGTGCCACATTGTTTCTTAGATACTCGGTGAGTATGGTACCATGAAGGATGGTGCGGATTCGATTCCGTTTCTGTTCTGTAAGTTTATCCCACTCTGTAGTTTGGGATATTGTCTGGGATATAGAAGGATCTGAAAATAGGGAAGGATCTGCCAAGAGAGCATCTACTTCATCCTTCGAATATGAAAGGCCTAAGTTCTCCATGCTTACGAAAAAGGGGGGGGGGGAAGGCCACTAAAAGAGCAAGAATGGGGTAAGAAAATCTCTTGCAGCTGTACGCTGCTAAATCTATATTAACAACTAAAGAGAGAGGGAAAGTTCACTCTTCGTCCCCCTGACGAAACTACTAACTAACAACAAAAGAGCGAAGAAAATCTCTACGATAACACGAGGAGAAACCTCTTTCTTTAAAAGAACCCTCACTCACCAACCTAGTTGGTGACATGCTTCATCATTGGGTTCCCACCAGAGGGACCGAGTGTCCCCCGGTGTGCTACGACGCCTGGAATTCCAGCGGAGCAGGTTTATTGGAAGGGTAGTGAAAGTGTGCAGGATGTGCAAATTAAAAGAACACTGGTTGCTTCCCAAAACAATTTTTAATGGTGGAGAACCAGTGGTCGATTAAAACTAGTGAGACGGACCCGAGCTGGCTAATTAAGTAAACCAGGAGAGTCCGATTTAAAAGTGAAACTTGGTCAACATGTTTCTGCTTATATATGCACCATTAGCTAAGCATTCTTCAGGACCTAACAACCCATGGCGGTATACGCACGCTAAGGCGTATCCTAACCTATGGGGAGTGTGCGTAAGGCAAAACTCACGGTTTTACCAATGCGGCCTTGTGGAACTTCCAAAAGCCGCTGTACTCTGAAAGAAAGAGAACAAATATAAAACAACACACGACCACTATGTGACCACTGTGATACTCATCAACAGGTGCAACAGAGGATTAAAGTGCTATAACACCTCGTGCTTAAAAGAGCCTGGGTATATGACGCGCCCAAAATACGTTTAGCCCAAAACTCAGGCGAACGTGCCAATCGGACAACCAATTCGTCCACTTACATTGAAAGACAGGTCTTGACACATTGTGACTTTCGCTCATACAACCATATCAAGCAGACTACTACTCCGTATCCGAGTATAGAAGGAGGAGTCCTAAATCCGGGTCATTCACCGTAACACTTCGACTTCAATGTAATTCGAAATTGACACTTAATTCTAGATAAATCAAATTGCTCAGTGATAGTGCCCTAACACAGCGCAAAACGAACGCGCTGTGCAGAAAAACGTAAAAGCATGGAGAAATCAGCGCTTACGTGAAGGTTAAATTGGCTTCACTTCATGGATTCCGGGAAAAGGGTAGAGCTACCTATAAGAGCAATCTGGTTAGAATCAGGAAGTCACATATCTTTTGACAGACATCGGTGCGCGCCCTGACTGCCCAATTCACTTACTTATTACTCGGAGCTCACCCACTACAGACCTGCCTGTTGCCTGCCACGGACCCGAATATTACCGTTACGTCGCAGTAACGATCCAGAAATAGCGGAGCTCCATCACGTGACCCGGAAAAGGATTGAAAATGTTCCGGTCACGTGATGGGGAAACAACTAAACCGCTAACCTGCACCCTCAACCAATAAAACTTTATTGAATTGGTCGATCCAAACACAGTACAGAGACCTCGAAACAGAGGGAAAATAATGTCTAAAAAACCTTCAAGTATAAGTGAGTCAAAATGATAGATTCACAACTAACAACAGGTTTCAAAAGGTGTAAGGCAAAAAGGGGGCATTTCAGACACTGTTTTTACAGGGGAAAAAAACTAAATCCCATACTTAAATCCGAATGTAGGTAAGAACCTAAACCCATGATCCCATCAGGCTCATTACATATCAAGTAACTATAATCAGTGCAGTAGAACCAGGAAAGAATTTTTTGGCGTTGGAATACAAGGGAAACTAACCCAAACGAAGTGGAGAGTGGTCAAAAAGGAGTGTACAAATATCAACGCTTCAACACTGTACCCCACGGAATATTATCATTCAGGCCTTGCTTGTGGGTGGACAGACGATAAATCCAACGTTGCTCTTTTTCAAACAATAATTGTTGTGTATTAGGACCCAATTTCATTTGTTCAATAATAGTCCAGCTCAAGTCATTAGCAGTGTGCCCTATCTGCAAGAAATGTTCAGCGAGTTTCGTCACGTTCTTCTTACATCGGATATTACTGCGATGTTCGCAAATTCGCTGCTTCACCTTACGTGAAGTCATTCCAACATATCTGAGCCCACATGGGCAAGTAATCATATAAACCACGTTGGTAGAGTTACAATTGGTGTGCGTCCTTTGTGTCCATAGTTTCCCTGTTTCCAAACTTAATTGCTTTGTAGGAGTTGTAAGATGGCAAACACTACATGCTCCACATGGGAAGTGGCCTATTACTGGTGGAAGGCCCCAAGCATTAAGGACCGACTGATTGGGGTCCCTATTCATGTTCCTGGGTCGAGTGTGAACAACAGAATCCTTAATGCTCCTAGCTCGTTTAAAGGAAAAAGAGGTTTTTCCCAATTGTGATTGTTGCTCTCAAGTATTCTCCAATGTTTCCTAATGGATTTACTGACAGCGTTGGAAGCTACATTATACGTTGTTACGCACGTCAAAGGTATCTCATCTACAGGTTTCGAAATGTCTTCAAGCAGGGCTTCTCTATGCTGATTCCTAGCCCTCTTACCACTTTTATTGAGTATTTTTCTTGGATAACCCCGTCTCTGGAGTTTATTTGTCAAATCCTTAGCCTGTGTTCGATAGTCCTGTAATTCACTACAATTACGTCTAAGGCGCAAATATTGGCCGAAAGGGAGATTCTCCCGTAGTGGACGGGGGTGGAAACTAGAAAAGTGTAGCAAGTTGTTCTTTGCTATAGGTTTGTGGTGCGTTAGTGTCTGTAGATGACTCCCAACTTTCTTAATAACCACATCAAGAAATACCATCTCATCCTTGCTGTAGATATGGGTGAAACGTAAGTTAGGGTCACACATGTTGATCCAGTCACAGAAGGCTAGGAGTGTTTCCTCCGTACCTTGCCACACAATGAAAATATCATCTATGTACCTTTTCCAAAAGGATACATAGGGCGCATAGGGGTTGCGTGACGAGAGTATATATTTACACTCAAAATCGTACACATACAACCCGGCAACACTTGGGGCAAAAGTACTGCCCATCGAAGTCCCAGTGGTTTGTAGATACAGTTCGCCTTTATATTCAAAAAAGTTTTTCTTCAAAGCGATGGTGGCACATCCCACAACACTCCACCTCTGAGGATTTCTAAATCATCACATTCATTGAATTATTTATTACAGGACAGTTGTCATCAGTAGGGTTTTCTTCTTGGATTCTTTCAATTCTTTCATTTCATCTTTCAGTTCGCTCCGCACCTCCTCAACCTGAACATCTGCTATTCTCCTTTTTCTTCTGCTCATTGCTGACAGCTTCCTTTTCCCACAATTTAACCCAACATTTGATGAAATTCTTTTGCAAATTTTCAGGAAGAAAAGCACACATGCAACACCAATTAGTATGACCAAACAATTAGCAAAAAGCAATTTAAGTATGACTCCACCTATACTTCCTAATCATTTTCCTATTCTAGCAAATCCCTGTCCAATGGATCTAAATACAGAACATATTACCCTCCAATGCACTTGTCTCTTCTAGTTCAGTGAGCTCATTAGTGACATTAGTAATATTGGCAATATAACAATTCATTTGGGTATCTATTTTAGGGATGTAAGCACAGCGTTCTCTAGCGTGAATTACCTTGCAGACTCCACCTTGCTTTGCAAGAAGCATGTCTAAAGGCGGTTCTGTATTATCATGGCTTTCATTGCAAGCAGTTCCTTCTTAATAATAAGGGCCAAGGTGCCTGCAGTATTAGTGGCAAATCTATCTACTGAGGTTGACAGTTTTCTAATCTTAACATCATTCAAAACCACACCCACTGAGGGTATTCCTACTCCAAAAATAACACTTATTATTTGCTTAAAGCTGCTTTTTTCTCCATCTTATGTAAGTGTTAAGTCTGTTATCTACATTGTTCATTTGATAGATTTTAGGAAACACTAAGGATGCATAGCAACTACATACCCAATTGTGTGGCAGCTGAAAGTAAGCCGACTTACCACATACATCATATGTTTTTAATACGTACCTGAAACTCAACAAAAAATAAATCTTTAGCTAAATAGCTGTGTTCACATTCACTCCAACACACATCTTGTACAGTCTCACTCCCTTCCTGTTTGCGCACCTTACATAATCCTTTTTGCCATGTCAACGCTCTGCCTTAGGGTAAGTCTTCTAAATTCCCCTTTTTCTTCCCTCGAGTTTCCTCCTGCCTCATCTCTCCCCTTCGCTTCTCTTTATGCTGCCTAATTCTTTCATTTAATTTGTCTACAAAGGTCCTCTCATCTTTGCTGATCTTGCAGGTTAAATCGTGCATGCCAGAATTAGTGGAGTTGGCATTAGTTAAAGGGGTAAAGAATTTCATCGTATACTCAAGCTGATCCATTCGCTTGAAAGTTTTAGAAAAACAATAAGCATGCTTTGTTGCCCACAGACATATATTTTATCCTATTACAAAAGGCATATTCTCTAACAGGCATTCATAATCAGTATAAAACTGTTTGAGTGCTGCTGGAAAAACAGATTAAGGAAAACACTTTACTAGAAGGCATATGACAGGGGCAGATGATAATAGGCCGATCCCTCAGCTCAGAAGCTGGAAGATAGGAGCAAATAAAACAATCTTCAACTTGCATTATCTTAACTTATTCAGCAAGCATTTGGAAATAGATGTTATAACTGTAAACACTCTGAAAAAGGGGTGTGTGAGAGTCTACCCACATGCTTTTCTTTAGTAGTGACTTGGTTAATAGTTTGGTTAATCCTCTGGGGTGGAACATTTTCCTCCAGGAGATAAATGTCTAACACTTACCCAACTACAGAAACAGCTATGGCCTCTACCAATACTTCTAGTACAATTTTGTATCATTGCTGCACCATGTTAACTTCAGATCAGGTGAGGAACCTTCTGCTTTAGTAGGGCCCTTGGAATGCCAGACTACACCAAAGAGTTCATTCTCTTTTGCCATGAGCGTGAAGGGTACACTTTATCTGTGTTGACACAGGCCCATGGTGACTCAAAACGTCCTGTGGCCTATTTTTTGGCAACCCTTAATTCCGTAGCTGCAGCATTGCCCAGTTGTGTCAAAGTGGTTGCAGCGGTTAATCTAAGCATTCAACAAACTGAGGGCATTGTGATGGATCACCCGCTCATTGTCATGGTGCCGTATTCAATTGAAATTCTCATGACCCGCACCCGCGTACAGCATTTGACCAATAGCCGCCTAACCCGCTATGAGAGAACTATTTTGGCCACAGATAATGTCTCTTTGAAAAGGTGCAATTCCTTATAGCCTGTTACTTTGTTACCTACCCCTGATGAGGATGATGAGAGTGAATTCAACCATAACTCTGTCAGCATAACAGAGTTGTGGACAAAACAGAGACCAGACATACTGGGTGTGCCACTTCTTGCATTTGACCATACCTTGTGCGGTCAGATTAATCTACTATATAGTCTCTACTGTATCTCGGAATCTACAGGGATTTTTATTCTACGACAACAGGATACCTAAGGACCCCCCTTTTCCGTTAGTTTAGCTTTGTCAACAATGTCTGAGCAACTTGAACCCTTTTTTTCTGGTTCAACTCATTGGGATTCATCAAAGACCGTCAGACAATCATCAGCTTCCATGTCAGTCCTAGCAAGGTATGTCCAGTCAGGACCTAAATTCTTGCAATTTGGTTTTCGCTCCATTTTGGGTCCTTTAAGGGAACTGGAATCTAAGTCCTCATCACTAATGTCTTGCAGCTCTTGGTGTTATTTTTCCTCAGACTCACTTACTTCCCTAATTGTCTCTGATCTCTAGTCTTCGTCAACAGTCTCTTTCATCTATTCCCAGCCTTTGGCATTCTTCTTCCTGTTGCTCTCGTTCCTTGAGGTACTTTTGATTTCTGGCTCTGTGTAAGCTGATCTCATTTTTGGATGTACAATTGTCTTTGTCAACTCTGCCTTCTGATCCAGAGGTACTTGTTCCAGGCAGATCAGTCTCTGCTCTCCATTAGTCTTTACTCTTTCTGCAGATGCAAAATATCAGTGGGGAGTCTCTAATGTTACTTAGAAATGAGGAAATCTGCACTGCTAACTCGTCCTTGCAGTTGCTGGTGTTCTGCTGTGGAGTGTTAGAGAGTGTTAGACTGGCCTTCCTCTTTCTCTTTGGATGCCTCAGAAACCTCAAACCTGGGCGGACTCAAGGAGTTAGTGGACATTGGCTGCGCTTCTCCCTCTGCCTATCTTACCCTCTTGTATGGGAGGCATGTATCCAGTCTGGCAATCGGCACACTTTACGGCAGTGCTGGTCAGCAGAATGAACTCGTATGGACCTCTCTAGCATTCCTCCAGGCAAGATTTGTACACGTTTCTTCACATGAACCCAATCACCAGGGCTCAAATTATGACATGGAGCTTTTCACACCACAGGAGTGGCAACATCAAACTGATGAGAGATAGAACAGACCACATCAGCCAATCCCTTTTTAATACTTTTAATACTCGCGAACCACTTCATCTGTAATAGTAACAAGAGCAGCAGCCAGGACAGAAGGAAATCTCATGGCTCTTCTCATCAGCTCCTCATGAGAGGATAGTCCTGTTCTCTTGCACAGAGTGCTTTGAATGCTCATCAGTACTAAGAGAAAAACATCAGGCCATTTGAGAGATTTCAAGGCACAGGCTTTGGCCAATTTTGCTTTAATCATTCTGTTTACCCTCTCTGCAGTGAAATCTTTGGCCAATCCCCAACATCATGCACAATAGCTGCATTTCTTCGTTCTTGAAATGACTTCCTTGATCTGATTCAAGGTAAACTGGCATTCCAAATCGTGGAATTAAATCCCCAAAGTTATGCAGTTATGCAGCTGTCACATCTCTTGGTGGGATAGGCCTCAACCCAACGTGAGAACAAGCATACAATGGCTAATGTATACCTCAGTTGATTACATCGGTGCATGTCCAAAAAGCCAATCTGAAGATGGTTGAAGGGGCCATCTGACATTCCTAAGTGGCTCATAGGCATCTCAACCTTCTTGCCCACATTCTGTTTTTGGCAAATCATAAAATCCTAACAAACGAGTTACTTACCTCTGGTAACGATGTATCTGGTAGAGACACAGTCTAGCCGCAGATTCCTTAACTTAGAATATCCCCCAGGCGCCAGTCTGGATCCGGAGATTTTTCAGCAATACCTCTACGCGCCGGGGGACGGCGTCGCATAGCTCCGCCCTGACGTCGTCCACGGATATGACGTCAGTCCCTCCCGGCGCGCTGACGTCAGTTTTCTACTGTGAAACTTTTTCACACCAGAACGCTGAGCCACAACTAAAACTGTGAGAGTGTGGGAACCGTGTGCCAAAAAAGATAAAAAAATCGTTGCAGCAACCTTCGCAATCCGAACAAAGTGATGAGAAAACATCATGCTGCATGTCAAAGAAAAACCGCCCATACTGAAAGGGACTGAGGGGAGAGAGTAGAGTACTCGCCCCTAGAAACAGTTGTCGCCCAGCGAAAAACCATACCTTCCCATGAGGCAAAACATCAAGGGGAATGGATGCAATGAGAAATGACAAGCAGTCAGCAACCACATGAATGCCATGGTAATGGACAAGGAGACTTTAACAACATGAGTGGCATGGCAATTGACAACATTTTCTGGGACAACAGAGAATGTGCAACCATACATACTACAGAGAGACAAGAACAATTGACTCGTAGCATAGGCAAATAGATCCCAGCCCAATGGAGAAAAACATCCGTGGGGAGGGAGGGGAAAAAGGGCATGACCAATTCCCATACTGGAAGAACCAGGTGGCAAGAGCGTGGATTGATAAAAGGGCCCACCGCCCAGCGAGAATGGGTGGAGGAGCAACAAGGAAAACAGAACCAGACATCCTGATCTGTGAAGGATGTGAAGTAGACAAACACTCATGAAGTCAGAAACCACTGGTAGAAAATAAATGGGTAATACCCCAGCCTGAAAAGGACCTTGCAGAGCGGGGAAGATGGATGGGCATTAAGGAATCTGCGGCTAGACTGTGTCTCTACCAGATACATCGTTACCGAAAGTAAGTAACTAGCGGCGGGCGGAGAACTCCGCTCCGCCCGCGGAGTGTGCAGAGATTTGCATACTCCGCGTTCCGCGAAGAACGCGGAGAAGGCAAATCTCCGCACACTCTGCAGCGGAGCGGAGTTGGCCAGCCCCCGCCTCCACCCCCCCTATTAACAATTAATTCTACATCAATTAAAAATAAATTAAAAACCACTTACCTGTACTGTGGCGTCCCCGGGCTGCCCTCCTCCTCTTTCTCGCCGTCTCTGGTAATCCTAGAGGAGGAGGGCAGCCCGGGGATGCCGCAGTACAGATAAGTGGCTTTTAATTTACTTTTAATTAATGTAGAATTAATTGTTAATAGGGGGGGTGGAGGCGGAGCAGAGCGGTGTTCCACGGAGTTTATTCGCAACTCCGTGGACCGCTGCGTAGCCCCGCTACGCCAACTACGCCCAGGATTATAAGTAACTCGATCATCTGATAGAGAAATCTAGCCGCAGATTCCTTAACTTAGAATAGACACCCAAGCTATACCCCATCGGAGGAGGGTCTGCAACTGAACCCCACAAAGTTCCCAAGTAAACTAATCCGTCAATAAAGATTGACTAAACCGGTGGAGACAGTAAGTGCCAGCATGGCTGACACTAGACCCCTAAGCTCAGAAAGGGGGCATGAACAAGGAAAAGCAATGGCACCACAGTCCATCAGAGGACAGCACAAGACTTTCACCGTCTAGGAAGAGACGAGGGAAATCACAGAAACCAGAACGGTCAGTGCATAATGGAATAAAAGCAACAACTTTTGAAAGAAATATTAGAAACAGAGCTGTGCGCAGAATCCCATGGACCTGCAAAAATTAAAAGTCCCAGGGAAGGGACAACTGCGTCTGACAGTCAGAACGCACCAATTGAGCATGCACAACAGTGGATGCCAAAAGTGACAAGAGTAAAAACCGAGAACACTCATGTAGAGGTATACAACATCACAGCTACCAGGAGCATGGATGTGGACAGATACAAATATGCATACGGTGTGAACCCCGTGGAAGCCTCACCACCACCTGCAAAAGTCCATGAAATGGAGCATCAACAACACACGTGAGGCAGAAGAAAGGCACCGAACGTATTACCAGGTAGTCATAGTGACCAGCCATACATCAGGATACACTGGTCAAGGGATACCAGCAGAAGCCGGATACAAACAGAGTGCTCGCTCTCAAGAAACGGAGGGAAAAAGAGAGAGAGAGAGACTGGGGAAAGGAACCCAAGAGACTGCGACAGGTAAAAACCCCATACATGTACTCTCTCGTAGGTAGGATATATATATGATATGTATACCTACACATACAAACATACATACCTACAAGCATAGACAGGCACATATACATACATTACAATCGAAACTCAACCAAATACATACATATAGATAGCTATATAGATATATATTGTATGGTGTTCTCGTATTATTATTATATATTTTTTTTTTAAACAAGGGACCCTCGAAGGGCAAGCCCGCACAAGAGGCACCCCCTGCACCGATATGAACTACAGCAGGACATAACATATGTCAAGCATAGTAAGTACATACATATACAGTCAGAAACATGTATATATAGACATATACAGAGACTGTATAATTCACCACGAGCAACTCGAAACCAAGAGACGTCCAAGAAGAACATCAGCAGAGGCCAGGAGCAGAGGAACTTGAGCTCCTGCTAGGCAAAAGGAGAGGAAAGTCCAAGGACAGAAGGCCTTCCCCATACCAAATCTGGAATAACAAACAATACCACAGAGAGTAGAACGCAGCCAACACTGTGGCGCAAGACGGACCAGCAGGCACGCAATGCCTGGGAATGTACCCAGTGCGTACCCACATACCATAACCAGGACTGAAACCAGAGAGAAAGTGTTCAGGAAGGGGAACAGAAAAACACACCCATATGTGCCCCTGGCTGATGGCTGAGACAGCTGGCATAGGCAACAGAGGGCGGAAACACAGCAACGCTGGAAAAACAGCCAAGGCAGCAATGACGAAGGAAACACGCCTGGGCGAGCCTGTCGTGGCGTTAACCCGACCATACCCTGAAGAAGGCTGCGTCCGGGAAGGCCGGAGAGAACTGCAGGCCAACTGTAACAGATCAGGATGTGGCGTAACCCCAACCATAGTCTGGAGAAGTCTGCCTCTATAGAGGCAGGAGAGATGGACGCATCAAGAGAGAGCTACGCCACCATGTAGCTCCAAGAGACTACGTTACCTGTGCGGGACATCCCCCAACAGGAAGGAAAAAGAAAGTAAGCTGTGTTGGCCGGGAATCGAACCCGGGTCAAATGCTTGGAAGGCAGCGATGCTCACCACTATACCTCCAACCACACAGCCTGAAGAGAGGAAAAATACCCCAGCTGGGAACAAAACACAGCCCTATATGGGCCCTACAGGAACCTCAGTAACGATCCACACCAGCCAGGAAGAACCGTCCTGGACAGTAACGCACACACACCACCCAGGGAGAGCACCACCCGTGTGAAGGTAGAATGGTTATACAATAACCAACAAATACCCCACATAGGGTATGTCACGTCCCTATAAAGAGCAAGGGAGCACCTCTTGAGACTAGCTCGTAGGCAGAGGAGACGAAAACAATAACAGAAACAGCCGTATAGCTGTATTGTTCGTCCGGGAAAGAACCTGAACCCAGAGACGAAAACCAAAGAAAAGCAGTGACAATACTGCAACCAATGGAAAACAAGACAACACAATGGTCGTAAAACAAGTTCAATTACTGAAAGTGAGATACGAGATGCTGGACCGCTGAATCCGCGTGACTCTCAAAAAGATGGGCCCCGTCAAAGGGCAAATCTCGGAGACGCTACTGAACATTTTCAGGAAAACTGCCATCACGCAGCCAGGCATGGCGACGGAGAGCGACTGACCTGCCGATAGCCCGACCCACCGAGTCAGTGGTGTCCATGGCTGATCGAATAGTAAATTTGGCCAACTCACGACCATCTTGGAGTATTCGAAGCAGGTCAGCCCAAGGGCCTTCCGGGAGGGAGGGAAGGAAGGAGGGGCTCAACTGGGTCCCAAAGGCAAAAGTTGCCCGAGCAAACACACAGGACGTGTTTAAGGACCGAAGGCCTGAGCTCGTGGATGCAAACAGTTTAGACCACATGTCTCCAACCAACGATACTCCCTAGTAGGAGGGAGTAGCAATGGAGAGGACGACGGCAGCGAGGCCGAAGCGGCCTGGACAACCAGCCCCTGAGCCCTAGGGTGTAAGGACAGACAGACAGGGTCATCTGGGGCCGATGACGGTGCGCTATCGCACGTTCCACAGGGTCCCCTGAGGAGATCCTCGCCCAGGTCCCCAAAAGAATGTCGTATAACGACGCGCCAAAAGGCAGCAAGGGCTCAACATCCGCGCTGCCCTGGTGGAGCAGAGCCAACAAGGGATCGGAAGGCAGAGAGACAGAGGGAGGCTGGAACTGCAAAAGTTCCGCAGCCTTGCGAACCACTCGTGCAAACGCTGCACTAGCCTCCGTGGCCATTTGAGGTGGCAACAGCAGGTCATAATTAGGGGACGGTTGCAGGCAAACACGTCCGCCAAGAGCCAAAGGCTCCCTAGCCGGAGGATGCTCCACATCAACCTGTTCCGGGGAACACATAGGCAACCCCAGGGGCCTCATCCACCATCAGCGAAGGGGGGAGAAAAACAGGCTCCGGTGTTGAACGGCGTCGAGACGGCATTGCATCGACGACGATGATCGCCGAAGGAGACTCCGTCGACCGGAGTCAAGCCGGCATCGACCCAACATTCACCATGATGGAAGACTGTGGTTGAGAACGGCGCTGACTCCGGGACAAGTACTCCCCTGCGGCCGCAGCAGACACCAATGCAGGGAGCCCTACAGGACTGTGCCCCGACGCAGCAGAGCGGTCCGACGTATGAACAGTAAGCCCCACCGGGCCGACTCCCGACGTCGCAGCAACTCCGGAACCGGAGTCAGGGTAATCGAGTGGCGCCGAGGGCGAACCTGCCGGTGAGCTCACACTCTGAGTCCCTACCACCTCTTTGGGGCCCGAAGGCACGCCAGGAAGAGGGGTCGACTCAAAGATGGCTTGCAAAGCCTGGAAATAGGCTTCAATCTGGGGTCTGGTTGCCCCAACGCCAGGAAATGGAGGATAGGCGGGGGTCGACGTCTGCGGGCACTCGTTCGGCAAAGACCGGGAGCGGACGGGCACCGACGTCATGACCACATGAGGCCGACAGCCGTCGTGACCTCTTTTTCTTACGCTTACCTGAGGAAGGCGAGCGATGTCCCTAGGAATGACTCCGAGACCTGCCCCGGACCGGATCCCCAGCTCGAGACAGAGACCAGCGACGCTCGGACTCATAACGGGACATCCGGGCGGACAGCAATTTCATCCGACGTTCCCACAGGTACTTAGACTTCAGCTTCCGACAGGCGTCGCACTCCATGGAGTCATGGTGCTCACCCAAGCACCACATACAGATTGCGTGCGGATCCGTTGCCGACATCTGCCACGTACAGGTCTCACACGATTTGAAGCCCGAAGGCATTGGCACACTGTTGCGGGATGCGGAAAGGAGTCAATAGGGCCTAAAACTACACAGGCCAGAGGAACCGCTTCTCCTGGATCTGTGTCGTAGGCGCGATAAAGAAGGAAACTGACGTCAGCGCGCCGGGAGGGACTTGTATGGCTCTACTGACGTCATATCCGTGGACAACGTCAGAGCGGAGCCATGCGACGCCGACCCCCGGCGCGCAGAGGTATTGCTGAAAATTCTCCGGATCCAGACTGGCGCCTAGGGGATATTCTAAGTTAAGGAATCTGCGGCTAGATGTCTCTATCAGATACAGGTTTTAAGCCATCAGGCGAAAATGAGGGTTATGCCAATGTTGCTGAAATTTCCTCACCATCCCATCGCAACCCACATGTGTTGGGCCATGCATATGTCTCACTACAGCAGATAATATATAGTCAGGTAAGACCGATTTCCCATCAGTAGATACCTACATATCACTGGCATCTTTTATACATCCTGTCTTTTAGCATTTTGCCTTTTCGATTCCTTTGGCTTCGTGTTGTAATTCCCTCAGTTCATTGAATGTTTTTACAGTATTCAGGAGCGTATTTGAGATTTTCTCTCTCTCAATGTTTCATTGTTTGTAAGGTGGAATGTGCTGGACTCAAGGACACAGTAACAGGCTAGTTTGTCTGCATATCTATTGCCTCATGTAACGTAACAAAGTCAGCACCATTCTTGTGTGTAGCACATTTCACTACTGGTATTTCCTTGGGCAACTGAAGTGCATTTAACAGATTCATGACATGCAGACTATTTCTAATAGGTGACCAGCAGAAGCTAGAAACCCTCTCTGTGACCTTGAGAAGAGAAGGGGTTGTGGTCCCCGTGAGTCTCAACCCTGATTAATGAGAGTAATTGTTAGGGTTCCAGATGTCCAGAATGGGAAGACCCCCTAACCCATTGAGACAAAGAGACTTGCTTTAGGAAGGTGGACAGAGCTGGAAGGAATCTTCTGGTTTCATAGAGCTTCCCCAATGGAAAAAGGAAGATTGTTCATTAGTTTAAGTTTTGTTGATTCTGTTTAATACTGTGCTTTCATAAGCAAAACTGTGCACAAGGACAGCCGACACGTGTTTTGTCCACAATGGTGTGCAGGCCTGGGGCTTTTTCAAGGCGTGAGGGTTGGTCTGTATTAGGCTAAATAACCACTTTACAGGAGGTATGCATACTAAATGGAGTGTTTGCCGACAGCAGTGACTCGACCTGACTTTCCCACCTGCTTTGACTTTTCAGCCAATTTTCTTTGTTTAACACGCTCTGTGCTGACCTTCGACCGCTTCTGAGCTACTTCATTTGAACTGCATATGACCACTCATACAGCATTCACACTGTAAGTTCACAGCTGCGACCTCTCTTGTGCTTATTTAAATAATTTGGGATCCGCTGCCGGCATTAGCCAACAATGCCCAAGAACATTTGCACTTCTCTCGCTGGGGTAGGAAATTTCATTTTGGGAACCATCTCAATGATCTCATGGGACACTCTCCTAGCTCCCTTCTCAATTTGGTATCCTAGGTACCCGATTTCTCTTTGACAGTACTGCAACTTCTCAGGAGAAACGTTGTGCCCATTCTCAACAAGCCTCTTTTGTCATCGATGCGACGAGCAGGTCATTGAAGTATTGAACTAGGGTGAAACTACATGGTCTTTAGGGGCCAGATGTACAATGCTTTTTTCCTGTTGCAAATGGCCCGATTCGCAGAAAAAAGCACTTTTCTAAGTCCCAAGCCCTATTTTGTCATTCAGTAACTTATTACTGAATCACAAAATGGGTTTGCGATTTGGTATTAGGAAGGAGTGTGTTAAGAGCGTCCCTCTCTAATAGCAACTTGCAGTGGTATGTGTGAATATTTTGCAACTGAAAAGGTGGTCGTAAAACATTTGCATTTTACTACTAACTTCGAGTTGGTGGTAACCCATTCGCAAACGGGAAGGGTTCCCCAAGGGACCTCTTCCCCTTTATGAATAGTTGTAAAACAGTTTTTTAAGAGCAGGCACTGGTCCCATGGACCACTACCTACTCTTAAGAAATGAAAAGAAAACTTTTCTTTTTTTTTTAAATGCATCCCGTTTTCCTTTAACGAAAACGGGCTGCATTTAAAAAAAAGAAACATTAGTTTATTTAAAAACAATCACAGACATGGTGGTCTGCTGACCCAACAGGCCACCATCCCTGTGATTTTAGTGATTCCCAATAAGTCTCAAATTGCGACGTACCGCATAATTATTAATGAGGTAGGTCTATTTGCGACCCATTGGAAATCGCAAACAGTGTAAAACACACTGTAGTACATTGTTGCTTGCGATGACCTAATAGCGAATCGCAAAAATTCGCTATTCGGTAAAAGCAAACATTTCTATGTACATCTGGGTCTAGGTTCTTCTTTAGTATCTGACTGAAGTAGGCGGGGCTCTCTGTGTACCCTTGAAGAGAGTGAAAACATCCAAGAGTTTTTTCCTGGAATCTAAACGCGAGGAGATATTGGCTCACTTTGTGACTGGGAATGAAAGAAAATGCCTGAAATAAGTCAATGACCATCCGCTACTGGGGGAATTTGTAACAGGATTACTGCAGGGTTCAGAACCACAGGATAGCATGGAATGACTATTTGATTTAGTTTTTAGCGGTTTTGTACAATCCCCCACTTTTTATTCGCTTTTTGCAGGCCATAACTAGAGAATTACATGGACTTCCGATGACCTCCTTCGGAATGCCCGGTTCAATCATATGTTTGATGATAGGCATTATTTCCGCAATTGTTTCTGAGGTCAAATTGTAAGGACAAGTTGGGGGAAGACTGCATCGGACCGGAGGTTTATCCTGAGGGGTTTAGCATCTTTATTTAAGCCAATCTCCTTCCCTGTGAAATCCCACACCTCTTCTCTGACTGAGCCTTTCATGTCCAGGTGCAAATATTCCTTGGTAAATACTGGGTACAATCTTACTATGGGCTCTTGAGACTGTAATTTGAACTAAGCATCTCCCGCTTCACATACCAACTCTGCTCTGTCTGGCGTGCAATATATTACCCAGTTAAGCTTACAGAGCAGGCCCCTTCCCAGCAAGTTTACTGGGCTTGAATCACAGATGACGAATTAGTGACAATCTCTAATGGTACGTAGCTTTATTGGGCTTGGGGCTGAAACCTGGTTGGTATGCTGTTGATTTGTGATCCCAACAATTTGGACTGCTTTTCCTGAAAGGGGCAGGTTTGGGACCTCAAACGTCCTAACAGTCGAATGAGTGTCTCCAGTGTCTATAAGAAAGGATAGTGGATGTCCACTGACCTCTCCTTCCACATAAGGGTCACTCCGATCCACTTCCAGGACTGCCACAAGTACGTACTCCTCCTCCCCCTCAGGCACCTTCATTGGGCCTATTCGGATCCCACTGTGCTCCCGAACATAATGGGAACTGGGAGGCTTTGGTTGGGTCCTAACACTAAGAAGGAAATGAGGGTTTCCGCTTTGCATCTGTATGAATTACCTTGCAGACTCCACCTTGCTTTGCAAGAAGCATGTCTAAAGTGAGGCATGAGAGGATTCTGTGGTGGCCCTGACCTCTCAGTTTTTGGGTTCCTCTTTGGAGGCCTTGGCATAGGGGAATTTCTCCTTGCAGTGGAGAATTGGGTACTTGAGCATAGACCATCACTTGGCCGGGGTAATACTGAGAATCACGTTTACAATGGCAACCTTGCTGCAAATGTGACAGGAGGTAACATTCTTCAGGGCACCTATGCCTGTTCTATGCATACCTCCCCATTCTCTCCCCATTCCCACCATAGGCCATAGAAACTCCTCACATATTCGGCCCGAAACTTGCATTAATACCCAACCCTGGACAAGGTACATTCATTCCTCACAAGCCTCCATTCTGCACTAACTTGGTTTGGGCTATCCTAAACGTATCCTTCAACACCCTTCGCTTGGCCTCTAAAGTATTGCTACAATATTTTGCATACTACAGTATCACCTCTACCAGGTTGCTCTGCCAGCACCGGAGACCTGTATTATCTGTGAACTGATTTCTGTTTGGTAGTCCATACACAAAAGAAGCAAGAAATCCTCCCATGTTGTCTCCAAGGGGATCATTCATTCCATTATGCTCTCTGTACACCAGCGTGTACTGACTCCTTTGGTTCTTGGGATGGCTTGAAAATCTTGGGCCAATTGATTTACTTCTGAGGGACCTTGGTCTTGAGGTGATTCATGACTATCTCATACTTAGTTTTCACTATTGCTGACGGGGCGTTAGTGTTTGCTACTCTTGGGGGTTCTTGAGTTAGCCAATCTACAGCTCCCTTGCACTCTGCCTATAGATCCTTCAGGACAGTCACTTGGAAGAGGAGGTCCAAATCTTCTCACAAGACCTTTGAGATCATCACTATCTGATCTATTTGTGTTTACCATTTGTCAGATTCTCCCTTAACTTTGGGAGGGTATTTGTGAAGTGGAAAAGATCTGTTCTAGTCCAAGGGACATGCACATAGGCTCCTCCCTGGTTGTCCTCAGCAGATACTCCTTCACTACTCCCTCTGCGTTTTCCCTCTTGCCCTCTTCCGGGGATTCTCGTTTCTGCTTTACCTTCGACCTTTCCTTCTTCGACCACTGTTCCCTGAATTTCTCCACATCATTCCATTCACTAATTTTCTCAATCAGTTCCAATATGTTCGTTTTGAGCTCTTTCAGTTTTAGCGCTCTCAAATCCCAGTCATTCATCTTCATCCTAACATTCTTTGGCAACTTCTTTCCTTGCGTTAAGTCAAATCTGCATTAATTGGTTACCTTTTCCATCTTCGAATAAGCCTTTCGTGCGACTCTCGCAGCTTCTTTGCTCAAGTAAAGTAATTCAGCCTCACTGTAATGCCCTAGGAAATCCACTCCTACATTGTCCTTGACAATCTCCTTAAATTGAGTTTTCAGTTAAGCAATATTCAGTCTCTGGGGAGTCAGTCCACTGAGTTGTGGGGTAGGTCCAGGAATTGTTGGAGTTGCAGTTCCTCCCATAACAGGGGCTCCTGAAATTGCTCCCTGGTCTAAGATACAGGATGTGTCTACCTCTGCTAAGGGAATACTCAAGTACTGTTGAGATTCGGGTGTGCAAGCGATCACTGGGGTGGAGGGGATGCTTATGCTAGGTCAGAGTCTAGGACTTTATCGGGGTAACAGGAGTGGGTGGGGTAGGTTAAGTCGGGGTGATGGGTCCCGGTGTAACTTGGATGTGCACTGGCCTCCGGAGAGGGTGCAGTTACAGATCTGTCCCCTGCTGATGCCAGTGTTGTATCCCCTGCTGCAGGTGATGTATGATATGGGGGTGGTCTTGTCCTTAGGAGTTTGTCTATAAGGCATCTTCCTCATCACTCTCTGCTTCTGTACCTTCTCTGGGTTTCTTTCGGTAGCGGACTCTTCCTTCTCTATAACCCTGCTATTTATCAACAGAAAATGTCCTAGTGCCTCAATCACATTCTCTCGCCACTTCCTCTGTCTCTCATTGTCTTGGGTGCTTTTCCATGAGTAAGGCTTATTGCGGACTTTCAGCACAAATGTCTTTCTGTTCTTTTTGTTTGTGACCGGTTTCCAAAGATTTAGGGCCTCGAATTGACCGGGACGAGGCTGGGGTTTTAGGTCAGACATCCTCCTTCTCAGGTTTTCAATTCTAGGTATGCGTAACTTGCCACACAATAGGAACCGTAATTCCCCATCTTTCACAGTGTACACATGCCACTATTTGAGCCACTTGCACATGTGTAACCCTTTCTTGGATGCCATATTCCTAGCTGGTGTACCTTTGGATGGAAACCTTTCTTCCTTGTTCACATCTTTCTGAGTTTTTGAAAAGGGATTTCCCATTTTGTCAAACGTCAACAAGCGTCTTTCGCCTCATTCACTTTTCTCCTCTCTCATTCAGCTCACGGTCCTCCAGCAATACCAGCTTGTCCCAGTCAAAGGTCAACCAATCACAGCTCGACTCACAGCTTTTCACCAGCCAACCCCTGTGCGGTACCCTATGGCGTAAGCAACCTGCATACAGTTGGTCTTATGTGAACCTCCTCCACAATTACGTTGTCTACTTCTTCTAGTGCAATATTATCTACAGTATAGAGAATTCGATCCACTCTCTCACAGCAGCAGACTCTAGACCCACGTGAGCTTGCCGTGACCGGTGTGCTCACTGCTGTGCACTAAAGAATGAATGACTACCGACCTCGTTTCATACAATCGCACAACAGAAATGTTACCTCCCTATGCTGGTGTAATTGATAGCGCCTCACAGTCCACCTCACCTTTAGCAGACAACCCAGCAAATCTATAAATCTCAAACTACAATTAATAGAGGAACCTTTCTGCAATCTTATACCAAAAACGTCTTTATGTCAATAACAATTTATACACTACCATCCTTAAAAGTCGTAAAACATGATCAAGAACACAATAACTGTCGTCCCCACAATTCCAAAAATTAATGCTACGTAATAGTTAAATTCAAACTCCGTCCACAGCATCATATCACTTCATCCTGGACTAAAAATACCGACATGCACTGCAGCGCTATGTTCTTCAACCAGATTCTCTTACCCACAAATTGATCCCTATTTATACTCAGGCCATTGTCTTCGGGTTACAGGTCAAGCCACGTTGCCTTTCACGGTCTTCAGGAATCAGGATCAGGCCGGGGCTAGGTCAATTTGAATCTCAGGGGGAAACTGCCTGAACCATGAAGGTACAGTAGTCGGTTTTATAGCCAATTGTCCTGACTTAGGTAGATTCCGTCAGAACCAACCTCTGAAAAAACAGATCCCACAATAGCTTGTGTTAATTCACCACATTTATTTTCACTGAATTGGCATAAGTACATTACACATTTGGAGATAGTGAATCTCTAGTTATAGCCCAACCGGACTTCCCAATGAAAATGCTTTTTTTGCTTATAACTTTAGGACAGATTGACAAATATGCAAGAAACGTGGCACAGCCCTCGTAAAACTGGCATTCTTCAACATGCCAAGATCCAAGGCAGGCTGATCCATGCCGGTGGGAAAACCTAAAGAAGGGCAGGGTAAAATGATGCATTTCCCTTTTTAGCTCTTATCTTATATATGAAGTTAGATCCAATCCTCGTATAGGGACTTAAACTCAAATTGACTTGAAAGTGAAACTTTATTAAGAAAGTTCTTTTTGAGTTTTGGTGTAAATCTCTTTATATGTTTATGAGATATTAGCTTTTGAATAAAGTGTTGTACCTGCTGGCTGGAGAATAGCCACTGGCTGGGGAAGGGCCATGTTCTAACCTGCAAGGCCAAGAGGAGTTGCAGGTTTTGTGCACCGTAGATCCATGAGTGAGGCTTGTCTGTGCTACCCTGCATTGTGGAAAAGCTACATTTTCTTTTCATAACCACAGCTGGCATCTTCCAAATTCTTCTGCAGTACTCATTATCAGGCAATCTCCTCCTTTGATCCAGGCTAGGCACGTCTGATGTTTGGTCCATTGAGACTTCAGATTCCACAGCAGAGCCCATACATGCTACCTGGCATGCTCGACCAGCGGGACACAGAGGCCATCAGTCTCAGTGTCGACATCACTGAAATCCTGGACCGATACTGAAAGATCAGGATCATTGCCTAAATGTCCTGAACTCTCTTTTCAGAGGGAAGGGCACAAAACCGAACAACGTGAAGAATGTCTTCAGGCAAGGGAGCATTTGAGAAGGAGTCTGGCATGACTTTGGCACGATGCTAGTGATCCCCAAGGATGCCAAGAGCTTCGTAGTAGTTTGGAGGTGGCTGACGACTGCCTGGGACAAGCCTGACTTCAACAGCTAGTTGTCAAGGTAGGAGGGAGACTGGCATTCCTGGCCTCCGAAGAAGTGCGGCCACCACAGCCATCACTTTTGTAAAGACCTGAGGATTCATCAACAGGCAGTCGAGGCAGACATTAGAGTTTTGTCCCAACCACAGGATTCACATGCAAACCTGATGTGGATTTGTCTCAGACATTTGCTTGTGACAGTACTTAGAAGGTTTAAATCCTGTTGTTTTGGGAGGCGACAGCTCCCTTGCACACTATAGTAAAATCAGAGTTAAACAGGCCTCTAAGAGATGAGAGGTAGTCCAGGTCTGCATCTGGTGGTGCAGAAAGAAAGTAACTGACGTCAGCATGTGACAGTGATGCCTATATTGGCTCAGCACGCTATTTCCAGAGTGGAACAGTGTCAGTGCGGAGCCACATGGCCCAACCTGACGGCATGCTGAGGTACTGCTGAAAAGTTTCTGGATCCAGTTTAACGCGTGTGGACGTATTCAAAAGGTCAGGAATCTGTGGTTAGCAGCCTGCATCAGAAATTACAGTACTCCATATGCTTTCTAAAAGGTTCCTCCTGTGATCCATATTAATAATATAATAAAATCAGACCTTAACACCTACACTTACTATCTATGCGGATCATCATTACCTTAAGATTACACTGAAAATGGCCACTGACAAATGTAAATTACACTGACTGGTACCGAGTTGCTAAACATTTAATTATACATAATATGGATAACGGGGATCCACAGTACAAGAGTTTGGTTGTGAAGGTTCCATTAAAGTATGCTTTTTGTTAGCTTAAAGGACAAAAACACATTTTAGAAATTATGTTGGGTGTATAGGTTTTCAGTGCATTGTATAATCTTTTCTCTGAAATTTTTGTACATAAAAATTATAAGAATTTTTACATAAATAGCAAACATTGATCAAAGGAGATGAGGTATAACGGTGGTCTGTAATTGTTAGCCACGCAAAAGATTTTAGTTTCGTTTTATATATTAGTTCCAATAATCCCCTCGCATTAAACTGGCTCAGAGCCACACCTTAAAAAACACAGGTGTCACAGCTGGCCAGATTTCATGGAAGGTCCGCTTTAGACAGAGACTCAAGACCCTTATAGCAAGGCATTTTCCACGTTCGGGACAAATAAGTGAAACCGGATAAATATGTTGATTAAGAGACCGATCCCTGTGTTCTCAGGTTGAAGATCTTCTCCATCTCTAATCCTCCTCATCTTTGAAGAGATAGGTCTCAGGAAAGCCTACTGTGTACCACACCAACCTGATACAAAATAGCCACTCAATCTGGCAAATGGCTTATTAAGAGTTACAGTTTTATATTAGGCACCAGGTCTTGCAGTAAGTGATTGCAAGTACTCTGGTTTGCAGTTTGGATAACCAAATCTTCAAAAGCAGTAGGTGTGAGGGCCAAAGCTGGTGTAACAGATTCTGTTGCTGGAGTCGCAAAGGAATCAGTTGTGCCAACTCTGACAGAGCACGTACAAGGCCCTATGCAGAAGGTATGCTTCAAAGATTCCTGTAACATGGGTCTTAGGGATGACTTTAAAGGAAACAAAAGAAGGAAATGACAAGTGTTAGATAGGCCATTGATCTTTTAGCGGGAAGGCTTGAATTCGTTCACGTAACATTCCCTATGGAAGGCCACCCACTTGCGGCTATGTGCCTTGTAGAACAGGAATGTGTTCTGATGAAGAGCAATCCATCTCTTAGGCTGGCTTGGGGTACACAATTTGCATGTGCTCGCTTCAAGGTCATGGCTTTGCCCCCAAAGGCGCCTTACATTGTGCCTTGTAAAACACTTGTGTCAGCTATAGTCGAAACAAAGCCTAAACCCTGAAAAACCCTGAAAGGAAATACCCTCAAAATGTTTTGTACAGTTATTACAACATGTAATACATGTACAAAACACAGGAAAATGACCCCAGGAAGCATTGCTGCTCCAGATCCTAAGTATGTGAAGCGTGTAAAATGAGAAGTGGTGTCAGGAGTGCAGATGGCGCCTTTCTACCAGCTATCCCGTATGACCGCTGGCAGAACTGTGGACAACCAATGCTAAAGGTAATTTTCAGGTGTAATCTTAAACTTGAAAGAGCCTATCAAATGTGCTTCAAAGCTGATGGAGCAAGGACTCGGACATGAGACTTGCTCGGAAGCAATCCTCTCGTTTTAACTTACTAGCGAATTACTAACAACGTGTTTTGTGATTAATAATACGCATTTTCATCATACGGGGGAAAAGAATGAAGCTTGCCTATGTGTTTACTAACTGCAATAATACGGACGTAGGACTAGAATGCATTTTAACACAGAATCTTTACTGCGCATGCGTCTACTGCACCTACGTAGTATGACGAAATAACGCTTGGAGGGAAATTCTGGCGCTTGCGCAAAGAGCTATAAAATGGCCGCTTGAAAGCTCACATGCATGGCAACTGCTTGCTGAAAATTAGAAAATGAGTTTACACTAACGCAAATGCAGAAAGAGAAATAATAAATGGTATGGGCTAGAGTAGAGGTTGGTGGTATACAGTGAAATCATTTATTTGTGAGAATAACATTTCTCCTTTTGACTTTATTATTAGTGCGTATTTGGGCCTGTCAAATTTGTCTGAGTTGAGCAGACTGACATGGTGCAACGCATGCGCCCTGGTGTGGAAGCTTGAAAGGATGACTAAGGACTTGTCACGCGTCCAAGGTCGGCAGAGATGTGCCCTGGGAACATGAGGGTGAGGAGTTCATATGAAGGAACTTATTCGAGAAAACTGTTAAATTTGTATTATAAAGTTTAAAGATGTATGGGAAAGAAAGGGCGGAATAAAAGTTTGAGGGGAGGAGTTTGGAAACAATGGTTTAAAGAAATAAATGAAGTATAAGCATGGTGTGATGATCATCCCCCTCGCTTGTCCAATCAGAAGTTAGTATTCTGTAAAAATGAAACATTAATGGGTGGTACATGGCTATGGAAAGGTATAATTGAGGTAGTTTTAGTTAGTTAGAGAGAGCTTATTGGGGAGAGAGCTGACACGGGAAGCTTGCTGAGAGTGGAAGCAGCAGCAACAATTCGGAGCTTGGGATGCTGTCGGTGCTGGGGTGGTGCTGATGCTCTGAAATGCTGATGAAGAAATCGAATGCAGAACCATCTACTTAATTTGGGTGGGTTAGAAAGAAGATTGCGGAAGAACCACGAGGAGGAAGAGAGTGTCAGAGAGGGGTGCGACGTAGTCGTCGGTATCTAGAGAGGTGAAGTATCTTGTCCTGATCCCTGTCCTGAAGTCTTTGTCTCCTGATCTGTCCTGGGAGGCCCTTACCAGCCCTCTGGCCAGGGGGTTGGTCTTCACACCATACTTTGGTAACTATGAAATTCATCGTTTTGATAAATGCTCTTCTATCTCTATCCTCTTCTTTCTGAGCATAGTTATTGTGTGGATCTGAATTGTCAAATGTTTATCTGAAATATTATTGAATTGGCACTCTCGTGAATGAGGGTGTTTGTACTGAAACGCTTTGAGATGGTTCAAAACCCCTAATTTAGATAAAGATTTTTAAAACTTACTGAGTCTGTCATTATTTTATTTTTTATCAAGAAATGTATAATAAGTTATGTTAATTATCGCCATCAACTAGTTCCCTAACTGGTCCATTGACCAGAGGAAAGAACTGTTTGATCAGTGAAAGGTTTAGTTAAAGAAGCAATAACTAGATCTTGAGGTATTAGAATCATTATAAACTAAAGTTCCAGTGGTCTACTTAGCGCTAGCGGAAGCAAGTTGTATGGGCCCAGGTGAGTATATGGTAGTGGAGTGTCTGTTGCTAGTACGCCGCTGGATCAGTTTTCTGGTAGCAGAGCTATGGTTGTTAGTGACTAGTTTGGTGATAACTATAGATTATTGATTTTTGGCTAATGTTTTAACAAAAGAGTTAGTGTCCTGTTTCTATGTTGTCTGGAAATTCCCGGGGAATGAATAGCAGGTGGCGATAGAAACCACACTGCAGTGAGGTTACTCGTCTGTTGGAATAACACTGAGAAGCTAGGTAGGGCTGGCAGTGTTAAACTAGGGACTATTTTCTGTACAAAAGTGAGAGTGGTTGAAAGCAAAGAGTTCGCTGGTGAAACT
Source organism: Calotriton arnoldi (assembly GCA_963921515.1). Lineage (NCBI taxonomy): Eukaryota > Metazoa > Chordata > Amphibia > Caudata > Salamandridae > Calotriton > Calotriton arnoldi. The sequence continues at coordinate 405,225 of CAWUFW010000510.1, forward strand.
TTAGGCATTATATCACCTAGTAAGGGTAACCCTGAAGGAATAGCAGGTTCTTCTAAGCTAGATTGGCAGCAAAAGGAGTTCGCTGGTGAAACATCGGTCTCAAAAATTCCCTAACGGGAGATGCCGGAAGAGTAGCAGGTTCTCTGGAGCTTAGGTGAAGAGTAAGCGGAAGGTTTTACTCGCAGTGAAAGAAAATAAACTATCATTTTGATTTAGCGGAACAGACAGAGTAGCGAATGTTTTTACGTTGTTAATAACAAAGAAATTTAAAGAATTTTCGAAGAAATAAAATTTCGTATTACCTTGCAAAGGGAGGGTCAGTTGCCGGAGTGGGACTGATGTCACAGAGAGCCGCGCTGGGATTGGTAGATACAGCGGGCGTGTGACAGGAGGAGCTTGGTAAAGGAGGGGTGAGAAATCGCCTGAGTAGGACCGACGTCACAGTGAGCCGCGCTGGGATTGGCAGAAGCAGTGGGCGCGTGACAGGAGCAGCATTGTAAAGGAGGGGTCAGTAGTGAGGAGCAGAACTGACGTCAGGAAAAGGCCGCGCTGACATTGGTCAGAGTATGAGTGTGAGCCTGATTTGATTGGACACTTAGTTAGAAGTCGCGCTAGGATTGGAGGAGAGAAGGATTGTATGCAGGATTTTGATTTGACTGTCAGTGCAAGACGTACAGGTAGAAGATTTCAAGGGTTTGCGGAATACAATTTCCTACACCGTTCTTCGAAGATGTATGGAGAGAAAAGAAAGATGTAAATTTTTAAGAGAATAAAGAATTTTTTTGTTAAGCATAAGCCTGTATTGACTAGAGAGGGCATTCCTATTCCGCCACCGAAGACACCAGCATCTTTTATGATGATGGAAAGAGGATATCATACCTGCGTGTGGTTGGAAAACTGGGTAGAGTACATGAAGGATGATGGTGTGTTAGCGTTTACTAAGGATGGTACGTTTAATGGGAGGATTCTTCAGAATTTGAGATTGAAAATGAATGATTTAGAACCGAGACATAGGTTAACTCAATGTGAGGCTTTGGAAGAATGGGAGACTGAGTCATATGAAAGAGAGAAATGCAGAGGTGGACGATATAGAGGATTCTTTCCGAGACATTTGCATGAGACACGAGAAGGGCAGATGAAACAGTGGAGGAGAGCTATGGTATCAGAAGGGTTATATCCAGTGTTGATGGCTGAGGAACAATCTGGAGGAAAGTGTAGAGAGAAAACGAAACATATGAATTCGACAGGATATGGAGAATCAGATGATGAATTGTTAGAGGATATTTTAATTAAAAATCCACCACCGTATCAAGAAGCAGCTAGTAAGGTTGTCCCAAGTGCGCCCATAATGGGAATACCATTAGCTCCACAGATTTTACATGAGACATCATACAACAGAGGGTTGGAAGATAATGAAAGAGAAGCTTTGAACAAAACTAGGGAAGAACTAGTTCAAAGGATAAGTCAATTGAATTTAAATACTGAAGCTTTGACAGTACCAGTAACCACTGGTCCAGTAATCCCATTATATGGGGATAATAAGATTACCCAGAAATCACAACTTGTGACAGTTCCATTAAGTGATCCTAGAAAAAAGGTAGTAATCACAGATGATCAAGTTAGTGAAAGTTAGTCGGTTATTTCATTAATGGATCTCCCTATTGTGGAACCTCATGCGGAAACTCCAAAGAGAGTTACGCCTATGAATTTGAGAGAGAGAAGACCTTTGGTTCCGGCTGGAACTTCAGGTACAACAGTAGTTACCTCTGAAGAAATAGAGAGGTGGGCTCAGGAAAGGGATAATCGGAACCCAATACCAAAGCTTTTGGATATCAGTAGATTGAAAGTGGAATTGGAAGAGATGATGACAGGATGTGTAGGTACGGAAAGATTAAACGTTTACAATGATGAAGAATTATTGTTTCTATGTAAGAGTATAACTAGGAGAGCAAGACTATTTCATGAGAGATTAACTGAAGTTGCTTCAGAGATTGGAATAGACATAGGGAAATCAAAGCTGTTACAGAAGCCCTATCAAGTGGATTTTACTGATAAAGATTTAGAAAGTGTAAATGCTTCGGGAAAAAGGTTACAGATAAAGGAATTAATGAGCATTTTGCGAAAATGGGGAGACACTGATAAATGGAGAATTAGATGGATAAGGAAGAAAGGGGAAGTACAAGCGAGAGAAGCAGCAGCTGCATTTCCAGTAAGAGAATCAGGAAAAGTGGAAAAATTGTGTCCAATGAGAGAGGTTCCTGGAGGAGGATATGTTCATGTCCCTTGGAGTAGACAAGATATTTTATTGTTTACAAATGATTTTCCAAAGTTGAGAGAAGAGCCAGTTGAGTGGTACAAACAGGTAGAGAGGTTTGTGAAAGTTTCAAAGGTGTTATTGAAAGACCTGGATGGTCTATTTGACATAGTGGTACCTGCTGATTTATGGACAGAATGTAAGATCACAATTGATTGGCCTAATGAGGAGTATCCTAGAGATGCAAAAACAGGAGCACCGTCGGAAGAAGTGATGAAAAAGTATCACCAAGTGATTACGTATTTGAAAGGAAAAATCCCTCCTAAAGAAACAGATTGGGTAAAAATAGATAGAACAACACCGGAACCAAATGAATCTGTACATGCGCACTATGAACGGTTATTGCAGGTGTTCAAGCAGTATAGTGGTTTTGAGAATATTGGTGACAAAGATATGGGACATTTTGTGTATCGGTTTGTATATGGCTTGAAACCGGAAATCAGTCAGATGATACAGCAGCACATGTTGTGTTGGCAAAGTAAGACAGTGGATGAAATTCTAAAGTACGCACAATATTGCGGAGATGACAGAGGCCAGGCGAAGGAAGCTAAAAGAGAAAATGATGTGGGCTCAAGTTAGATTGGCAGAGCAGCAGGAAGAGAAGGCAAATGAGCAAAATAATAATCAAGTGAAAAAACAGAGTCAGAATAATCAAGGAGAAAATGGTAATAAATTTAAGGGGCGAATGGACAGAGAAGAAGCGAAAAAGAAGTTTCCTTGTCATGCGTGCGGAAAGCTTGGACATTGGAAGAACGAGTGTAAGAGTACTCAGAGTAATAAGAATAATGGGCCAAATCAAAATGTAATCCCACAGATGCAGAATGAAGTACTTATGAATCAGCAGCAACAGGTAGTCACTCCACAATATCAGGTGCCACCAGCTCCTATGCCAAATTTTGTGAACCATCAAAGTTTCAGTGCGAACACCGGATTTCAAGGAGAAAGTGGTAAGAATAATAGAACAATTGCACAATATTTTTTGCAGAATGATGAAGAACGTTCAAATACTGCACAATGACGGTGCCTGAGGGGGGAGGAAGAGGAGTGCGTGCTTGGCGCATCCTTGCCGGTAGATCAGTCAGGTCCATTTGTTGACAGGAAAGTAGAAGGTAAAGACTTAACTTTCCTATTGGATACTGGTGCTACCAGGTCTACTGTGAGAACAGCAGACATCCCAAACCTACCCCTCTCAGGAGAAACTATCCAAGTTGTAGGCGTATCAAACCAACAGATTAGACCCCCTATCACAAAGCCAATGGAGGTGCACATTGGAAACTTCAAAGAAATGCATCGATTTGTAGTTTGCGATTCCAGTCCCGTAAACCTGTTGGGAAGAGACCTTTTGTGCAAGATGAATTGCACGATCTATTGTACACCGGATGGTGTTGCTTTCCAAACCCCGATGAGGACGTTGTATATAAGATGATGCTGGCCAAACAGGGAACAGAGGTAGATGAAATGTTTTCATTAATAACCGAGAATGAATTGCCAGAAGAGTTAAGAACGACAGTCAATCCAGAAGTGTGGGATTTTACAGGAAAAGATATTGGGCTAATGAAGAATATAGACCCAGTTAAAGTGACAGTGAAGGAAGGTGCAGTGTATCCAAATACCCGACAGTACAAAATGAGTTCAGAAGTAAAAGCAGGAATTATTGCAGAAATTGAACGAATGGTTAAACAAGGTATTTTAAAAGAAGTGATGGGTAGTCCCTGTAATTCGCCAATAATGGGACTGAAAAAGCCTAGCGGAAAATACAGAATAGTGCAAGACCTACGGAAAATAAATAAAATTGTCATTCCCTGTTGTCCAATTGTGCCAAATCCAGCAGTGATCCTTTATCAGATACCATGGAATGCAGGATGGTTCACAGTAATTGATTTATGCCAAGCGTTCTTTTCTAATCCTTTGCACCCAGACAGCCAACATCTTTTTATGTTTAAATTTGAAGATCAAATTTATGCATGGTGTCGTGTTCCTCAAGGGTACACAGAAAGTCCTTCAATCTTTAATCAAATTTTGAAAAAGTGGCTAGAATCATTGATTATGCCTGGAAATTCTGTTCTGGTTCAGAACATTGATGACCTATTGGTGGCATCAAAAACGCGAGAAGATTGTGTCACAGATACAATTGCGTTACTGAACCATTTGGCTGAAGGAGGACACAAGGTGTCTCCAGAAAAATTACAGTTCTGTCGACAAGAAGTAAGATATTTAGGGCATAAAATAGAAAGAGGAGTTAGAAAAGTGACACCGGAAAGAATAAAAATAATCAAAGAAATGCAATTGCCACAGACTCAGAGAGAAATGAGAATGTTTCTGGGGGTGGTTGGATACTGCAGACAATGGATAAATGGATTTTCTATGTTAGCGAAACCACTGATACAGATGATTCGGAAACGAGCAAAAGATCCGATTGATTGGAATGAAGACTGTCTAGAGGCATTTGTGAAATTGCGAAATTGTCTGTGTGAGGCTCCTGCCTTGGGCATGCCAGACTATACAAAAGACTTTGCTTTGTTTTGTTGCGAAAAAGAAAATTGTGCACTTTCAGTCTTAACACAGAGACATGGATTGAGTCGGCGTCCAGTGGCATATTTTTCAGCCACATTGGACCCAGTGACTTCAGCATTACCTGGCTGTTTAAAAGCAGTAGCTGCTACTTGTATGAGTCTGGAGCAAAGTGAGGTGTACGATTTTGAACCCAGCCACCCTATTGCCAGACCCCTGTGATGAGGAAGTAAAAGATGAAAGTGATCATGATTGCTTAGACGTGACTGAGTTATGCACGAAGCCCCGCACAGTCATAAGAGAGACACCATTGAAAGAAGCAGATCATGAGTTATTTGTAGACGGCTCCTGCCTTAGGACACAAGAAGGAGGTCTAAGTGCTGCATATGCTGTTTGTAAAATTTCGGGGGTAATTGAAGCATCCTGTTTACCCGGGGTCAAGTCTGCACAAGTAGCTGAATTGGTTGCCTTGACAATGGCATGTAAAAAGGGGAAAAATTGGAGAGTAACCATATTTACGGATAGTCAATATGGTTTCGGGATTGTGCATGACTTTGGCCAGCTTTGGATGCAAAGGGGATTTCTGACTTCCTCAGGGTCTCCTATCAGAAACAGCAAAAATGTAAAAGATTTGTTGGAAGCATTACAATTGCCAAAGAAATAGCAGTTGTAAAATGCGCTGCACATCAGTCAGGAAATGACTATGTGACTGCTGGCAATAATTATGCTGACCAAGTGGTGAAATACTGCGCTAAAAATGCAGTAGCCATAAACAGAAAAATTGAAACGGGTGAAACCAGATGCCAAATTATGGGATGAGATTAGACAATTGCAGGAAGAAGTTGAGGAAAAGGAAAAAGAAATCTGGATAAAGGCAGCCTGTACCAAAAGACCACATGATGAAGTATGGGTGTATCTAGATGGAAGACCAGTTATGCCAGATTGTCTGCTTTCTAAAATGGCGAGAGTATGCCATGGAGCAACACACATAGGGAGAGACTCAATGATCAGGCTATTCAGACAGAGTTGGTACAATCCGAAGTTCAGGGTAGTCGCAGAGAGCCTTTGCCAAAGATGCTTAACCTGTCAACAGCAGAACCCATGTAGAAAGACAGTGGTAAGCTGGGGGAAAATTGGAAAGGCAGAAGGACCCTTTACCAGATTACAGTTAGATTTCATTGAATTACCTCCCTCTAATGGATTGAAATACGTACTTGTTATAGTATGCCTTTTCTCAAGATGGGTGGAAGCCTACCCTACTAGAAGAAATGACAGTCGCAAAATTGTTGTTGAGGGAGTTGGTGCCACGATTTGGTTTTCCGGTCACTTTGGAATCAGATAGAGGCCATCATTTTAATAATGAAATAATTCAATTAATCTGTGCTGCGTTTAACATTGAACAAAAACTACACTGTGCTTATCGTCCAGAGGCTTCTGGAGTTGTTGAGCAAATGAATGGCACAATAAGGTCAAGATTGGGAAAGGTGTGTGCGTCCACAAAGCTGAAATGGCCAGATGCATTACCTCTTGTATTGATGGGTCTCAGAAGCATTCCAGACAGAAAAACTGGAATGAGTCCTCATGAGGTTTTCATGGGAAGAGCCATGAGACAGGCATTTATTCCTGGAAATAAGCTAATGAGTATAACTGATGATCTGGTATTGGACTATTGCAAAGGATTGGCTGAAATGATGCGTTCTCTCTCTCACCAGGTTGGAGAAGACGCAGTCGAAAGACAGCCAGATCAAGCACATGATTTGAATCCTGGAGATTGGGTGCTAGTGAAGAAACACGCAAGGAAATCGTGTCTAGCACCAAGGTGGGACAAACCAAGGCAAGTCATACTAGTCACTACCACAGCAGTGAAGTGTGCAGGTTTGCCCAATTGGATTCACGTTAGCCATACCAGAAGAGTACCGAGCCCATCAGAGCAACAAGAGCCACCACTGACTGAGCAGGCTGAAGCGTCAGGAGTTGTAAACTGTGAAATTGAAGAATCTAGAGTAATAGATTCTGAAAGACAACCATACGATGAACAGCCCGAGATAAGTCAGGAAGAATGGATCCCAGTGATTGAAATAATTGATGATGCTATTGAAACCAGAAGAAGAACAGAACTGAAAAGACAGGAAGGTAGTCAGGAAGAGACAGGGGAAGAAGAACACACTCAGGTGAAAACAGAAAGAGACATAAACAAACCTGAGGAGGGAAAAAGAGAAGAACACGTTCAGGCAGAAGAAGAAAAGTTTGAATTAAGACCTGAACAGGACCAGATAGAGTTAGAAGAACAAGCTCAGGCAGAAGAAGAAAGATTTGAAGTAAGACCTGAGCAGGATCAGACAGAATTAGAAGAACAAGCTCAGGAAGAAGTAGAACAAAATACGGTAGAACCTGAGCAGGAAGAAGCAAAAGAAGGTACAAGCACAGAAAACAGAGAAATAGAACAGATTGTGCCCAGAATAAATGAAATAAAAAGAACCTTACAAGGAGATAAGGAAGGTGAAAACGCAGTACAAATCAAAAGTGTCAGATAGGGAGACAATTGGCCAACTGGAGTAAAGAAACCAAGATATCACCTGAGAAAATCTGAAAAGAAACCAGAGCAAGTGAACGAAATCACAAGTCAAACAAGACCTAAACAAACCTTAGCAAAAATAACTCGAAGAAGTCCAAGATTGAGAAATTTAAATAGAAAATATAAGGCTCCAGAGTGGACATACGTCATTCTTGAGGAATTTGAGTCCCTGGATTTGTCTGATGAGACAGAAGAACTCCATATTGCACAAATTGACGAAAGCCAATTGAAACCTCCTTAAGGACAAAAAGAAAGGCTAAGACTGAAAAAGGAAAAAGATAAGAGAAAAGAAATTTTCTCAGGAATAAAATGGCCGACAATGAAGTTAACAGAAAACCAAAATGTGGAGTAAAAAGAAAGTGTCTTAGATTTTGTTTTTGTTGTATTTTATTAGCAGCATTAGGATGGCTATTCCTAACAGTAGGAGTACCTTTAATAATGAAAACAAGTAACGAGAATAATACAGATACTAATGTTAAGGTAGATAGATTAAGAGAAACTAAATTAGAAATAGGAGTGGAAGATGAAGCAAACTATCACAATGAATCAGACTATAATACGTCCTCTAATGTGTTTATTAAATTGTTATTTCAGTATGTTAGCACTATGGAAATTAACAATTGTTACGTATGTATGAAGTTGCCCTCATCAGTGTCAGAAGGGATTACATATCACCATATACCTTTAACTTATGGTATGTCATGTAGTATTTTATCAAGTTTATTTTACACTACAGGGAGATTACAGTATTTTTATTCTAATTTAGATGTAGTATTTTCTGAACTTCCTATTAGAAAGAATATGAATCCAGTAGCTAGTAGTAAAAACGCACAATTCATGGGCGAATTTTTCATAACAATGTGTTTAATTGATTTAGTTCAGGCACACAAAGATAATCTAACATGTACATTAAGAAAAGAAGAAAAAGATTTTTGGGATTCAGTAGAAGAAAGGAGACAGGATTTAATGAAGAAGGCAACTACACAGAAAACCCATGTACCTCCATGGGTTGGGAAGGAGGGAATCTATGCGAGTGGCAAGGCTCATGCTGCGATGTCCCTGGACTTTGTGAAAAGGGGAAAATTCTGCCTCCATAGATTAAAGACAGATTATAACAATAATTACATTGGTTCCAGTGAATGTGAACATAACTTCCTAATATTAGGAGGATGGGGACTAAAAGGGGGAACTGATCCTGTGTTTCCAGGAGTGTATTATGTTTGTGGGAGCAATGCCTATTACAGGTTACCTGCAAGATGGTACGGAAGCTGTTATTTTGGAATAGTTTTTCCAAACATTTATCATGTAGATAAAATCAGTGGAACCAATGGAAATTCTAATGGACTAACACGAAGAAGAAGAGCTAGTTTTTCTGAAATTGTAGGAGACATTTTTAGTGCACTGATACCCTCAGTTGGAAATTTGTAAGTTATCAACCATAGTTGATCGTCTTTCTACAGACACTACAGGAGGATTTCTAATGATCAACACGGAAATGGTTGCAATTAGATCCATGGTTTTACAGAACCGTCTTGCTCTTGATATATTGTTAGCAAAAGAAGGTGGAGTCTGTGGCATGTTGAAAATTCAACATTGCTACACTTATATTCCGGACAAGAGCAGAGAAGCACAAGTTACTACTTGTGTAACGATATATCTGTAAGAGACATTAGTTAGTGATAGATTCCTTACCTTAGAATATCCCCAGGCGTCAGCCTGGATCCGGAAAGTTTTTCGTCAGCAGTACCCCTGCGCGTCGGTAGGTGGCGTCGTGCGACTCTGCGTTCGTCGCTGGCGCCGAGATGACGTCACGGAGACTACTTAGGCGCCACCCATGCGCGCTGACGTCAGTTCTGTACACGACTTTCCGCGCCAGGAACGCAGAGCCATGCAAGAAACTGACTACTGGTGCCATGAAACTAGGGCCCTGAAAGGGATAACCTTAACCCTAGAATCAGTTCGCAGAACGGGGAGGATGGGTGAGGCGGTAAGGAATCTATCACTAACTAATGTCTCTTACAGACATATCGTTACACAAGTAGTAACTTGTGCATCTGAAAGAGACACGTTAGTGATAGATTCCTTACCTTAGAATAGATACCCCAGCAATACCAACCCCGGTGGTGGGTCTGCGAATAGATTACACCAGAAAGTCACGGAGAACAGAACGGCGAAAGAAGCCGTCTCTCCGGACTTGACTGTCAAGGCAGTAATGCTTGGTAAATGTGTGCAGCGAGGCCCACGTGGCTGCCTGACAAATATCCTGCAAGGGAACGCCGCGTCCCAAGGCAGTAGGGGCTGATGTCGCCCTGGTAGAATGGGCACGCAGCCCCACAGGAGGCTCCTTCTTAGCCAAGGAGTAACATGCTTTGATGCAAAAAACGACCCACTGAGAGATGGTGCGTTTGTGCACGGCCCGACCTTTTTTGGCGCCCACCTAGCCAACAAAGAGCTGGTCATCCACCCGGAACTGTTGTGTGCGCTTTAGATAGAACCAGAGCGCACGTTTTGGGTCCAGACGATGGAGCCTCTCTTCCTCTTTTGAAGGATGCGGAGGCGGAAAGAAAGTGGGCAAAGTGATGGTCTGCCCGATGTGGAAGGGCGTGACAACCTTTGGCAAGAAAGAAGGACGGGTCCTTAAAACCACTTTGTCCGGATGAACAGAAAGGAAAGGAGGTTTAGGAGAAAGAGCCTGGAGCTCACTCACTCTTCTGGCAGAGGTGATAGCTACCAGGAAAGCCGTCTTTGGAGTAAGAAGACGTAAAGGACAGTTATGAAGGGGCTCGAAGGGAGCGCACATGCGATAGGTCAAGACAAGATTTAAGTCCCATTGAGGCATTATGAAAGGCACGGGAGGAAACGTGTGTGTAATGCCTTTGAGGAAACGGTTAACAACCGGGGACTTAAAGAGAGGAGGCTGATCTGGAAGCCGGAGAAAGGCGGAGATGGCCGAAAGATAACCTTTGACAGTGCCCAGAGCAGAGCCCTAGTGGGCCGAAGGATAGTAGGAACAGAAGGACTTCAGAAAGAGGGGCAGAAAGGGGATCCACAGACTTCGCTGTGCACCATGCCACAAACTTGTTCCACCTGCAGGCGTACACCGTCTTAGTGGAGGGACGCCTGGCTGCCAAAATGACATCACAGACTTCGGGAGGAAGATCGAAAGCTGTCAACTGTCGCCGCTCAATCTCCACGCATGGAGGTGGAGGCTGGACAGGTTCGGGTGGAGGACCGTCCCCTGCTGCTGCGACAGAAGATCCTCCCGTTGAGGCAGTCGGATCGGGGGATCGATCGCCATGTTGAGTAGCTCGGGATACCAGTATCTTCGTGCCCAATCCGGAGACACAAGGATGACTTGGGCCCGGTCGCGCCGAATCTTCTTCAGCACTCTGGGAAGAAGTGGTATAGGCGGAAAGGCGTACAACCGACCGCAGCTCCACTCGCGACGAAAGCGTCGCCGAGCGGAGTGCCGCCTTGGAAATTCCAACACGCAGAACTGATGACATTGCGCGTTCTCTTCGGTGGCGAATAGATCTAACCAAGGCTCTCCCCACTGTAGAAAGAGTCCTTGCGCCACTTTCGAGTGAAGACGCCATTCGTGATCCATCATGCACCTGCGGCTGAGTTCGTCCGCCCTGGCGTTCAGGGAACCTGCCAGGTGTTGAACCATCAGGAATATGCCCTGATGTTCCAGCCATGTCCAGAGGCGCAGAGCCTCCTGACACAGGGTCCACGACCCCACCCCGCCCTGTTTGTTGCAGTACCACATGGCGGTGGTGTTGTCTGTGAACACCTGCACTACCTTCCCTTTGACAGAGGGAAGGAATGCCTTCAGTGAAAGTCGGATCGCCCGGAGCTCCAGAAGGTTGATATGGAGCCGGGACTCCGCCGGAGACCAGAGGCCTCTGATCTCCGCCTCTCCCATGTGACCGCCCCATCCCAGAAGGGACGCGTCCGTCACAACTGTGTGCTCTGGCTGGGGAAGGGAGAGGGATCTGCCCATGACCCATTGCCGGTTCGAGAGCCACCACTGCAACTGTTTTGCAGTCCCCTCCGAGATCTGGACGTGATCGGACAGGTTGCCCTGATGCTGCGCCCACTGGAACTTCAGGTCCCACTGCAGAGCCCGCATATGCCATCTGGCATGATCGACCAGCAGGCTGCAGGAGGCCATGAGGCCCAGCAGCCTCAGGGTCATCCGTACCGAAACCCAGGATAGAGGCCGAAAGATCGGAATCATAGCCTGAATATCCCGGACTTGCCGTTCGGGAGGATAGACCCGAAACTGCGTCGTGTCCAGAACTGCTCCGATGAAAAGGAGCTGTGGAGAAGGAATCAGGTGCGACTTCGGCACGTTGATGGAGAACCCCAGCGAGTGCAGGAGTTAGGCCGGTGGGAGACGACTGCCTGGGACGAGCCCGCCTTCAGCAGCCAGTCGTCGAGGTAGGGGAAGACTGGAACCCCTGCCCGGCACAGATGAGCTGCGACCACCGCCATCACTTTCGTGAACACCCGAGGGGCGCTGGTAAGGCCAAAGGGGAGCACGGAGAACTGAAAATGCTCGTGGCCTACCGTGAACCGCAGGTAACGCCGGTGGGCCGGCAGGACGGGGATGTGGAAATATGCATCCTGCAAGTCCAACGCTACCATCCAGTCTCCAGGGTCGAGAGCAGTCAAGACCTGAGCTAGGGTGAGCATCTTGAACTTCTCCTTCCGGAGGAAGCGATTGACGTTCCGGAGGTCCAAGATAGGACGCATGTCCTCCTTGTCCTTTTTGGGCACCAGAAAGTAGTGGGAGTAACAACCACGCCCTACTTCTGGGGTTGAAACGCGTTCGATGGCCCCCTTGGCCAAGAGGGCCGGAACTTCCTTCTGAAGAAGCACCAAGTGATCCCCTGACATGCGGTGGTATTGAAGTGGCATGGCTGGGGGGGTGGTCACGAAGGGGAGGGAGTAGCCCCTTCGGACAATGTCCAAGACCCACTTGTCCGAGGTGATGGCACGCCAGTGGTGAAGGTGATGGCGGACCCTGCCCCCTACTGGCGTGCTGTGGACCTGAAAGGAAGGACTAGGAGGGCTTGGAGGCCGCGGACGGGGTGGGGTGGTGGCCTGACCCGCACGCTGGTTACCCGACCCGCCTCGGCGGGAGCCACGTCTTCGGCCACGCGAAGACGCCTGCTGCGCGGGCCGGTGGCTGGGCAGTGGACGTGACTGGGCGCCCCTTCCGTGGCCACGAAAGGGGCGAAAAGCAGACTGTTGCGGAGGGCGCACAGCAGAAAGGCCCAGGGACTTGGCTGTAGCCCGTGAGTCCTTAAAACGCTCCAGCGCATGGTCTGCCTTGTTGCCGAAAAGGCCGACACCATCAAAGGGCATGTCCATAAGAGTGTTTTGGACATCACCCGAGAAACCAGTGGTTCTCAGCCAGGCGTGACGACGCAGCGCCACTGTCGTCGCAAGCGATCTGCCTAGCGAGTCGGCGGTATCTAGGCCACATCTGATGGTATACTTTGCCGCATCTCTTCCTTCCGCAATGGCGCAGGAAAGCAGTGCCTGGACCTCCTCAGGACACTGGGGCAGAACCTGCGCCACCGAATCCCACAAAGAGTGGGAATATCGGCCCAAGAGGCAAGTGGTGTTGACAGACCACAAGCCAGCACTGGAGGAAGAAAAAACCTTCTTCCCAAATTGATCCAGTTTTTTGGATTCCCTATCCGGGTGAGGGGTAGGGAAGGCGCTCTGGGAAGCAGAGGCTTGGACAACCAAGCTCTCAGGGGTGGGGTGTTGGGAGAGAAACAGGGGGTCGCCCGGAGCAGGGCGATGGCGTCGGGCTATGTTCCGATCCACAGGAGCCCCTGTGGTGGACTTGGACCAGGTGCCCAAAAGAACGTCAGAAAGTGCCTCGTTGAAAGGCAGCAGTGGCTCCGAGGAGGTAGCCGCCGGCTGAAGCACTTCCGTCAGGATGTTAGTCCTGACAGCCACTGTAGGTAACTGGAGGTGTAAAGCCTCAGCTGCCCTACGCAACACCGTTGCAAAGTTTGCTCCCTCCTCCGTTGCCACGGAAGGAGGAGACAGCAGGCCAGTCAGGGGAGGTGTCCAGACCACTGGCATCTCCAAGTTCCTCAGCCCAGTCCTGATCGAACTCACATTGGGCAGTGAGAGGGTCCTCAGACCCCTCCCAGTCCTCTGCGTCCTCCAATACAGGTTCAAAGTAAGGAGGAGGGACATGCGGGACCCAAGGTCTCATCGGCGCCGGGGCCGGCGTCGATCAACGCCGGTCCGGCGCCGTGTCCGGAGCCGGAGAGAACCGGGGTACCAAGCCGCCCGGAGCCCCGGGCGGCGCCGGGAACGGCACCGGTGAAATCGGCGCCGGTGGAGGTGTCGTCAGGTCAACCGGCGTCGATGGGGGTTGCGGCAACGCCGGGGTCAAGGCCGGGGCCGGGACCGAGGCTGGCGTCGCAGGCGGCGCCGGGACCGGAGTCGCCGGCGGCGCTGTAGGAACCCCAGAAGGGCCCGCGGGGCCCGAAGGCGCACCGGGGGGACCTTGAGGCCCGAAGAGGCGGGTCATGGCCGACAGGAACTCCTGTATTTCGGCCGGAGTCGCCGCCGAACCTGGATAAGGCGGGTAATGCGGCGGCGGCTCCACAGGCACTCCCGGAACCGCGGGGGCGGGGACGGTGCCGACAGGACCCTCAGCCGAGTCGCGAGACTGGCGAGGGGAAGTCGTCGAGCGATGACGCTTCTTCGACTTCTTGTGCTTCGACTTACCGGAGGAGTGCGAAGACTTGGACCCCGATGACCGATGAGGACTCCGCGACCGGCCCCTCGACCTCTCACGTGACCGGGGCTTGGATTGGCGCGGAGCCGACTGCCGGACCTCGAGGAGCTTTCGAGACCGCTCTCGCAAAGCCTTCGGATGCAAGGCCCGGCAGTCGGGGCACGACTTGGAGTCGTGGTCGCGTCCAAGGCAGTAGAGACAGTCTCGATGCGGGTCCGTGATCGACATCATCCGACCACAGGCGTCGCATGGCTTGAAGCCTGGCATCCCTACTGACACCGTCGGAGTCGAACGACTCGAGAAAAAACAGTGATAAAAATCACAAAAACTTAGTCAAAAAATGACTAGGGCACTGCTCTTCCCGGAACTGAGCTTACTGGCGCGGAAAAAGAAAGAACTGACGTCAGCGCGCAGGGGCGGCGTCTAAGTACTGCCCGCGACGTCATCCTGGCGATCCCGACGACGGACGCGGAGCCGCACGACGCCGCCTACCGACGCGCAAGGGTACTGCTACGCAAAACTTTCCGGATCCAGCCTGACGCCTGGGGATATTCTAAGGTAAGGAATCTGTCACTAACGTGTCTCTTTCAGATACGCTCCAGCGCACTGTCTGCCTTATCGCCAAAAAGGCGAGTACCATCAAAAGGCATATCCATGAGGGAACTCTGGACATCCCCCAAAAACCCTGTGGACCGCAGCCAGGCATGTCGCCGCAAGGCCACTGTTGTGGAGATGGCTCTTCCCAAAGAGTCCACGGTGTCCAACCCACACCGAATTGCGAACTTCGCGGCATCTTTCCACTCTGCAACAGCTTGGGAAAGCACAGCCCGAACCTCTTCGGGGCACTGGGCCAGAGTTTGCGCCACCGTGTCACACACAGCGTGAGAATAGCAGCCCAAGAGGCATGCGGTGTTGACCGACCGCAGCCCCAGGCTGGCCGAGGAAAACAACCTTTTGCCAAGCTCTGTTTGGGAAGTGGAAGCCGGAATGACCAGGCTCTCCGGTGTCGGAGGAGTCGTCAAAAAGGCAGGGTCACCCGGTGCCGGGCGGTGAACATTTTTATCCACAGGGACCCCTGTGGCTGGCCTAGATCAGGTACCCATCAAAACATCCGTTAAGGCCTCATTGAACGGAAGCAGAGGTTCCACAGAACTTGCCGCCGGCTGAAGCACTGCAGTAAGGAGGTTAGGTTTGAGGGTAACAGTAGGCAGGGTAAGGCCAAGAGCCTGAGCTGCTCTACGGAGCACCACAGTGTATGTGGTGCCTTCCTCCATGGCAGTGGGAGGAGACACAAACCCAGGCGCAGAGAAGAGGCCAAGGACACCTGCCTCCTCTGAGTCTTCTGCTCGAACGTGCCAAGAACGGCGCCGGGAACGACACCGATCCGGCTCCATGTCCCAAGTAGGAGGTGGGATGACGGAACTCAGTGCGGCGCCGGGAATGGAGCCGCAAGGGGCACCAGGGCCGGAGCCGCCGGTGGAGGACCTTGCGGCGCCGGGGCTGGAGCCGCCGGCAAAGGACCGTGCGACGCCGGGGCCGAAGCCAGCGGCGGAGGACCTTGCGGCGCCGGGGCCGGAGCTGCCGGCGGAGGACATTGCGGCGCCGGGGCCGGAACTGCCGGCGTCGCCAGCGGCGGAGCCAGTGGCAAGCAAGGGCCCGCAATAGGGACCGCGGGGTCCGAAGGCACGCCGGCGGGAGCCCTAGGCCTGAAAAGGCAGCCCATGGCGGCAAGAAACTCTTGCAACTGGGCCGGAGCCTCCGTCGGACCCGGTAGGGCGGGTAGACCGCGGGACTCTCAGGCTCCAAC
Source organism: Calotriton arnoldi (assembly GCA_963921515.1). NCBI lineage: Eukaryota > Metazoa > Chordata > Amphibia > Caudata > Salamandridae > Calotriton > Calotriton arnoldi. Next base: position 421,207 of record CAWUFW010000510.1, read on the forward strand.
GGAGCCGTGGGGGAAGGACCCCTGGCCCCCTCGTCCGCGTCCGAAGACCGACGGGGGGGAGGTCTGAGAGCGTACTCGCTTCTTCGACTGGTACTTGTGAAGTCTCTTACCCGATTCCGAGGGCGAAGACGCGGACCCCGAGGAGCGATGATGATGGCTCCGCGGTCGGTCCCTCGACCGACCCCTGGGCGTCGAACGGCGCGGAGACGACTGTCGGGCCTCCAGCAGCTTTCGGAACCGCTCCCGCAAAGCCTTCGGAGCCATGGCCAGACAGTCGGAACATGACCGGAAGTCATGGTCGCGCTCCAGACAGTAGAAACAGACGCTATGGGGGCAACCACCGACCTCGGACGGCGGCAGGCCCTGCAAGATTGAAACTGAGCATCCGTACGTGGCACCAGGAGTCAAGACTCAAAAGAAGTAGGACAAAGTCCCAAAAAGAAATTAGTCAAAAAATGACTAGGGTACGTGTTCTTAACCGGATCTGCGCTTGCTGGCGCGGAAAAAGAAAGAACTGACGTCAGCGCGCATGGGTGGCACCTAAGTAGTCTCCGTGACGTCATCTCGGCGCCTACGACGCCAGCGACTAAAGCGGAGTCGCACGACGCCACCTACCGACGCGCAGGGGTACTGCTGACAAAAAACTTTCCAGATCCAGTCTGACGCCTGGGTATATTCTAAGGTAAGGAGTCTATCACTAACGTTTCTCTTTCAGATATTAAATATTACGGGAATGCATAAAGATTTGACCCAACTGGAGGTTGACAGTGTGTGGGGAAGACTAACAAAAAGTATAACATCCATAGGGAAATGGTTTGTAGATTTTGGGAAAAGTTTTCTAGGTCAGATAATAATACCATTAATTATGATAATAACGATAGTAATGTTAATAATGATTACATATAGATGTAGAAAAGGTACGAAAGGAAAGGTACACTTGAATAGAAAAGGAAAGGGACAGACACGAAAGAGAAAGTACGAGGAAATTCGTTTGGAAGAAATAAAAGGCAGGTTATATAAGAAGATGCGAGATTTAGAAGGAAACAAGATCATTGATTAAAAGTTGGGAGGTCAAATAGAGAAAACTGAGAAGTGTTAAAGTTGGTATCTGGGATGGATGGGAAATTTTGTGATGGCTTAATATGCCATCAGAGAGGGGATTGATGGAGCAAGGACTCGGACATGAGACTTGCTCGGAAGCAATCCTCTCGTTTTAACTTACTAGCGAATTACTAACAAAATTGTGCCTTGTAAAACACTTGTGTCAGCTATAGTCGAAACAAAGCCTAAACCCTGAAAAACCCTGAAAGGAAATACCGTCAAAATGTTTTGTACAGTTATTACAACATGTAATACATGTACAAAACACAGGAAAATGACCCCAGGAAGCATTGCTGCTCCAGATCCTAAGTATGTGAAGCGTGTAAAATGAAAAGTGGTGTCAGGAGTGCAGATGGCGCCTTTCTACCAGCTATCCCGTATGACCGCTGGCAGAACTGTGGACAACCAATGCTAAAGGTAATTTTCAGGTGTAATCTTAAACTTGAAAGAGCCTATCAAATGTGCTTCAAAGCTGATGGAGCAAGGACTCGGACATGAGACTTGCTCAGAAGCAATCCTCTCGTTTTAACTTACTAGCGAATTACTAACAACGTGTTTTGTGATTAATAATACGCATTTTCATCATACGGGGGAAAAGAATGAAGCTTGCCTATGTGTTTACTAACTGCAATAATACGACGTAGGACTAGAATGCATTTTAACACGGAATCTTTACTGCGCATGCGTCTACTGCACCTACGTAGTATGACGAAATAACGCTTGGAGGGAAATTCTGGCGCTTGCGCAAAGAGCTATAAAATGGCTGCTTGAAAGCTCACATGCATGGCACCTGCTTGCTGAAAATTAGAAAATGAGTTTACACTAACGCAAATGCAGAAAGAGAAATAATAATGGTATGGGCTAGAGTAGAGGTTGGTGGTATACAGTGAAATCATTTATTTTTGAGAATAACATTTCTCCTTTTGACTTTATTATTAGTGCGTATTTGGGCCTGTCAAACTTGTTTGAGTCGAGCAGACTGACGTGGTGCAACGCATGCGCCCTGGTGTGGAAGCTTGAAAGGATGACTAAGGACTTGTCACGCGTCCAAGGTCGGCGGAGATGTGCCCTGGGAACATGAGGGTGAAGAGTTCATATGAAGGAACTTATTCGAGAAAACTGCTACATTTGTATTAATAAAGTTTAAAGATGTATGGGAAAGGAAGGGCGGAATAAAAGTTTGAGGGGAGGAGTTTGGAAACAATGGTTTAAAGAAATAAATGAAGTATAAGCATGGTGTGATGATCATCCTCCCCTCGCCTGTCCAATCAGAAGTTAGTATTCTGTAAAAATGAAACATTAGTGGGTGGTACATGGCTATGGAAAGGTATAATTGAGTTAGTTTTAGTTAGTTAGAGAGAGCTTATTGGGGAGAGAGCTGACACGGGAAGCTTGCTGAGAGTGGAAGCAGCAGCAACAATTCGGAGCTTGGGATGCTGTCGGTGCTGGGGTGGTGCTGATGCTCTGAAATGCTGATGAAGAAATCGAATGCAGAACCATCTACTTAATTTGGGTGGGTTAGAAAGAAGATCGCGGAAGAACCACGAGGAGGAAGAGAGTGTCAGAGAAGGGTGCGACGTAGTCGTCGGTATCTAGAGAGGTGAAGTATCTTGTCTTGATCCCTGTCCTGAAGTCTTTGTCTCCTGATCTGTCCTGGGAGGCCCTTACCAGCCCTTTGGCCAGGGGGTTGGTCTTCACACCATACTTTGTATAACTATGAAATTCATTGTTTTGATAAATGCTCTTCTATCTCTATCCTCTTCTTTCTGAGCATAGTTATTGTGTGGATCTGAATTGTTAAATGTTTATCTGAAATATTATTGAATTGGCACTCTCGTGAATGAGGGTGTTTGTACTGAAACGCTTTGAGATGGTTCAAAACCCCTAATTTAGATAAAGATTTTTAAAACCTACGGAGTCTGTCATTATTTTATTTTTATCAAGAAATGTATAATAAGTTATGTTAATTATCGCCATCAACTAGTTCCACCTAACTGGTCCATTGACCAGAGGAAAGAACTGTTTGATCAGTGAAAGGTTTAGTTAAAGAAGCAATAACTAGATCTTGAGGTATGAGAATCATTATAAACTAAAGTTCCTACTTAGCGGAAGCAAGTTGTATGGGCCCAGGTGAGTATATGTTAGTGGAGTGTCTGTGCTAGTACGCCGCTGGATCAAAGGCACTCGACTGGTTCACAGGCGAGAACAATACGTTTTGAAAATATGGTCTAAAGTACATGGTAAAGATAGCTTCCATCGAAAAAAATAAGATGGGTCAAACAGGTCACCTTCCAAAAGGCAAGAAATATGGGAGGAGAAACACGGGAATACAGGGCCTCAGACTCTAGAATTTTATCAATCCATTAATTACAGTTCAACAAATTGCCTACTTTTCAGGAAAATTCTGAAAACCATATCAACACGCACGTCTTATACCACATATGGTCAAATGATAACATGTAATATATATAATGTAGGTAGTATTATTATCCTAACCTTTACCGTTCCCAATATTGCCTTGAAAATTGGCAGAATCAACATCTGTAAAAGTCTTTATAATAAGTGGAACCGACTACATAAAATGTGTAACCTAACCACGCTTATCCAACAGACTGTTGACCAAACAAAACGTGTGAACACGTATGTACAATTGACTATCGAAAAAGTGCATAGGCAACGTGTGGCATTATAATAAAACATCGCATATAAACCCAATAAATACACAAAGCTTAATTTATACACACACACAACTGGCGGGCTCTATACCAAAGAAGTTCTTTATTTGTTTTCAAAATAAATGTATACGGTTTTAGTTTTGGGTAAAAGTTATTCATATAATGCAATAATTATCATTCATGAAAGAAGTGTCTGCACTTGATGTGGAGACCTGTGCAGAATGGTTTCTGGCTCCTTATACTCATTGGCTGGATTCATAACCGCTGCATATAATTCTGTGTAAGCTCTGCATACCAACTGTGTGGACAGTTTTATAATTTGCTCTCTGTAAATAAAACAAAAATCAAGATTTAGTAGTACATATTGTCACCGGCATAAACAATCCTATGAAAAGGCGCATCACATATGAATGTGCATCACAATCAAGTCTACATGGCATTCTGGAATACAGAATTGAGGGATATTTCTTGATGCACAATTTATTAACCTATTAAGTCTTGTGGCGTAAAATGCCTACAACTAGAACTTAACCTCTCCGTCAAAGAAATATATAATCCCCCTGTCAGTGCATTCCTAAACATTGACTAGAATGGCAGATGAACACTGCGGCTCTCCATAAGAGATGACCAGCGGGGGAAAAAGAGGGATGGATGGGGCGGGAAGGTACCGCTCCGAGCAACTGCAAGTGATTAAGGGTCTCCAAGACTGGACTTTTTATGATCTGAAAAGTTCAGCTTAATTACTTTCAGAGCACTTCTAAAACTTGGTCCAACTTACCTCTCAGCCAGATTCACCCCATACACCACAGTCAGGACCCTCAGATCTTCTTCTTCTTCCTTATACCCCCCTGTTTCAGATATAAAACCAAGGGAGGGAAATCTGTAGCCTCTCTAGGAGCCAAAGCATGCCACCTCAATTGAGGCTCTTGAAAACAGAAACACAGTTCAGGAAGGCTCTGAAGACCTGGATTTTTGGAGCCCCAGATGAATTCTGCCGATCTCTCATATAGGTCACCGACTTTCGTTGCTCAACCAGACCCTCATTCGCTTAGCGCCAGGATGCTCCTTCCGGAGTGACAGCTTGCGCCTTATAAATACCCAATTCAAATTCAAGACACTGGACCTGGCGGCCTGTGAGGAGTTGCAGGGACTGGGGACAGCAGCTGAGCTCAGTTCCCGCCAATCCTCATACCTCAGCTGGGGGGTGGGGGGGCAGAAAAAGCTCACTCCATGCCACCACCACAGTTGAAAAACATTTCACCTGGAAAAAGGGGGGGTGAAGGGAACCTGTGGCATTGGACTGGGTTTAACAGGCTCAAAAGTTATTCCCTACTACAGGGGAAAAAACATGTAATCTCCGTTATCTCATAGGGAGATAATGGATGGAATCATTACATTAGGCTCTGGTATTTTGTCGCAGAGATAACGCAACTAGAAACAAGACACTAAGTATGCGTGGATAGGAGAGTGGATAAATGCAAGACTGATTCAACAGCATAGTGTTCATTCAATACTGACTCATTTGTGCATTCACAAACTCGCCCATCCAAAATTCAAGATACACAAAGTTACTAAATTGTGAAGTGCTCTTTCAGTTATAAACCATGCGTTTTGTCTGTGTATGGCAATCTATTCCACAGAACAACCAGAATTGTTTGGAGCTGTACATCAATGGCTCACAGAGTCATGTGTTAAGTGAGGATTAGCATCAAAGTTTACAAGCATTTTGGCAAGATAATATCATCATGACTCTATATGATGTTCAACTATCACAGACTAGATGTGCCACGTTTGGGGCTTATTTGTGTGTGCCGTTTTCAAATAATTTGAAAGCAGGGACGGTAGAGAATCAAGACCTAATGAACACGTTACTTACCTTCGGTAATGCCTTATCTGGAAATCTGGTAAAGATTCTAGGGGACTCATTATTGGGATTTTGGCGCAGGGCAGCGCAGCAAGGCACCTTGCTGTGCTGCCCTGCGCCAAAGTGTAAGGGCAGGAATGCACCGTATTTAAGCAATACGGTGCATTCCTGTCTTTACTCCTTGTGCTGGCACCATTTCGGCAGCCTAGCGCCAATGTAGGCTCCCTTGCACTATGGTGCAAGGGTTCCTCCGTTGAATGCAGGATTGTTTTTCTTCAGGAAGGTGCACCTTCCTGCCCAATAACAATCCTAAGAGGCGTTTTCCTCTTCCTATGTGTGATGCAGAATGCAGCACACATAGGAAAGAGGAAAAAACAAATAAAAAAATATATATATTTCTCCTCATTACGCCTCACCTCGGGAGGCATACAGATTTGGTGCTTCCCCAGGTTTACATGATTTTGTAAATCTGGAGCAGCGTCAAATTCCATGGATGTTACGTGGGAAAACCCTCCGTAACGCCCATTGAACGCCTCCTGGGTGCAGAGTAAGGTGACGCAGCGTTTGGCGCTGCTTTGCCTTACTCATGATTTAAGAGGCCACTCAAAGCCACGCAGGGTGGCTTTGTATATCGTACTGAGAGCCCTGAGTCCCGTATGTACCACATTACGTGGTGCAAAAGTGATGCAGGGCTTTCATAAATAAGCCCCTAGCTATCCGCAGATTCCTTACCTTAGAATATTTCCCAGGTGTCAGACTGGATGTGGAAAATTTTGAACAGTACCTTTGGGCTCCGGTAGGTGGCATTGGTTGGCTCCACATTGACATCGTCCACACCTGAAGTAATGTGCTAGCGAGCTGACATCCATTTCTTTTTGTGACATTTCTGCACCAGAAGCATGGAGCCACATTAGAAAGCCAATGTACCAGTGTGCACACTAAAGAGCGATACGGGCATTCTAGATAGAAAGACCCCGTTCGCAGAAACAGGGAGGATGGGAGGGTCGGTAAGGAATATGTGGCTAGATAGAGTCTCTACCAGATAAGGTGTTGCCGAAGGCAAGTAACTTGTTTACCCGAGAGAGACTTCTAGCTACAGATTCGTTGCCTTAGAATAGATGCCCAAACAATACCTCCCCACAGGGGGGTCTGGAACAGAGTTAGACCAAAAAGTCCTGGAAGACCAAATAGGCAAAGGGCCTGTCACAACAGACCTGACGTTTAAGGCAGTAGTGTTTTGTAAATTGTGCAGAGCTACCCATGAAATAGCCTGGCAGATATCCAGGACAGGGAATCCCTGAGCAAACACAGTGGTTGCAGACTTCTAGTGAAATGAGCCTGCAAACCTTCAGGGGGCTGTTTGTTGGCCAGTACATAGCAGATGTTAATGCGGAGCACAATCCATCTGGAAATGGTTTGTTTCTCCACAGCCTTTACTTTTCTTTGCACCAGCAGACCCAATGCAGAGCCTACCCAGTGTTCTTTGGTATGATCAATGTAGAACAACAAGGCTCTTTTTGGGTCCTGGCGATGGAGTCTCTCCTCCTCTTAAAAAGGGTGAGGCAGAGCAAAGAAGGTCAGCAGCGTGATGTTCTGGCTGACGCAGAAAGGCGTCACCACCTTTGGTAGGAAAGAGGCACGGGCGCAAAGAACCAGTTTGTCTGGAACGAAGTTGGTGTATGGAGGGTGCACAGACGGTGCCTGAAGCTTGCTAACCCTCCTGGCCGATGTAATGACTGCTGAGAAGACTGTTTTTATGTTCAAGAGGTATAGAGGGCAACTACGCATGGGCTCAAAGGGCAAACACTTTAAAAATGTTAAAACCAAATTAAGGTCCCATTGGGGATTAATGAAAGGCTTTGAAGAAAATGTGCTGAAGTCCTTTCAGTAAACAACTGGAGACTTAAATAGAGAGGGCTGATCCGGCAACCATAAGAAGGTGATATGGCTGAAAAATACCATTTAACAGTGCCCAAAGCAAAGCCTTACTGAGCTAGTGATAAAACAAACAACAACACCTTGGATAAGGGATCAGAGAGAAAATCAACATGTTTAGCAATGCACCAAGCCACAAACTTGTCCCAACGGCAGGCGTATAAGGTCTGAGTTGTGGGATGCCCTGCTGCCAGAGTGACTTTGCAGACTTCTGAAGGGAGGTCAAAGACTGGCAGCTGGCGCTGGTCAATCTCCATGCATGAAGGCGGAGCATGTGCAGGTTCAGGCGCAGGACCCTGTCCAGTTGCTGCGACAGAAAATCCTCCCAAAAGGGCAGCCTAACTAGATGACCGATCCCCATGCTAAGGAGATCGAGATACCATATTCTCTGTGCCCAATTTGAAGCCACAAGAATGACTTGGGTCCGGTTGTTTCTGATCTTCTTGAGAACTCTGGGCAGAAGTGGTAACGGAATGAAGGCGCACTGGAGGTCCTGAATTCCACTCAAGATGAAATGAGTCTCCGAGCGAGAACCCCTTGGAAACTCCAGTGTGCCGAAGTGCTGACATTGCACATACTCGTTGATGGCGAATAGTTCTAACCAAGGATCTCCTCAGTTGCGGAAGAGACCTTGCACCACCTCTGGATGGAGACACCATTTGCGATCCGTGAGGCATCGATGGCTGAGTTTGTCCATTCTGGCATTCAGAGAGCCCGCCCGGAGTTGTACGACCAGGAAAATGGCCTGATGTTCCAGCCATGTCCAGAGGCGTAGAGCCTCCTAGCGCATGGTCTAAGACCCCACCCTGCATTGCTTGTTGCATTATCACATGGCAGTGGCGTTTTCAGTGAACATCTGAACTAGCCTTCCTTGATGAGAAGGATGAAGGCCTTCAATGCCAAGCAGATCGCTCTCAACTGCAACAAGTTGATGTGGAGCTAAGACTCTGCCGGAGACCAGAGCCCTCTGATCTCCACCTCTCCCAGATGGTGACGCCTTTGTCACCACCGTGAGCTCCGGGTAGGGCAGGCAGAGGGGTCTGCCACTGACCCAATCGAGGTTCGTCTGCCACCACTGCAGATATTTTGCCATTCCGTCCGATATCTGGACCAGGTTGGAGAGATTTCCCTGATACTGTGCCAACTGGAACTTCAGGTCCCACTGCAGAGCCTGTATATGCCAGCGGGCTTGTGTTCCCAGCAGGATGCAGGAGCCATGATGTCCACCAGCCTCTGAGTCAACCTCACCGAAATCCCGGATAGAGGTTGAAACATCAGAATCATAGCCTAAATATTCTAGACTTGCTGTTCCGAAAGATAGGCCTGTTACTGCACTGTGTCCAAAATGGCTCAGATGAAAGGGAGCACCTGAGAGGGAGTCCGGTGTGACTTCAGCACGTTGATAGTAAACTCCAGGGATTACAGGAGGTCCGCTGTAGTCGGGAGGAGGGTGACAACAGCTTGGACATGAGCCCGCCTTCAGCAGCCAGTCGTCGAGAGGTGGGGGAAGACTGAAACCCTTAACCTCCGTAGATGAGCTGTAACCACAGCCATCAACTTTGCAAACACCCAAGGGGTACTGGTAAGGCCAAAGGACAGCACAGCAAACTGAAAGTGCTTGTGGCCCACCATGAACCTCGGGTAATGATCTGTGGGCCAGCAGGACGGGTATGTGAAAATAGGCGTCCTAAAAGTCAAAAGCTACCATCCAGTCTGCAGGGTCCAAGGCAAACAGTACCTGAGCCAAAGTAAGCATTTTGAATTTCTCCTTTTTCAGGGAGTAGTTGAGAAGGCTCAGGTCTAGTATAGGGCGGAGGCCTCTGTCCTTTTTCGGCACGGAAATTAGCGGAAATAGCTTCCACGTCCTACTTCGATTGTTGGCACCCTCTCTATGGCTCCTTTGGCCAAAAGAATCTGCACTTCCTGAGGCAACAGGGAGAGGTGGTCCTCAGTCAGCTGATCTAAGGAAGTTGGCATGGGTGGCAGGGTTTCTATGAATAGAAAAGTGTAACCCAACTGAACAATTTGAAGCACTGATTTGATGGTGAGAGGGCATATTAAAAGGTTTTGGAGTCTGCAGCTGCTGGGGGGTGGCGGACTGGGCAGATCTCTGGACTTGGGTCCCAAGGGGCTTGTGGGAACTGCACCCTTGGCCACGAAATGACTAGGGATCCTGTTGGTGGTGGTGGCTGGGCAGGAAGAGATGCAATTGGTAGCCCCCTCCGTAGCTGCGGAAGGGGCGAAAGAGTGGGGTTGCCGTGGGGTCGTGGAGAGTCCCAGCGCCCGGGCGGTGGCCCTGCAGTCTGAATCTACCTAATCGCCAAACAGGCGAGTGCCATTGAAAAGCATCCCCGAAAAGCCAGGAGACCTCAATCAGCCGTGGTGACGGAGTGCTACTGACAAAGAAATCACTCTGCCTAGCGAGTCAGTCATATCTAGTCCAAAATGTATTGAGAACTTTGCTGCATCCTTGCCATCGGTAATAGCTGGGACAGGATGGCTCAGGCCTCCCCCAAGACCAGGAGCAGCACTTGCGCAACTGAATCCCAAACTGTGTGGAAATATCGGGCCAAGAGGCATGCGGTGTTCACTGACTACAGTGCAAGACTGGTGGAAGAGAAAATCCTCTCAAAGAAGGTGTCCAGCCTCTTTGATTTCCTATCCGGTTGTATGGTAGGGAACACACCAGGGTTTACTTTGAACGTGGAGGCCTAGACAACCAGAATCTCATGGTTGGGTGCTGGGTGAGGAAAGCTGGGTCCCTAGGAATGGGGGTAATGGTGGCGGTAAATCATCCTGTGCACAGGAGCCCCTTGGCAGGGCTTGTCCCATGCCCCGAGCTGGACATCAGTGATGGCTTCATTAAAGGGAAGAAGAGGTTCTGTGGGGGCTACTCCAGGTTGAAGCCCTTCTATCATGACTTTCATCTTCACTGCCGAGGGCAGAGTAAGGTCCAGGACCTCAGCCACCCTTCCTCACCACCATGGACAATTAAGCCCCTTCCTCCATAGCCACACTAGGAGGAGAGACTTGGCCACTGTCCAGAGAGGCATCTAGACGACTGGCATCCGCCAGTTCCTCATATCAGTTATCCTCAGGTTCTTTCATGGGGTTGGGATAACCATAAGGATCCTCAGGTTCGCTCAAATTGATTCCCCACAGGGCCTAAGAGTAAAAGGAGCACTGTCTCCGACTTGGAGGGTGGGCGACGTTGATCCAGTTCCTTATTAGAGTCGGGGATAACAATGAGGTTGGAGCTGGGAATGGTGCCACTGGAATAGACTCCGGGGAAGTTCGTGGTCTCGTGTTCTGTTATGCGTAGTTTGATTCTCCTTTCCGTCTTCCCTCTGAATTATAAAGAGCAGGAAGTGTGTGGTTTGCTCTTTGTTTTATGCCCTCATAACATGTCCACTGCATGTTCATTTTGCATGAGGAGATCTTCTATCACGTGAATTTCCATCAGACACTTAACTACACTTGGCCAGGAGTTGCGGTTACATTCATCACACAGTGAGGTTAAGTTCATGTAATTGTAGCCGTTCTCGCAAACATGTAATTTGAATTAATGATTAGGTAGTTGAGTAATTCACATCTTTGTATTATGGCTGCCACATAGCATGAACATGGCGCTTCCAATAACGTCACCTGCATGCATGCATATTTTACCCAACATCGAGCACTTGGTTAGTAATGTTTGTTGCATGTGACAGAGACAGGAAGAACTTGCACTCTGAGTCTTGGTGAGTTGACTCAGAAGAATCATTACATTGCAGCTGTGCTAGGAAGAACTCTCACTATAAGAGGCATGGTGAGTTCAGCCATAAGAGTTGTTGCACCGCGTTTGATAATAGCATGGTGTTTTTAATAGCAGGCATATTGTATTCATTAGCACATATTGTACATTGCTAGAGGACACTGCATATCGGCATGGTTGATGTACGGGGTGCGTTTAAGTTAATTTGACATCTGCCATTACAGTTAATTTGTATGGTGACCTTAAGAGTGACATTACATAGTAGATGAATTGGAGACAAGTCTCCTTGCTGATGTATTGTGTTGATATGGATTTGATGTAACATATTTGGTTATATTAGTTTGTCCCTGAAGAAAGACTGGTCGTCCGAAATGCATTAGGCACTTTGAATGAAAAATTGAGATTTATTTTTGGGATTGCGACGATATCGACAGTGAAGATGATTTGGGATGTACAGCCCTGCGAGTATGCCATTGATGAACGAGAATGTTTCAACTTCATAGTAAACTGCCAAAATTAAAATATAAACAAATAAATTGATGAAAATTATTGAATGCTTTAAAAAGCTTCCTGAGGAAATAATTTGTGCAACTGGGGATTATACTGTCATCAGACATATAACATATTTGACATGCCTTAGAGGATCATACCACCAAAAGGTACTATGTGACCAAAGCATGTGCAAGAGGATCAAGGACTTTTGCTCAGAGGGTATACAAACATGGATGTGGATCCTGGACAAGAGGTTTCAGTTATCAGGCAATCCTCTGTCAGGGAATGCCAACATACATGCTGGAAGACTCCACAGATTATCCTTAGCCAACCACGAATGGAAAGTAATACTTCAAGATGTACCAAAAAATAGTACATTTTTGTGGAAGGCTTAAACTAGGCCTAGATGGAAAGGACCCAAAAGAGCACAAAAACACAAAAGTAACGTAGAAGCCTAACTCGAGAAACCGCTGTACAGTCCAGAACAGTAGCTAATAACCGTAACAGAGGAAAAAGAGATGCCTATCCAGTAACGCCCAATACTTGAGAACTAACAGTCTGGCAGGCAGAAGTCAATGCCAGCAAACCAACGATAAAGCAATAGTCATCTAAAGGGAAGGAAAGCAGAAAGTGGCAAACCTCAACCCTCCTGAATCAAAAGGAGGAGGTGAGGAAAAATCAGCAATCTAAATTCAATAACCAGTTCCAGACATGCAATGACACCAGGAGTGTAACTTGCTAATTGAAGGCAGCAATCATTCATAACATATCAATGTGTCAACTATCCAAAGACAAAAAGAAACAGAAGCACCAGCCGAATGAAGAGCAAAACATATAGTATTCCAGTAGAAAGGAAAGCATGAGTCACAAAGATGAAACCCATGCAACAACAACGAAAAATGATGCAAAATGCTAGAACCACAACGATTCAGGAGAGGCTGGAAAGGACCAAAGGAAAAGCAAAATAAAGAAAACATCAACATAAACTATCAAGGATGTAGAAGCAATGAGAAATAAAAAACTATCTAAATAAATGAAATATTTCCATTATAGTGACCACTATTACCAGGGTAACATCAAGAGCTCAGAACCTCAAAGCTTGGAAGGGAAACAAGCAAAAGAACAAGCTGAACCATGGCACTTTATTTTAAACTAAGCAGGCTTGACCTACAGCAGGAACTTCCACCAGAACTAGGACAGAGTCACCAAAAATATGAGGAATAAGTTCAAACATTATTGTGAAGAACAGAAGGAATACCCTTCACACCCACACCACAAATAAAAAGGTGAATTCTAGCATAAGGGGCCATGAAGCTGTTTCAGTGACTGCCAAGATACAACAGTCCCCTTCAGAACTAGAGAATGTGTGACACTCTGTGCATGACCAGCAGAAGCATGTCTTTTATACGCCTCATGCTTGAACAACTGGCAGCCTGAATGGCATTCTCCATAACGTATTCATAGGAAAAGCCAGCAGCCTAAACTGAGAAGGAATGTGCTCCATCTGGACTTCCCCAGCACTCGCTCAGCACCTGCTTCAAAATGATGGAAGCCCTCAAAGGAAAAGTCTAACAAGTATGCCTTGGCAGCCCTCAGGACACCAGCAGAATCAAACCTAGCACTATGTTGTAGAGAAAGAGGAGCCCATAGATCGTGTTAACCTAAGGACATTTTTAGAAGCTTCAAATCCATCACTAGCCACCTCAGCAAAGTAGCGCCCACATATTTTGAAGAGGCAGGACCACCATCTTCGTCACTTCCCAAAGAGCATGGGAGCAGCGACTTAGTAGGCATATAGCATTAAAAGACTGGCGGTCCTTACCACCTGATGAGAAAACGTTCTTTCACAATGAAGGTGTCAGACTAGACTAGAAGATCAGTATCACCTGGAGCAGGTGACAATTTGCGATTTGACCACTGACTGCCTGTCAGCAGTTTGTCCATTCCAAATAAACGTAATGAATTCTATCAGCACCTCATTAAAGGGCAGCAAAGGCTCTGAGGAGGAAGGGCCAGACTAGAGAATTTCCATCAATAAATTAGTTTTAAACTCTGTCTTGGGTAGTGGAAAATCCAAGACCTCCATAGCTTCACATAGTCTCATTAAATGAGGAAATGCCCCCTGAAGAACCCTTGGCTCCCTTTCAAAATCAGCCTGAGAGTGCCACAAAGTAGCAGTAAAAAGGGCACTATAGAAACCCCCCTGCAATACTGAGAAAGAGAAGGTGCAAAACATTTGTTTAATGTCATCTACCTCCTCACAAACACATTCCCCAAAGTCATTATGGAGTCAGCGGAGGACTCAGAAGTGTCTGGGGCTCTGGAGTAGAAATCTCAAAGCACCTTACTATGGTCAGCACTAAAGTTTTGGTCTATTTTGACCAATGGAACATCTCACATCTGGAGAACTGTGTGAGTGCCCTGTACTGCCTCCAGCCAAGGGGTCAAGTCCTTCGGTGGCAGAGTGGAACATGTCATGATCAGGATAGATCTGAACAGCTGTCTGAAGCCGATCGACGTGGGGGAAGAGAGAATCAACGGAGGAGCATCCATGGACCCAGACATTCCTTGGGGCCAAAGGAGCACCAGAGGAAATCATTAGGGGCAGGAGCTGGGCCAGCAAAGCCTGGATGAACACTGCCATCTGAGCATAGTCAGTGCCAGATTCCATAAAGGATGGGAAAAGGTCCTGAAGTACCAGGCACAGGTCTGGCAGCACCGGGCACATCATCAAAAAAGATCGGGGACTGGTACCGAACCCCTGCCCTTCGAGAGGAGCCAGCTTCAAAGATGACATTAAAGCTGGAGCCTAGGGGAAACCCTAAAAAGATGAGCTGCCCTGAGGTCAAGAGCAACGCTGGATTGGAGGAAGCCCTCTTACCCATTAGGGGGATCAGGTGGGCGATCTCATCAAAGAGAAAAAGTCTCCAAAATTGCCATAGGAGCTCGATTCAGACAGAGATCTCGACTGATGGCGCACTCACACGAGACAGCCCATCAGACGCCTTTCATCCACCAGAGGTCTTCAGAGACAAAGACCCAAATCAAACAGAGTCCTTGATGGGTGAGTACTGATAACCCCTACGTTGTACGTCTGATGTACAACGTAGGGGATAACAGGGAAGAAGGACAGCTTGGAGAAGGAAGGAGAGTGGCCATGGCAAGGAGGAGGCAGCCACGGCAGGTAAGTGCCCTTTTTCTTACTTTATAATTACTTTGGCAGGATGGAGGGGCCGGCTAACTACGCTCCGCCACGGAGTCGTAGTTTTGCCTAAACTCCGCATTTGCAACGGAACGCGGAGTATGCAAAACTATGTAAACTACGCTGGTAGAGCGTAGTTACCCGCCCGGGCTTACTTTAGAGTCTATGCTAGCCTTAACTCACCCAAGAGAATTACTTACGGAGTCAGTGACAATGGTACCCTTGGTTTTGGTGTTGGAAATTGTCTCTGGGAAACCATAGAAAAAGATTTGGCGACACACGGTGCATCTGGGGGAAAAAAACTATGCTAAGGGGCTAGGAGTGCCTGAAATTACAGCACTCCTGGGCTTCTACGAGGGTACCCTCACCAAAGTCCAGCACAGTGTCTTCCCTACCACCCATTTTCCCAAACTGTAACTGGTCTGTAATGTAACTCGCAAGGATCTCACTACCCTTGTCCATGGGAACCCTTTACCCACTCTCTAAACACAGATCCCTTAACTAATCTATGGACAGAGTGTCAAGTTCTAGTACCACCATTCTTGTACCTGTCCTTCTTATGTACACATAATGTTGTGAACAAGCTGAACTTATTGTTCTACTGCTGAAAGTCTGAACTGGAACGAATAGATTGTACACAGCTTGATGCCAACTGTCAGACACCGTTCAGGGGGCCACAGGGTAGACAGGGCGTACTGGGCCACAACCATGTTGATTTAGGTAATCTGCCGGAGGTGTCGTGGGGCCCGTCCTACAACGGCTCACCCGTCCTACAATGGCCAAGCACACCCATTCCTCACTGGACTCTCAGGGTACCAAGGATGGGCAGTCCAAGGAAATCATGGAGGTATCATGCGGGGACAGAGACTCCAAACTCAAGCATTCACACAATAGATTTAGCAATTCACACAATAGATTCATTTATTAATGTCCGGCCCAGTGCTTTTATTTTTATAACAAAAGGAAAGTATTTTAATCACAACAGAACCTAAAATGGTACAATGGAGTAGGCAACTTTAAAGGAATGCACTACTGGGTCCACGGGGTTCTCTACAGAATGAAAAGATGAAAGTATCCATGATTAAAGCTCACATGCAGGGAGATGCACATTAAATATGTCCTGTGGTACAGAGGCGTTCACAGGTTGAAGAATGTCACAGAAAGAATAAACAAACTGCACAAGGAAGCAGGTTCTCATAAAGGTATTCATAGCTATGGGAATGGAACCCAAAGATCCATCGTATAATATACTATTATAGGGCTAAATCACCAGTCAGGGCAGGACAGTGTATGATCAAAGGAGACGGTCTGCTTCAAAACAAGGTGTGGTTACAGTTATCTACCAAATATCCTAACAAAACGCTAGACGCATGAATCCTGCCTGAAACCTGAAGTTAGTTACTGAACTTTCCCAGGTTAGTCACATAACGAGTGTCAGGGAAATTGCTAAGGATGTCAGAACTAAATAAATCATGGTATTTAAACTTCAAAGTACTTAATGATGGCTCAAAAAGCGACCCCATGTCAACTCCACTCTCCTGTTCCTGCGGTCTCGAAAAGGGGAACAGGCCAGGCTAATGACTAACTGAGACATCAAGACACTCCCCTTGTCCACCTTTGCTCATCTGGTCCTATTCCTCCCCATAAACCCTTCATTATTCCTTTTGTACTGCCCCTGCTCTCCTCTCCGCAAGCCCAAGCTGGAATGTCTATAAATATAGATCTCCACAGTCACTCTCTCTTGGCAACAGCTAGAAGGTTCAATGTTTTTACTATCCCTTCCTTATATTCAACTCCCTTCAATTCATGTGCATCCTATCCTCCCCTCACCACCTTTTTCATTTGGTTAATGTTAGCTAATGTTTTGGTAGCTGAATGATTATCTTCATGCCAGGATGAAAGTCCAAATGCAATTGATAGTGCTTCAGTCAGTGCAGGCAGTGTTGGCAACGTATACTGACAGTTACTGTATCGCAGCTCTGCCTCCTTTGCTCTGGTCAATTATCCTTCCTTCTACTGCATCTGAATTCTCTCCTCTACCAAGAATTTCAACCAAATTTAGAGTTTGGCATATATCCCATCCACCATATTACAAGTGCTATGGGATATAATGCACTTGTAATAAGGTCGACAGGATATCCACATTGTTTGTGATGGAGTAGTAACCCTATCAACAAACTAAATGGTGTCTTAAATCATTAAAATGTAAAACTTTCGAAATGTCCACGAATCTCAGGGGATTTAAGTCACCTATTTTTCACAGACAAATTTACACCACAGACTTGGACAGTCACTAGCTATGATCCATTCTGTCCAGGACATTCCAGCTTTTGTTTCGTTGCAAACTTCAAACAAACAGTGTGCACATTTATTTCAGTTGCATCTCTTCTATGAATGTACCAGGGTTCATATCCCAGAGTGGGAAGTTTTAACCCAGAAGCCACTAATTTCACATGGGAAGTGATG
This sequence comes from Calotriton arnoldi, assembly GCA_963921515.1. Lineage (NCBI taxonomy): Eukaryota > Metazoa > Chordata > Amphibia > Caudata > Salamandridae > Calotriton > Calotriton arnoldi. The sequence continues at coordinate 438,696 of CAWUFW010000510.1, forward strand.
CTAAATTCTTTGGGGCGACCCCATGCATCATGTTGCATATCCAGACTTTTCAGTTACTCCAAAGTTTTATACAATGCATTGGGGTTCTGAGCTTTGTTTGCCGAGCTATGGATGCTCTTGACGTACATCTCGATCTGCAGGGGCGGCTGGTGGCATTTGAAACTGGTGGGGCGTATGCAGAGCAAATCAATGAATGCGAGCGCAGCGAGCGAGCCCGACGGCAGAATTTCAGTTGCAAATGGAATACACAAACACTGTTCTGTGTGCTCTGCAGAGAGGCCAACCCACTGACAGGCACTTTGTTTGGCTTTAGCCTTAGCGCCTGCATGCTCAATAAAAGTCCCTCATAAACATGGCTCAAGCCTCAAAGTATGCACAGAAAAAAATACAGATAAACAACAACATTATAAAATAGCTAACTCGTGGGGAATGCAAGATTAAGTAAAAATGTAAAATAAGAGAGGAACTAACTCGCTAAAAAACATTCCCTCGATGTTTTTAACATTCATTGTTTGCAACTCAATCTATGTTTTTGGCATCAGTGTTAACTTAGGGGCATGTACACAGGGCCAGTTTTAATGCCATCCATCAGGAGGAAACTTCTTTATCAGTACATGGTGCACCTGAAGGACTCTAAACCAATACTGCACAAGAATGCAGCTCTAACCCTACAATGTACAAGACAGAGATGTGCCCCTACAACAGTACACGAACAGAGCGCAGCTGTGTACATGCATCAGTTTCACAGAAGGAACCGGCTTTATAAGTTCACCACTGCAATAGGACGCCATGTAAAACCGTAAACCACATGTCAATATACAACGTTATACTGGGACACAGCTGCATGTGCAAAGCATTACATGGAACGGCCTGCGCGCGCTTTGGGAACATCCAGTAAAGTGAGGGTTACATGGTCCCTCTGCCGTGTTGTGACCCTGAGTGTTCCTGTCTTGGCCTATGCCTTAATGCCTATTCAGGGTGGTCCCGGAGTTTGTGAAGCAAGCAGCCCATTTCATTTCGTATATTGTAAGTAAATAAACAGCTGCAGACTTTAAAAAAAAAAAAAAAGCAGTCAAAAATTCTTTCCGTTGCATAGGGTATTGAGAGCTTGAGACAATGCGTTGCGATAACATGAGAACGGTGCTGGCACTATATAAAATTAATAACATCATAATTTTAAAAAAGTGGGGGCAGAGTAACGGGAGATGGGAGAGGGAAACAAAGTGTGAAGGAGACAAGCTGAAGAGAGAATCAAAAGGACCCAAGGGAAAGGGCAGGAGTACTTGAGGCTTAATGGTATAGAGAACAAGAAGGAAGGATGGGCGTAAACATGGAAACAGAAACATTAGGTGGCAGTAGAGAAAGGGGCCACGACGTGCACAGAGAGGCGTGAGGGAAGCACACAGAAGCAGAGGACAAGAAAGAGAAAGAGGAAGACAGGATGTGGAAAAGGAGGTGAAAGCAGAGCCAGTGAGTAAACTATAGCTGAGACCTCAGGTTAATATTGTCACTTGAGCTGAGTTTTGCCACCGGAAGGCTCTGCATCAAAAGGTGCCATGTCTTCACCCACACAGGCTGTAGATCGCAGGCTTTGCTATCGTGGGAGCGAGTGGGCTATGGAAATGCTCTATATTTGACCCTCACATATATCACCCGAGAAAGCTGCAGATGATTCAGAATCCTACTCCTTGGGGAAGGACCACCTGTGCACGTCACACAGCAGTCACCAGTGCTCTACTGGTGCCCCGGTGCAGCCAGGGTCAGCTTTGACCTGTGCCAATCAGTGTCACCTGCCTGTGTCACTGCTGCTGCCTGTGCTGCAAATACACGGAGGCAACGAATTGAGGGCTGCCCGCTGATTTCTGGTGGAGCTGCAAGCGCCATTGGCCGAGGTGCGTGCTTGCTGCCTGTGCACAGGCTGCCCTGCATAGTTGCCTGTGTTGGCTCTGCTGCCCGGTGAAGAGACGAGTGACTCTGCCGGCTTCTTTCGTGTGCATGCTGAAATTGTTTGCCGCCTGTGCCGCGGTGCGCATCCCTGCCTGTTATGGGGCTGGAATTTAAGGCACAGGCGTGGTTATGTGCTGCCTGGCCGTCCTTTATGTAGCCTTGTATGGTTGGGACTGTGAGGTGTTGGTTGTGCTGGGACTTAATTTCATGTCAGCCGTTAACAGGGTTAAGTCTGTGTTACCCCTCAGATGACGTTTGTGGTTGTCTGTAGTATAGGGTCTGCCTGAAACCTAGGCACTGCACTGCCACGTCTTCTGCCTGCTAAGGGCATGTCTGCCCAGTCCGTTTTGCCCATATCCCTGCCCAGTCGCGGCCCGCGAGGGGGGTGTCGCGGGAGGTTGTCGGGGTGGGGGTAGTTTTAAAATAAAAGAAATTAAAATCCTACCTCGGGAAACATCAGTAAAATGTGTCATGCGCAGACCGCCCTGTTGACTGCAGGCTGTCAGCTGCTGCTGCCGAGAGTCAAGTGTTTCCAGATCAGTTCCAGGTTAGCCTTGTAATGAGGTGCAGTGTGAGCTCAATGCAGCATGATTAACCCCTCTGGGACTTGTGGTGCCATCCGTGAGCCAGACCTGAGAAGTCAGCATCCCAGCCATACGGAAGCTGTACTGGGTGCGCGAGTAATTAAACTCAGGGAAATACAGAAATTTATAAATAAAAATACACATGGTTATAAAAAAACCCTGTGTATATTTTCTTTCCTTCAAATTTCATGTAAGCCACGCAAATCTTTCATCCAAATTAAGTACTCCTATTGAAAATAATGCTGAGTGATAGTATATCAGTGCTTGTCCTGTTTCTTCCCTGTAGAGGAGGCTGCGGTTCCTGAGAACTTGGGGGTGTCGCGGGGGGGGCGTGAGGGGGGTAGTTTTAAAATAAAAAAAATTAAAATCCTACCTGACAAAGTCCGCGCCGCCTCGGGACCGTTCTGGCGCCTACAGCTGCATCACTTCTGGCAAGTGGAAAACCCCTCTCAGCCACTCCTGGCGCTGCTGGCAGCGCCAGGATTGACTGAGGGCACGGTTACTCTCCGCCCGCCTGCCCATTAGGAGAGCGAGGTTTGAGCCTTTGCTCAACCCTCGCTCTCCTAATGGGCACGCGCCAGCCACAGCAGACACCAGTGCGCATGACTGGGCACGGGCGAAAAATTCGCTGACCTTCCCCACTCATGCGCACTTGTGCTGCTGCCCCTGGTCTGACAATCATGTCAGTCAACATGACACCGGACCGCCCACCCCCTTTAGACTCTGAAGGGGGTGGGCGGTCTGACGTCATGCTGACTGACGTGATTGTCAGTTCTCCCTCGGCGTCTCTGAACTTAGGTAAACTGAGAGTTTACTTAAGTTCAGAGACGCCGAGGGAGCAGCTGCGGGCGGGGGGGGGGCAACGCCCCAACGCCCCAATGGACGCACCGCCCCTCAACAATCCTATTAAAGAAGTGTCCATTATTATCACGCCTACTGTGGCACGCAGCACCGTAAATAGCCGCAGGAACCACTTTCGTGTTGAATACTTTCATAAACGTATTTATGTGCTCAATTTTCAATATATCGGAAGAAGTTGTGTATTATTCATGAGAATGAGGAGTCAAATTAATGTTCTTCCTTTGATTCTCTCTAGTGATTCCAGTGCAAGATTGTATGAGGCCGAGGCACAGACTTGATTTGATGTAAGCCTGTAGAAAAATAATTCAATCGTCTTAAAGTTCCATTATTCCTCTGCCAAACTTTCCCATTCTGTGATTCTCGAGCTCTGTGCAGAAAAGAATGCAACGCACTGTACAACCGAACGTACATCCATCTGTAACGAAACTGGTGCTCATGTAAAGCGCTCTGATACCCGATGTCTCGGGTCTAGTTCGCGCTATATAAAACTCTAAAAAAAATAATTAAAAAAATGACATGATATACCGAAAAATATGAACCTCATAACTATACATATTTTACATGTATGACATGATATACCGAAAAATATGAACCTCATAACTATACATATTTCACAGAGAAAACGCGAGCAATTCACGATGACAACTACTTAGCAGCGCCTGTGTTTCCGAGAACACCTTGGCTTTCTATTTCTAAGAACGCTAAACCAAAAGGGCACATTTTACCTTTCACAACGTAGATGTGGAAAACAGTTCTTGGAAACCTGGTTTTAATGCTGTCACAAAATACAGTAAGTGCAGCACTGAAGACATCAGTATACCACTAACTACATAACCCAGAGTAGACATTCATCAGTAAAATAACTGAAATGTCAGTAAAATAGTTGAAATGGGGTTAAATTGCTTAAATACAGGCATTTACTAAATAAAGTTACGGGGACTTTGGTCACCCCAACTCAATTCCACATTCCCCCCCTTGCATTTCCTGGAAAGCAAAGGTTATGAATATACTGGTTGGGCAAACAAAATAAATAATGTAAAATGAGCAGAGGGAAAGGCCGAGCATTGCAGGGTGACAGGAAGGAACAGCTTGCTAGCACACCCTTCCTCCTGCTGACTAGTGGAACATTGCCTGAGGGGCTCTGCTCTGGAAGGTGCCAACGTCCATCCTGGAAGAATGATTAAATACTTTAGAGGAGATGTATTTCCAAAGGAGACTTTAGAGGGCAAGGGAGGATGCCTCGCATCCTTAGGAAGGCAGGGTGGTCTCTTCCCCAGCTTCCCATAGAGCTTCGAGCTTCCCCTCACGTCACCTTCCAAAAGGCTCGTGCTGGCCAGCGGTTAATTTGTGAAAAATTAAGCGCCAGGGCCCAAGACACACAGCGCCATCATATGGTGGAAGCCCATAAATATGTGCTGAGCACCGGCAATCACTGGCACAAATGTATGTACTGAATTGCTGGAAAGATGCGCGTCCAGTGGTGTAGCTGGGGGTGGGGGGGCGAGGGGGCTTTTGGTAATTTTTTTTTTCTTTATTCCCCCTCATCGGCGTCGCTAAACGACCCCCACCCCCGCTCGTTGTCGCCTGTTGCCCGCACCCCCCCTTCTCATCGTTGCCTTTCGCAAGTCCCCCCCCCCCTCCTTTACCGGCACTGGGCAGCAAACTAAGAGATCGCCCCGGGCGTCAAAAGCTCTAGCTACGCCACTGTGCATGTCAGGGGCAGGACGTGATGCTTTTCTTCTCATTAACATGGAATTTGTGTACTGGAGAGTTATGTGTCTTTTATTTGCCTGTATTTATTTGATACTATGTTTTGCATTTGTTTTTGTTTTCCTTGTATCGAGATGCTTTTTTCCCCTGGCTTGCACTGCTTCTTGCGAGGGAGGGTGCCTGGACTCCTAGGGAAGCTGGTCCACCCATATTCTCTTATGCAGCACCAGGAAGGTGTTTACTTAGAGGAAATCTTTTTAAGCAGCACAATATGCATCGAACTTCTAGTGAGGAATCTCCTGCTCATGCCCCAACTCACCAATTCCAAACACTTCTCATGAGCCAGTTAGATTGTCATGTGTCAGAGCCCCTTTCAGAGGGCTACGGTATACGCCGGGGCTACCAGGTCCAACTGTAGTGGGTGAGGCTTTCTACTGCTGATGTCCTGGGGCCCAAACTATTACGGAGTTTGAAAAACTGAGCCAAATACACCTTCTGCACCTGACTCTCAGCAGTAACGTTGTTGAGCAGCCCAAGTTTCCATCACGTCAGGAGGTTAGGGGTGAGGTGGGGGGTGGGTACAGGGTAGTGAATATGGACTCACAACTCAATAGGCAGGCAGCAGCAATAAATCACTGTCCAGCCAAATAGTCACTTTTATGAAAACAGAGAAGTATTTTATTTCTAAAGCTTACTAACAGAGAAGAAAAATATGACATTCACAAACAACTACACGATCCCCCTGAGGTCGGGGCTCTGGTGTTTCCTTGACAGCTCCCTCTCTCACTTCCCTTTCGCTTTGGAGATAGAGGTTATTGATCATTCACTATTGGCAATATCCAGGGTATGCCCTACTAGTAATCCAAGACTCAAGAGTCAAAAGTGTTCCAGTTCTGATGTGCCATCTAGCCACCAAGTTCCCCCAAGGCCGACTAGCCCAAATTGAGTCTTACCTGCACCTGAAGACTCGGAGGGTCTGGAGTTGCTGAGCACGTCCCCTCTGCGGGCATTGGAGTGGCAGTGGCTGATCTAGGTGAGGTGACGGCACGCGGGCCAGGCATGCTGCACTCACTGATACCCAATCTCCTCACATGTGGTCGCACTCCTGTAGCGACTGGAGGTTTCTTGTGGCTCCTTGTTGCAGGTAAGTCTTTTGGTCTCTCCCACGATGGGAGGGAAGATGGTGAGAAGTTTCTGGTGCTGATCTCTCATCCGGGGGTAGATGCGTGTGAGCTCCCAAGGGGGCCTCACTCCTCCCACCATGCTCTGGGTCAGTACACACTTCTGCCTAGTTCCAGTGACCCCCCCTCTGGAATACAGGGTCACCATGTCTCTACTGTAAAAGGGCACCGACCGACTTGGCACAGCAGGTGTCTGCGGGACAGCCCCTACAGGTATACAGGGTTACACATCCTTAGTTACTCACAGGCTCCAGCCTGATAGGTACAGTGTTCAGCAAAGGGTATGCTGCGGCAGCCCCTCCTTAATTACAGGGTTGCCAAGCCTCAGCTGCACATGGGCTTCGGGGCGATTGGCACAGCGTCCACCATGGCTGACTTCACAGCAGCCCTCCCATGGCATACAGGGGTTGTAGACTTCATCCTGAACACAGCCAAGACCCGATGAGTGCAGCAGCCGTTTCCTCACAACAGGAGTCTACTCGACAGGATGCCCCTCAGGACCTTGCTCCCTCCATCGCTCTGCTCTTCCTCACAGGGCACACTGGTAACGGTGATCCAGGGTAGGTAATCTTGGATTCCCTGGGTGATGTCCCCTCACCCAGTAGGGAGACTAGCAGGCCTTGATCCCAGTCCTGGTCACATTCAAAAGTCTTGCAGAGCTTCCCCTCTTCACACAGTGCATGACAATTTTTGGGGTCTCAAACTCCCTATAATCCATTTCTAGACACCAAATGTGATTTGGAGTCTGAGTCTTTGAAGTTTATGTTGGGAGCCCGCTTCTTTTGAAGTACCCACTCCTCTGCCCTCTTGCAAACAGTCTGTCACAGCTGGAGTGACTACAAAGCTGAGAGCCCCACAACACAGGCCATGGGACTCCAAAGCCTTCATACTCTTCGGTGACCTCAACTTCCATATAGAAGACAGAACCAACCCCTGCTCCACAGCCCTCCTCGAAAGCCTGAACAACATTACACTAACCCAGATCGTCACTGAACCAACACAAGTTACTGTGTGTTGGTTAAGCGACATCTTCACCACCACTACAGCATCAGGGACAGCTCAACCTCACCCCTCACATGGACTGACCACTCTACAATACACTTCTACATCAACACACCCCAAAACAAAGCACCCACCAACACCAGCCAACTCAGCTGCAGCTGGGGCAAAATCTCAGAAGCTAATTAGCTCAACGCACTCAGCCCAGATCAACCCAGCCCTACGAACAACCTCAACGAGGACATTGTCAACTTCAACAACTGGATTAAGAACTGCGCAGACTCCCTCGCACCCATCAAACCCAACAAGCATTGAAGTGCCTACAAGCAAGCAAGATAGTACACAGAAGACCTTCGGGACTTTAAAAAACACTGCAAACAACTAGCAAGAAAATAACCAGATGGAAAACACTCACCAGTGAAGAAACAATGACTATCATGCAGACCATCCACTCAGGGGTCCCCATCAGACCCATGCCCCACCAGGTCTACAACCTCTGTGCATTACCTATCAGCCTTCACCCACTTCATCAACACCTCCATCACCTCTGCCACCTTCCCAAAAGACTGTAAGCATGCAGCAGTTAGCGCCGTCCTTAAGAAACCATTGGCCAGCCCAAGCCAACTGAGCAACTTCTGTCCCATCTCCCTGCTCCCCTACCCAGCCAAAGTGATATAGAAGGTCACCAACAAGCAATTCATTAGCCACCTCAAACTACACCACCTACTGTACAATACCTAATCAGGATTCAGAAAGAACCACAGCACCGAAACAGCACTCATCGCAACCACCGGTGACATCAGAACCATTCTGGACAAAGGAGAAACAGCGGCCCTCATTTTGCTTGACCTCTCCACAGCATTCAACACAGCCTCCCACCACACACTCATCAGAAGACTCTACGAGATCTGCATCCAAGGACCCGCACTCAACTGCATCTGCTCCTTCCTAACAGGAAGAACCCAAAGAGTCAGTCTGCCACCGTTCACATAGGAAACCAAGAACCTGCTATGCGGAGTTCCTCAGGGATTGTCCCTCAGCCTGACCCTGTTCAAAGTCTACATGTCAATACTCATCAACTTCATTGGATCCCAAGACATCAACATCATCTGGTACACCAATGACACCCAACTCATCCTCTCCCTGACAGACAAAACAACTACCAGCAGAACCAACTTTACCAACTTCATGACCATGGTAGCAGAATGGATGACAACCAATTGCTTGAAGCTCAACTTGGACAAGACAGAAGTACTGGTCTTTAGAAACAAGATCTCCCCATGGGACACAACGAGCTCCACCTGCTACCACATCCTACAGATGCTGCACAAAATCTTCAAGTGGCTGCCACAGAACAGCAAATGCAAGAACTCATCACAAGCAGACTTGACTACAGCAAAGCACTTTACGCCGGAATAGCCAAGCAGCTCCTGCACAGACTTCAGATGATTCAAAATACCACTGCAAGACTCATACTCAACCTTCCACACAGCACCCAAGTCTTACCTCACCTCAGAGAGCTCCACTGGCTTCCTATTCACAAACACAGCCAATTCAAACTCCTCAAACACACCTACAAAGCCCTGCACAACATTGGCCCAGCATACCTGAACAACCGTATCCACTTCCACCAACGGGTCAGACACTTGCGCTCAACCTCACTCTCACTCACCCCCTGCATTCACAAAAACAGAGCAGGAGGGTGCTCATTCTCCTACATCGCACCGAAAACACAGAACACACTCCCACAACATATCACAGCCTCCTCCTCACTTCTTGAATTCCGCAAGAAGCTGAAGACCTGGCTCTTTAAATAACCCTACAGGGAACACAGGCAGACACAGCAGCTCAAATGCCTGGATACCCTCATGGGTAATTAGTGAACTCTACAAGTCAACATAACATGGGAGTGACTAGAGTCCACACCCGGATGTCAGCCAGAGATATATGTGCATCAAAATGGTAGCCCAGGGTCCCAGCCCTCCTCTTTATGCTTCTTTTAACAGCCCGGTCTCCTTCCTGAGATGTGCCCAGGCCCCTTCCTTGTGACCTCTCACTGAATCAAAGAGCATCCTTTGAAGTGTATGGTGGAAGCCTGGCTCTCCTACTCTCCAGTGTGTGTCCCACCCAGCTTACAGAAATGCAGCAATACAAAAAGATTACTCTACCTCCTTTCCTCATGTTTCAACATGCAGGCTTGGGTCTCCCAAAATGGAACCCAGGGTCCTCCATGCATTGTACCATTCAGAGGCACACATACACCTAGTGCATGTATACAGCATAAACACACTGCACAGCACTGTACCATCAATATACTGTACCACTCATAGGCACACATAAACCCAGCACATACACTTAACATAAACAAACTGCACAGCACTGTAACCTCCCTATAATGTACCACTCATAAGCACATATACATACAGTACATACAGTACATACATTCAACATGCACGCAGTGCACAGCCCTAAATCCTTCATGTATTGTACCACTTATAAGCACACATACACCCAAGCACATACATTTAACATGCATGCACTGCCCTGTACCACATAATTCAATTACTGTACCTGTTAGTCCTGTCATCCTTACCGTGGTCTTCCCCCAAACCTTTTGCCTGCATTCCTCCACTTTCTGCTGTATCTTTTTGTTGGCCTTAGGACTATGAGCACTTTACCACTCCTATCCAGTGCTAAAGGGCATGTGCTTCTCCCCTAAACATGGTGACATTGGTGTATAACCAATTGGCATATTTTGTTTACTTATAAGTCCCTTGTAAAGTGGTACACCATATACTCAGGGACTGTATTCTAAATGCTACTATGGGCATGCAGCACTGGTTTTGCCACCCACACATGTAGCCTTTCAAACCTGTTTCAGGCCTGCAATTGCAATGCATGTGTGTGCAGTTTACAGCCATTTCGACTTGGCATTTAAAACCACTTGCCAAGACTTAAACTCCCCTTTTATTACACACAAATCACCCCTAAGGTAGGCCCTAGGTAGCCCTAAGGGCAGGGTGAGGTGTAATTAACAGGTAGGACATGTACTTTTAGGTTTTACATGTCCTGGTAGTGACAAACAGCTACATTTGTTTTTCACTACTTTAAGGCCTACTCCTCTCATAGGCTAGCATTGGGAATTTCTTAAATACTTTTAAGATGTAATTCCTGATTAGAAAGGAGTAGCAGCATTATGTTTTGTATCTTTGGAATGATAATGATAAATCCTCTTTACAGGTAAAGTTGGATATAACATTACTATTTTAAAAAGGCCACTTTGAGAAAGTGAAGAAATTGGGACAAGTGTTCACATGGAACTCCTTTCAAAAACACTCAATGTGATAATGCAGGAAATCCTATCTAGACTTAATAATAATAGTTATAATTTGGACAGATAAAGTTCTGTCTAGAATGAACCTTTCAGGAAAAAACACAGAAAGAAAACAACCAGTATTTTATAATTATATGTGATTCAGCCGAATCGAAATGTATTTCTTTAGAAATAGCAAAATCATGATTCAAAAAGAAAACAGTCTGGTGAGTGGTGAAGAGAGGCTTTGCAGTAAACCTAAGTGAAAAGAAAAACCAGAACCATAAAGAAAGCAAAAGTAACAGTATGAGTGAGCATAAATGGTATATTAGTTATTATTTTATAAGACAGCCAATTGTATTACATCTACTTAAACACAAAGGGTAGGATCCCAGTGTGTAATTCACACAGAAATAAGGTCCGTCTTTGTTGGTGTTGGCGGCGTTTCGACCCTTTACCAGGTACTAGGATCTCATCAGGACTAAAATGAACCTGGGGAACTGAGGAGATATGCACAATTAATGATTCGGGCACAAGGTGTTGCAAGTATTTAAATTAAGATACGAGAATATGTACTGGTCATATTGTTGAAAGTGGTCTAGTTCCATAGTAAAAGACCACTGGGGTCAGCCAAAGTAGGGGTCCAGTGAGACACCTAGGGAAAAGTCAGTATACTAGGTGTGGGGGGCAGGGAACGCAAGGCAATTTGCAATGGCAACAAGGTGCAGGGATGCTTACCAGGAACATTTCAGACTGGTGTATGCTTAATACAAAAAGAGGCAGTGATGTTGTCCCTTGTTCATGCCCAGCTGTAAGGTGTATGAAAACACATAAAGATATCCTGAGGAAGTGAAACATGAAAAATTGTGTACGGACAATTGAACCTCTAAAGGATGGAGGAATTGGAGAGATAAACAATCATCCTCACTGGTGTCTGGGAGACATAGCAAATAGATCCATTTGATAAAGGCGAGGGTTTATTTTTTTGTTCAACCTTCCATGATATTCCCTTCTAAATAAGAGAAGGGGGATTAGAGCTATAGTAATATATTGGGCCATTGAGTTAAAAAAGAAAATTAGCAATGGTTCCTCACCCGTACTTGAGGATAGCAAGGTACGACCGTACGAGGCGCTCTCCCGATCAGAGAAACTGACGGCGCTCGGGTCTTTCGAGTAGGAAGACATAGATGCGGCAGTGAAGCCGCAATGCATCCTCGAGGCCAGGTGTGGGAGTGTCAGAAGGCATGGCAGGGCTGAGATGTGGGAGGTCACCTGTATTGTACACGTACCTTGAATCAGTTCACTAGTTGGCCAATGTCAATGTTGTATGGATTGCCAGTGGAACCATACAGCTAGTAAAGAATATGGTAAAAACAAATAATAAATATATAGTAAAAAACAACAAAAATGGAGGGAGGGATGGATTGCCAGGGATCAAACCCTGCGTGTTAAAAAGATAATAGTGCGCTTAATGGCTAGTGCTAACTCATAGCACGGGCCGTCCAAGTGCTATTATAGAGATGGAGTTTTCGAAATAGTGGATGTCAAAGCATGCCAACAGGCTTGGCAAGATCGTGACACCTGAGACGGAAGTCTTTCATGTCGCTCACGTGCCAGAGATCAGTGCAGGCATGCCAATAATGCTCAAATTGTTTGGTGTAATGCAGTCAATAAACCCAGAAGAGAAGGAAAATTATAATAAATATGGAAAATTGAAAGGGAGTTCTGCCAGGAACCGAACCTGGCGATTTCAAAGTATAAAAAGGTGCGCTCAATGGCTGAAGCTAACCCGGGGCACGGGTAGTTCGAGTGCTGGAATGGAATTATGACAAGGATAGAATTAGTTTTGGAGGCCCTGCACATTCAAACATCTTGTTGGTCCAGTAAAGACGGATGGCATCATGGTACTGCGGAGGACAAAGGGATAAAAGGGAAACTGATTTCTGTCTGGAGAATCAAGGAAAAGTAACTGAATTCCATCTAAGGGACCCTCAAGGTCATTCTTCTTGCCAGTCTAAAGGTTTCACCAATAGCAGTTGGAAAGCCACCTTAGAGGTGTAAAAGTCTAATGCGCATATTATATATATATATATAGATAGATATATATATAGATAGACACATATATATATATATATATATGTAATATAGAAATCTTGTTTCAGTAGCTATCTCATTCTTACAGTCTTTTAGCCAACACTTATTTAGTATTTTTTAGAACCTTTTTAGGAGTTTTTAGTTAACTTATTGGGGTTTTAGGTTGAAATGACTATGTGAATTTTATTAATTTTATAAACTCATTTGTGGGAATCAACCGTTCAGTACCTCTAGCATTACATCTTTAACTCCAAACTCAATGCAATCTTATTTGTATTTTAGGTGTCTATTTCGTCACCGTCTTTTGTCTATAGGTCCCGTAGAGTTGTATATGACATTAGTCTTTCCACCTTGGCTGCTAGCAATTGTTTGCACATAGGCTGTTTTTGCACTAATATTGCATTATTTTGCACAAATAGGGAACTTGGCACGACTCGCACTTTAGTATTAATTTTATGGGGGTTCACATCTTGCACTAAGTCACTTTTTTTAAAATATTTAATAGCAGTATATTCAGGCATAATTTTAAACCAGGACACGTATATTCGGAAATTGGGGTAATACATACTTAGTATTTATACTTTTATCTTCCATGTATAGAGAATACCTGTGTTAGATATAATGTGCCTCATCATGATATGGATTTATCCTGGATGAATTTTATACACATTGTATATTATTAATGCATTTATGCTATGACTTACTTCCTAGTGTAGTATGTTTACTATGTCTATAGCTGCTATCACATTACACTTGCACTTTAAAAGAAGTAATCCCGCCCTAGGCGCCGACATGTGATCAAGGCCGTTTTTCCGGCCGAAACGCGTCATGGTGATTGCTGATTAAATCACTGCAACGAATTTCTGGGTCTGCTCTTGCCTTTTTTCGTGTGGATGAAGTGGTGGGCAAGCCTGTAACTAACTAACTAACTAACTAACTAACTAACTATATATATATATATATATATATATATATATATATATATATATATATATAACATAAAACAGGCAAAAGAACTATACATTACATAGGACATATACATGTTGTACAGGCTGGATATGCATTAACGCAGTAATAGTGGCTGTTTCATCGGCTTAACTGTTCCCACTTCGCATCCGAGCGAGGGACAGTAGTTTGTGGGCATACAAATATGTTAGTTCATTAGAGCAATGAATTTCCGCCATTCTTCCATAGTGTTCAGTCCATTCCTTATGGATTCACATTTATCTATCCACTTGTATTCAAGTCTCTGGAGTATACATGATATGTCTCCACCTCTGGGAGAAGGCAGGGCCTTCTCAATGATCTGCCATCTTAAGTCGTCAGCTGTGTGATGCTTTACTAGATAGTGTTAAACCATGGGTGCTGTTAGAATTACACACCAAATTCTGCTTCTATGCTGGGTTATTCTGGTTTTGATTTGTTGGGATGTCTGCCCAATACAGATCAAGTTGCACGGGCACCATATACAATAAATCACATTTGTTGGTGCACAATTAGTGTGATGTTGTAAGATGGTTTGGATGCGAGTGTGTGAAGGTTTTTGTGTTCTTTGTGAACTGACATGAAATGCAATTCCCACATTTATAGTGTCCTTTATGGGGTTGAGGCCCCATGAGGACAAAATTGTGTCTGTCTGTTTAATGATGTTGGAGTTAGCATGAACAAGATGGTCTTTGATATTTTTGCCTTTCTTATAGGAAAAAAAGGGAAGCTCACTAAAGGCATCCATAGTAGTTAAAATGGCCAGTGTTTTTTGATGGTCTTCACCATCTTGTTAGTAGCTCGGCAAAATGTGGTAACGCTTACAATCTTGTCTGATCTAGGCTTGTTCTTGGTCTGCAATATCATCTTCCTAGGACTGAACCACACCCTTTTCATAGAGGTTTCCATCAGGTATTTGGGGTAGCCTCCCTCACATAGTTTGGTGCTCAAGATTGTGCCTTCTTTGAAAAAATCTTCTTTGAGCGTACAATTCCTGCGCAACCTGAGGAATTAGCCACAAGGAAGACCATCTTTCAAGTCTCCAGGGTGAAAGCTTTTGTATTGCAATAATTTATTCCGCTCTGTAGGTTTTCTATAGAGGGAGACGATGAGGTGAATTTCATAGTTCTTGTTCTCAAGGTCAAGAAAAGGAAGGCTGTGACAGCTGATATTGTGTGTAAATTTGAGATACGGTTGGCTGCTGTTAAGGTACTGTAAAAAAAAAAGCATCAAGTCATGTTGAGAGCCTTTCCATATCAGGAAGATATAGTCACTATTTCTCTTCCAGCAACGGATGTTGCCAAGGTATGGGTTGTGGTCTGTGGTGACAAAGTAATTTTCAAACTGGCCTACATATAGATTAGCCAGATTTGGCATGCAAATTGCTCCCATTGAAGTTCTGGAGCACTGCTGATAATATTCCTGTCTGAACATGAAGTAGTTAGTGGTAAGAGCAATTTCAAGTAAATAAACTATAAAATAAGTTGGAACTTGGACTGGGCAGATCGATTGTCTAAGATGGCTCTAATCACTTCTACACTTTCTAGCTGTGGGATATTGGCATATAGTGACTCTATGTCTAGTGTCACCAGTATCTCTTGAGTAGGGGCAAAGTGCATGCCTTTAATAAGGTTAATCATATACGTACTGTCACGTACATATGTGTCCAGAAAGGGGACATAATCCTTGATGAAAATGTTGATATACTCCCCAAACGGCTCTAGGATGGATTCACAACCTGATAATATAGGTTTACCCGGAGGATTGGTGGTGTTCTTATGGATTTTAGGTAGTGTGTCCAGTACCGGGGTTCTAGGGGATTTCTTTTTTATTTAAGAACTCAAACTCATGTTGGGTCTTGCTTGAATGCTCGAGTGGTGCTCTCTGGAAATGTTATGTCTAATCTCCTGGAGAGGGTTGGAAGTCAGTTTTTTGTGATGGTTGGTGTTATTTAGCTGTCTCATGATTTCAGCTTCATATGAGTGTCCGTCCTGTATAACAATCCCATCTCCTTTGTCCGCTAGTTTGATTATTATGGATTCCTCCATCCTGAGTTTGTTTAGGGACTATCTTTCTGGCCATGTGATGGTATATGAAGTAAAAGATCTCCTTGCCCTGAGGGTGTTAACGTCACTAAGCACCGCCTTTTCAAACGCCAGAATCTCTGCAGGCATCATGGCGGTGAGGGGTATGAATGTTGACAATGGCATCAAGTGGGATGCTGAAGATAACGGAGGGGTGTCTTTGTCATAGAAAAAGTCTTTCAACCTGATTGTTCTAAAACATCTGTGTAGCACTGACTGAAGCTTGAAGAAATCTGTTTTTTTTCAGTTAGGACATATGACAGACCTTTGCTGAGTAAGGTGATTTCTGTGATTAGACAGGTTAAACAGGTTAAAAATTGGGATGCACTGGGAAGCACTCACAATTGTACGTGATGTGGATGTGTCTTCAGTGTTGGTAACCGCCTGAGTGGTATTCCGTAATCTTGAGGGCCTTATGTCAATTGTATTTGTATAGTCTACTGTTCCTCTGGGCCCCACTTGTGATAGCGTCTCCGAGTTAGAGTTTGGGGGTCTCTAGGGTACTGATTCCATGGTCTCCATCGATTCCCTCTGTTGCCCCTGCCTTTCGGTATGTGGCCTAAAAAATGGTTCAGGCCCTGATTACTTGAGTCTCCACTGTGCCCTCTCCTGGATCTTCTGAACTGTCAGAGCCCCTTTTAGAAAGTGGACATTTCTCTGCTCTTACATCTCTTAGTGCTTTGCAGCCAGCCTCCAATACACGCCTGGGATGGGTTACAGCTACCCTTTGTGCATTCCCTCTAGACAGTCACAAACACAAAACACAAGAAGGGTGGATATGACAGAGAACTCATTTGCATTCATCTACATTCTGATAGATCTTTCTGGGAAGGAAGAGGGGAGGGGAGCTGACACACCTGAATAGGCAGTGTCCTGGGTCCCACACAAAGGGCTGATTACCCCCTACTGATTGTCTGCAGCTAGGTCTGGGATGAAAGAGGGACCTGTGCACTTCAAGGACTTGCTTTGAAGCCACCCACACTTCAAAGGCACATTTGGGTATATGTACTAGGGCTCTGACCCTACCAAGACAGGACACTACTGGACCTGTGAAGAAGTGCCAGGAGTAAAGACTTCTGTGCTACAAGGATTGCCACTATGCCTGACTGCTGCTCTGAAGGACCTGCTTTCTGTTTTGCTGAGCTGCTCTGCGTCCTGCTGATCTCTACCCTTCTGAGGACAAGGACTGGCCCCATCTGTCTTGAACTCAGAGGGACTCCAAGGGCTTGCTGGCTTGCCCCCTGTTCTTGCGTCTCAGGGCCATCAAAGACTTCCTTCAACTCTGCAACAGCACCTGCACTCTGCCATCTGTGAGACCTGCCCTGCCAAGTAGTGCCAATCCGGTCCTAGTCCCTTGAAAGGTGATTTCTGCTGTCCAGAACCATCAACGTCGACGCAGTGACGACTTTGCACCGATCGAAGTCAACGCTTGCTCCATCCAAGGTAGTTTGTCAGCGGGACTTGCCTGAGTCCTGTAGCTGGCCTGCTCTCCATCGCGGTTGGTTTGAACTTTAGATTCATCACGGTCTAGTGTGACCTCAAGTAACCCCCTTAGCACTATTGACTTCTAAGCACTATTTTCGGTTTATTCTTTAAAAATTCAAAACTCTGGTTCTACTTGTTGGATTTTTGTCGTTTTGGTCTTGATTTTCTCATAAAAATATTCTCTATTTTTCCAAACCTGTGTGGTATTAGTGTGTGTGTGTGTTGCACAAATAATTTACCCATTGCCTCCTTAGACAAGCCTGACTCCTCTGTGACAAGCTACCAGAGGGTGAGCATAAGCTATCTTTTAGTGTGTCTCTCACTTACCCTGACTAGGATTTTGGACCCTACTTGGACAGAGTGCATGCATCTGCCAACTAGAGACCAAAGTTCTAACAGTACCCATTACAGACACATATACACCCAACACATGCATTCAACATGCATAAACTGCTCATTACTGCATTATCATTGGATTGTACCCTTCCCAGGCACACATACACTCAGCGCATATAAACTACTAAAGTGCTGCGCAGCACTGCACACCAATCCAATGCAGGGGAGGGTTGAGGTAGGCACACAGCAGCTGCACATTAAAATGAGTGAGCCTGAAGGCCTCACTCCAGTAACACAGGTTAAAAAGAACCTGTTCACTTCTACTGATCTCTACACTGTAAAGTATGCAGGGGACAATTATTTTTTCACCTCAGATCCACCTTATAAGGGAATAGCAATACTGCTCTGGCTTAACACTTTCTCTACCACCATAACATGGCTTCCACATTATCTCTAACTGAAATAGCCACTAACACTACATATGTTTTCAGGACATATTATATACTACTGGGAAGGACTGCAGCCAGGTCATCAGGGTGTGCCGCTAACAAATTCAACATATAGACCCAGCTCCATGTCACCCAATGGTTCACCAGTTACAGGGAAGTGCACAATAGTCAATACCATGCCTACGGCTGGCCCAAGATAGGGAGTCTTCCCCTTTTTTTAATAGGGTCCTTACAAGAAGCATCTTAGTCCCTTAGGTCTCTGAAAAACGGGATGTTTTCCTCCATTAGATGTCCCTTCAGACCATTAAGGAACTTCTGTTCCCCTCAAACCTTTGGGGCATTTAGCTAATTCTTTCTCTTGCAGATGATTTTGGATAGGCTGGTGTTGACTCGATTTAGTATCCTCATGCCCCCTTTGGACTTTCTAAGCTAAAGCCCCAAGATCTGTCTAACAAATGACAACAGAACTCCTTTTCAATTGGTTTTTAGAACGCCACATAACATTCACTACTTATATGTTCCATGGTCCAAGGGTACTTTGCTATCAGACCAAAGCAAGGGGGTATAAATATATTATTTGTGTACTCGGAAGCACATTGCTACCTATAACACTGAACGAGTCAGACTCCATACTCAATTATAGATCGAACACTGAACTTTTAAAAGAGAAAGTCAACAATCTACTGTTGTAATGCTGACTGGCTATTGAATCATGTACATCTGTTTCTTGTACTCCTTTTTACATATAATAAAATAGCATTGTGCTGACTGAAGAAGGATGTGTAACAGCAAACATATTGCAAATTATTGTGTCACATTTAACTTGAAATCTCCAATGCTTACTTGACAGTCGGGCTTAGCAGGAAATTCAGTTGTGCCATTAGCAGGTTGTCAGGAGCAGCCAGGTACCGATCAAATTGGACCTATAAGAAGAAAACTTACTTTATGAGGCTGGCCATATTTTATATAAGATCGGTTACTGTCTCTATTAATCATAATTCTTCTTAACTTTTTGAGCTGCGGTCATATACATGCCCTTAATACTGATACCGTCATGATTCACACATTAATGTCTCTGCACAGCTTCAGCCATTCAATTTGTGCAATATTTGATAGTCCCTCTTCCCCCAAAGAGGAAAATATATCAGGATATCATGCTGCCAAATACGAAGTCAGAGTCCCAAGTCTTTAATATAGTAAGACAGGACGGCACTTAAGAGAGTGATAAACAAGGGTAAAAAATTAGATTAATCATCGAATCACCACATTACATGTGCTATACAGCATCAATGCAGGAATGCTGAAGAATCACAGTGTCAAAAAAGAAATCTACTCCAGTAACATAACAGCAAATGTTTACATAAACCTCAAATTAATCAGCCTAATTCAAAGGCCAGAGGACACCTCATCCAAAAATAACAAGCTCTCGTTGTCAGATGGAAGGTTTTGACCTGTGCGACAGGACTGGACATTCCCGCCGCCACAGGAGCTTTTGCTGTAAATGTACGTCCCAATCAGTGTCACTTTGTCGGCAGTTGAACATATGAACACCAATCCCACTGTATTGTACTACAGTTATGTTAACCTATTTGATAACCTTTTACTGTGCTCTGACACCTTCGGCTCATGTTTGCGCTCTAGAAAACTCTATAAATAAAATAAATAAATATATGTGCACTTCAGTGTTGGGGCTCATGGGTGAATAGTTTACTTTGCAAAGGCTTCTTTCCATTCTTTATTCTTTTTTTTATTTTGTAGTTAACCTTCTGTCTTTAAAGTATATCTTATGGTTACAGTGATTCTATGTCAGACTGGAGGAGAGAGATATGGCTTCTTACTTCACTTTATTCCCCAATAGCAGTCATAACCACTAACGTCAACAAACACTACATTTCCCATGAGAACTTGGGGCAAGGTGTAGTTCAGAACCCTCTCCCCCGTTCTTAACTGCTTCAGCAGTAGATAAATACCCCTCCCCTCTGGGGATTTGTTGCGGCATTTTAACATTAGAATCTCTGATGATTGGTTTCTATTTGGGGGATGTTTAAACATGGTTGATTGAGTGTGAATAACTTTCTCCTCACAGGTTCGCACAACTGTAGGTAACAGCAGCTGCTCATCAACCACGCTGTGCAGTATGGTTCTCTAGCCACTAGGGGAAAGGAGAGCTCTCAACAATGGCTCCATGCCCCTTCAGGCCCCTTGACAGCACATATGTTTGTTTTTCCTGTGAGTTGAACAGTATGGAGATTGATACAGAGTGTGTTTGCTTTCACCATTCCTCAGAAATGAATATTAAATGGGCCCAAAAGTGTGATGCCCCATAACAGGGGGTCTGTATTCTTCACTCATGTGAGCAAAAAAAAGAAAGGTAGGTTCTAGACACAGTGCAGGGAGATTCTAGTGACCCGTTTGATTACAGGGTGTCAGTGTCCAGGCCCCAATGATACAATAGACATCCCACTTGTCTAACAACACAAAAAAGAAATCAGTGTTAAGTTATACATATTAGTATCATTGCCGCTCAGAAATAATTGCTAAATGGCATACATGGGGTAAGCAGGAAACCATTTTGGTTTAGTGCAAGGCAAATACTGCAGGGAACCCCTCTTCCTTAACGACCACTAGATGGGTCTGAAATTCAGGTGCAGGAGTTGAAAAAGACAGTGACCAGCGCCCTGAGTCCTTCAGGAGGCTATTGTTGATGCAGGCTGTGAGCCATCCAAAACCCCGTCCATGGAGGGAAGAATCCAGTTCCAAACAAGAAACTACTAAATTGTGTAGGCCAGGTAGACAGATTCCCACCAAGGTTTAGGGCAAACGGAAAAGGGAGCAAACTAGCAGGGTGTATGCCTACGACAGGCTCATGGATACTTTCCTGCCATGGGCAGATCACAGAAAGGGAAGGAAGTCCGGCAAAGATAGCGAGGACCATGGGTGCTCCAGAGACTGAGTTGTGCCTCACCCTGGGCCTGCCCCAGCTTCGATTACTATAGTAGATGATGACAAGGATAGAGATGACACTCATGGGGACTCATATAATAGGTATGATGCGGCCAGGCCCTGGCACTAGAATCCCAACCCCAAGCATTGTAAGTCTGTCAACCAAGGTAAGCAGGGCAAGGGACCTTTGAATTTGCTGGACCTGGAGGACATCTTTCATCCTCGCACGACAAAAGGGAC
Organism: Calotriton arnoldi; assembly: GCA_963921515.1. Taxonomy (NCBI): domain Eukaryota; kingdom Metazoa; phylum Chordata; class Amphibia; order Caudata; family Salamandridae; genus Calotriton; species Calotriton arnoldi. Next base: position 459,906 of record CAWUFW010000510.1, read on the forward strand.
ACCAGAGGACATGGTGGCACAATGTGTAGTAAGTCTGATAAGGAAGCCTCTGGACAAAGAGGTCATGAAACTCCTAAAATGAATTGTCCCCACCCTACATTAGAAGGTAAGGTGGAAGTAACCCTGGAGAAACGGGGTCAAATGGCCATCATTCTCAGAAAATCTATTTAGGATCCAAAGAAGGGGATCAACAAGTGTTGGCAGGTGAGTCAGAACAGGTTGTTGGATGTTGCTGAACCTCTCACGAATATCCTTGACATGGCACAGGAGGCAAAGAAATCAGGCTCATTCAGCCTACCTGAAATTTTGTTGAGATGGGTGCCGAGAACCATACTATTCCTAGGCAATGCAAACTGCCCGATATGAATGGAAATGTGCAGGTCATCCTAATTAAAGTGTAACCAAAGCTGGCGATTTGCCCACCTCTGAAGCGGGTCCTGTTTCCAGGAATGTTTGTTTGGAGAACACTTCCTCAAAATGCGGGGGAAGTATGCTTGCACTTCAGGCTACTGGAAAAAGCCTAGGAATCCATCAAGAAAATCTTTGTCCAGAAGACTTTTGGAGGGGCCCGGAAAGGAAGAGGGAGCTCTTCCGGCCTTTGTAACAATCAAGTTCCTCAGCGAGGACAGGCAGCCAAGAGGGGACTGTGGCAAGATCATAATCACTTAAGCAGCTTCTTCCTCTATTTCAGAACCAGCAAGGAAGCATATCTAAGAGCTCCTCCAAAGAAGCCCCAAAACATGCAAGATGATAATACGGTAAGTCTTATTTTTTTTCTTTCTATTTAAGGGGGTGGGGAGATTAACCTTGTTCACTCACAAATGGCAGGAGCTGACCAGCAATGCTTGGATTTACAAATGGTCAGAGGCTTCGGACAGAGTTTTACAGATCACACTAAGGGAACGGTAGAGATCGAGGTGATCAGCTTCATGGGCATGGATTCCGAGATGACAGACCAAGATGGGATGACTCTGGAAAGGAAAGGGGAGATAGTTTGCTCTCTAACTTCTCCACAGGAACTCATGAACGGCATTGGGCCATTAAAAACATCAAGGAATTCAACAAGTGGTTGATATTCCCTTATTTCAAGATAGAAGGGATCCATCTGATCATGGATATTCTCCAGATAGAGGACCTGATGTTGTGTCAGAACCTGAAGGTATCCAAAGGACCAACTTTGGAGAAACCTGCACTAGGGTGTCAATGATAGCCCAATAAGGCAAAGCCTTGAAATTGTACACCTGCGTCTCCATCGAAACTAGAGAAATATGTCCCAGTGCTTCATGAAGGTACTGATACTCGTCATGGAGTTCCACCAAGCGATGGGAGTGAGACTGTTCATCTATCTCGATGACATACTAACCACTGACCAGAGTTCTCAATGACTCAAAGAACAAGTTCTTCACCTTCGGTAACGCTCTTTCTGGTACAGACTCGATCCAACTGCAGGTTTCTCAACTTTTAAATATTCCCCAGGCGTCAGCCTCAATCCAGAAAATTTTCCAGCTGCCAGGATGTGGCACCAGCCAGCTCTGCATTGATGCTGTACTGCTCCAGAAATTACATGTGGAGCCTATACAGGTGACACTTCTGCATGATGATGTCAGTTGCTTTTGAAGCAGCCACCGCTCCAATACTCAGAGACCCAAAAGTAAATTGACTATGACCAGTGTGCATATTCCTAGCCTTGAGATCTTATTAACGGATAGAGTCCAATTCACAGAACGGGGAGAATGAGAGGGTTGGTGAATAATCTGCGTTACATAGAGTCTACCAAAAGAATGTTACCAAAGTTAAGTAACTTCTAATAAGGATTTCTAACTGCAGATTTCTCACCTTTTGAATAGATACCAAAGTACTACCTATTTGGAAGGGGGTCAGTGAATGGACTCAAACAAAAAGTACTGTAGGACTGAGTTGACGAAATGCCCCTCTTGGCGAACCAGGCTTTCTAGACAGTAGTGCTTCGTGAACGTATGGAATGATGCTCATATAGCTGCCTGGCAGATACCCAGGACAAGAATGCAGCGTGCAATGCAGCGGAAGCAGCTTTGGGCGTGGTGGAATGAGCTAACATCGTCCCAGAAACTACTTCTTGACCATTGCATAGCAGATCTTAATTTAGAGCACACTCCAACAGGAGATAGTTCGCATCTGCACAGCCTTGCCTTTTTTTGCTCCAGTGAAGCACACAAAGGGCTACATGTATCAAAGTTTAAATTGTGAATACCTAATTGTAAAATTCCTGAGAATCGCAATTAGGTAATCGCAATTTACAATGCATGAAACTCAAAGAGTTTTAGATAGCAATTCCTAGAGTTTCGCAAATTGCTCTACCTCATTAATATTAATGAGGTAGATCGCAATTTGCGACCCCCTAGGAATAGCAAAAATGACAGGGATGGTGGCCTGCTGAGGTCAGCAGACCACCATGTTCGTGATTGCTTTTAAATAAAGAATTTTTTTTTTTTGTAAAGCAGCCCCTTTTCCTTCAAGGAAAACGAGATGCTTTACAAAAAGTAAAATGAAAAGTCAGTGGGACTACTGCCTGCTCCTAAAAAACGCTGTAACAAACATTCACAAAGGGAAAGGTGCCCCTTGAGGACCCCTTCCCATTTCTGAATGGGTTACCTCCTACTTAAAGTAGGTGGTAAAATGCAAATGTTTTGCGACCGCATTTCGGTCACAAAGAACAAGTTACTTACCTTCGGTAACGCTTTTTCTGGTGGATACAGTATCTGCCTGTGTATTCCTCACCTTTTGAATTACTCCAGCGCCAGCATTCCACGGAAACTTTTTTCCTAGCTCTCCCACGTCGACGAGGACGTCACAATGGCACGGCTCCGCTCACGACTCCATCTGACGTCATCGGAGCCACAAATAGACCTCATCGGCGTGCTGACGTCAGTTCCACCCATTTTTTCCGTGCCTCCGAGGCGAACGGGTGGACCGACATCATAATTGAAGTATACAATATAAACATAAATACACACAGTATAAAGAATCATAGGAAAAGCAAAAGAAACTAAGCATTTCCTATAAACAAAAAACAAGGCATTCAAAATACACAGGAAAACAACCATGTCAAATAATCACTAAAACCTTTGGAATACGAAGGTGGGCAACGGGGAGGAGGGTGGGTCAGTGAGGAATCCACAGGCAGATACTGTATCCACCAGAAAAAGCGTTACCGAAGGTAAGTAACTTGTTCTTCTGATGGATACATCTGCCTGTGGATTCCTCACCTTTTGAATTGAATCCCACAGCAGTCCCACTCCCGGAGGAGGGTATCCACCAACCTACACCAAAAAACCCTGAAGCACAGAGCGTGCAAAATGGCCGTCCCTCCTAACCTCAGAATCCAAGCAGTAATGCTTCGCAAAGGTGTGGAGGGAGGCCCAAGTTGCTGCCTTACAAATGTCAACAACAGGAACACCTCTAGCCAAAGCAGAAGAAGAAGACTTGGCTCTGGTGGAATGAGCTCTGATACCTTCAGGCGGTTCCTTCTTGGCCAAAGCGTAGCAGATCTTAATGCACAAGATGATCCACCTGGAGAGAGTCCACTTGTGCACAGCTTTGCCTTTCATTCGCCCAGCATAGCCCACGAAGAGCTGATCGTCCAGCCTCAGATCCTTGGTTCTGTCCAGATAGAAACTGACAGTTCTCTTTGGGTCGAGGCAATGAAGTCTCTCCTCCTCCTTGGAAGGGTGAGGGGGAGGAAAGAAGGTAGGTAGGGGAATGGATTGTCCAAGATGGAAAGGAGTAACCACCTTAGGCAAGAAAGCAGCCCTGGTCCTGAGAACCAACTTTTCTGCATGAATGGTCAAAAATGGGGGTTTGGAACTAAGAGCCTGAAGCTCACTTACCCTCCTGGACGAGGTAATAGCGATCAGAAAGACCGTTTTGAAAGAGAGAAGCCTCAACAGACAACTATGAAGAGGCTCAAATGGAGACCCCATCAGGAAAGTAAGAACAAGATTTAAATCCCACTGAGGCATTATGAAAGGAGTGGGAGGAAACTTATTGGAAAGGCCCTTAATGAACCTCATAACAATAGGGGACTTAAACAAAGACGGCTGGTCCGGCAAACACATAAAAGCCGACAAATACCCCTTAACTGTAGCCACAGCACAACCCTGCTGGGCCAAAGAAAGAGAAAACTCTAGAATGTTAGACAAACGGGCTTTCAAAGGATCAATGGACCTCTCTCCACACCATTTAACAAATTTGGACCACCTAGAGGAATAAACAGATTTGGTGGAGTGTCTTCTGGATGATAAAATAACATCCACCACATCCGGTGGGAGAGAGAAAGAACTCAGATTGCCCTGTTCAATCTCTAGGCATGAAGGTGCAAGCTCTGGAGGGGGGGGGGTGTAGAACCTGCCCCTGCGACTGCGAGAGGAGGTCTGCCCTGAGAGGGAGACGGAGCGGAGGGTGCAAAGAGAGGTGAAGCAGATCTGTGTACCACACCCTTCTTGGCCAATCCGGGGCGATCAATATAACTTGGTCCCGGTCTTGGCGAATTTTCCTCAGAACTCGAGGAATCAAGGGTATGGGAGGAAACGCGTAAAGGAGCTGCGAACTCCAATCCAACTGAAACGCGTTCCCCAACGCCCCCTGCATCGGAAACTGGAGACTGCAGAACGACGGGCAGTGCGCGTTCTCACGAGTGGCAAAGAGGTCCAACCGAGTAAAGCCCCACATCTTGAAGACGAGATGGACCACCTCTGGATGAAGCCGCCACTCGAGATCGGCCGAGTAATGCCAACTGAGACTGTCCACACGCACATTCAGCACACTGGCCAGATGATTTGCCATCACACAAATCTGATGGCCCTGAACCCAGGACCAGAGTCGCATAGCCTCTCTGCAGAGGCGATACGACCCTACACCTCCGTGTTTGTTGATGTACCACATCGCGGTAGTGTTGTCCGTCAGAACCTGAACTGACTGACCGCGAAGGGACGGAAGGAAGGCCTTTAGTGCCAAACGTATCGCCCGCAATTCCAGAAGGTTGATGTGAAGCAACCTTTCCTCTGGAGACCAAAGACCTTTGACCTCCAGATCCCCCAGATGAGCACCCCACCCTAGAGTGGAGGCATCCGTGATCACTGTGGCCACCGGTGGAGGAAGCTGAAAGGGCTTTCCTTGAGACAAGTTGCCCTGCACACTCCACCAAGACAGATCCGCTGCAGTTTCTCTGGAGATCCTGACTGACTCCCTGAGATCTCCATTGTGCTGATACCACTGCCTGCAGAGACACCACTGGAGCGCCCTCATGTGCCAGCATGCATGGTTGACCAACAGAATGCAGGAAGTGAACAGACCGAGCAGGCGTAGGACCTTCAGGACTGGAACAACCGCTCCATTATGAAACAAGGGAATCATTTCCTGAATGTCGAGAATCCTCTGCAGAGGCGGAAAGGCTCGACACACCGTAGTATCCAGTACTGCCCCTATGAACAGGATGCGCTGTGACGGCACCAGGTGAGACTTGGGTACATTTATCGAGAAACTCAAAACGTACAACAGCCGCACTGTTACCTGCAGATGATGAAGCACCATCTCTGGCGACTTTACTTTGAGCAGCCAGTCGTCCAGGTAAAGGAAAACAGGAATCCCCGACTTTCTGAGATGTGCTGCCACCACTGCCATCACCTTTGTAAAGACTTGAGGTGTGGAAGTGAGACCAAACGGAAGGACAGCAAACTGGTAATGCTGGGACCCTACTGTGAAATGGAGATACTTCTGATGCGACTTCAGGATGGGGATGTGAAAATACGCATCCTGGAAATCGATCGACACCATCCAGTCTTCCTGCTGCAACGCCAGAAGAACCTGAGCTAGGGTCAACATCTTGAATTTTTCCTGCTTGAGGTAACAATTCAAGACCCTGAGGTCTAGAATAGGCCTTAACCTGCCATACTTCTTGGGGATCAGAAAATACCGGGAGTAGCATCCCTGACCCCTTTCCTGCTCCGGGACCACCTCTATCGCACCTTTTTGCAATAACACAAGAACCTCCTGCTGAAGAAGCAACAAATGGTCCTCTGAACACGCGCCCTGGCGAGGAGGGTAAGGAGGAGGAAACTCCCGGAAGGGAAGGGCGTACCCATTTTCCACAAAATTCAAAACCCAAAGGTCTGATATTATATATTTCCAATCTTGTAGAAAATGGGACACCTGACCCCCTACAGGACCAGCATGCTCCGAGATGGGGGATCTAGGGCTGCTTTCCAGAGACACCAGTGGCAGGGGCAGAGGAGGAAGAGGAGGAGGAGGAGAGTTGATGGGCTGCACCCCGCAAACGACCTCTGTTCTTCCCGCTATAAGATTTGTACTGTAAACCCTGCTGCTGCTGCTGTTGAAGTTGTTGGCGGCCTCGAAAGGAAGACATCCTGCCAAAACCATGATACCTTTTAAAACCAAATCCTCTAGATTGGGACTGGAGTCCCAAAGATTTAGCCGTGGCTCTACTGTCCTTAAACCTCTGCAGCGCAGAATCAGCCTTTTCCCCAAAAAGCCTGGAACCATCAAATGGAAGATCAAGAAGAGTATTTTGAACATCAGGAGAGAAACCCGAAGACCTAAGCCAGGCATGCCTTCTTGTAGCAACAGAAGAGCCCATCACTCTTGCCACTGACTCAGCAGTGTCCAATCCAGACTGTATAACCTGATGAGCAGCCGCCTGGGTATCCGCCACGATCTCCTGAAACGAGCTCCGATCATTCTCAGGCAACTTTGGAACTAACTGTTTTGCCAAGTCCATAAAGGCATGAATATACCTCCCCAACAAGCAGGTTGCATTAGTGGATTTTAAAGCCATACTTGAAGAGGAGAAAACCTTTTTAGCAGACTGCTCTAGTTTTTTCGAATCCCTGTCACCAGGAGTCGGGGAAAAGACCCCGTCGATTGTTTTGAACAAGAAGCCTGCACCACTAAACTTTCAGGAGATGGATGACTTGAAAGAAATGCAGGATCATTTGGAGCAGGCCTGTACCTTTTTGCTATAGTCCTTGAAACTGCAGGTGCAGAAAGGGGCTTCCTCCACACCTCCAAAATAGGCTCAATTAACGCCTCATTAAATGGCAAAAGAGGCTCAACCACAGAGGAAGGAGAATGCAATACCTCTGTCAGAATATTTGGTCTGAAATCAGCAGTGGGTAGCTGAAGATCCAAAAGTTCAGCAGCCTTTCTAATAACTGCATGATAAGGCGCAACATCTTGCGAGGGTAAAGCCTTTGGAGATGAAAGTTCCCATTCTGGGGAAGTGTCCAATCCACTTGCCTCCTGAAGGCCTTCAAACTCATCTTCTTCAATCTCACCTTCTTCAGCCTCATCCTGCTGATATTCCTCTTCCTCTAGAAGCCTCTGCACCTCTCTCCTAGATCTCATCTTCGGAACAGGTTTCGGCGTCGACGGTGCCACACGCGGCGCTGTTGAAACAGGCACCGGCGTCGAAGGTACAGCTTCCGACGCGGGCAATGGCGCCGCTCGAAGCGGAGAAGAAGAGCGACCATCAGATGGAGCCGGAGACTGAGAGACCGGCGTCGAGAACCTCGGAGCCGGAAAGTGCCAGGACGGCGCCGTTGGCATAAAAGGTGCCTGGGCATATTGTTGAGGAACGCCCAAATTAAATGCAAGCGGACCCACGGGGCCCGAAGGCGCACCGGTAGGGTAAGCTGCCTTGGCAAACATGCCATACATCGCGTTGAGGAACTGCGATGGATCCGTACCAGGCCCAGGAAAGGGTGGATAAGGAGCCGTATCCTGATCCATACGAGGCAGTGAATGTGCCGGTGACGTTGGGCGCAAGACAGGAGAGGCCGCAGGCACAGGTTCATTAGAATCCCTCGGCGCCGGCGAGGAGCTCGGCCCAGGAGTACCCTTCGGCGTCGGTGAACGCGCCGGAGAACCTCTCGGCATCGGAGAATGAGCCGGAGTCACTGGAGGAGAAGGAGAAGGCGATGGAGAGATGACATCTCTAGAACGATGCCTCGGAGCCGGAGAGGGCGATCTCGAAGCCCTACCTTTCGACGAATGACGTCGAGAACCATGCCTCCTCTTCTTCTTGTGCTTCTTCGACTTCGAAGCATGAAAAGTCGACGACTTCAATCTTTTTTTTACCTCTTTTCTCCTTCCTTGCCTTTGCCATGAACAACTTGGCCTCACGCTCTTTCAAGGCCTTCGGGTTCATCTTGCGACAGCTGGTGCAACCATCGACGTCATGGTCCGAAGAGAGGCACCACAAGCAGTCTTCGTGGGGATCCGTGATCGACATATGGCCCCCACATTCTCTACAAGGTTTAAACCCTGATTTCTTTGACGCCATCACACTGTCACTCCAAGGGAATTACCAGAAACAAAGTAACCTAAGAAGTTAAAGGAGAGCTCCAGAAAACCGTTACGCATCGCCGGCGCGGAGAAAGGGAACTGACGTCAGCATGCCGACGAGGTCTATTTGTGGCTCTGATGACGTCAGACGGAGTCGTGAGCGGAGCCGTGCCATTGTGACGTCCTCGTCGACGTGGGAGAGCTAGGAAAAAAGTTTCCGTGGAATGCTGGTGCAGGGGTAATTCAAAAGGTGAGGAATCTACAGGCAGATGTATCCATCAGAAACATTCCTACATACCGATGCGATTCGGTATTAGGAAGGGACGTCCTAAACACGCCCCTTCCTAACAGAGAATCGCAAACCCATTTTGGGATTCGGCAACAGGTTACCGAATCGCAAAATAGGGTTTGCTGCATCTGAAAAGCATTTTTTGCGTTCGCAAACAGGCCGATTCTGCGAATCGGTCCGTTTGCAAAGGCAAAAATGCTTGATGCATGTGCCCCAAAGAGCCTTTCGTCCACCTTTGTTCTTTGGTACGAACAATGTAAAATCTTAGTGCTCTTTCGGGGTCCAAGCAATGGAGTTTCTCCTCCTCCTTTGAGGGGGTGCACAGAAAGCAGGGAAGGGTGATGGTTTGACTGACCTGGAAAGGCACCAAAACTTCTGTCAAGATGAATGCTTGCGTCCACAGAACCAGTTTGTCTGGGAAGAAGGTAGGTGTAGGACGGTTTGACACAGAGAGCCTGAAACTCACAAGCTGTGCCGGTGTTATGGCTTTGAGAGTCAGAAGCTGCAAGGGACAGCTGTGAAGAGGCTCAAAGGGAGTATGCATAAAATATGTGAGGACCAAGTTAAGGTCCCACTGTGGCATGACACAGGGAGAGGCCTTTCAAAAAACGCATCACAACTGATGATGTAAATTATGAGGGCCATTCCAACAAACGCCAAAAGGCAGAGAGAGTCAAAATGTACCCTTTAATTGTGCCTGCCATGTTGGGCAAGGGACAAACAACAAAACGTCAGAAACCTTTGCCTGGAGAGAGTCTATCTACTGTGTGTTACACCTAGCCACCAATATGCCCAAACGACAGGCGTAAACAGTTTTTGTTGAAGGATACCGGGCTGCCAAGATTACATCAACTACCTCTGGAGGAAGGTCGATGGTGTTCAGCTGTCGCTGCTCAATCTCTAAGCATGAAACTGGAGATTTTGAAGGCCCGGGTGCAGAACACTGCCCCGTTGTTGTGAAGGGGAAGCAGCCTGCTCAGAGGACAGATGCTCATGCCCAGGAGCTCTGGATACTCTCCGTGCCCAATCCATGGCCACTAGAATGACTTGGGCCAGGTGGTCCTGATCTTCTACAGAACTTGGGGAAGAAGTGATATCAACAGGAAGGCATACAGGAGTCCTGAGTTCCACCCTTGGTGCCTCTGATCTCCATCTCTCCCAGATGGCTGCCCCAACACAGGAGTAATGCATTGGTCACCATAGTCAGCTCTGGAAGGGGTAGAGAGAGGGGTATGCCGCTGGCCCAATTGTGGTCTAGTTGCCACCATTACAAATGTTTTGCAGTCCCCTATGAAATTTGGACGTGGTCAGAGAGATCCCCCTGATTTTGGGCCAACTGAGACTTCAGATCTTACTGCAGGGCTTGCGTATGTCACCTGGCGTGCTTGACCAGCAGGATCCAGGAGGTCATCAATCCCATCAGCCTCAGAGCCGACCTCACTACAAATCAAGGACAGAGGCTGAAAGACCGGGATCATGGTCTTAATGTCCTGAAATCTCTTTTCCAGGGGAAAGGCATGAAACCGAAGCGTGTCCAGAGAAGCTTAGATGAAGTGGAGCATTTAAGATAGAGTGAGGTGTGACTTCACCATGTTGATAGTAAACCCCAAAATGACAGGAGGTGCGCTGCAGTCTGGAGATGGTTGAAAACTGCCTGGGGCTAGCCAGCCTTCAACAGTCAGTCATTGAGGTAGGAGAAGACTGGAACCCCGACCTCCGAAGATGTGCAGCAACCACCAACATTACTTTTGTGACCTCCTGAGGCACGGTGGTGAGACCAAAGGAGAGCACTGCAGACTTAAAGTGATCCTGTCCCAGCATAAACCATTGGTAGCGTGAATGGGCCTGCACGGAATATGGAAATAGGCGTCCTGAAGATCCAATGCCACAATCCAGTCTCCAAGGTGGAGGCCAGACAAGATGTGGGCCAGGGTGAGCATTCTGATGGTGTCCTTCAATAGGACGGCATTGAGAGGATGCAAGTCTACAACAGGATGAAAGCCTCTGTCCTTCTTTGGCAACAGAAAGTAGCAGGAATAACAATCACAACTTATTTCTGGCACATCCACCCTCTTGAAAGGGCTTGCAATTCTTGCTGTAAGATGGACAGTTGGTCCACCGTCATTTGGTCCTGGGTCAGTAGAAGATGAGCAGGAGGGGCTATGAAGAGTAGGGTGCATCCTGTCTTGAGAATCTGCAGCCCCAACCTGTCCGATGTTATGGCCTACCAACATAACATAACATAACATTTGTATTTGTAAAGCGCACTTATCACCCATGGGTCTCAAGACGCTGAATAACAGATGTTTATTGTTACCCAACTCAATGGTACTCTTTTTATCGACCTCAAATGGATGAAAGGCTGAGTGGACCGCCGGGATTTGAACCTGTGACCATGAGGTCGAACACAGGCCCCTGCAGTGGATGCATTAGTCCACTAAGCCACCAGACCAGGGTGGCTGTGCTCCGCTAGGGGCATGCCAAAGGGGTTGGCAGATGGGGCCGCGTAGTAAGGTGACTGGTGGGTGGAAGATGCGCAGGATTGGCTGTGAAGGGTACGTGTATCCCTTCTCGAGAATCTGCAGCCCCAACCTGTCTGATGTTATGGCCTGCCAACTGGGTGCCTGTGCTCCATTAAGGGCATGCTAAAGGGGTTGGCAGGTGGAAGCGCATAGTAAGCTGACTGGCTCATTAACCCTGACTACGGGGTCGATGGATGTCACGGCCTGAGCCACGAAATTGCTGGGCACTCTGCTGAGACTGAAGCGGCTGCCAGCATGGGGTGCCTCTGCCGAAGTCATCAAAGGAACTGTAGGGCGGATGTGGCTGGCGAGGTGGGGCAGATAAACCCAAGAATCATGCTGTGGCCCCGATCTCTTTGAACCGCTCCAGAGTGGAATCTGCCTTGCCACCAAAAAGGAGAGCCCCCATCAAAGGGCATGTCCATAAGTGAATACTGATGAGATGATGATGATGAGAGACATTTATAAAGCGCTGCATATACCCTGAGGTGTCTAGGCGCTACCTTCAGACAGACAGAACTAGATAGAGTTGTTAGAGCTCAACCTCTAAAAAGCCAGGTTTTCAGGCCCTTTCTAAATTTCAGTAGGTTAGTTTCTTTTTAAGTAGAATTGGCAGGGAGTTCCAGAGTCTAGCCATGGTGGTGGTAAAACTCCTGCCGCACCAGCTGACTTTGCACACTCTGGGAACTGCAAGGTTACCATGCTCAGCTGATCTAAGGGATCTTGCAGGGGTGTAAGGCTTCAGAAATCGTGACATCTGCTCAGGCCCTAGTCCATGCAGAGATTTAAATGCTATGCACAGGGTTTTAAACTGGATCGGTTTGGCAACTGGCAGCCAATGCAGTTGCAACAAGACCTTAGAAGTAGATTCAAATCTAGTGATCCCCAGAAGTACTCGAGCTGCTGCATTTTGTGCCATCTGGAGCTTATTAATACTACATTTCAGTGAGCTGGTGAACAGAGCATTGCAGTAGTCCAGCATATATGAAATAAGTGCAGAGATCACTGTTTTCCTTAACTCAAGAGGGATAAAAGGAAGTATTTTCCTCAATATTTTGAGGATGAAAAAGCAGGCAGAGATAGTGTGGTTCATTTGGGCTTCAAATGACAATTTAGTGTCAAATATCTCGCCCAAATGTTTTGCCTTACATGTTGAGGTTGGCAGAGGGCCAAGTTGGGAAGGCCACTAACTGCCTGCCCAGATAGAAGAGCTATTGCCAAATAGAAGTACTTCGGTCTTAGATGAATTAAGTTTTAGACAGTTGTCTAACATCCAGTAACCTATATTACTCATGTTGTCATGGAATCTGGCTGCTGTTGAGTTTGATGGACTATTCACTGAAACAATTATCTGAGTGCCGTCGGCGTAAGACACTAAAGCAAAGCCATAGCTTTTGATTAGTCTAGACAAGGGGGTGACATACAAGTTGAATAATGTCGGACTCAGGGAGGATCCCTGAGGCACGCCACAAGGAAGTGAGAAGGAGGGTGAGACATGGTCTTCCAGCACCACCACTGGGACGTACCGTCAGAAAGGAGCCCAGCAGGGAGAGCGCTTTATCCCTGATCCCAAGAGAGGCTAGATGATTTACCAGCAACTCGTGGTTGACCGTATCAAAAGCCGCTGATAGGTCTAGAAGGATGAGGGCAGCACTCCCCCCACCATCCAGGGTTTGTCTGAACTCTTCAGTAGCAGTAATCAGAGCTAGCTCTGTGCTATGGTAAGCGCGGAAACCGAATTGAGATGAATTAAGGAGGTCGCTATTGTTAACAAAGGTAGATAGTTCCGTATAGATTACTTTTTCTAATACCTTAGAGGGGAACAGAAGTCTTGATTTTGGTCTGTAGTGGAGGGTGTCATTGGTGTCCAAATTGGGCTTTTTTAATAGCGGTAGTATGGTAGCTTTTTTCCATTCAGTAGGAAAGCGTCCTGAGGTAACCACTGAATTGAATATGGATGTGAGAGGAATAGTTATGATTTCTGGGGACATATGTAGAATTCTAGGATGACACGGGTCAGAAGGGGATCCTGATTTGATGGACATTATCATTTTTTGAGCCTGATCTATAGTGAGAGTAGTAAAAGACAAAAGCAGAGGTATTACAGAGCCTGATGAAGGTGGTACTTTATTCTGTTGAGTTGGTGTCTGAGCCGAGCGCTTGTCCTGACCCATAAAGGTGTCATAAACAGACTTTACCTTAAGATGAAATGATTCAGCTTAAGAGTTGCAAAATTGTTGACTGGTTCAGAGGTCCTGTGAACCATAGCAAATAAAACTTTTGGACATCCATTGGGCGCTTTAATGTTTTCAGTAACATAAGAGGTCTTCTCCTTCATGATAAGGTTCTTATATACTAGAAGAGACGCTTTGTATTCTGATTTAGTGTGAGGATTGTCATCTAATCTCCATTTTCTCTCTAATCTACAACATACTTGTTTCTGGGCTCTAAGTGTGTCATTGAACCAGGGTTCTGGGGGAGAGGACCCAAGTCATCGTTGGTTACTGGGAGGGGCTAGTTGCAGTGTTGCAGAGTTAAGCCAGGAGTGATACTTTGCCGCTGCAAGGTCAAGATCAAGGGAAGTGTCTGGCAGGGTCTGAGTAAGAAGGAGTTAAGTTGCTTGGCTTCAAGTTTGTTCCAGGGGTGGCTGGTAAATGGCTTTCCTGGATTTTTTACAACCGATTTTTGAGGCAGTGAGATTTCAAACAAAACTGCCTTACGATCAGACCATATGAGAGAAGGAGATCTGGTCCATCTTAAGTGGGGGTTGTCTCAAATAATTCCTTTCAGAAAATGCCAAGCAGTATGTGTTGGACCGTTTACTATTTGACATAGACCTGCGCTGGCCATTTGGTCAAGGAGCATTTCAGTATCATGGTCCATGACATTCTCCATAAGAAAGTTGAAATCTCCTAGGATGGAAAAATTTGAGATATCAGCCTTATATTCTAAAAGATGTCCTAAATTGTCAATAAATTATATTTTAGGGCTTGGTGGGCGATAGAGTAAAAGGCCATTGAACGAGTATTTACTGTCTAGTTCAATCTTAAAAACCAGAGCTTCACAACCTGAATTATCCGGAAGTGCTTTAAAACAGGATTTGAGGCCAGTTTTGAGAATTATGGCTATCCCCCCACCTTTTTTCCCTATTCTGTCCACTCTGTGAATTTTGAAACCCATTGGTATAGGCAGGCGCAAGTCTGGGTCAGATGAGGCGTCAGCCTACGTTTCAGTGACAAAAGCGAGTTCTATTTGATGGGATTCTAGAAATTCACAAAATGCAATAGCATTTTTTACCAGGGATCTAGCATTTAAGAGCACGCAGGGGATCTGAGATCTTGACACCCCATTAGATAGCGAGGTGGAGGTATGGGGCCTTATGTTAAGCAATGGGAAATGGTGGAAAGTGAGTTCACAGTGGGGGCAGTGTGATATACTATGAGCCAGCTGGGGGTCATAGCATGGGCCAGGGCATCTTTTACCTGTTGATTTGAGCCTCAGCAGGACTTTTCTGGAGTAGTGAAGTTTAGACCTTGATAGTGAAATATCTGGGTTCATCCCGGCAGAGTGGCTGGCGCTGAGAGCGGTCCGAGCGCGCACGGGCGTAGACAGGCTTGCCTTTGGTGCACCAGCAGCGCACCCGCCGCGCGGATGCGCTTGTTGTATGGTTTGAAAGCCCAGCATCTGAGGTGGGTTGGGGGCGTGAGGGGACGTGGCCAGAGGCGAAGCTACGTGCGAAGGCCAGAAAGAGAGCAATCAAACAGTGAGGGCAAATAAAAATTAAACAGAGGCCTGCTACGCTCACAAGCTCCCTTGTGAATCGTAGCTACGGTGAATTAAAATCAAGTTAAATGAAGCGTGAGAAAGTAAAAACATAAAACCATCAGAAAACCACCTCAAACTGAACATTACCTCAAAAATATGTTGACTGCAGCCAGGCATGGCGAAGAATGTCTGTAAAGCTTGGGTCAAGACAGGTCTAAGGTCTTTCGGGACCCATGGGAGGACTTGCGCCACTGATTACCGAACAGCGCAGGAACAGCAGGCCAGCAAGGAACTGGCATTGACGGACCAGAGGGCCAAACTGGGATAAGAAAAAACCCTATTCCCAAAGGTCTCCCCTCTTTTGGACTCACTATTGGGTGGAGTAGTAAGAAAAGTATTTGGAATTGTTAGGGCAGTAGATGCATCACTAATCTCTCAGGAGGGGGATCCTGAGACAAAAAGGCATGGTCTCCAGGGCAGGTCAGTGACATCTTGCAATCTGGCAATTTACTAGGGGGAAAGAACTCAAGCAGGCTTAGCTTGCATTTTCGATTAAGACCAACTCGAATGGTCCACTCCATCATTGTGCCCCTTAGCGCTTGAAAGCATCCCACTTAAGGAGGGGTTTGACAGATTCGGACTAAGTGAAACTCTCGACAGAAGTCAAGGAAGAGATCCATTTGTGGTTACAGCATATGTAAGCATCTAACTTTGGGTCTACAATGTACCTGGTGAGAAAGTCAAATGCTAGCAGATCAGACTGGGATACCAGATGGAGAGAACTATCTACCAGAGTTAAGTGGTCAGAAAAAGAGCTAGTACATATCACCCAAAGTCATTCATAGTCAAGTGTTGGATGAAGGACAAAGAGAAGTGCTGGTTACTGCTGAAGATGGACAACATCTCAGCGGTACATTATGTAAATGACATAAATAACAAGGGAGGAATAAAGTTGAAAGCCCTCACAGAACTGGCAAAGGATTTTTGGTATTTCTGCATAGAGAATCAAGTGACAATAAAAACAGAGTACCTTCTAGGTCACCAGATGAAGACCACAGATTGGACTACCAGGTACTTCTAGGATTCCAGGGCTTGTGTTATATTTCATATAGGTACCCCGATATAGGTCCAGGTAACATCATAACCCTTCACCTACATTCTCTCCTATACTACATACATAACGGATTTGAGGGACTGACCTTTTGCCCAGTTACAATACTATACACAGTATGTAGGGTTTTCCCTGAACACTGGCCTTATAAATTATGCATGAGGATTCTTAGTTTCTTGGAACAGAGCAGGACCACCACCTCCTGCATAATAACTGTGTATAAAGTTCATTCCCGATGTCATCCTAAGTCCGACACTGGCACAGCAAGGTAGAACCCCTGGGGATACCTTAGGGTATATAAACATGACATCTTGCCGAGATAGAGAGAGGAGATCAGGACTTCACGGCCGACACGCTGACGCAAGACGCTGAGGTTCCTGCATGCAGATACTCCAGCTCGCAGTGATCTGACATCCCTTGCGGGGTGTTCAGCTGGAGACCAGAACGGGGTCCCGCAGTCTCACATCAGGTAATGGGGTTGGTTTTATCCTAGAGGGATTCTTGGCTTTACACCTACTCACAAGCTAGGTACATTTAGGTACATCTAGTTAGGGTGCATCGTAGGAGTATGCATTTTATTGCCATGCATTTTATATACTTGCCTGTAGTTATGATTTTAGCAAAATGGTAGAAATCTACCATCTGTTTACTTTCTTAGTGCTGCTACTCATTTATATATGCTACTGTCTACAGCTAATTTCAGTTCACTTATTTTACGCAAGAATAACGACTGTTCAATAAATGCTTATTGAAAAACGTCCCAACCGTTTATTCTGTGTATCTCTCTGAGAACAAGTGAGCATGAGTGGCTGAGCGAAAAGTAAGTTCCTGTTTCCACGGTCCTGAGGGATCAGGGTTGTCATGTTCGATAGTTGCCAAGAACTATTCTCTCCTTGGTAAGAGGAGGTTATAGTGGCATTGCGAGCTAGCTGGTACACAGGCTAACATACCCGGTAGGGGTGTGTGGAATCAGTCTGGACATCAGTCCTGCAGTGTATGTTGTCTAAACGTGCAGATCCTATATAGGTCTTACAGGAATTACACGACATGGCGCCGCCAACATTGGTAATGGCACTTATTTAACAGTCAAATCTGAGTAGTTCAGTCGTGCTATTCTCAGAGACCCCTACTCACATTTCCCCAGAGCCGTCTGGAGTGGGAGGGAACAAAATCCGCCGCAGCTGAGTAGGAAAATTCCTATGTATTGGCTGTTGGTTTAATCAAGCTTGAAGGATACAGTGTTCCTAATTGTGCATAACACCTTATCCCAGTTCCCTTGAAACGCTCTCCTTTCAAAAAATAATGACTGAGCAGGAAGACGTAGATGAAGGGAATGCACTAAACTTCACAACAGAGGAAGATGATGCAGATGCAATACACATTGCAGAAAATGTTAGAAATGCTGTCACCCTAAAACTAGTAGCACATGGTGTTACAATTAGGGGTGGGCAAGTGACCTTCGTGATTGAGGCACACGAATCACATAGAACAGAGGTATTCTATTCATGGATTAGATTCCCGCAGGCAAATGCTTTGACAAAAACATTTCACTACTATGTCGAAGATGTCATACCGAACGAATACAGTCCATATGAGGACATTGAAATTCCACTCACTTACCACAAACATTTTTACTGGTTTAAAGGCGCCCTCTCCCATACAAGAAATAGAGTAAGACTCGGTCCGCTCGGACGAGACAGAGCAACATGCCAGTACTAGCGGCCTACACACCACATCTTGACATTGATACAATGCCAGGAGAAGACTTACTCGTACAGCATAAAGAATTAAGAAGACTGTACAGAAACATGATACAGTTTGTGATGAGAACACTCACACTTCAGCCAACAACGGCTACACAACCAGGACCAGTCCAAAATAATACAACCAAAATTACACCACAAACACTGCACGCAGTGATGGGTAAAATGCCCACTAAATGTGAACAAATGCCCTTCTGGATAGCACAAAAAATAACACAGCTGGAGGCAGTGTTTTCACACACTTGTCTTAAGGAAAAGCATAGAATACAGACTATTTGCTTGCCAATGGGGATAGCTCCCTCTATAGAAGATTGTACTTCTTGGGGTACAGTTTTCGCTGCAATATATACCAGGACTCATGGAATCCCTTCTTTAGCGGTAATACCAGATGTATTAAGACAAATACTGAATGAGTATGGAGCAGAACCTGCTCTAAACGTAGGGATGAAGTTATTAAATAACTTTGCCCAGGTATCTGCGATAATATTAGCAAATATTAAAGGGGAAGCAGCATCAGTGGCAATATGCCAACGTCTGAGAGATTTCACTCCATTACAACAGGAGACCGAGCTACCTAAAATAATTGAAACTGCTTATGCGGAATTAGGTAGAGACAGTCTGGGAGCTAGACCTGTAAAACCTCAACTAGTGGGAGGTACAGATAAAGAACAGGCAAAGCAAACACCGGTTTCTTCAAAGAAAAAATGGGACAATAATAAACAGCAAAAGAACAGATCTCACTCCCGGGGAAGGTCTCCTCAACAGGAGCCCCCAGAAAGGAGATATAATCTTAGGAATAGAGATAACATTAAAAAACCTGACAGGTATCTGGACACTGATACACGTTCCTCTTGTTCCTTTCAGGGTTCATCAAAAAACTCAGAGAGGGAAGGACGGTCAGAACAGAGACAAGAAGAGCGTACAAAGCCCAGAGACAGGCAACGCACTTCGGACTACGCTTCAAAGAAAGAAGAAAAACCAAAAGCAAAAACTCAATTTAAGAAGAAGAAGGTAGCAGGTCTCAAAGTTAGACATGCCAAGGATACTGAGGACTCACTTCTGAACGGGGAATGGGCTCTGACTATGCTAGACAGCGCAGCAGAAGTAACAATAGCTCGCCGGAACCTGATGGAATTTCTGGTGACAGCGGAGTTGAGTGAGTATATCACGGTGGAAACACCTGATACTAGGGTGCGTGTCCCACACAAGTTACATGAAATAACACTCCAAATGGAGGGGGACAAGCCCAGACAAGTGAAGGGTCTCTTTTGGGAGAACCTGACTTCTGGCTACGACATCCTATTAGAAGAAAAAGATTGGCCGCCCACTATTGTTATGGAATGCCCAAAGGGAGAAACTGTGATTTTACCAGCTTTCTCCGACGTAGTCCCCACACACCTAAGACATACATATGCACAGGAGTGGGTGGTAGCCCTTGCTCCTGCATTATGCCGCAACCACGTTGGGTGGGATTAGGAGTCACCCCACCACTTAATTCCAATTAAAACAAACCCAACTCCACAAAGACTGTATCCTATAAAACAGGAAGCTAAAAAACAGGTCAGGGAGATCCTAGATCAACTTGAATACCAAGGTGTAATTGAACCATGCACCTCGTCAATGAATAATCCATTGTTTCCCGTAATGAAACCCGACAATTCATATCGTCTAGTTTTAGATTATAGACACCTAAACTCATGTACGAAGACATTTGCAGTTCAGAATGCACACAGTGACGCATTAATGAATAACATTGTGCGAAAAAAATACAAAACGTTAGATATCTCAAATGGATTTTTCTGCCAAAACATAGCGCCTGAAAGTAGATATTTGACAGCCTTCTCAGCGCTAGGGTCCCAGCGTCAATTTTGTCGACTCCTCCAAGGGTATAAGAACAGCCCAGGGTTATTCTCAAGAAGAGTAACAGAGTTACTACAGAATCTGGATGAGGAAGCATTATCCTATGTAGATGACATTTATCTAACGGATGATGACTTAGAGAAACACTTGACCAGGGTGAGCACCATCATTTTGGGTTTCGCCTCTGAGGTCTACAAATTTAATTTAAAAAAATCAAAGACAGCCCACCTCAATGTCCTATTTTTGGGATATGAGCTTTCAAGTGAAGGCAAAAGCCTGGCAGCCCACTTTTTTAGAAAAGTGCGTATTGCTCCAACCTCCAAAATCATTAAAAAATTTACAGTCCATACTGGGATTTTTAGGTCTCGCCTACGCAGCGCGCATGCGCTGCATAGGCAAAAAGACCTTTTGGAATCGCTTCGGCTTTTCAGCCAAAAACGTGCACGCGTTCCATTGCCTTAAATGGCAACGCGTGCACGTTTGGCGATTCACTTGCGGGAGCGAGCGGCGCCATATGGTAGCAATTATCGCTCCTGGCGCCGCTCGCTCCTGCAAGGGAAACGCTTTCACTTTTGCCGACAGTTTTTTTTTTTAACTTGTTTTCCTAGGCTGGGGCCGCCCTGTCCCATGATGCTAGCGTTTCATTCCTCTGTTTCCCTCCTAGTGTGTCCCAGACCTCCAGTCCCTAAGCATGGAGGCTTCAAGTGCTCCTACAAATGTTCACCGCTCTGTGATGGCATGCACTTTCTGTCCGGCTGCGAGGTGAACTATTACTGCGATACCGGCTTTACCTTCAGTGCCCCAGTGATGAGTGCTCGCTGCCGGCAGGGGAAATGGAGCCTCACGGGGGACATTATGTGCCATCCATCGCCAGGTGAGTGCCATGCCTCTTTCACCGTGCATGTTTATTTGTTCTCATTTGCCCCTTTTCTGTTCGCCATATTCTTGCTGCTGCATGTGCCAGTTTCCTGTTCACTATCTACAATTTTTTTCCAACGCATTCATAACCCCCCATCCCCCCAATCATATATTCTCCATTCGCCCTAGTTTGTGCCTTCCCCTTAGCTCCTTTCTCGCCTCTGTATGTGCCCGTGGAGTTGGCTCTCTCTCCTGCCTTTGCAACCAACACCCCTTGTTTGTGCCACTTGATTTTGTCCCCACTTGTCCTTTCTCACTCACGTCCCCGTGCACCTTATTCTTGCTCATGTATGCATCCAGTCTTCCCTTTTCCCCCCTCAATCTGTCTTCTATTTAGGTCTGGCTTGTTTACAAAATACAGTGGGTCAGGCCCGTTCAGCCATTGCTTTCAGATCATGCCAGTCACAACATGGATCATGACATATACACATCTCGCCAAATGCTATTGGGTATTTGATGTGTTGTTCTGCCACCCAGGGAGTAGTTACATTGCAGTGGATGAGGCAATATGTTGCATATTAAAAAGTGCACTCTACACTCACCTTTGTTTTCTACAGTTCATTTTCCCTCCCATGCATTGCGTACAAAATGACAATCTTTATTTTTTTATCTGAATACAAGACGCACTGGTTCAGTTTACTGTAAAACGAATTAGTTGGTAGGGAAACCAAAGGAGTCATTCCAGTGCTTGTTTCTCCCTCATCTGCACAGACACCCTGTCCCTATTTTCGATCTTCCATGCTGTCCACCTCACCCCGTTTTCAACTTGTCAGAATGCACCACACCCATCATTTGAGGTCTGCAAATTTTTTGCTCTTTTGTGCCCTCATTTTCATTTGTATCCAGATCGTTCTACTTTTAAAAAGTGTATATATATTTTTTATCCCCCACTCCAATATTTGCTCTCTAGCTCACGCTTTTGAGCTTGTGCTGCTACCTATCTCCCACTTTCTCAGTTGCTCATGCCCCTTTCGCTTATGCTTCAATTTTGGAAAGTACCCACAAGATCCTTACTTACTCTGCCCAGTGACTGAAGCCTATTACTGGTGTATTATAGGTGCACTTTCAAGAGACCATAAGGTGGATTAAATTAACTTCCTTTATACAAAACTCTGTGTAGCTTAACTTTTAATTGAGCGCGTCACTGTTGCATTTTGAAAAAAACTTTCTATTCATTGATTTGGGGAAAACATTTCTTCTTTAAACTAGAACTGTCTCTGTGGAATTTTGGTAGGACAAAAAGTTTTAAAACAAAAGTGGAAGGCTGCTAAGAAACTGGTTAAAAACTGCTAGTACGTCAAATTTTAGAAGGTTACTGTTTAATTTTTCATAGATTTGCTGTTTGTGGGATTGAAGTAAAGATTGTATTAGGGCACGCTAAAAACTACCCTTCCAGCTACTTAAAAAAAAAAAAAAGCCTTTTAAATCCGACATTAATCTGATGTCCGGTTAATTACTTTCAATCTTCATTACTCGGACTTACCCAACACAATCATTACCTCTTGAACGAAGGCTCTTTCGACCATAATAATCACCAAGCTAGGCCAAAAACAGTTTTTATCCCACCAATATGGCAATATACTTTTTCCTGTCTTTTGTATAAACAGTAAACACACTGGCTTCGCATCTTGTATGTCCAAGCTAATTATCTGAAGCTGATACTCCCTCTGAATGGGAGAGAGGGAAGTGTTTTACTCGAAATAATGAAAATTACTGGTAAATAACCAGCTATTACCTCCTCGTCTGACTTCCCTGTCAGTCATTACTTTGTGAGCTGATGCTACAGGTAATAACTAGAACTTTTGCCTGGGTCCGAGATGGTCATATGTGAAAGAGGCCTCACTCGGGATCAGGGGAAGGGTCTGAACCTACATATCCTTTGTCCATTTTAAGCAATGCTTCAGGTTGAGGACATAGGAACCTCATCAAGCATTGGCATAGCCAATAGGTCTCGCCTTTGGGACCATATAAGTGTTTAGCCATGCAACAGTTGATGTTGTTGCACCAGGGATATTGTGCTGCATAACTAAATACTTATAAGGTCCCAAAGGCGAGACCTATTGGCTATGCCAATGCTTGTTTAATTTTGGCAGAACATACATTTTGGATTACACAGAGACTAAAACCTTTCTACGACCTCATAAGACCAGACTTTTCAGTTAGACAATGGACTCAGGAACACACAAATATACTTCGTTCTCTACAAGCTGATATGATATCATCAAAACACTTACAGACACGCGTAAACGTACGCAACCTGGTAATCCACGTAGTCGCAGGTCAATCAGGGTACACTTACTTAACCTTCAATGAAGGGGAAACAGTACCAATTGCATATGAATTGCATTTATACACCAACGCTGAAATGCGTTTTGCACCCACAGAAATAATTCTAACAGCAGTACAGACTGCTGTAGTGAGAGAAAGAGCACTGGCTCAAGGGAAACGAATAATTGTCGTAACCCCGGTACCGGCCTTAGAGGCTGCCACAAAGGCAAGTGTCCCAAATGCGAAAGCATTACATCCAAGATGGATACAGTGGGCTAATTCTCTCACTGCAACAGATGTAGAATACAGATATGACCCTAGTCTAAAAACACAAGCATTCCTGCAATACGAACAAGAATATCCTCTACCAATTGAAATAATGCCTCTAGATCGGTATGAATACATTATTTACACCGAAGGATCTGCTCAACCGGCCATTGGAAGTAAGCAACAATACAGTGCAGCATGTGCTATTGTAAAAGGTAGGATGCAGGACGGCAAGTTCCGTCCAAGCTGTACAAAAACGCAGTCTCTCAGAGACTGCACGGCTCAGTTGGCAGAATTAAAAGCACTACTACTGGCACTGATAAATACAGATCCAGAATTCCTCACACTGATAGTGTGTGATTCCTTTTACTGTGTCCAGTCATACAACGAATACCTCCACTATTGGGGACAAAATGGGTTCAGAGATTCAAAAGGTGGCACAATCAAACATAGGAAACTATGGGAACAGGTAGCAGAGTTGAAGAACGAACTACCAAGAGCTCACGTGATACACACGCTGAGTCATCAACGTGATGGCGTTCACGTTGAAGGGAATTCATTGGCTGATGAAGCCGCAGAGGGGGCAGTACGCACTGCATCCGTAGCTGCAATCACCCGTTCAAAAACGAGGGTAGATGGTAGCACAATGTAGCTGTGATTGCTTCACGCAAAAACAGCAAAGCACTACCAAAAGGTTTTCCACTCAAGTACTCCTACAAGTTAGATGCAAATAACGTTCCATTAGCTCAGACTCTTGGAGTGGAGGATAGAGTAATACCAAACATGGATCGCAGGTTAGGTTTAATCTTGGCTGCACACGAAGGTCTGGGTTCTGCGCATGCAGGAATTAGGGCAACAGTTTCATTATTGAAACAACACTATTGGTGGCCAGGGTTAACAAAGCAGACCAAAGACTTTGTCTTAAAGTGCAATATCTGTCAACAGATAAAAGGGTCCACCGTAGCTCGCTCAGCGCAGACACCTTTGTTAAAATCAGACAGACCACTCGCGTGCGTTTACCTGGACCACTGCGGCCCCTTACATTCTGATGGGGCTTACAAGTATATCATGGTTGCAGTGGATTCCTGTTCAAGATTCTTATGGGTATGGCCTCAGCGCTCGGATGACGCTCCAACTGTTATAAAAGATTTGTAAGTCTTCATAGGGACATACGAAGTTGGCGCATTACATTCTGACCGTGGCCCCGTGTTTAGCTCTCAGGCTTACAAGGAAGCCATGGGAATTTTGGGTGCAGCATTGCGGTACTCCTCTCCGTACCTTCCCGAGGGAAATTCGGTTGTGGAGAGGAAAAAACGGGACATAAAGCAACCTATAACAGATAGGGTATTAGGCTCGGGTGGTAGTTGGGTCAGTCACCTATATGGGGTCCAGCAGGCCCTTAATAACCAGCCAAGAAGCTCTCTGGGAGGTGCCACTCCATACGAGGTCCTGTTTGGGACAAGAATGTGGGTACCTGATCTCGATTGTGAAAGCACAGTGGCGGATGAAAAACCGTTTGACATCAATAAACGTTTGGCTGTTTTACAGGATCTGAATGAATCAAGAGCTTCCTTAAGTAACGTCGAGACAAAAAAAAACGCCACTGGGGAAGTCAAGTCAGCCACGGCAAGACCTGCCTGGATTCCTAAAGTTGGGGATCTGGTCAGAGAAAAGATTGTGGACAAGAAAGAATTCGGGCCATCCTATCGAAAGCCTGTATCTGTCCTGGCAGTTGAAGGATCAAGAACTGTACTTCTACTGCCCCTTGCTGGAAAAGAAAAGAGATTCGTCTCAATCGATCTGATCAAACCACACTATGTGGCCGATACTGAACAGTAGGCCTCGTGGGCTCCTGAGTAGCCGACGTCCTTCTCTCGCTACAATACAGGAAGTTCAAACAGAAAGACTCATAACATTTGAAGAGTCACCTTTACAAAGCAACGGAATCGATAATGCAATGGAACTAGTTCTCCTTGACACATACTTTCCAAATCAGAATGAAAGACAAATCTCAATTCAACCTACCAAGGATGTCTACGTCTACATGCCTCAACAAGAGCAATCCTCAAGTTCAACAAAACCTGCTGAGCTACCGAAAATAGATCGAACTGCATCTGGCTATTTCATCGACTTCGATACCTTTTCATTGGAGCCAAGTGAACCTGAAACAACGCCAGCCCAAATTTCTCGCAAACAACGGATCAAAGACTTTTTTAACTTTCTCAGAAAGATTTATTTAGTATCACCTTGGCTAGAGCTTTGGATAATCACTGGTATATTATTTCTTCTTTTTTGGATAGGATCAGTAATTGTTTTCCATTTACTCTTTTTAACTTCTCTTAAAAATGTTTTTTTATTATTTTTTGCGTACAAACCTCTAGACGCCTTGGTAGTACGCTAGAATTTAGTTATGTCCTCCAGTCGGATGAGGAGTGGGTGTTATATTTCATATAGGTACCCCGATATAGGTCCAGGTAACATCATAACCCTTCACCTACATTCTTTCCTATACTACATACATAACGGATTTGAGGGACTGACCTTTTGCCTAGTTACAGTACGTAGGGTTTTCCCTGAACACTGGCCTCATAAATTATGTATGAGGATTCTTAGTTTCTTGGAACACAGCAGGACCACCATCTCCTGCATAATAACTGTGTATAAAGTTCATTCCCGACGTCATCCTAAGTCCGACACTGGCACAGCAAGATAGAACCCCTGGGGATACCTTAGGGTATATAAACATCACATCTTGCCGAGATAGAGAGAGGAGATCAGGACTTCCCGGCCGACACGCTGACGCAAGACGCTGAGGTTCCTGCATGCAGATACTCCAGCTCGCAGTGGTCTGACATCCCTTGCGGGGTGTTCAGCTGGAGACCAGAACGGGGTACCGCAGTCTCACATCAGGTAATGGGGTTGGCTTTATCCTAGAGGGAATCTTGGCTTTACACCTACTCACATGCTAGGTACATTTAGGTACATCTAGTCAGGGTGCATCGTAGGAGTATGCATTTTATTGCCATGTATTTTATATACTTGCCTGTAGTTATGATTTTAGCAAAATGGTAGAAACCTACCATCTGTTTACTTTCTTAGTGCTGCTACTCATTTATATATGCTACTGTCTACTGGTGATTTCAGTACACTTACTTTACGCAAGAATAACGACTGTTCAATAAATGCTTATTGAAAAACGTCCCAACCGTTTATTCTGTGTATCTGTTTGAGAACAAGTGAGCATGAGTGGCTGAGCGAAAAGTAAGTTACTGTTTCCAAGGTCCTGAGGGATCAGGGTTGTCATGTTCGATAGTTGCCAAGAACTATTCTCTCCTTGGTAAGAGGAGGTTATAGTGGCATTGCGAGTTAGCTGGTACACAGGCTAACATACCCGGTAGGGGTGTCTGGAATCAGTCTGGACATCAGTCCTGCAGTGTATGTTGTCTAAACGCGCAGATCCTATATAGGTCTTACAGGAATTACACGACATGGCGCCGCCAACGTTGGTATTGGCACTTATTTAACAGTCAAATCTGAGTAGTTCAGTCGTGCTATTCTCAGAGACCCCTACTCACATTTCCCCAGAGACGTCTGGAGTGGGAGGGAACAAAATCCGCTGCAGCTGAGTAGGAAAATTCCTATGTATTGGCTGTTGGTTTAATCAAGCTTGAAGGATACAATGTTCCTATTTGTGCATAACACCTTATCTCAGTTCCCTTGAAACGCTCTCCTTTCTAAAACTAATGACTGAGCAGGGAGACGTAGATGAAGGGAATGCACTAAACTTCACAACAGAAGAAGATGATGCAGATGCAATACACACTGCAGAAATTGTTAGAAATGCTGTCACCCTAAAACTAGTAGCATATGGTGTTACAATTAGGGGTGGGGGCAAGTGACCTTTGTGATTGAGGCACACAAATCATATAGAACAGAGGTATTCTATTCATGGATTAGATTCCCGCAGGCAAATGCTTTGACAAAAATATTTCACTACTATGTCGAAGATGTCATATCGAACGAATACAGTCAATATGGGGACATTGAAATTCCACTCACTTACCACAAACATTTTTACTGGTTTAAAGGCACCCTCTCCCATACAAGAAATAGAGGAAGACTCGGTCCGCTCGGACGAAACGGAGCAACATGGCCAGTACTAGCGGCCTACACACCACATCCTGACATTGATACAATGCCAGGAGGAGACTTACTCGTACAGCATAAAGAATGAATAAGACTATAGTGGCATTGCGAGCTAGCTGGTACACAGGCTAACATACCCGGTGGGGGTGTCTGGAATCAGTCTGGACATCAGTCCCGCAGTGTAAGTTGTCTAAACGCGCAGATCCTATATAGGTCTTATAGGAACTACACGACACTTGGGTGCTTGATCTGGACATCTTCTAAGCATTGATACGAATGTGGGGTCCATGCCAGACTGATCTTTGCACCTCTCAGCTGGGTCATCAGCTTTCGTGATACTTCAGTTGGAGGATAGATGAGGGAACAGCAGCAACTGGTGCTTTACTACAGCACTGGGGCACAGACAGCAATTATGCTTTTTCCATGATAGAGAGAGTGGTGACCCAAGTGAAGAGGCAAATGTACAGCTGCTTTTCATCATTTCGACCCGGAGATCGCAAGTGTAGTTTTCAGTTCTCAAGGAACTTTCATGGGTTTTACTGATCCATCTCCCCACCTTCAGAACATTCAGAGGGATTTGCGAAGTCGTTTATATCATCTGGTGGAGGAAGCTTATGCCATGAAGGATTACAGGGAAAGCTATACAATCCCAGGCTATTCGGGACAAGCTGAGAGCTAATCAACAAGGCTTGGGCAGAGAGCACGGTCAAAGGTTACAGGTTGGCATAGTGATGGTAGTCTTCTTGGTGTCTGGAAAGGTTTGGATCCCTTGGGGTCTGACTTAGTTCGGATCCCAAACTGCTTTTTAGAAGGCGCACTCCAAGGCACATTTCACATGCTGGTAAATTTTTTCAGATTAGCCATTTCAGCACGGCATACCTTAGAGTATGGCATGGCAATGGGATAGAACCCTACGGTATGTAGTCTGTTAAGATGGGTCAGGCTTTCAGTGCCTCCAGAACCAGGTTTTGTCTTTGGGACTTGAACAAGGCCTTAAACCTGTAGCTCTCATGACAACATAATAGCTATTTGACTAGAAAAAGGTTATCAGGTAAACTGGCCATGCTTTCATGTTTGGTCTCATTCAGTGTCTCAGATGCCCGAGTTCTAGACATCTCAGGTAAGGTGTTTACGCCACATGGGGTCACCTTTACAGTGTCCAGACATACTAAAGATAACACCAGAGTGATTCCTTATCGAGAGTTCAGACATTTGTCAAATATTTGTCTGCTACAAAGCATAGAAGCCTCTACGCCATGACTGAATACCTCAGACCCCCACGGGTCCCCGGGCTTCCAACTGCTGACTGCTTTGAAGAATTGTTTTTGCCCGTTTCCTTACCTACAATAGCTGCATGTATGAGATGAGTGATGTAGTTAGTCGGTATTGCTATCTCCAGGTTTGAGGCACATTCTGCTAGAAGAGCTATGGCTTCCAAAGCCTTCGCTTTGGGTGCTTGTCTGGAGGACATTATGAAGGCTGTGGACTGGTCGCACAAACGCATCTTCAAACATTTTTACTTTAAGCCAGTGGGAGATGTGGCTTTGCTTGTGGTGAGCTAGCTCTGACTTGCCATAATGTCCTCTCTGGTCCTGACAATAATTACCGTACTGGAAAGTATCAACTCTGTTAAGGACACGGAAGCAAGGATTGTCCCACCCGAAAGAATCACGCTTGTAAACATATTCTGACAAGATGAGCCCCCAACAGAATTGAAAGTAAGTAAATAGTTTGAGATGCGGAATGTAAAGTTACATTGATTTTATATTTTAAGCTTCTTCATGGATAAAGATATTATTGTGGATGATACTAATAGCACTGGATATTTGGAAAATGTATCTTAATTGGACAATCTTCTGTTATCTCAGTAACAGTGCAGATACAGGACTAGTGCATGGAGGATGAGAAAAAGCTGATGATCACAGAAAGAGGGCATGTTGACGCAGAGTTAACTGGAGTGCCAAAGACTGTGATTGGTTGTTTTGAATTATAATTTTTCATGAGTTCCCATGGGTAATCTAGTCTGTAGTGTTTGTTGATGTTAGTAGCTAGGACTGTTGTTGGAGAATAAAGTGAACTAAGAAGGCAGAATAGTTGCCTGCGTGTCCATAATGGGACTGAAACTTTACTTCATACTAGGTATGATTTTTTTAAATTTAAAACCAGAATATTTTCTCTGCACTAATAAGAATTACAATTCCTTCTGGTGTGCATCAAAACTAAAAAGGTTATATTTAAATATTCCAAGTAAATCTGCCTGCTTGGAAGCATCCATAATTTCAAAATTAGATGCAACAGTGTTTTCTTTTTTTAACATTTTATTGTAAGCATAGGATAGCCACTTTAGACATCAGAATGTTCCCCCTTTTTTTTTTTTTCTTTGCGCATATGCTTGCAATAAAAAAAATAGCAGCTTGTCAAATCGTGTTTTGATTCAGTGATTAATAACGACATTTAACTGTTCTTAAAAGGTCTCGTTTAGCATATAGGTAAACCTAGCCACACCAAGATGAAGTGATGTGTCCAAGATCTTAAAATATGGCCAGACCAGGGAAATGTGTGAATAAACGAAACATACTTTTTTACACTAGACCACATCTGCCATATGGAGGAACTGAAAATGAACAAGTAAGAATCAATCCAGTGCTTAACTGGATGGTGGACTGTGTCTGGAAGCAACTGGATGGTGGACTGTGTCCGGAAGCAACTGGATGGTGGACTGTGTGTGGAAGCAACTGGATGGTGGACTGTGTCTGGAAGTAACTGGGTGGTGGACTGTGTCTGGAAGTAACTGGATGGTGACTGGGTCTGGAAGTAACTGGCTGGTGGACTGTGTCTGGAAGTAACTGGATGGTGGACTGTGACTGGAAGGTGTTAAGGGAGCAATGTATGTACTTCAGATATACACCAAAAAGGCTAGAATGATAGTTTCTGAGCATTCCTTTCAGAAGCTTCGCTTACATTATAAAACTGGTATTCTGTGATTTCAAGCCATAAAAACCCCATATGGAGCAAAAAAATGAATTAAAATATACTTTGAATAGCTGCAGAATGGCAGACGTGTCCAATAATTGACGGTAGAAATGTAAAAACCTACCATAGCAGCTTTCAGGGAAGCCGAATCCATACTGGGTGTGTTGGCTAGCGGACCCTGAAAAATGTCAGAAAATGAGCATGTTACGGAAGTGGGCTCCGAATAAAAACGATCAAGGTGCCACAGGCAGCACTAACAAGGCGCATATCCACAAAGGACTACAAGATAGTGCAGCAACGCAGTGTGAACAATTTTCAGGCAAACGATTAAGCATATAAAAAGTATGTGTTACAAAACAAAACAATACCACCCAATCAGTATACATGCACACTTATGCAAGAAAAGAAAGTGAGATTGTTTCACACATATTAACTCCTACACAAGTAAATTGTATTTGTTGCTCATATAGAAAGTAAACGTCAAATAAAAAAAAAATGACACGTGCGCCAATAGTGCTATTTTACTTTGCACCAGACAGCATGTAATTAGTGCTCGATTTTCACAAAGGAGCCCTTGCTTACACAACACATAAGGCGAACCTAGGTTGGCTGGAGTCAGCTCGCAGCAACACGTCGGAGGGAGTTAGAGCAGCCACGTCAGGCAGCAGACTTCCTCTGTGTGCATGTCACTGCTTACAGTTTGCAGACTGAATTTACCTCCAAAAAGACGGCTCAGTAAATGAGAAAAGGGTTTGCAAGTTGCACCCCACTCTGGCCACCGGCTGTGCAGCACAGAGTACATTAAGAACAAGCATTTGCAATGCAATAGGACTCGCAATTACGAGATTTTGAGCTATTGGCATTGTAAATGACTATGCCTTTCATTTATGTGTTTAAAAAACCTGGAATAATAAAATGCATTGTCCTTTACAATACCAATAGGTCAAAGTTTCTAAAATGTGACACCTATTGCATTGCAAACGCAATGCTTGTTGTTTACAAGCGCCCCATGCTGTGCTTTCACGTTAATAGAGGCCACGCCCCTTTCTTTAGACAAGCCGTGTCTAAAGAAAGGTCCACAACCGCTATTAAAGTGAAAGCGCGGAATGGGGCGCTTTTACCAGAAAAGGCATTTGTTTGTCAAGTTGACAAACAAATGTTTTTTTTTGTAAAAGGGCCCTGTGAAAGTGCGCATGGCGTGCTGAATGTTGCAGGAAAGCATGTCGTGCCTGCAGTTGGACAAACTCATTAAAGAAAATAGTGCTTACAGACTAAATATGACGTACCGTGTAACACCCAAAGTAAAAGGGCCAATCCTCATGGGAGGTTACAAAGGCGGAACTAAGGAGGGACTAACAAGCCTATTAACGAATCAGAGGCCAGCATTTACGAAGGACAATGACACAAGCCAATGGCAAGTATGGGCGGAGAGTGGGCAGGGCTTCAAGTCCATACTGCAATACAGCATGCGCCGCAGAGGCTCGACCTAAAGAGTAAGCTAGTCGGGATAATTATAATTTTAGGATTGGGCGCATGGTAGTAAACACTGAAAGAAAGTGAGCTGACCGACTTAGTCTCTGAACATAGCAAAAGTTTCCTTTATGTAAGGTGTGAAAATAGAGTGAAGTATGGCAACCTTACATGCACTGTCCCTTAAACAGCAGCAACTAACAAAGCTAGGACAAAGATTAGGATAGGATAGAATCAAATCTCAGATTAGGAGCGTCTGGGAATGATAGAAACTTTGAAATTATTTTGTGGGTGATGGCGAGTTTGGACTGTTGCATTGGATGCTTTCTAGTCGAAAGCCTTCATTCAACTGACAGGATGTAGCAGTCTCCGTACACGTTTTCGAAGGCTTCAAAGAATGCTAAAGTGTGCTTTTGAGAGGGGACACTATTTTTCTCCTCTTGTCTTCTCTCGATTCTCTGGATTATATAATGAGCAGGGCCACTGGAGTCATGCGATTCTGCGGCTGCAGCTTTTTTTTTTTTTTAAATAACTATGGACTCGCCGCATTTGCCACATAATTCACCATCTGCTGCATAATCTGCAGATTTTAGCAAAAAAAGTTTTGTTTCTAGCTGAAACGGATCAAAAGTTACAAAAAACGTGCCAACGTGTTTGCGTGCAGTGGAAGGCCCTTTGCAAAGGTTTGCTGGTCGTTCATTTGCTTATTTCTGTATGTGCTTGTTAAACTGGTACTGAGGAGAAATCTTTTCCTCACCAGTATAACCATGTGTATAAATGTCCAACTAATGATTATCCAAAAATGTGCCAGATTACACTGCATAATTTGCCTTTTCTTGCTGCAAAATTTAGTCAACCCTGCCGCATAATTTGGTTGTCCCGTGTTGCATTATTCCAGTGGCCCCCATCAAGAGTTCCCTTCAGAAATTGGCATGTAAATGTGCAGCTTTTCGGCTAGACTCTTTGAAAGTTGTTTTGTAGATTTCGCCATGCAGCAATAGTTAACGTTATCTCGCCCAGCAACTTTTGAAGCAACAGCGCGAAAGAAAAAAACGTTGTGAGATTTGTCCAACCCTTCCAACACAAGTGCGGCAATTCGGGGAAGGTCCATCTCTCTACCAGAGTAGGGGAAGAGGGCAGTGACACGCCAACGCTAATCATTAATATAAAGTGTGTTTCTGACTCACCCTGACTAGGATTGCGGTTCCTACTTTGACAGGTTGCGAACCTCTGCCAACCAGAAACCCAATTTTTAACAAAGGTCCATTAACAGGAACTTGTTGGTCACACCCAACCCACCTTATGCAGCAATAAGATGTTGAACCCTCAAGATTTTAGGCCCCCATCAAAAGAGCATGCTGGCTTCTGATATCTGTGTCTGCTCTGACTCGATGAATTCAAAATGACTCTGACATGCAATCTCATGAGAGTGGAACAAAAAACGAATCTGGCACACTGAACAAAATTGGAAATAGACATATATTGTTAGCTTAGTATGTACCATGTTATAGTGCCGCTTTCTCACTGTTAATGTGTCCTTGACTCCTTATTACAAAATAGCTTTTGTCTGCAAATACTCTTTAACAAATTTGGATTATGTATTTATTCATATCTTTGGGACTACATGCCATTATTTGACCTTATGGAAGACATTTCTGGTACAGTATTCCACCAGAATATTGACTTCAGAATATCATGGGGCCAAAATATCAAGGCAAAACTATTGAAATCAAAATATTATGAAGGTAAGTTTACATAGGTAAACAGAGATAAGTTGCGTGGCCTCTTTTTTGCACGTTGCATTTAGCCTTGCGAGAAAACAAACATAAGATTCCGCGTAATCCATACAAAACCACGAAAAACACGAGAATTTCGCACCCCTCCCCCCAAACATTGCACATTTTGCACACCTACAATAAGAGCCGTGTGAGTTTTAAATTCAGCCATGTGAGTTTTAAATTCAGCCATGCTAAGTTTCAATTATTCGATGGTCAGGTCGCTGTACTTAGAAAATTAACACCCAAAGGTGAAGCCCCTCCCTCTTTGTGCAGATTCTAGCGGGTGGTGTGAATATTCGGGCTAGCACACACGGTAAACGAGTGAAGGTTGAGTTGGCAGATCTGCTTAATGATTCGCACTCTTTCTACTGTGCCACCAGTGCAAGCCCGAGGTGAAGGGCCTCGGGTCTGTGGCTTCGCCCACATCCTTTCATCGGAGCCTACAGCGGCCAGCCTGATGCTCCATCCGGAGGAGGCGACCGTTCGCTGCCTTGGACCCGAACCACGGCATCTCTGTGCCTCCCTGCACAAGCCAGTGACCGTGGGAACAGACACCGCAGCCCAGGCCGTCCGACCCCGCGCCAATGTGTCAATGAAGGCGCTACAGTCTGACTCGAGGTGCACCCAGCTCAGCCTGGCACTGCTTGCTGCACTCGCCCCTGTCCTCGCCACACTGATTACGGATTGGTGCAGCTGGTGGCTGGGGGCTTTCGTCTCGGCGAGTTTCAAGCGCCAACTGTACATCAGAAAGAAAAAACCCGCGTGATCAGTGCTTGAAATGGAAAAGTAGAAGTTCAGGTACTCTGCAACAGAGTACCTGCTTGTCTCTGAGAAGTGCCGGTACTCTCCAATTAAAAGTATTAAGTTTTTCTTAGGAAGTGCAGGTACTCTTCCTCTCAAAATAAAAAAGTGCCGGTACTCAGTACCGGCCCATTTAAAGCACTGCGCGTGATAATAATGCTGCAAATGTCCATTTTAGGCTGGCAGCAATGAAAAGCCTAAAGGGACAATTCAAGCCGTCACCACTCACACACACAGCATGCAGCGGGTGCCTGGGAGGGGAGTCCAGGCTTCTAGCCGCTGAGTTTTTACTCATTTTTATGCACAGACGGAAAACTGTTAGTTTGCTTGCCTGTTTTGATTTTATAAACGGAAACCAAAGGCCCTCTGACCCTTTGCCTGTCTCTCCGTGCTGTCAGCCATGACTAGGCCGATGCTATGCACACTGAAGCATAAGGTTTTGTAATGCAGCGCTGCAGAAGTTCCCAGGTGCTACTACTACAGTGTGATGCTTTCAGAAGAGCCTTGTTTCGTTGCACAAGTTTCCTCAGGACGCCCAAACATTCCCCAGCCGCAATAGAGGCCAGAAATGCCACAAACCGGGGGCCCTACCCGTCCCTCGGCCCAGCACGGATGAAACCCCCGCTCTCTGGGGGGAGCCAGGGTTTGACAGGGCTCTGGAGGGAGCCAGGGTGCTGGAATAGACACTGGGTGACTCCATGTCACCAGGGCAGGGGTTCAAACCTGGACTCTATTTACAAACTCATGTTTCCTGGAAGCTTTCATGTGGCACCACTTGACCCAGCAAGACCGAAAGGCCAGATTCCACAGCTTCTGAGAAGCACCGTCCATCCTAGCGAGAGCCACCGTACCCCCTCGTTAACAGTACTGCAATCTCGCCGAGGGGTGCACCGTACATCCTAGCGAGAGGCCCCGTACCCCCTCGTTAACAGTACTGCACTCTAGCTGAGGCTGCACCGTCCATCCTAGCGAGAGCCCCCATACCCCTTCGTTAAAAGTACTGCACTCCCGCCGAGGGGTGCACCGTCCATCCTAGCGATAGCCCCGTACCCCCTTGTTAACAGTACTGCACTCTCGCCGAGATCCTAGCAAGAGCCCCTGTACCCCTCGTTAACAGTACTGCACTCTTTGAGGAGAGTGCGGGTCTCAGTACCTGGGAGCACCTACCCATTTAAAGCACTGGGGTGTGTAAAGGCAGATGTGAGGAGGGCAGGGGTGACTGGAGGTCTGGCGAGGAGTGTGTGGGGGGGCAAGGGGTACAAGAAGGCCAGGTCTTTGAGTGAATGGCAGATCTCGGAGTGATGGTCTGACGAGGAGTGTGTGTGTGAAGGGTAATAGCAGGGCGCTGGGTGAAGGACTAGCTAGCAGTGTTGGGGGCCAGGTGGCGAGGTACAAGATAATGTCTTTGGTTGAATGGCAGGTCTCTTGACTGGTGGTCTGACGAGGAGTGTTGGGACGGGTAATAGCAGGGCTCTGGGTGAAGGAGTGTTGGGGGCCGGGGGTACAAGGTAATGTCTTTGGGTGAATGGCAGGTCTCGAGTGGTGGTATGGCTATGAGTGTGTGTGGAGTGGGGGCAATAGCAGGTCGCTGAGGGGAGGTCTGGCTAGGAGTCGGGGGGGGTCGAAGGCCAGGTCTCGGAGTGAGTGGCAGGGCCGAGTGGGGACATTCTGTGCTGACGGCACGGTTGGGTAGAGGGTTGACTACGAGTCGGGTGGAAGGAAGGTCCCTGTGAGGAGGGCAGGGTTCAAAGTGAAGGCAGAGCTGAGAGGGGCTCTGGTTGGGAGTGTGGGGTTGAGGGCAGGGTTCAGTGTGAAGGGCAGAGCCGAGTGGAGCTCTGACAGAGTGTGGGGGTGAGGGCAGAGTTCAGAGTGAAGGGCAGAGCCGAGTGGAGCTCTGACTGAGAGTGTGGGGGTGAGGGCAGGGTTCAGAGTGAAGGGCAGAGCCGAGTGGAGGTGTTACTGGGAGTGAGGACAGGTCCCTGTGCTGAGTGCAGGGTTCAGAGGGAATGGACTGGTTACGAGTATGAGGAGAGGGTTGGAGAAAGGCAGATGTCTGTGATGAGAGCTAGGTTCTAAGAGGAGCTGTGGCTAGATTGGGGGGGGGGTCAGGGCAGGCCCCTGTGCTGAGGGCGGGGCTGAGTGGAGGTCTGGCCATGAGTGGCTGGGGGGAGGGAGGGGGAGGCAGGGCCACAGCTTCGGGGGTAGTGGGGTACCCGAGAGCGCCGTGTCCCCATCTCACCTGCTGCCGGGTCCTCCGTCTCTCTGCAGGCCGGTGGCCCTCCTCCTGCCTTAGGACCCGTTCACTCCACCCACTGCTGCCATGCCGCTCGAGCCTCCCTGAGACACCGGCTCGGACACGCGCAGGGAGACAGGCGCGCTCCACATCAAACTACATGGGGTGCGCGCCCTGGGAGGAGGGGGCGGCGACCCCCGTCCTGACAACGGGGACGGCGTCACTAACGCTCCGGCCCTGTGGGCCTACCAGTAAGGGACGGACGAAAACAACAAGCATTGGC
The DNA here is from genome assembly GCA_963921515.1 of Calotriton arnoldi. Taxonomy (NCBI): domain Eukaryota; kingdom Metazoa; phylum Chordata; class Amphibia; order Caudata; family Salamandridae; genus Calotriton; species Calotriton arnoldi. Next base: position 496,690 of record CAWUFW010000510.1, read on the forward strand.
AATGCAATAGGACTCGCATTTACGCGAGACCTATTGCATTGGAAACGGAAGTGCGGGTGGGAAAGAAGGCACGGACGGGAGTGCGGGGGGGGGCCGAGAAGTCACGGACTGCGGGAGGGGGAGGGGGTAGGCAGGGGAAGAAAATAGTGTTGGAAGTAAAGGGGCCAGTAGCCATGGAAGGATACAAATGACGACATGGCTGTCATGAGGAGGGACTAACAAGCCTCAAACCAATCGGAAGGCAGCATTTAGACAAAAGCCAATGAAAAAGATGGGCGGAGAGTGGGCGGAGCTTCCACAGAGCTTCCACGCCATACTGAATACTGCATGCCTCGCAAAGCAAGCAGCGCATGTGCTGCAACGCTAGGCTTGACCTAAAAATGTGCAAAGGGCCAGTGGTCTCGGTCTGCCACGGCCTGGGCCAACCTTCAATATCAGAGAGACAGTGACGGGGCTTATATGACCTGCCTCACTGCCTCACAAGCTGCTCAAAGGGCTGCCCAGTGCCCCTGAAGTGCAGCAGACTACTACCTGGAGCCAAATGGGAAGAAAGTATGAGTATCTACCTCTGTAGGTTTAGGTGAGTGTGCCGATGACCAAGGCACTGCCTCCACCAGAGATAAGGATAATTAAACTGGACGAAAGTAACATCTGCTACCAAGAGCGCATAGAAACGACGAAACTGCTGTAGTAAGGAAAATGTGTTTTTTTTTAAAGGTAATATTTTAATGACATTTCGCATTGGTTGCACCCCACCTATGTAACAAATCTCTCTGACATTGACAATGTTCTATTCCTAGTGCTTTCAGGTGCAAACTATACACATTTTCCAACACTCGCAACCTATCCTGCTCTGCCCACAGCCAGCCAGTTAAGTAGTTGGCCTCACCCAGATACTCTGTCACAAACGTGTCCAATAGATGAGGTACAGCAAACTTGGTCAAGTCTGTAATTGCTGTATATTGTGTAACCAACCCCATGCTGTGTTCTTGCAAGCACAAATCCATTAGCTTAATTCACCTGGGACAAGACCGTTGCTTCTGATGTAACTAACTATTCTTGTCACCATTGAAGGCCAGGGCAAGTTATTGTAATTAATGGCAACCACTCTAGGCACTCTTGGCTCTTTTAGGCACAAAGAAGAAATTAGGTTATGCAGTGTGTTGTTAAGAGTCTGTCCCCTACATGGTAAACAGATGCGCAACCCTGTCCTGAGTACCCCACTGCATGTGAAACTGGTATTCTGATTATTTGTTTGACTCTACAACCATGCTAATTCTTGCAAGTGCAAAGAGGCAGAGTTCTGTCCATAATAAAGCAAGGTCCAGAACCTGTTCTGCGACCTGGAGGGGTGCACCAAGTTGCCCTTAAAGCTGGCAAATGAGTAATGTATATATACTGAGCTAGTCACATAAAGTGGTGGTGAGAGTGTAGCGAATTTTGTGAATGATTAATTATAACCAGACCTTTTTCTACGTCGAAGTAAAGTGTGATCTACTGATCCCACTCATGGAAAGTTCCACTTTAGAGTAACCTCAGGCCCTTATGCCAGTGCATGTCAAGTGCATGTATGCGCAGTGGGTGTGAAGCTTATGTGTGTTAGTAGGACTCTGTGTGTGGTGAGAGTAGTCTGAGTACTAGTGCTATTGGGATTCATTATGGATAGTCCCTTGTTTGGCATTCCTTCAGTTCTTAATATGCCATCCACTCATCTCTTGCCAGGAAAGAATGAACAGTGATCACCTGTGCAAGCAATACTTTAAAGTAGTCCGCTGTTGAGTAAAGTGACTGTCAAGTACCAGGGTCACTTGTGAACCCAGTAAGCCCTCATTCCACTACACACAGATGTGCAATTAAAACTGTAAAAACACATAAGATGTGAATGTTGGTTATGTGGTTGTGTTTCAGTAGAAAGAAACAGCATATACAAATCCTATGTCCTGATGAAGAACTTGTTAAAATCAGTGTCCATCACAGAGATTAAAACACATGGAGTTAACAATCACATTCTAAGGATTTAATTATAGAACTGAGAGAAAATGATATTGTTCAGAAACTTGTATTTGAAATTATGAAATGGATTCTTTTTTTTGTTTCATAATTTTTTTATTGAATAAAAGTTAAGGATGCATGAAAAACAAAAATAAATATAAAATATCATAGAGTAACATAAATTCATACAAAGTAACAATAATAAGTGAATTATTCAAAATTATAGGGAATGAAAATTATAAAGAGGAGATTACAGAAGATAGAGAATGTATAATAAAGGAGAGGGGTATCCTATACAGTGTATTTTAGATGTTCATAGACCTCAGTATACAAAGAGTTACAGAGGAATTGTAAATGAATTCCTAAATGTATAAACAAGAACTAAAGAAATAACAAAATATATATATATACATATAAATATATATAGTAAAAAGAGAAAGAATATGGAGAAGGTAGGAAAGAGTAGACTCTTTGCCCGGATAAAATAAGAATATAGGGTAAAGAAAAAAGAAGGCAAAGTTATAGGGTTACAGGGTATGATAAGAGTGGGAGGAATTCAGGGATCGTGGAGAAAAGGAGCCCACACTTGCTGGAAAATTTCCTCTTGATCCTGAAACCTATATATAATACGTTCATGGGAAGCCGTTTGAATCATTGCTACCATCCATTCTTCCTGCGAAACGGGACTAGACGCTTTCCAATGCCTTAGGATGCAGATTTTAGCTGTGGAAAGTGCAGTGTGCAGAAGACGACATTGCGGACGTGTAATGGTAGAAAGACTTCTAAAATCATGTAATAGAATGATGGAAGGGGTAAGAGGAGTGCTAAGGGCAGAGATTAAACCCTTCAGAGTATTCCCTACATATGCCCAAAAACCCTGCATGGAGGGCAATCACAGAGAATATGAGGGAGGTCACAATTAACTCCAGAACATCTCCAACATTTAGAGTGTGGTAGTAGTCCTGCTTTTTGTAATTTTAGAGGTGTCCAGTGCCAATCGTGCAAAGTCTTGAAAAGGCAGAACTTCAAATGAGCCTCTCTGGTACCTTTGTCAAGGGATTCTAACATATCCGACCAGTCATTTTCTTCAATAGTGATGTGTAGGCGCTCTTGCCATTTCTCTTGGAGGGCTTTAAGAAGTGGTTGTGAATATAGGAGATGAATCAAAACACCATATAGACCTGATAACACCCCTTTATGTTGACCCAAAGTAAGAAGATAATCTAAAATGGGTGAAGAGTTCAAAGTCCAGGGCGGAGAACCGAGACATCTTTTGAGACAGTGCTGCAACTGCGAGTGACGCATTACTTGGTGTGGTGGGAGACCAAACTCTTCACTAAGTGAATCAAAGGATTTTAGTTCTCCATTTAGGATAACTTGATCAAGTGTTTGGATTCCTCTTGATTTCCAACTAGACCATTGGAGCGCTTGATCATTTATATGGATACTTTCATTGCCCCAAAGTGGAGCTTTGGGAGACTCGGAGAATACGATGTGCACGTTGCCACGTTTGATAAGTAGCTTGCATCACTGGATGCGGGGGGGAGGAACGTGGAATTCAGGATCCGTAAAGGAAATCAAGGCCATCGCTTCGGTTAAGTAAGGAGTGTTCCATTGCAACCCACTGTGGCGGATCAATCATACCAGGAAGTAAGTGAACGAGCTGTGAGAGGTGTAAAGCTAAAGAATAATGTTCTAAGGATGGTAATCCCAAACCACCATAAGAGCGGCCAGCCAATAATTTAGAAGCAGCTAGACGAGGCTGTGTGGATCCCCAGACGAAAGATCAAATTCAGGCGTCTACTCTGCAAAGTGTAGATAAGGGAACAAGAATTGGGAGCATACCAAGTATAGCTAAAGCGAGGTAAGGTAAGGTAACCATCCTAACAGCCTGTACCCTTCCCCACATGGAGAAACCCAAGAGAGACCATTTTGCAAAATCAGTTTCCATTTGTGTTATAAGGGGTGAGATATTGTCTGCAATCATACTTGACAAACCTCTATTGACCAGAACACCCAAATATTTTAATTGGGATGATTTCCAACAAAAGGGATATCCATCAATTGACGCTTTGGTGGTACCAGGAGAAATCGGAAGAGCCTCACTTTTATCCCAGATCACTTTGTAACCAGAGTGGGTCGCAGAGCCATCAATGAACTTAAGTAAAGCTGGTTAAGAGTGAGGGAGATATTTTAACGTGAGTAGAATATCATCGGCATACAAGTATAGTTTAGAAGTACCTCCTGCTACAGGTATACCTTGAACGTGTAGTGAATGCCGAATGAGTGAGGCAAGAGGCTCTATCGCTAGTAAGAATAAAAGGGGGGAAAGAGGGCAACCTTGGCGGGTACCCCGTTGGATTGGAAAAGGATCAGAGAGAAACCCACCGCAATTGACTTGGGCTGTCAGAGTATCATATATGAGACGAACTTTAGAGATAAACTGATCACCTAGGCTAAAGCGTTTCATAGCTGCAAAAAGGTATTTCCAGTTAATATGGTCGAATGCTTTTTCTGCATCCAGTGAGAGGGCCACAGCATCTTCCGTCATCTTATTTGCAGACCATAAGGTGTGAGCTAAAGTTCGGAGATGATTCCTGGAGAAGCGACCTGGGACAAAACCAACCTGTGAGTGATGTATGAGAGAGGGAATAACTTTACGTAGATGTGCCGCTAAGATACTTGCTAAGATTTTGACGTCACTATGTATGAGTGAGATGGGCCGGTAACTACTACAAGCAAGCGGGTCCTTACCGGGTTTGGGAATAACCACGATCAACGCATTGTTAGAAATAGGGCCAAGTGACTGCGTTTGAACCGCCTCATGAAAGGCAGAAAATAAAGTATCAACCGTTTCTGTCCTGGTCCATTTGTAAAATTCTGCAGGGAAGCTGCTTTCTCCTGGAGATTTGTGATAAGGTAGTTTGGTGATGGCTGCAGCAATTTCTTCTTTACTAATATCACCACCAAGCAGGGCTCTACCTTCATCCGTGAGGCAAGGGAGGTTGATATCAGCTAAATATGAACCTATTTGGTCCTCAGTTACTGACGTTTCAGGGGTATAGAGTTTTTAAATAATTTTATAAAAGGATGCAAAAGTGTCTACAATATCCTGCGGTCTCGTAAGAATCTCACGCCTTTCTGAACGTATTGCAGAAATGGTCATAGCTGCCTCACGTTGTTTCAATTGTGCTTCCAGCAAACGACCTGCTTTTTCTCCGTGTTCATGTCTGCCCTTTAGGCGTGGAAGAGCATACTCAGCTTTGGAGGTGTATAAGGTATTAAGCGCCAATTTAGCAAGTTCAAGTTTTCGACGGTTGGGTATTGTGGGATGAGATATGTATAAATGTGTGAGGGAAGTAATTTGAGTCTCTAATTCAGTACGACGTAGGGAGGCAGACTTATTGGCCTAAGCAGCATCCGTCATCAATTGACCACGAATAGTTGCTTTAGCGGCTGCCCAAACAATTCTGCCGGAAATAACAGATGACTTGTTGAAAGTTAAATAATCAGAAATGTGCGAACAGAGTAGAATTTTACCTTTGGGAGGGCGATACCTTTGGATATTCATACGGCCTGGGGAAGTTAAACCTATTTCTAGAGTAATAAGGATAGGGGCACGGTCTGATATTGCAGCCTCTAGAATACGGGATTCAGTAGTGATTGCAACCACTGAATGCGAAATTAGAAAATAGTCTATCCTGGATTGTGTGCCGTGGGTAGAGGAGAGAAAGGTGTACACCTGATCAGAAGGGTGGCAAAGACGCCAATGGTCCACTAATCCATGATCTGATGTTATGTCTCCCAGCAAGGCTCTGTCTCCCTCATTACACCTATCCAGGGGACCCGTTCTGTCAGTTATAGCATCCCTGGCAAGGTTCCAATCACCGCCAATAATATAACTGGATGCACCTATTTCTACCAGCAAACGATTCAGACTGAGAAAGAAAGTGCGTTTGGCTCCTGTTGGAGCATAGACTGAGCCCACACAGAGGATCTTATCTCCTACTTTCAGTTTTGCAAAAATATATCTACCATCTGGATCAGCCCAGGTCTTGATTATAGTAACAGGTAAGGATTTGTGGATTAGGATAGCCATACCACACTTCCGTGGATGATTCTCGTTAGGAGGAAGTTGTGTCGTTAGTCCACAGTGAATGACTTTTCCCACCCAATCTCGTCGTAACTTAGAGGATTCTAGAGCATCCAAATGAGTTTCTTGCAAAACAGCAATATCAGTTTTTTTCGCTTGTAGGTAGGAAAGTATTTTCTTACGCTTAATAAAGTGCATAAGACCATGAACATTCCACGAGATAATGCGTAGTGGATGGGAAGCAGAAGAAATATTCACAGCCATGTGTAGGTTAGTAGACAGGATATCAAGTTAGGTGTGGAGGAGTGACGAGTAGGAAAAGAATCAGTATAGGAGATAAAAAGAGTGAAACAGGTAAAGAAAAAGGTTCTGGGTAAAAGAGTAGAAGGAGGGTGAGTTATTTAGGAATGTAGAAGAAAATTTACAAAGAAACCAAATAAAAAAAAAATAATAATAAAAGAACTGGGGAGAAAGAAAAGAAACAAAAGAGAATTAAGGGCAGATATACTGCACAGGAAAAAAGTGCAGTATGCGGGTCCTAGCTTTCGGGCTATGCGCGCCGGCAGTGCCCCCCACACCGAGAAGCGTAAATAGAGTGCATAGGTATGACAAATGATAAACAGTATTAGATGAATTTGAGAATTATGGAAATGAGTAAATAATCAGATATTATAATATAAGATATAATATAAGAAGAGAAGGAAGAGAAAGGGGGGGTAATGGAGGAAGTAAGTATTAAATACAACCGTTATGAGACTTAATGACAATTAAATAGTATAAGAATTAAATAATTAAATACTGACACAGTTAAATCTTATCGGAATTAATTAATGTAAATACATTGTATCAAAGCAATCCATACAATTTTGAATAATTTTACTTAAATATAAATAGAAAGAAGAGTAAGGAAAGATGAAAAGGGTATAAGGAATAGTGAAAGAAAAGAAGAACAATGCATATCAGCTTCCAAGTATTGTGCTCCAGAGAAATCTGAAGACGAAAAGAAGAAAATCTGAAGTGTTTGAAATTTGAGATATAGCCTATATTAAGGACAATTAAACAGCACCTAAATAACATTAACAGTAATTTAAACCTCAGTCTAGTTGAAGAGCATAATATCTAAATAATAAAATAAGTATACATTATAATAAGGAAATGATAGCAAAAAGTATAAGAAAGTAGCATAAAGAATACAATGCATAACCTTGAGGCAGTAATACATGTGTGTAGTTCAATTCTTCATTGATAGCATTTCAAAGGATTGTAACAATATTAACAGTGCAATCAGATAAAAGCTTTATAACACTATGAGAATGAACACAAGCAAACTGTGCAATGTGTAAATACTAAGAGAGGGAAGATGAAGAAAGATTAAGAATAAATTAAAATATATTAGAAAGTATAGGACAAATGTTATACGGCAAATAATGTACAGTTGAGTAAATAAATAAGTAGATACTCATCAGGCCTCTCCTATTTGTTCTTCAACATTTCAACAGTAAAGTAGTAAATCAAGTTCAAGGAACATCGTCATCAAGTGATGGAGGAGGCTTAAGTGAAGAGCGTGATTTGTCTCTGACTCTCTCTTGCGTAAGAGCAGCTACTGCTTGAAGAACTTTAGCTCGATCACCAAGCGAGCGTATATGTCTATCGGGGTCTCTTCCCTGCTTTGAGAACAACCTGGGTTACGCTGGATGTCAGGGATCTTTGTGGATGTTGGTGAAGAAAATGCAGATTGGGCCTCAGGTAGGGAGTTAGTATATTCCATATGTTGAGGAGAGACACTGTCCAGGAAGCGTCGAAGGTCATCTGTATTGAAGAAGTCTTCGGATATGCCATCCTTGTAATTCGCAGCCGTGCTGGTTCAAAAAGGCCATATTTGATGTCTAATTGACGTAAGCAAGGTCGAAAAGAGAGGAAAGCTTTGCGACGGTCATTTGTTTCTCTTGAAAAGTCTGCAGATACTCGAATCTCATGACTCTCAAATATATATGGACCATGCGCACGTGCCGCTGTAATTAACTGCCGAGCTTGTTCGTGTCGCAGAAAACAAACAATAAGTGTGCGTGGTTGCATATTCTTCCCTCCTTTAGGAGGACCGATACGATGTGCTCTCTGCATTTCTAATGACGGGTCAAAAGTGAGGCCTGTAATTTTTGGAAGAGCTGCTTTAAGAAAGGATTTAGCATCTGATCCTTCTATTCCTTCCGGGAATCCAAAGAAGCGCACATTGTCCCCCGCGATTTCTATCTTCCAAATCTATCACTTTGCTTCTTAGGAAAAGAAGTTCTTGGTCTCTGTCTGGTATATTTTGAAGACAATTCTCAACAGTAGCTACACGATCAGTGAGACCATCAAGCCGCTTCTGGAATCCTGCAATATCAGCACGTATGGATTTAGTCTCCGTCGCAAGAGCAGAGATAGACGTCTCCATTCCTTCCAAGCGTAGTCCGACAGCAGTAATCTCTTGGAGTATTTGTTCCATAGTAGAGTCTGGCGCAGACGCCATCATAGAATTAGGTGACTTTTGAGCTGCAGGGGCAGTGTTGCAGGTTTCCGAGACAGAGCGACTCTGGCTTAGTATTTCAGAATAAGAGGGTTGTTTGGAAGATTTACTAGCTGCTTTTCGAGAAGGCATTCCAGGCAGTCATTGTGTAAAAGTCTTAGACGGGTAATTAGTTTCTTTACAGCTGGGACCTCTTAAGTAAGGCTTTTCGTACTAGAATAAAGGCGTCACAACCTTGTCAGTTATTTGATACTGACGCACATAAATCGCCTCAGAGCAGCATCAGGAGGGAACACTGGTGCTTGTAACTCAGTGCTAGAAGCACTGGTCTGTTTGGTATGAGTAAATAACAAGCCTGGAACCGGACAAAAGAGTGGCAAAAGCCCAGACTGGTAAATTTACCTCAGTAGTATTTATATTGGTTCTTTACCTCCTGACAGAAAATGAGGTCACCTCAAGCGTTTCAGACATCTGATAACAAAATATCACTCCTCAAACCGATATCAGGCAGTGAAAATTAATTCGGACTTATAAAGCTCCATATGATATGCTTCAAATTAGTAAATCAGCACACTCCTGTCACTTAATACAAAACAATAGTGTATTGACAGAAGGAGCGTTATAAAGTAATAATGCTGCTTATAAGTTGCCCGTTATTACTTCATCAAAAATGCAGGATATGAGTTTATAGTTGTGGAAACATATCAGGTATTTTTCTAAATAAGCCACAGCAGTGCTCCCAATTCAAATGCAGTTTGGTTCCAGTCAGCTTTGCCTCAACAATGTAGCAGACGTTCAAGGAAGCTTGCCGATAAAGAAAGTTACTTCAGAAAAGAAGCCTTGTAAAGTAATAATGTCGCCACTAATTATCTGGTGTACTAACTGGCAACAGACAACTGTGGTTCAAATGCGTCACAGTTCCGGGTAGCTTCATTTCAGCAGCATTGTAGACATTCAGGGAGGCTTTAAAAGCAGAGAAAATTACCCAGGAGAATCGCACTAAAGAGCAACAATGTCGCCACAGGCTGTCTATTCACTCTCACTGAGGGTAAACGAGCCGGCAAGTAGAAGACAAATATCTCATCAGTTACCTCAGGTGCTTGACAGAAGACTGGCAGGAACGCGGCAGAAATATCCAGGCAGCCCTTGTACTTCAATATGCCACCGCCGCGCAGCTCTCTCCTCACTTATTCAGGCACTTCCCGCCGTCCAGGAGTCGCTCACCACGCTGAGGGAAGTGTGAGCCGAGACCGCTGTGACAGCTCAGCGTCGGAGTGCTGCGGCCGCTGTCAGATACTTCTCCGTTTCTAAGGAGAAAAGCATTCTGCAACTTCGCCAACCGTCACGTTGTGAAGCTATGCTATTCACACAACGTAATTTCCTAAATTGAAGGCTCTTCGCCGCCGTCCGGGGCTCCCCACAGCGCGGAGCTCCGGAATTAGGCGGCCATCTTGTGTCGTGGCCAGACCATGCGGCTATTGAAATGGATTCTAACATGGACTGGTATTTTTCTCATCCCTCAGTAGGGCTGATTGACTGGGGACACTGCAAGCCTGCTGCCGATATTATGCACACTGTAGGAGACTCAAAGCTCCAGCTCGCTCTGGCCCAAGGCGGAGGGGCCGAAAACCACCATTCTCCATTGCCACGGGTCGCGCTATAAAGAGCTTGGTGATACCTCGCGGCGCGGGACGCTGCAAGCCTGCTGCTGATAATGTGGACACTGTAGGGGACTCAAAGCCCCAGCATGCACTGGGCCAAGCAGGAGGGGGTCGAAAAACGCCATTACCCATTGCTGATGTTTGCACTATAAAGTGCTTGGTGATAGCCTGCGGTGGGGGAAGCTGCAAGCCTGCTACCGATATTGTGGACCCTGTAGGGAATCAAAGCCCAGGCTTTCACTGGCCCAAGGAGGAGGGGCCAAAAACCGCTATTCCCAGTTGCTGCGGGTCATGCTATAAAGCGTTTGGTGATGGCACGGGACGTTCCCCTGGCACAGCCCGGGCCAAGGGTGGTTCCATCTGCAACAGTCCGCGGCCGAACGAGGCTGGGCTGGGTTGGGCCACTTCCCCTTTCTTCTGGGACTCGGAAGAGTAAAAGTAAGTGTGCCTGTTTCCGGGAGCGACCCTCGCTGAAATGAAGGAATTTTACGATGCTATGTGTGCCATTTTTGGGCTACACGACTCTGCTGGCGCGACTTTGGGCCCTGCGGACTCATTGGGTTCCGCACCGGCCCCGGCGCCCATGGCTCTTGGATGCGTTCCTGGATCAGAACCAGCGCCGGTCGTACCTCCTCGACCTTCCCCAGACATTGTTTCCGATGCTGAGACTCCCGACGCCGCCAGCGCCTACTGGCGGTGCAAGCCCCATTCTTATACCCGACGACACGGAGCTGGTTGGGCATCCACTGATGCTGAGACCGCCGCCAATGGAGCCTTTGGGCTCTATGTTGCTTCCTCAGCCTTATTCTGAAGGGTGAGGATTGGAGGAAGATTGGGAGAGGACGCTGGATCCCTTAGAAATCACGCTTTACAATGAGGAAATGGACTGGCATGAGGAACTGGGTGATGCCAGTGGCTGGGATACCTCTCCAGAGCATGGCATGAATTCCCCTCCTAGCCTGGCTACGGAGGAGGGAGCTTCTTTTGCCATGGTGGTGTGTAGGGCTGCAGAGGTCTTGGACCTGCGTCCTGGACCTGCAGGTTCCTATTGAGGTGGTCAAGACCAATGTCTTGACGGAGGTCTGGCAGCCTGGCATCTCCAGTTCGGAACCCTTGCTGCCTTTCAATGAGGCCTTAATAGACATTCTTCTGGGGACTTGGTCCAAACCCAGCACAGGGGCTCCTGTGAATAGAATGATCTTCTGCTGCTACCGCCCTGCTCCGGGCGACCCATCCTTCCTCTCATTGCATTTTGAGATGTCATCAGTGAAGTCACGGACCACGTCATGAGTGATGTCATAAGCAGTGCATTGCGGGGGGAGTACGTTATAGTTAACTCAGGTAATTATAATTGCTGAATTTCACTGGTTTTATACAGGCAAAGTGATACAGTGGTACACTCGACTGTCAGTGCTAGCGGTGGGGGTAGACCAGATCCCCTAATTGATTTTCACGCAAAGAAGTAAGGATACCGCTGCACAACAGTCTTTTCAGTAATCTGCACAGTTTAATGGTGATTTAGCAAACACCAGTTTAGTGTTTGCTAAATCATCATTAAACTGTGCAGATTACTGAAAAGACTGGTGTGCAGCTGTATCCTTTCTTCTTTGCATAAAAATACACACACACATATATATATATATATATATATATAGTCCCACGCTGCTATCCTTTAAAAAACAAATAAAAACGTGGCACTTCAAGCAATAGGGTTCTCACCAGCTTTTGCATACCCTTTCAGCACATAGCGCCAAGACACCTATGGGTATTTGTGCGCTTTACAAGTTGTTAAAATAAAATAAATATATATAATACATTTACTGACGAAATACTTACATTTTTGTTGCAAAGGCATGTGTTGTAAAGGCATATTCGTGGTTAAAAATGGGTGGTAAAGAGATGCGTGGTAAACGAATATGAGTTGTTATGGATTTGAGGTAAAGATAATGTGTGGTAATGACCTCGTGTAAATATTGTTTCCCCCACTCAACACCAAAAATTATCATTCATAGAGAATTGTGAATTAGCTTCTTACAAGCTATACTAGAAATTAAACCACTCCTATTATGGCACTCAGTATGGTCTAAAGTAGAGAGACATTTTACTAGAACCATCATGAAAGATTGTCTAAGACCGGCCACCTTAGAATTTTACTCAGATTGGGAGGATGAGCATGTTGAGTGATGCACATTATCACTGTTTGTTTGGACTTCTACCCTGCTGCCAACCTCGAGCCAGCCTTTCTGCAACTCGGCCACTGGGGGGACCCACAATCTGTCGGTTCCCTCATACTCATGGCACCCTCTTTGCCAACCTTGTTAACCTACGTCCATTGACTTTCCACTCTTTTAGGGCTTAACACTTTTTGGCAGGTGCTGGAGGATAAGCCACCCCGAGATGGCCGCTACTCTTTTGTTTCCCGCACTTGAGACACACGTCACTTTTTCCACGTCATTTTGACACACTGTGTCTCATTACACAAGTACTCAAGAGTGGACACTATGAATTATACAATTTGAGATACATTGGGATTGGTGTTGCTATTGAACTGTGGAACTGTGCCACGATTGTACAAGTTACTTACCTTCGGTAACGATGTATCTGGTAGAGACGATTTTAGCCGCAGATTCCTTAACGTAGAATTATCCCAAGGGGTGAGACTGGATCCGGAAAATCTTTTGCAATAGCATCCCGGCGCGCCGGGAGGGGGTGGGCGGCACCACAGGACTCCTCCCTGACGCTGTCCGCGGACGTGACGTCAGCGAGGTCACATAAGTCCCACCCCGGCGCGCTGACGTCAGTTTTCCTCGGAGAACTTTTCCGCGCCACAACGCGGAGCCATCCCAAACAAAACTGGGACAGCATGGGAACACTGTGCGAAAAAATCAGTGAAACAGAAAGGGAAGAAGCGAATGGTGAAGAACAGCACCATGAGGGACAGTGCCAGGCACTGTGTTACTGAAAGTCATGGAAGGGAAAGAGCAGAGTACCGCTGCTGAGAAGCAACCCTGCAAAGCGAAGGCGATATCCACCCTGGAAGCAGAGAAACATGTGAAAAATGCCATAACAGACGACAGAAAGTCTGCACCCACAATCTATAACAGTAAAGGGCAACAAGCCGGAACAGAGGAGTAACGATAAATTACCCCAAGACAACACCATCAAGGAGTGTCGCATCCCCTGTAAGAGCTAAGGGCTGAGGCACAGCCAAGAGACCCCAACCCAGAGGACTGCAGAGGAGTCAGAAACCCCAAGCAATGAGAAAGGGAGAAGATTATGAGTAGGCCCCACACTGGAATAACCAGGGTGGAGTGATGCAGAAGTATACGTGAACCCACCGTCCAAGTACCAGAAAGGAAGGAGTGGAACAAAGAAACAGAACGAAGCATCCCGCCAGGGAGGAAGTGAAAGAGGACACTCGCAAAAGACAAGCCACCCGGAGGGAGGCGAGTGCAGAAGACCAAACTGAAGGTCCTCGCAGAACGGGGAGGAAGGGCGGGTCGTGAAGGGATCTGCGGCTAGAATCGTCTCTACCAGATACATCGTTACCAAAGGTAAGTAACTTGTATATCTGATAGAGACTACTAGCCGCAGATTCCTTAACGTAGAATAGATACCCTAGCCATACCCAGAGGGGAGGAGGGTCTGCGAGAGAATCTCACCAGCTTGGAAGAACACAGGGCCCCAACAGGGGATGTGTCATGGGGACAGGAAGGACGGCCCAGCCCCCACCAAGCAGAAGTAAAGAAGAACAAGGAGAAGGGAAGGCCAGGATACCACAAGCCTACCCGAGGGGCAAAGGGCGTCCGCCAGATAACCCGGAGGGACAGACGGCACCAAGAGAGCACCAAAAGAAGAAAAGAACCACCCGCAAAATCCAAGGAGAAGAGGTGGAAACGGAGGCAGAGCCCGCCTCAGGAGAACACAAACAGCGAAGGAAATAGCTGAACGAGCATCAGCCCCGAGGCCGGGGACAAGGCAGGAACGGCCCCACAGCCGAGAAGCGCATACGTGAGAAGGAAGACACAGTCGCGCAAAGTTCCAGCAGAGCAACGGACAGGAGCACACGGGTACACGCCGAGGCCCACAGGGGCGGACCATAACGTCCATGCGTGCGCAGCAGGCAGCTGGTACAGACTATGAAGTAGTGTGCCCAGAACAAGCCGAGCGCAAGACTAAGACAGAGGCAAGGGAACCCCAGAACAAGCCCCAGAGAAGGACCGTCCCAGTGGCACAACCTGGCCCACGAAGAGAAGTGGGACCGGCCAAAAGAAAAAGAGGAGAAGCGAGAAATATGTAGCACAGACCTAAAGCCGTCAACCAGAACACAGGAGAATACCAGGAATATCCTGGCCCCCCTGGAACACAAGGTAGAGGACCAGGCCGAACGTCGGATAATAAGGTGGAAACACCAAGACACGACGCCGTAGACGGCATGACAAAAGTCGGTCTGGCGATCCAGAGGCTGAAGAGGGAAGGCAAAACGCACAGAGGCAGATATCCCGCAGGAACAAAGGGCAAAACGTACGACAGGCAAGCCCTGTAGAAGAAGGATCGAAACACCATCGGATACTGAGCAGGACAGAACCTGGAGCAGCGGAAGCTGCGCTAAGGCTGAAGAAAAAAGACTGCACCAAGCGGAATACAGTGACACCAGGAAACGCGAGGAACCTGAGAAGGGATCCACACCCGCCCAGCTTAGGACAGAGCTATACCATAGCCAACAAGTACCCCACCTAGGGTATGACACGGCCCCAAACAAAACAGGGGAACACCTCTTAGGGAAAACCCCGCAGCAGAGGTCAAGAACAGAAAAGACCTATGGGTATCACGACAGACGGCTTACCAATCAGCCAAAAAAGAATACACAGATGGTCCAACCTGAGGTCCCATACGGCTTCACTAACAGCCAAAAAACACACACCACAAAAGCTAAAGGGCTGTACCCTCAGCCAAAAGTACAGAGGGGCCCACTTAAGGACCCTGAAGGCATTCCCAGCCACACACAGCACACAGAGGGGCCAACCGAAACACTAGGCCCAAAGAGAAAGGTGGGATAAACGCCTCCCATAAGACACCTGAGGACTGACAAGCCGAAGCTTACGGAAGGGGAGGAGGACGGAGCCCCGCAAGGAGTCGCTGAATAGCGGAGTCCGCGTGGGTGTTAAATAAAAGAATCCCATCAAAGGGCAGGTCAACAAGCCACTCCCGAATATTCTCGGGAAAGACGCTATCCTGCAACCAAGCATGGCAGCGGAGGGCCACAGAACTCGCCATAGCGCGGGCGAGAGAATCGGAGACATCCAAGGCCGAACGGAGAATAAAGGCAGCTAACTCCCGACCATCCAGCACACGGTGCCGCAGATCAGCGCGGACATCTTCTTGGGAGGTGCGAGACAGAAGGGACTCCGCGGAATCCCATAGGTCAGAGGTAGCCCTGGCCAACACACAAAGTGTGTTGAGCGCGCGCAGAGCAGCACTAGTGGAAGCGAAAATGTTACGGCCCCAGGAGTCCAACCACCGGGCCTCCCGTGACGGAGGGAGCAACACTGATGGCAAGGAAGGGAAAGCAGTCTGCAGGACAGGGCCCTGGGCAGATGGGTGGGAAAAAAGGCAGACTGGATCGTGCGGGGCAGGACGGTGGTGGTGGAGGAGCGGCTGAGGCACCGGATCCCCCGTAGCAGGACGCCCCCAGGCCCCTAGAAGAGAGTTGTGGAGCGAAGCTTCAAATGGAAGAAGCGGTTCCCCTCCACCAGAGCCCTGGTGGAGAACCTCCAACAAGTGATCCGTGGGGAGTGGAGCGACCGGGTTGCCCATTTGCAAAACGCTGGTGGCCGTGGAGATGGCCCAGACAAAGGCTACACTCGCCTCTGTAGGGCGACGTGGGGGAGAGAGCAACTCTTCCGTGGGCGAAGGCTGCAAACTAAGCCGCCCGTCCCCGTGCCCTGCCGGAGGAAGAAACGGCCAGCCCCTGAAGGATGGAAGACCCACGGACAAGTGAGGTGCCTGAGGGGTCTCCGGAGAAGGCGGAGAAGCCTGCGGGGCAACCAACTGCAAGGTGCGGAAGAGCAGGTCCGGGGGCTGTGGACGCGGAGACGGCATAGAACCCGCCCCGGAAGCCGCCGGGGAAAAGGCAACGATGTGGCGTCCAGTCTCCGGTGAAGAGGAGACAAGGAGATGACAATCCTCCGGAGAGGAAGGGGCATCCAGAGAAGAGTCGACGCTCTGACGCCGGGACGGCGCCGGAGAGTCTGCCATGGGCACCGGTGTGTCCTCGTTCGGCGTCTAAGTGTCCACCAGGGGTGCCGAGTCGACCTCCACCACCACATGCATCCTAGGAGAAAGGGGCGGGGTCGGAGCCAAAGCGGCCAATGATCGGCGCCGAAAAGGCGCCGGCTCGACCTCTGACGAGGCAGCCGCCTGCGCAGAGGTCCGAGAGGGACTCGGGGAGGCGCCCCGGGTCCCGGCCTCCACCCGTGGCGCTGCCAAGGCCGGGGAGGAAAGCCGTCGCGCCGGAAAGGCGTCGGCTGGGCCTCTGGTAAGACAGCTGCCTGCCCAGAGGACCGAGGGGGACTCGGGGACGAGCCGTGAGTCCCGGCTATCTCCTGCGACACCACAGGGAACCCCGCGGAGTTTTGCGGCGAGGCAGAGACACCGTGGGCCGAAGAGGGGAACCCCGTAGGGCCGCACGTCGACGACACCACACCTCCAAAACCTGAAGCCGAACGCGTCTGCGCCGGGGGCGAAGCCGCCGGCGAGTCCGCGGACGGCACCGCGCATGGTGAGGGATCCGCTGACGTCTCAGAAAGAGGAGGGGGGCCCAAAGAAGCCTGCAGAGCCGTAGCGTAGGCCTTCATTTGGGCCCTTGTCGCCCCAATGCCAGGAAACGGCGGATAGGGTGGCGATGGGCGAGGGCGCATGTCCCGAGAGGAACCCGCGCCCTCAGCAGAACGAGGACAGGGCCTCGGTGACAAGCTGCAAGACTTACCGGCGGGCGAGCGACGCCCGTGGGACCTCGGTGAAGGACGATGCCGCAACCGTAATCGGCGGCTTCTGGACCCTTCCGAGGTAGGGGACGGACGCGGTGACGAGACCGATCTGGACAAGCGGGCCGAAAGCAACTTCATCCGGCGCTCCCACCGGGACTTTGGCTTGAGATGCTGACAAGCGTCGCAGTCCGTAGAATCATGGTGCTCGCCCAAACACCACATACAAATAGGGTGAGGGTCCGTCGCCGACATCTGACGCGTACAAGAAGCACACGTCTTGAAACCCGAAGGCATAGCACACTGTTCCCAACGCAAAGGTGTTAAAAGAGGCCTGAAAACAGGTCAAGGGAACTCACTCCGGATCCGCGTTGCACGCGGAAAAGAAGGAAACTGACGTCAGCGCGCCAGGGTGGGACTTATGTGACCTCGCTGACGTCACGTCCGCGGACAGCGTCAGGGCGGAGTCGTGTGGTGCCGCCTCCCCCCCCCCGGCGCGCAGGGATGCTGTGGCAAAAAAAATTCCGGGTCCAGTCTCACGCCTGGGGATAATTCTACGTTAAGGAATCTGCGGCTAGTAGTCTCTATCACGTATGCAAGATACATTTGCCTTCGAGGTTTACCATTTTTGCTTTTTGTATTTTCGCTTTTCATTCAAGACATGTCTGCCTTGTTGCATTGTGATCTGGGCATTGTAACCTTCTAGCATTTGCTATTATTTACTTTTACACTTATGTTCTTCATGATTGTAACACTGCAAAATGGCCGCGATTTTCGAGCATTTCGCTTGGGTGTTGTGTCCGTTCTCACTGTTTATTTTTCATGGTATATGTACACTGTGTGTATGCAGCTTCTCAAGTGTGAGCAAGGCTGTTTACAGCCGAAACGCATAGTGGAGAAGCAGAATAAGCCTTTCCTGAGCATCCATCTTGTTTGTGCCTTGAGAGTACGTTTATCCGTGGATACGGGGACTTTGTGGTTAACTTTCATGCCGGCTGCTCTACCAGCGCACGTACCACCTCTCTAGGGTCCTTGGTCGGGTGTGGAGCGCAGCTTGTTTTGGATATATATGGATATATATATATATATATATATATATATATATAATCTACTGGCGGTCGCCAGTAGATAGTTATAGTTAGGACCTATTTTCCATAGGAAATCCGCAACATTCTATTTGAAATAACTTCGGCGCCGGTTGACGAATCTTCGCGAAAGTTTCCAACTTGTTGGGGCGCTCCGGTCCGCTCCTATCCTGAAAGTCTCGGGGTGATTCGTCAAGCGGGGGCCGAGAAAAAAGGGGGTCCCAAAACACGTTTTCCCCATTCATTTTTCCATAGGAACCTTTAGTCGCAGCTACAGCCCGAACTGCTGAACGGAATTACACCAATTTGGCAAAGAGGTAGCCCTTGGTTCAGTGTCGTGCCTTTTGCTTAAATGGTGTAAATCCGTTCAGTAGTTCCTGAGAAAATCAAAAGTAAAGTCACATATATATCTATGGCCGAGTAGGGTCCGCGTACCCTCCCGATCACGAGCTGCATGCTAATTGGCTGTCAAGTGGCTGTCAACACTCCAAATCAGGAAGTGTTGGCAGCCATTTTGTCCTCGGTAGAACCAAGGGACAGAAACAAGTGCGCAAAGCGCAAAAGGGGGCAGGGTAGAAACACCCTGACCCCTAGGTCTGCTCAGGGGTCCCACAAGGACCCCTGGGCAGAAAAAGCATTTTTTTTTTTAAATCGGCGGGATGCGCTTAGGGTGCGCGGATCTCGCCGTGATTAAAAAAAAATGAGGCACAGAAACATGTCGCCAAACGCAACAAGAGGGCAGGGTAGAAACACCCTGACCCCCTAGGTCTGCTCAGGGGGTCCCACAAGGACCCCCTGGGCAGAAAAAGCATTTTTTTTTAAATCGGCGGGATGCGCTTAGGGTGCGCGGATCCCGCCGATAAAAAAATCGAAGCACGGCTATTTTGCCCCGGGTGGCCCAAGTCCCGGGGGCATGCGGGGAGTGGGTTTATATTTTATGTGGGGGCCTCTAAGGCCCCCAAGCCCGGAGACCGCCACCCCCGGGGCTTTAAATAAAAAATGGTGCGGGAGGGCTATCCGCCCTCCCGCAGCCCCGGGGACCGCCACCTCCCCGGGGCTTCTTTTTTTTAATCTTAATAACCTGTGTGGGGGGGCTCCAGCACCCCCACATGCCCCGGGGACCGCCACCTCCCCGGGGCACTTAGAAAACAAATGTGGGGGTCCGTTTCGGACCCCCGAAGCCCCGGGGACCACCACCTCCCCAGGGCTGTGCAATTGAAGGGAGGGGGCCACGCGGCCCCCTCCTGGAAGCCTGTGGTGGCCCTGGGGACCGCCACCCCCAGGGCCGGCTCCTGCAGTGTCCCGGGGTGCCTAACCCCGGGACACTGCTGTTTGTAATGGCAGGACGGGAGCCTCGCGGCTCCCGCCCTGTCATTGCAAACTTGCTTGCTTCATTGAAGCGAGAGCAGGAAACCTGCTCTCGCTTCAATGAAGCAAAGCAGAATTGCTTTTCCATAAGGGGAGCTGCATGTCAGCAGCTCCCTTATGGAAAAGCAATGCCGGCTCCCGCAGGATGCGGGGAGCCGGCGGGACCGTGCGGGGATTGGGGACCCCCACGGTCCCCAACAAGTGGCCAGGCCCCGGGGATGGGGTCCCCGGGGCCATTAGTGGCCCGGGAGGGGGCCACGCAGCCCCCTCCCCAAAATCAAAATTAAAAAAGAAAAAAAAAGGACGCAAAGGCCGGCCCCGGGGATGGGGTCCCCGGGGCCTTAAATGGCCTGAGGAGAAGGGCCACGCAGCCCCCCTCCAAATATATATATTTTTTAAAACAGTGGGCATGCCCTGGGGGATGGGGTCCCCGGGGCCAATAGGGGCCCAGGGAAGGGGGGCCACGCGGCCCCCTTCCCGTTTTTTTTTTTTAAGAAAAAGAAAATGCTCAGGCCCCGGGGGATGGGGTCCCCGGGTCCAAAAGTGGCCGAGGGAAGGGGGGCCACGCAGCCCCCTCCCATAAAAAAAAAAGAAAAAAGAAAAAGACCGCCATCGTGCCGGAGGCCCCGCCCCCTCCCTGCAGCACTCTGCAAACGCGCCCCCTGGCGCGTTGTAAGATGGGGAAGTAATTCCCCTTCAATACTGGGGGTCCCTGGGGGCCAACTAGCCCACCAGGAACCTCCAGTATGCGCCAGGGAGCTGCGTTGCAGAGAGGTGTTCAGAGGCCACGCCCCTTTTTACACCTCTCTGCAACGCAGCTCTGTGGCGCTTACTGGAGGTACCTGGTGGGATAGTTGGACCCCAGGGACCCTCAGGATTCAAGGGGACTTAATCCCCCAACTTAAAACGCGCCACGGGGCGCGTTTGCACAGTGTTGAAGGGGGGGGCGGGGCTAAAGGTGACATGTGTGCAAACAGGCCCCATGGCACGTTTTAAGATGGGGAATTAAATCCCCTTCAATCCTGAGGGTCCCTGGGGGCCAACTAGCCCACCAGGTACGTCCAGAAAGCGCCACAGAGCTGCGTTGCAGAGAGGTGTAAAAAGGGGCGTGGCCTCTGAACACCTCTCTGCAACGCAGCACCCTGGGCATACTGGAGGTACAGGGTGGGCTAGTTGGACCCCAGGGACCCTCATGATTCAAGGGGACTTAATACCCCAACTTAAAACGCGCCACGGGCGCGTTTGCACAGTGGTGAAGGGAGGGGCGGGGCTTCAGGTGACATGTGTGCAAACAGGCCCTGTGGCGCGTTTTAAGATGGGAATTAAATCCCCTTCAATCCTGAGGGTCCCTGGGGGCCAACTAGCCCACCAGGTACGTCCAGAAAGCGCCACAGAGCTGCGTTGCAGAGAGGTGCAAAAGGGGCGTGGCCTCTGAACACCTCTCTGCAACGCAGCTCTCTGGCGCATACTGGAGGTATCTGGTGGGCTAGTAGGCCCCTAGGGACCCTCGGGATTGAGGAGGAATTAATTCTCCAACTTAAAACGCGCCACAGGGCGTGTTTGCAGACATGTCACCTCAGGCCCCACCCCTTCCTTCACCATTGTGCAAATATTCCTCTAAAATCAGCCGAACTACGAATTCTGATTTACTCACCTGTTATCAGGAGAGACCTCAGTGCTGCATCTTTGAGCCCAGTACTGATCCTGAAAAGTAATTTTAACCGTACTTACCAGTAACTTGAATTTCCTTCCATAGGCTAACATTGACTGGTTTCACTTGGAAATTCTTCTAAGTGTGGAGTTTTGGAACTTTATAATATTCCTCTAAAATCAGCTGAACTACGAATTCCAATTTACTCACCTGTTATCAGGAGAGACCTCAGTGCTGCATCTTTGAGCCCAGTACAGATCCTAAAAATTATTCTAACCGTACTTACCAGTAACTTGAATTTCCTTCCATAGGCTAACATTGACTGGTTTCACTTGGAAATTCTTCTAAGTGTGGAGTTTTGGAACTTTATAATATTCCTCTAAAATCAGCCGAACTACGAATTCCGATTTACTCACCTGTTATCAGGAGAGAACCCAGTGCTGCATCTTTTAGCCCAGCACTGACCCTGAAAAGTAATTCTAACCGTACTTACCAGTAACTTGTATTTCCTTCCATAGGAATCCATTGTCTGGTTTTCAGCAGAAAAGTTTGTGTCGATTTTCACAAACTACAAATATTCCTTAAAAATTGCCTGTATGACTTAAACGCATTCTTTCAACTGTTTACAGGAGATGCACCAGTGCTGGATCCAGGATCCACCACTGAGTAAGAAAAAGTAACGATAACACTACTTACCTGCTAAGTGAATTTCCTCCCATAGGATAACATTGGTGATTCTATGTGAAAAAGTTTCTGTGTCAACTTTTAAAATACAATAATATTCCATAAAAATCACTACTGTAACCAAAACGCTTTTACTCAACTGTTTACAGGAGATGTCCCAGGACTGAATCTAGGATCCAGTCCTGTGGTTAGAAAAGTAATCCATAAAGTAACTAATTGCATTTAACTAGAAATTCACATTGAGCTCAATGTTGCATTGTGTTTGAAATTGTGTTGCCCATTACAACAACTGTAACTACTGTACTTAAAAGTCTATTGCCTATTTGCAAAGTATTTAAAGTAAAGTAATTCATTCTGAGAAAGTATATTTTGTAATGTAATGTATAATGTAATTACAATGTAATTTAAAAAATAAAATATCTCAAAATAAATAGTTTAAAAAAATGTAGTAAATCAGTATCAAAAAAATAAATATAACAATTAATACATTTAAAAATTGTCATTTACAAAACCTTTGAAATTCACTGAAAAAAACCATAGGTTTCATCCATGTTATAGTTAGGAATTAGCATTTAAAAAACCTTTGAAATTCACTGAAAAAACCATAGGTTTTAGGCACGTTATAGTTAGAAATTAGCATTTAAAAAACCTCTGAAATTCACTGAAAAAACCATAGGTTTCAGGCACGTTATAGTTAGAAATTAGCATTTAAAAAACCTTAGAAATTCACTGAAAAAACCATAGGTTTTAGGGACAGTTATAGTTAGTTGGACATTGCACTCGTACAAAACCCGTGAAATTCCCCGTTATAGTTAGTTCAGCTAACTATAACTCGCGCCCCCGCAATGCACTGCTGATGACGTCACATATTACATCACTCATGACATGGTCAGTGACATCACTGATGACATCACTGATGACATCATCCAGTGACTGTGTGTTTCTGTAAAGTTTAAATATGTTTAATATTTATAGGGAAAGGCGTATTGAAGAATGAGTGGGTGTATAAGTGCCTGAATGGATGATTTAGTAGGTGCGTGACTAACTATAAGTGAGTGATTAAACATATCTTTCTGAATGCATGGGTTAGTGACTAAATTGGGTGAATGTCTGTATCCGTCTGTCTGTTGCTGTGTAAGTGGCTGCATGGGTTTGTGAATAGCTACATGAGTGTCTATACGAGTTATTGATTGGTTGTCTGAGTATCTGTATGGGTGCCTGAGTATTTGTGTGGGTGGGGTGTGTGCGACTCTGTGCATAGATGTGTGAGTGGGTGATTCGCTGGGTGGATGGTTTCAAGAGTGCATCTGTGATAGACTGTATGGGTGGGTGAGTGTGTGTAAGAGTGTGTTAGTGAGTGAATGTATGTCCCAGTGGTACATGTGTGAGTAACTACATATGTGAAAGGCAGTATATATGTGTGTTGGAGTATATAAATAGCTATAAGCGAGAGTGTGTGATTGTGAGAGTGACTGTATGGATGAGTGTGTGCTTGTATCAGAGATTGTATAAGAGCGTAAGAATGTGCTAGTATTTGTATGAGTAAGTGAGCTGGTGTGTGTATAACTGTATAGGTGAGTAAACGGGTTTGTGCTTAATTTTTTGCTTGACTGACTAGGTGTGTGAGTACCTCTATGGATGAGTGGCGGTGTGTGAGTGTTTATATAGGTGTATGAGTGCATATAATAGTCCTGTACTGAGTGACTATAAGTATGAGTGACTTACGGGTGAGTGAGTAGATGTGTGTGTGTAGACCTAAGAATCAGTGAGTGTGTATATAGTAATTGGTGTTTGACAATGGCAGTCTGTAATTTACAGTGGGTGTATCAAAAGTTATATTAGGGTGTGAGAAGATGCATCAAATTATCACATGGATGATGTCATCAGTGATGTCATTTGAGATGTCATCAGTGATGTCATCAGTGATGTCACTGACCATGTCATGAGTGATGTAATATGTGACGTCATTAGCAGTGCATTGCGGGCGCGAGTTATAGTTAGCTGAACTAACTATAACGGGGAATTTCACGGGTTTTGTACGAGTGCAATGTCCAACTAACTATAACTGTCCCTAAAACCTATGGTTTTTTCAGTGAATTTCTAAGGTTTTTAAATGCTAATTTCTAACTATAACGTGCCTGAAACCTATGGTTTTTTCAGTGAATATATATATATATATATATATATATATATATATATCTATATATATATATATTACATTTACTGACGAAATACTTACATTTTTGTTGCAAAGGCAGATGTTTTAAAGGCATACTCGTGGTTAAAAATGGGTGGTAAAGAGATGCGTGGTAAATGAATATGAGTTGTTATGGATCTGAGGTAAAGATAATGTGTGGTAATGACCATGTTGTAAATATAGTTTCCCCCACTCAACACCAAAAATTATCATTCATAGAGAATTGTGAATTAGCTTCCTACAAGTTATACTAGAAATTAAACCACTCCTATTATGGCACTCAGTATGGTCTAAAGTAGAGAAACATTTTACTAGAACCATCATGAAAGATTGTCTAGGACTTGACCAGGTACATAAAATTCAATGGCTAATGTACATTTGAAACACTCTAAGGGGGCTTGGCCAGACAAAGAGGGATCCCTGCATAAATCCGGAGAACATAACTGTATTCTCAAAAAGGATCCTAAGGAGCATATATTTAAAGTCTGTCTAGAGGAAAGGAACTTGCTTGATCAGAACAAAGTAACTGTGGTATGATATGTGGCATTGAATGACCAATACGGATGCCAACTGTATTTTAATTTAATTTCTAACACCTACCAGAGATATCTCCTAACGCGCTTTCAGTCCCTTACTATTCATCGCACTGTATCATTTCCAAAGAGTGAAGGATGGGCTTCTTTGACCCAAAAATGCCCCAGTGATGATAAATCTGAACAGTCTACTCAACCATTGGACTATTTTTGAAGATTTTATCTGGTACATAGAAAGTAATACCTCAAACCCCTTTTTAAAAGAATAACATATATAACTATTGTGAGGCCTTCCAGTACCTACTTGAATTAAAGGATGTGACAGTATGCCATCATGTAGCAATGTTTTTTAAAAGGTGCTTTGTACAAGGGAAATACTGGCTAGTGTAGAAAATGAAATTATTTAGTGGGTGCACTCTTTCAATTTAGCACAGTATAGCTGGAAATATGTGAATATTGTTTTTTCGATCTAAGAATGGTTTATCAAACTGTGTTTTATAACCTTTGATGTGGTCTATTTTAATGGTCACATTTCAAGTTTTTATTGTTATGAATTCTTCTCTATTTATATATATCCAAACATAAATCTTAAAATATTGATGTGATGTTGTATGGTTTATTTTGCTATAAACCGAATAAAGTCTTTGAATGAATGACTCATTAATTAAATAAAAGCAACATTGTCAGTTACACTTTTTAGAATTGAATCCTTTGACAGTTGTTTTAATTTATGAGTTTCATGCTAGTTGCATGCCTTGTTTGTTGAGAATAAATAACATTGATGATTATGTTTTATATGCACTGTTCAACTAATTTGTGCTACACATGTAAAGGAGAGTGAGATGTGTACAAAATACAGCACTGCCAGATACAAAGGAGTACTGCCTGGTTGTCTTTTGTTTTGTATAAGATGGAGAGTGGATGCAGCTTCTAAGGACAGCTGAACACGCTCACACTGAAGTGAAGGAGGATGAAGATACAGCCACCCATAGAAATTCAATAAGGTCCTTGCTAGCAAAAGGCTGATTAGCTCTTCCTGGGCACTGCCATTCGGTATATGGTATGGGTGAGGGATGGGATAGCAGTTGCTATTTTACAAGGTGAAGAGGTTTTTAGGCAGTGTCTGTCCTTGATTTCTGCTACAGGAAGGCTGATGGCATCCAGGTGCAGAGATCTTACATTACATTGTGCCCTTGCTTTGGCTATTTCTGCTTGGAGCCAGCAACACTGCTATCTGCAGTGAGATCCACCAATTTGCACAAAGGCTGTGCCTGAGAAACAGCCAGAACATTACATTTGAAAGAGAAGCTATGTTCCAAAGCCTTATAATCCCCCGTCTGAAGAATTAGTTTAAAAGTGGGGCTCAAACCACCCCACTTGTTCCTAGTTCCAAGTTCTTCTTGACAAAGCAAGGGAGTTCTCTGCAGAGTACTTGAAGAACTGCTATGTGCTCAGGGCTGGTGTCTGCATGACAGTCAGTCTCCCAGATGAGAGAGGACGCCACCTGAAGTGCGCACTTCCTGCGGGAGGAGCTGAGGGTCTGCCAAGCACACAAAAGCCTGATGCTGAGAGATGGAAGAAGAGTGCCTGGCCTGGCAGGACCAGACACTGTCCAGAAAGAGAAGCTCAGCATATTCCTTGCAGGAGGAACACCCAGAAGAAGCTGATTACCCATGGGAGTGAATACGTATTTTATAGGGTCTCCCAACCTCCCCAAGTGGTTCAATTATAAACTGCACCAAGCCATACAAGTGAGAAGTAGCACTGTGTTGTCCAGAGCCCTGCTGTGTGCCCGAAAGACTGGTGCTGTTGCTTCCTGAAATCAGAAATGTCGCTAGAAGAACCATCATTATCACCAATGCGATTGCCCGGATCTGGCCCAGAGGGTGTACATGTAGTGCCATCTGTCTGCGATCAACCTCAAAGACCACACCTGCTGAAGATTCAGCTCAGAGGGTACAACTGAAGTGACTGAGCACCCATCTGCAATCAGCTTTGGAGGCTTGCAACTGCAGAGAATGAACATTGTTGTGCAGATGTGCAGCATTGATTTCTGCCAGCGGGCCATAACATGAGTGAGGATGCAGTCAGAGCCTTTTACCACGAGGCCGCTGCTACAGAAATAGGTTCACTGAGTGCCCCACCAGCAGTGCTGCACCTCCACTGAGCCAGTAAAGAGGCCTAACGACTGCAAAACTGTGTGCAGAGAAATCTACTGTACAAACAATAGTCTTTTTGTTCAAGTGACCACTTTGTGACAAACTGATCTGCATGTGAGCTAGTGGGGTAATCCACAGCAAATTACATCTTTGATTGTTTAATGCCTATGCCCTTGCAACCTGATGGGGACTGTATGCAGTAAGGCTCTTAGAGAGGAGAATAGGTACCAGAGGGAGCAGTACTTTGTTGAGGATCATAGATGAGATTATAACCCTGTAAATGCCCCTCTACTGAATCGTGTGGCATTTTGTTTTGCTGAGAGATTTAAGTATGTTCTTTTTTTAACCAAAGATGAACACTGGCCGGGACATTATCTTACTGAGTCTGTTGAGTTCTGAGTTCTTACCTCACTCCACTACCACTATCACCCTGAGAAGGCTTTGACTGCTCATCCAAGCTACCACAATAGTCAAGTGTGTAAGGGGTGTACTTGGCCCAGTTTGCAAAGCCGCAGTAGGACAGACCTCAGGATACCAGAAGCACACAACCCAAACCACCAGGTCTGTGGGCCATTGCCTACCATGTCACTCCCTGAACGGGGTCTGACACTACAAACAAACATAAGCCTAAACTACTCATTGCTCCTTTCCTTCTTCTGTATTTTCCCAGCAGTGATCCAGCCCCTGTCGACACACAAAATGTAGAAGAAATTGCTTAGCAGGGCTGCTGCAAGCACTCCAATTTGTGCCAGCTTAGCTTCATGGATGCCAGAGCAGCACTGACATTTCATGGGGCTGATCTGACTGACAAGACTGAGTTCAAGGGTGGTATAGATGAGAGTTTGGATGGTACATGCTGACAAAACCAGGATATCTGCTGTCTAAACTGTGATAGCTAGCAGGATTATTGTGATCAAGGGTAATACAAAATACAAGTTAGTTCAAAGACAAGGGTGAGATGTGTTTTGGCAAATATGATTCAGATAATCTATGGTTAACCTATTTGCACTGTCTGTGAAACTTGGGGTATGATTTTATTTGCTTTCAAAATAATTCTGTGCTGTAATCAGATTCTTGATCCTTTTCTAGATCATCATTCCAAAACCAGGTTTACCCCTCACAAAAGTCATAAAACATTCAAACACACCATATACCAACACTCTTTATCGGACTCTTGGAGATTATTCAATCCCGATCTGAAAGAATATTCTTTCTATTACAGTCCTCATAACTCTCACAACAGAACTGATGATATATTCTTAAGTAAAAATCTAACCCAACACTTGATTAATTCGTAGATAGGTTACATTTTTATCTCGGATCATGCTCCTGTCTGGGCTGCTCTTGAAATCCTTTGTAATTTAAATCACAAACCGCAATGGAGATTTAATAACTCCCTCCTCTCTGATAGATACTTTATCACCTCATATGAGGCCTTTGCTCAGAATATTTTGAACTGAATTATAGTGGCACAAAATCCTTCCATTTTGTATGGGGTGCTTTCAAGGCAGCTTCTAAAGGATTCATAATTAATTGCAATCTGATTCCTCTAAGAAGAAAGCAATGGAAAAATAATCCATTTCTATTTTAAACACCATAAAGTGACTTGAACATTCTAACTATACCTCTAAAGATAACATATCTGATCTGGACGCACTTATATTGGCTAAGGTACAATTTAATAAATTTGAAGAAGAAAAAGCTTATAGTATGTTCCTTAAGATCAACGCCAGATACTGTGGTGGTAAAAACAGAGCTGGCACCTTACTAGCTAATTATCTAAAATGCAAGAAAGAAAAATCAATTATTAGGTCTATAACTAACGGTTCAGGTGTACAACTGTTCTAAGATACAGATATTGCGACTTGCATTGCGGATTATTACAAGCAATGTACACTGCAGAACATATCCCATCTCTGCAATCTCTTTCGCTAGAGCTAGGAGCCTAGTCTCTTGGTCTAGTCTTTTGGTCATCCTTGCTAAAAGGAGATCCTCCTCAGTGAAGTTGTCCTCACTGTCTGGTATGGAGTTGGACCTACCTCTGAAGGAGCCAGACCCTATACCTCTTGTGTGTGGAGTTTAGGACACAAAGTTCCCTTCCTCCCTAAGTAGTTGAGGTGGTAGGCCTAAGGCTTAATCATCCTCTCTACTTTCCCCATTCTCCTGGAGGTCTTCTTCTGCGGGGTGGTCCCTTGCATACCCTGCCAGGAACTCCTGGAGTTGTATTCTGGTAAGGTTGGACCCAGTTCTTATTTGGTTAGCCTTACAGAGAAGTCTTAAGTCCCTAACCTGTAAGTTGGAGTAAGAGGTGAGGTCGAGCTCCTCAGCCATATTTCCTGTATTGCTCATTATATTTCTAAAGTGGGGTTCTTTTTTAGAAAACCTACACTAACAGTTCTAGATACCTACCCCCTAGCTTCAGGGACTTCTACTTTTTCTAAAGAAAAAGGGCTCCAGGGACTTAACACAAAGCCCTAACAAGTCTTTTGGAAATTCGGAAAAAAACAGTCAATTCAAAAAAATGAGTTGTACTAAAGTCAATTTTTGGATTCTTGTCATGGTTGACTAAGTTAGTTCAATAAATGCAAGGCTTTACATCCCACCGCTGATCCACCAATGTAGGAAGCTGGCTCTGTATATACTGTACCAAAGTAAGGTATAGTGTGCACAGAGTCCAGGGAGTCCCCAGAGGTATATCAGAGGCTAAATTAGGTAAGTACCAACAGCTCTCTTTGTGGTAGTGTGGGTGAGCAGTTAGGCTTATCCAGAGTGTGTGTTAAGCATTTATTGTATTCACTCAATCCAAGTTGAAGGCACACACTCAGAGACTGAATCCAGACCAATTGGGTAAGTATAAAAAGTATACTTATGTTTTATTTTTATGAACCAAGCAGGACTTGGTACAGGTAAGTAAAATATACTTCTCAAATGCAGCACTTCACAAGGAAATGCAGTTGTGGTTGAATTTGCAATAGTTACAGGTTGATATTAATTCAGAAAGCAGTTTACATTATACAATAATTGCTTTTAGAATACTTTTCAGTTACTTCGAGTACTGGGGGTGGTATGCCTAGATACCACACATAAGGATCTCACAGTACAGGGTAAGTAAGACTTTTCTAGGCTTGAGTTAAAGTTACTGTTTTCCCATATAAAACAACAGTTACAACATTTTTAGGTCCACAATCTTATAACATGGGTTCCTATGGGAGAACAAGCATTTGCAATGCAA
The DNA here is from genome assembly GCA_963921515.1 of Calotriton arnoldi. Taxonomy (NCBI): domain Eukaryota; kingdom Metazoa; phylum Chordata; class Amphibia; order Caudata; family Salamandridae; genus Calotriton; species Calotriton arnoldi. Next base: position 526,837 of record CAWUFW010000510.1, read on the forward strand.
TAGGTCTCGCATTTGCGATAGTTTGAGCTATTGGCATTGTAAATGACAATGCCTTTTAATTATGTGTTGGTTTTTAAAACCAACACAATGCCAATAGCTCAAACTCTCGCAAATACGAGACCTATTGCATTGCAAATGCTTGTCCGTTTCAGCGATGAAACGGATGTCGGGCGAGCGTAAAATGAGTATGTGCCAAAAAGTATGTCTGAGATCCAGCTTCAGTAGAATGGATGAAATAAGTAAAGATCGAAGAAACGAGCCCACGGTAATGAGTCTCTTTGCCTAATAACCATGAAAAACTTGTATAACAAGCTGACTTTGTTCGAGATCAATCCACATGGTTGTACTAGCCTGAGGCGATAAAGTGCAAAAATGCCATCTGTAGGGCGCTATGCAGTAAAGAACCACGGGCGGTTGAGCTGGGAATCACAAGCCCAACTTGTGGCCCACCCAGTGCGCTGCCAAAAAGCTGACAGAACCTGCATTCTCCACTCCTCTCTTTAGCACCAAATGCAGAAGGAAACCGAAGGTGCTGCTTAAAACAATAGTACTGTACGTAACTGCAAGCAAAAAGCGCACGGCCTTTAAATATACAGCAGAGGGGATGTACTGGTTATATGTCGCACGTTGCAGTGTTATGTTTAGGTAAATTCCCCATAGTCGGGACCGCTGGGATTATGCTTCAGAGGTGGACCAAATTATGCAGAGGACCTGCCTAATTTATGCAGCAGGAAAAGGGAAACTGTGCACCTCACTCTGTAGAAGTGCTAGTTCACTGCTTTGTCACTCGAACGCACATTCATAACAAGCATTGGCCGCGCGGCCGTGCGAGACGCGCTCTGTGGTGGGGGAGGGGGGAGGAGCGGGAGAGCAAGTGACGCGCGGCCGTGAAAGTGACACGGCCGCGCGGCCCCGAGAAGCGCTCTGTGGTGGGGGAGGGGGAGGAACAAGTGAGAGGAAAGACATATGGCGCCTGGAGCATGCGAGGAATGCGCGTTACTGTGCGCGTACCCGGATGCTCTAGGCAAGCCCAAAAAAAAGAGGTCGCATTTCTTAAAGCCCACTTACAAAATGTCTCGTCCAGATCAGCGCAAGCGCTGGCTTCAGGGCGAAACCTAAAAATGGTTATCGGTTTCACAAGTAAGCAAACGTCTTACAAGTGGGATTTTTGGGGGTTAGTACCAAGGTTCCCCAAGATCTAGGTTGGCACTCGAGTTGCACCACCAGGGGCACTGGGGCGGCCGGGTGCAGAGTGCAGGGGCCCAAAGTTAGCCAATGGGGCTAAGGGGGTCTTCGGTTAGGGGCTGCTTACGAGCAGGCCACTCGGGTGTGAGAGCAACGCTCCTGGGGTTAAGGCCAGCACTGCAGGGGCCAACAATCAGCACAGGAGTTGCACTACCAGCGGCACTGCGGAAGCCGGGTGCAGGGTGCCAAGGAGACATCGGGGACCCTGTGCTTTTCAATGGAGAACTTCGGTTAGGCAAAGTTGCTGCAGGCTCGGGCAGGTAGACTTCCTGAAGGCGATTACTGGCTGGAGAGTTGAGTTGGGTTCTTGGGGGATGCCTGGGCATCGTCGGTTGGGCCACCTAAGGCCGTGGGGCATCAGGTGCAGGGGTGTCTTCTGGTGTCGGGTTTTCTCACCAGCTCCGGTCGCGGTCGGGGGGACCCTTCAGGCTGAGGCAGAAGGCGTCGTCTTGAGGCAGGTCAGGGATCACCAGTTCCCAGGTCGGGATCGCTGGGGAGACCTCCTCCTGGTGTGGGGCCACTCGAACTTGGGCCGTGGGCATCGGCTGCAGAGTGGTGCAGAATCGCAGTCTCGCCGGAATCTGGGCTCTGCTCTTGGAGTCTTTGTTGAGCAAATTCAGAGTTCACAGGAGACAAAGTCTGTAAGGTGAGTGTAGGGCAGGTCCTCTGGGGGTCTGCTGGCTACTCCGGGTTCTTCGCTGTAGGCAGGTCGGAGGCTGACAGGCCGGTAAGGCGGGGGCCAAAGCAGTAGGTGCCATCTTCTTCTTGGGTCAGTAAGGCTTTTCGGTCCTTCTTCTTCGAATTTGAGGAGGCAAGGTTCAGGGTCGTCCCTAAATACTAAGTTTAGGAGCACTAAAAGGGGTGTGCAGGTCAGGACCAATGGGTCCCTTCCTTGGGGTGGGTACACCCTCAAGTGGGAGGGGGGCATGAGCCTCTTCCTGATTGGCTGAGTCTCATCTTCAAGATGGAGGGGATTGAGATGGGTGCTTCACCTCCCCCACCTGAGGGGTGGGGTTGGCAAAGGTGGCACACCTCTCTCCCGAGCTTGGTTTTCCTGCAGATTCTCTCCCCCAAAGTGGGGGGCAGAACCAGTGGGAGCCAGTTGCTGGGGGCAGCAAAAGGCAGGGGACAGTTCACAAATGCGACAGGCCTTTGAAGCTTCCCCTTCGTGGACCCAGCCCATCCTGGGGGAGGAGGCATGACACCTCTGCCAAGATGGGCTTTGTTTCTGGACCCAGAGAGCGGAGGCTCTCTACCGAGGGGTCTAGAAACCTGCCTGGTGGTGGCAAATGGCAGGCAGCCATTCAGGAACCACACCAGGGCGGGACATTTTTCAGGGGGCATCTCTAAGATTGCATTTTACATTAAATCCCACATGGGCATCAGTGTGGGTTTAATGTGCTAAGACGTTTGCTACCAAACTTCCCAGGTTGTGGAGTTCATAATGACCAACTCCAAGACCATATACTCTTTATGGCTTTACTACATTTACAATGTCTACGAATGGACTTAGACACTGTAGGGGTACAGGGCTCATGCCACTGTACCCTCACCAGAGAGCTAGAGCACCCTGCTAGAGGGGTGGCTTACCTATGCCTCAAGCAGTGAGTTGTGGGCATGGCACACAGGGATGTGTGCCATGTTTACTCTTCACTTTGTTCTGCACTAAAACACGCAGTCTGCAATGGCAGTGTGTGGGTGGGTACAGGGCCTTTAAGGGTGGCACAATAGGTGCTGCAGCCCTTAGAGGCCTTCCCTGGTCACAGTCCCCTTGGTACCAATGGTACCTTTTACAAGGGGCTTACCTGTGGCCAGAGTTGTGCCAATTGTGGGTACAAAGGTATAGTTTGGGAAAGAACACAGCCCCTGGGAACCTGATTGGCAGGGACCCAGGGCACATCAAGTCAGGTTGCATCGAATGTCAGGCAAAAAGTGGGGGGTAACCATGCAAAAAGGGGCTCTTTCTTGCACCTTCCTAATCGATTCCAATAGGCCAAAGCACTTTGCTGTCACTGCCTTGATCTAGGGGATCATGGACAGTTGGTTGTCTACCACAACGCCCAGATTCTTGGCAGAGGCTGCTGGAAAATGAGGGTCACCGAGCTCAGATGGACAGTAGGTGTTGGCCCAGAGACCTGTCCTGTGATTGAGAATAACCAGCTCTGTCTTATCAGCATTTAGCTTGAGGGCCTTAGTGTCTGTCAAGTTACAAATTAACTTTAGGGTAGATTAAAATTCCTGGTAGGATTGGGCAGTACCCTCAAGACGGAAGATGAGCTGAGAGTCAACAGCGTAGTTGTGGAATCAACAACCACGGCTAAGACCAAAGCACATATGTAACATTAAACATAATGCTGAGCCCTGGGGCAAGCTAAGGAGCTTGGAGGCTGCTGCCACAGGCCAAGGGGACTGGGAGGAATGATGCCCTTGGTAACCTGTACGTTTCCTGCCAGATCCACGTTCCTGGCCTTGAAAGGACTGGGACGATTACAGTATAGTCTGGGTAAGCGGGAGTTTTCTGTACACTAACCCCTAGAGTAGCCTTAGAATATCCTAAATTGTTGAAGAAATTGTTTGTCAGGGGCTGAAAGACCCCGGAAACAAGCTGTAGCCCTACACTCCTTGAAATGTTCCAAGATAGAATCAGCTTTCTCACTGAGCCTTCGAAAATCATATCCACGAAATCTGTGGAGCGCATCTACGCATGGTGATGGAAGGGCTTAAGGGACGACAGCAAAATCTCACAGGCCATGGCCCAGAAGGCATATGTGTATCAGCCAAATAAAGAAACAGCATTACTTATCTCAATGCTAGACTGGCCGAATAAAACACTGTTTTACCGGAGAATCCGTATCTGGAGGAGTCTTGGAGAATTAATTGGGGTTCACATGGCTGGTGAAAGCCTGAACAACCAGACTCTCTGGAGTAAGGTTTTGTGTGAGAAAAATCAGTGTTGCAAGGCGCCGGTGTGTGGACTCTAGCCACCAGCCACCACAGGAAGCACGCTCTTTAATGGGGAGTTGTGCAGAGCCAAAAAGGCATGTTCAACCCTCTATCAGGGGAATTATCAGGACCACTGATCTCTTGTAAGTCCAGGTAAAACTGTTCACCATCACCATCATAATAACCCATAGCCTCTTCTTCAGCCTAGGTGAAGCCAGAATCAGCCACATACTCACCACCTTATTCAACACCTCAACTGCCATGGCCACCTTCCCTGAGGACTGGAAACTCGCAGAAGTCAACAGCCTACTACAGAAACCAACTGCAGACCCTATCAAACTCAACAACTACCAACCGATCTCCCTGCGCCCAGCCAAAGCATTAGAAAAAGCCATCAATCAACAACTCTCCTCACTTCTGAAATGAAATCTCCTACTCGACTCCTCCCAATGCGGATTCAGCAGCAACCACAGCGCCGAGAGAGCCCTTATTGCGGCTACCGACGACATCCAAGCTCTACTTGACAGAGGAGAGGCCATGGCTCCGGTCCTCCTAGACCTCTTGGCAGTCTCTGATACGGTCTCCCACCACACACTCATCTCAAGGCTGCACAACATAGGCATCCAAGGAGCAGCTCTCAGATGGATCGCCTCTTTCCTCAATGGAAGTATGCAAATAGTGCGCCTTCCCCCCTCCACCTCAGAATCCAAGGAAATTATCTTTGGAGTACTCACTCGGCCCTACCCTCTTCAATATTTATATGGCACCGCTGGCCAGCATCGCCAAAATCCACAGACTCAACATCATATCCTACATCGACACACAACTCATCTTGTCCCTTTCTAAACACCACCAACACCGACTTCCACAACTGCATGACAGACGTCGCCAACTGGATGAAGGACAACTGCTTGAAGCTCAACACAGACAAGACAGAGGTACTGATTTTCTGAAACAAAATCTCCCCATGGGACACATCCTGGTGGACTCGGTCCTACTCCTACCCCCACTGACCACGCTAGGAACATAGGCATAATTTCTGGACAACAAGCTAACCATGACGACTCAGGTCAACTCCATCTCCTCCTACTGCTTCTTCATCCTCTGCATGCTTCGTAAGATATTTAAAACGGTTACCCCGAAGCACAAGACGCACTATCACCTCCTCCAAAGACTACAGACCATACAGAACAGTGTAGCCGGACTCATCCTGATCTCCCTAGATGAACCCCACATCACTACCTACGTCAGGGAACTCCACAGGCTCCCTGTACAGAAAAGTTGTCAGTTCAAGCTCCTGGGCCATGCATACAAGGCCCTACAAAACTGCGGACCCGCCTACCTGAACCACTGCCTGAACGTCCATCAGCCACCTCTGTTCTGCGTCCCTTTCTCCAACCCACACCCCCTGCATCCGACGTAGCAGATGCTGAGGTCGCTCCTTCTCCTACCTAGCAGTGAAGACATGGAACAAGCTACCCTTTCATCTACAGACCTCTCCATCTCTTCCAGAAAAAAGATCCTGAAGACCTGGCTATTTGGCTAACCCTGCCTACGCCTGGATACCCTCACGGGTGACAAGTAGCGCTCTACAAATATACTGATTGATTGATTGAATAAGGGAGGTAAATCATCCCCATCCCCATCCCCATCATCACCATCTCTGGGTAGTGGCAAGCTTTTGTCAGAATCGAAGTCAAAAAGACAATGGAGCCTATGAGGGTTCCTTTGTGGTAGTGGGAGCATAGACTCAGACTCCGGATGTATGGTGATCGGTTGAACTGTAGGAATTGCCGAGCGTGACTTCAGATGAGGTAATGCTGTGGCCAGTTTGAGGTTGGATATCAGAGTTGGCAGCTGATTGGCGGCCGGTGCCGTCGGCGTTGATGATAGGGACCAATGCAAGCTATGGAGACAGAGTGGAAGTCTGCAGCAAAGTCAGTATGGAGCTTGTGACACGTACAAAGGGGTCAAGATGGTGAAAAGGACAGATCAGCTGGCGACAATCTATCTGAGGGCCTCTGTGGATCCTTGGAGCTCAAAGGTGCACCTCAGGGAGTGGGAAGAGTGCCAAAGATACACAGAATGGCTTCCTTAAAGGCCTCAACCTGCTGCGGCATCGCTGATGGCTCGGGAAATCAGGGCACACCAAGATCAAATGCGGGACAAAGTGGTGGAAAGGAGTCAAGTCCCTGCTTCACTTTTTTGTGGTTCCTTTTGGACTTCAATTTACTGGAGGACTTCGACTGCAATGACGACTTCGCCTGGGAGCGGCCTCGAAGCTAGTCCATGACCTCAAACTTAAAGCGGGACTTATGAGAGGCCCACAACCTCTTGTGTTTGGGGATGTACAACTTCCCTTCTCAGTGCCAGATAGCCTTTGGGAGCATGAAGGCGCACTTATCGCACAACTTGGAGTCGTGCCTAAGCCCAAACACTAAAGACACACCTTGTGCGGTTCTGTGACCGACATCTGTTTTCTGAGTAGCGGCATGGTTTGAAGCTTGTAGTTTTAGTAGGGAAAGTCATTCCCTTATACAGTGGATTTAGTTTTAGGAGTCATCTGAAGACCAATGGAATGGCGCTCAGGATACACGTTTGAAGGCGCAGAAACAAAGGAACTGATGTCAGCGCACAGGGGTGCCACTTTTATGCGACTTTGATCTGTCACTTCTGGGGCGGTACGGAGCCAACGAGCAACTGCACCTTGCGGCACATGGGAACATTGATAGAAAAAAACATCCAGATCCAGTCTGGTGCATGGGGAATATTCTACAGGTAAGGAATCTGCAGAAATCGAGAGCCGGTCAAGAGGAAGGTCAACCCCACATTTGTTTATTGTTTTAACTCATATACTATGTTCAATGTGTACCTTCTTTGTCAGTTTTCTCTTCCTTTCTCATTTTACTTGCGAGTTCTCTCTCTATATAAAACTACAAGAGATCTCAAAAAATCTGAGGCATGTTGGAGGAGGGAACGCACACATTGCAGTGGAGAAACATCTGTGGAGACAATGGATATTTCATTCCTGCATTGCTCTGAAAATACAGGCAAATTACCACATTTCTAATTTGTTTGATTAGAGGGGAAAATAAAAGGATTAAATCACATAGTGTAGGAGGAAATCTTTATTAAAAATGTAAGTCGTATTCTCTTGGAGCAGCTACAGGAGTCTATTAAAGTCACACAGCATGAAATCCTCAGTGAAGTGGCATTTTGAAACTTTCCAAAATGACCCTTAACATAACATAACGTGTATTTGTAAAGCACATGTTCACCCCCAAAGGGGCATCTTGGCACTGAATAACAGATGTCTGTTGTTACCCAACTCAATGGTACTCATTTTATCGACCTCAGAAAGGATGAGAGGCTGAGTGGACCTGCCGGGATTTGAACCTGTGACCATGAGGTCGAACACAGGCCCCTGCAGTTGATGCATTAGTCCACTAAGCCACCAGACCGTTATATATGGATACCCTAATACTGATCCTCCAACAAGCAAATAGCGCATATTGTTTGTATGCGGATGACAGGTAGCTTACCTAGAAAATCTCACCTTTAGATTATGTACTTCACTTAAATACAACTCTAATAAATGGGCAATCATGGCTATCTGTCAATTACTTTAAGCTAAACCCTTCGAAGATGCTATTCTTCCTCTTTATTCCCCCGCACAACGCTCCCCACAACCCTTGGAATAACATTGAACAAAAACCTAAACAAGCTTACCCATATCAACTCCTCGGCCAAAAGCACTTTATATCAAGTCAGACTTCTAAAAAAGATCAAACATTTCAACCTGCAACTAGACTTACAAAAACTCGTACAGGTTCTAGGAACCTCTAGGCTTGACTATTATAGCATGGTGTGGCGTAGCGGCCAGAGCGGCTGACTCCTGAGCACGCATCTCACGGTTTGATCCCCGTCGCCAGCAGCAGCTCAGATCAGCATCATGTGATTCTGGGCAATAGCTCACTTAATTTCCCCAACGGCCCCCCAGGGCCTGGATACCCTTAAGGGTGATAAGTTTGTGCTTTACAAATGTGAAATTATCATTATTAACATGATTCTAGCTGACACTTAGAAATCTCATCACACACCCATGAAGGCCATGCTCAATGTAGCTGCAAGGCTAGTCTCGGGAGCCAGGTGCTTTGACCACATTACTCCCTTACTGATCACTCTCAAGTGGCTACAAATAGCAGTCGAGATCGTTTTCAAAATGGCTTGCATTACTCACAAAGTTCTCACAAATACTTGGCCTGTAAACCCACCCTTTCCGGAGGCAGCTGATCCCTGCGAAGCTCGGTCATACTATTCTTGAGTGGCCTAGATTCAAGAAGGAGAAATCCCTCTCTTAACTGGAAATGCTCCAAGGATCTGACACTAACTACCTCCAAAGATTTGCACAAACCCCTCCCTGGTTTCTTTCAAGAAGAGCATTAAATCCCTTCTGCTTGAAAGATATCTAATGAAATGACTTGCCATTATGTGCTGATGATAGTCCCTTGAATCCCTCCAGGGTGATGAACTGATTTTCTCCTTCTCTCTCTTCTGTATCTAACCCTTGTAAATATGCTCCCTAGTTTTATGTGTCATTAAAACCATCCTCACTGTAACGTGTTATTAACTTGTATACTGTACAGCACTCTGATACCGTCGGTTCTTCTACGCACTTTATAAAACTCTCAATATATGAAAATAAACAAATAAACCCATAACACCCATCATTTTACACATTTCACAACACACAGGCACTCACCACACTGCAAAACCATTACTAAATTTAAGTTGCTGCTTCAAACAACATTTTTAGGTCGAGCCTGGCCAGCGCATGCGCTGCTATGCGAGGCATGCTGTTTTCAGGTATGGACTTGAAGCTCCTCCCATTTTCCGGCCCATCTTTTTAATTGGCTCCTGTCACTGTCCTTTGTAAACTGTGGCTTTTCATTGGCCAATAGGTTTGGCAGTCCCTCCTTAGTGCCGCCTAGTCTCATCTTGTAACCTCCCATAAGGACTGGCCCTCTTACGTGGATTGTTACTTAGTAGGCTTTAACTACAGCCTCCGAGCACTTTTTTTTAATGACGTTCTCCTGCCTGCCCTAGCAGGCAGGACATGCTCTTCACTGCTTTTTTTTTTCATATGCTAGCATGCGCTTTTCGTTAGGTGTCAACCGCCATATTAATGTTTTTTTTAAGCTGGCTTCCAGGGACAACATTGTGCTGATTCAAAGCTACCACAGTATCTGTGGCCTCCCACAGAACCACAGCAAAGGGCACAGCAGCTGGAGGCAGCTCAGTCTCCTGCTACAATAAACTCAGCAACCCCTGGAGGCAGTTCAGTTTCAGATGCAATATACCCAGCAGTGGCTGAGGCAGCTCAGTCTGGGTACAATAAACTCAGCAGCTGCTGCAGGACGGTCCATCTCAGATGCGATTAGCACAGCAAACCCGGCAGACACTGGAGGCAGCTCAGTCTCTGGTACAATAAACTTCAGTAGGCGCTGGAGGCAGCTCAGTCTCAGATGCTAATAACACAACATACCCAGCAGCCGCTAGAGGCCGCTTAGTCGCGGGAGGTCATTGCAATAAAATTCCAGATGAGTCGGTCTCAAAACCAAGTGCTTCAGTCTCACTCCAGGAGATAACTCCTATATTAACGAGCAAAAAAGAGCAGATGAGCACTCCGGGCAGGACCAGCATTAACCCGTATTTGGATTTGTGGGGCACCTTCTGAAGGGACACGGCACACTGGGGGCAGCTACAGTGGGTACAAGTGAGAGGGCGTATGTCCTGGTACAGGATGCACTGCCCCTCCTGCGATGGGTAAAAGCAGGAGTAAAATACTTGTGAAAGCGAGGAAGGGTGAGGAGAAACCTCCGATAAAAGCAGCAACAATCCCTTCAGCCAATAAAAGCGAGAGAAGAGAACTCCCCATACAGCACAGCTCCCCAGAGAGATTTAAGGCCACCTCCCGTGCCATCCAAGAGCAAAACTGTACAGGATTGACTCCCTGATGCCATTATACACACCACCTGTGAAGTCTTAAAAAGGCCACACCCCATATGACTAGGAAAGGCACCAAGTGTGTTACAAGCACTTCACTTAGATCTGCTACAGGAAAAAAATCTATTAACAACAAGCAAACAGCTACTGTTGTAACTGTGGAAAAGACCGAGATATGCCTCAAAGTCAAACATCGGCCTCAACCTGTCATCGGAACAGCAGTCTGCAGAGATCTGTCCCCCACCCAAGCAGTGCCTAGAGCTGCACTGCTCAGTGTAATCTGTGAGGAACTGCACTTCTAACCATGGGAAAGAGACAGGGCAGGAGGGTGAGCTGCTGCCCCCACAGAGACCCCCGGACAGCAGCAGAAGGTTTGTTTACTTTAGCTGATCCTTCTGCCTTCATCCGAAAGCTTGTTGCTCTTGGAGTGGCTCATGTTTGAGGGTCTTATGACTGAAGTGCACGCTATATTGATGCAATAGGTTTCGAATTTGTGAGAGTTTGAGCTATTGGCATTGTAAATGACAATGCCTTTTATTTAAGTGTTGGTTTTTAAAACAGATAAATAAAAGGCATTGTCATTTACAATGCCAATAGCTTAAACTCTCGCAAATGTGAGACCTATTACATTGCAAATGCTTGTTGAAGATCTTTTGCTGACACACACACACACACACACACAGATCTGGTGGGTATTATTTACATAGTAGGCCATGACGGGATGGTAAATGGGTCACAACACCTCTCAAACCCCTCGAGCTTCCCCCTACAACCCTACGTCTCTCTCAAATAGGTCCTTTGTTTTAAAGGAATGACAACTATTCAAGGGTTACCCACAAGAGACTTAATTTTAACCAAAGAATGAGTGGTATTCTAGTATCTGACATTTATTTAAAAAGGTAAAATATTTTTAAAAGGCGTGCTTTAGATTCCTCTTCTCTACAATATTTTACAGTGCTCAATTTTGGGAGAACAGGAAAGGCGTTAGGGGTCTTGAGAAATGAGCCATGGCTGCAACAAGTAATATACACAGCATTATGGCAATAACAATCTAAAATCTTGGGCTTGCTCTATCTTTTCCACAATCGCTGATTCGAGTCCACATTTAAAATCCATTTCACACTTCTGTCCTTCTTCAAGCATAGGAGAGTGACTTCTCAACGTTCAGGTCATTTGGAAACACTCAAGATTTAACTTGCTGTCTATCTTTCAAGGCATGATCTAAAAGTCCCTGTTCATAATTCATCACTCATTCCCTCCCACACTGTACACAAACGATTTACCAGTATTGTCCATATCTTTCCGTAGATGCATTCAATTAACCCCAGGTCATGCATGAAATCTTCAGTCAGTTTTTCCGTTTTAGTCTATAGCAGGCTTCTCCAATGAGTAGCTCATGAGTTATTGGTAGCTCTCAAGCTACCTGTAAGTAGCTCTCCTGTGTGTAGCCCACTCTACTAAAATGTAAGCTTTTGCTTTGGTGAATTTATATAAGCATCCCAAAATTGAAACAACTGTATTTGAGATGTAAATGTGTGTATTTTCAGAACTCATAAGCTAATGTTTAAGGAAAAAAATGGTTACATTTCCAAACTATATTTGAAGCTAAATGTTTGAGTGATAAATCATGCAGCATTGGAGAGACTTATTGCTAACATTCCCATGGTGCTAGGTCCATTTCAGCTATGAATGTAAGATATTAGCTATTTAGAGGCATTCCAAATTGATAAAAGCTTTTTACAACCCTGCCTGATACAACAATGTCATTATTGTTAATCTTGCATGCAGTGGCCACAAATGTAATCTTGTGTTCTGTGGGCACTATTACAACACCAAAAATCATAATAGCTCGGGATCATTTTCACTGAACATAAGTAGCTCTTATTAAGGAAAAGGTTGGAGACCCCTGGTCTATAGCACTGTGTATGCTGCGGCTGAAGGTTAATACCTATACGGAGAAAACAGAACTCACAAGACTGATGTTTGCTTAAAGATCGGGATTGGCTGAAAGTATAGGACCTGACATGCGGCCAATAGATAAAAGTGGCAAATAAAATCGACGATAGGAAGACCAACGTTACTAGACTGTATTGGCAAAATAAATGCCCACAGGTTGCCCTTAACGGGGAAGCAATGAAGTGCTTTCTTAAGCTCCTTCAAAAGTTGGTGTTTTTATAATATGTGTCTGCACTAATATTTTGTCCATCATTTCTAATGTAATAAGTGAGAAGTTAAATTATTTTTTCTGACACACTTTCCCTTTCGTTACTCCCAACACTACAACACCATCAAGAAAAGGTGGACGCAGAGAGAAATACTTCACAGGTGTGTTGTACTACCAGACAACGGAAGCCCAGTGCACTGTGCTGTGTTTATAGACTTTAACCTCCAAAGAATGCTTACCTGTTCGGGTCTGTATTGCTGCACAGTGCTGTACATGTAACTCAGCCCTGCTCTTGTTAACACGTAGGAGGCCTGTTCATTGATGAGGGTATCCAAATGGGCCTCAATCTACATAACAAAAGATAACATTAAGAGCAAATTTAGCAACTAGGTTTCTCATTCTGCCCTTTCCTATCTTATATTAGTATCGACCATTGAGGTACAATGCATCAACCTTGACTGAAAAATGCATGTCAAATTCATCCTTGTAGTTGCAGATTCTTAAAGATCGACCAAATAATTGTGCTTTTTTTCAGGACACATGGAAAAGTGAAAACAAACATACAGTTAACATATGGTTGTGAGGATTAGAAGTCAAAATAATTTTCTTGGTAGCTGGATCTTCAGTAGAGTAAACTGTATTCAATGTTCCTATTGTGTCACGAAGATGAAGATGATGCTTTCCTGAGCTTGAGATATTTTTTATTTGATTAGGTCTGTATAAGATCTTTGCTCGATATTTTCGAGTAGGCACAAAGCTGGCCCAGTTCCCCATAATTATCACCTTGCATGCTGTTCAAAGGGTTCCCATTGAATAGTTGCCTGTATCACTTAAATGGGCGTACATTTTAATTGTTTGCTTAACGTCCTCTTGCGATATCAGGGCCTTAAATGGTCTAGTGTTCAGCTGCTACACTATCTATCTATGTCTTTTGTCTAACACATTAAGTGCTAAGGAATGGTACAACAATTTGGGTATTCCATGCAAAATAGCATTCTACAGACATTTAGTACCACCACAAGCTTTATGCTAGGTTTTAATATTTTGACTGATTTACCAGAATTCCGTCTGTGCCAGTGTTTAATTTGATCCTTAAAGAGGAAAATATAATCTATTGTCTGCAGGTGAAAAGCTCATCTGCATTATGGCAAGGCTGTATAATAATCTTCTATGTCTGCTGTACCTTTCCAGAGTATTATTGGTACTCAAGTCCACTTGCTTGACTAGCAAAGAATCGGTGAGAATATTTAATGGCACTCCAATTTAAAATAAAGGTGTCTGTAATCAGGAATAGTTTTATAAAGAATGCGTGAGAGGCTGCATTTTGGGCATAGATAGCAAATATTCTAATGCTTTACCATTGACACCTTAATACCCAATATCTATCCGTACTTTCCCAAATTATCATTTTATTTCCCTAATATGTAGAAATGTAGAACATAATGACATCTCTGATAAGGGTTCCATCGATCCCTTTCTCCCTAATCCAGAAATATGAGAATAGTTTGTCAGGAACTGTAAAATCTCATCTTTGTTTCATTGCTTTCCCTAACAGGAAAGTCAGGAAAGCATGTCATATCAATCAGCCGGAAGGCTACAATAAGGGATACACCTCTTATACAGGGCCATATTCCAGCTACTCAAGCATTGACTACTTCTTTGTTTCCACAACAATGCTAACAGCACATCTAACAGTTTGCCATCTCCATACCAGACCATCTTCCTATCAAGCTAAGTGCCACAGGGAGACCAGAGACACAATGGACATTCGACCAGTGAGTACTTCAAGATCAAGAATGCAAAGTTATATGCATAACTTTTTAACATGTTACATAAAAGTGACACAAACGTAATACAAAATTACACTGATGCTAACCATTGACATTCTTAAACTACGTACAAGGAAGTGGTAACCGGTTTACAAAAATAGGCGCTCTGCAATATATATAGGGAAATTAAAAGGGTTGCAAATCACACACGGTGCTCCTGGACAAGGGTTGATTACCAAACAACCCAAATGAGCCTTTCACAAAGAAGAGGACTGTAATCTGCAACAAAAAGTCTGAGCACTCATTCAGTTCATTTACAACAATGTCCAAACAGGGTAGATAGTAGTAAATCCACTTTTAATCCATATAGAGTCCAAGACTGTATAATCACAATAACTCTTCACATCCGGTTTAATACTTGATACAAAAAGTTTCCAGCGTCACCAGTGTTTATATATTTGTCACAAAGGAATCAGCCTTAGATACAATCCATGGGAGTTTCCAACGTCACTGATGTTATGTATTCATCACAAAAAGATCAGCCAACACGTGTTTCGTCACAGGGCAGAGTATACTAAGACTTCATCAGGGCTGAAAACCAACAAAAAAATCCATCAATTTACAGTAAACGTAAGCTAAAAGTAAAAAGGACAACAAAAAACTTACCCACCAAAGTGTCCAATTCCCAGAATTCCGAAATAAATCAAGAATTCAGATACAGGTGTGAGTTCACCGCGTGTGCTTAGTACTAGTGAAAAACAAACAAAACCACCAGGATGTAAATTGGTGAAGAAGAGGGGAAATATAGGAGCCACCAACCAATAGTAACACATCTCCCAGCATGCGTAAGATCACACCCCAGAAATAATGTCACAGTACCTGTACCGCATGAAACTCTCAATTTTAAATGAGTCAAAAGCCGCTAGACTGTATCTAGAGAAACCTGTAAAAGCACGTATCATATAACCTAAGTAGAAAAGAAATATGAGGTTTGAAATGGGATCTTATTGAGCCAGACGATATCCAAAAGGAAAACAATGAACTCATTAACCATAAAGTACATAGCTATACATGGTATACTAAACGTAATATCAGAGTCCCACGCGTATCCTCTACACAAGTCAGTCTGTTTTTGCACCAAAGTTATATATGTACAGGTGGGCCCTGAGACCCAAATCAAAATTAGTCATTTATTCCACTTAACCCATTCCCTCTACCGCAAAAACTTAACGTGTGAATATTGATGTAATCTCAGCAATCAAATCTCGTACCCATTCATGGACAGTCAAATTCAATATTCGACTAGCCTGATTCCGAAAATAGTTATAATCCTAGAGTATTGGCAAGATAGAAGTTCGAGTAACCACGAAAAGGAGAGTACTCCCAATAACGTTTTGTCGGCGTGGACCATCAGCGCCATATTGGAGAGACCTATTTATACCCATTTCAGAGCAAACACGCGATGTTATTGTCCTAATGTGGCAGCCATCTTGGAGTGGTAAAAAAACTATCTCATTCAATAAGCAGTACGGCAAACGCAGCCCATATCGTCTAACTCCAAAGGATAAAAGAAAGTGAAAGGAGAAGTGCTGTCATAATAAAGAACAAGTCCGTGTCGACACTCCATAAATAGTAATATTTACTGCAAAATGGGAAGGTGATTATTTACCCTATAATTTTAAATCATTCAAAAATTAAATCGTGAACCCACCCAGATCATCTAAAAGTTATTTTATCACATACCATATATTCCAAATTAAGAATTTCCAAAGCACTTAAAGGTAGTGAGGAAAGACAAGGTACCGTCCTACTCAAATGCACATCCATAATGGACACTAAGTAAATCGTAGTATCAGTGGCCATACTAAAATGCTAATAAGTCATCAGAAACGTGTTTAAAATTACCGAAATGCTGTATTAATATAAAATAAGTATTAAAATTCAAACACAACAAAGGATTCTCTTATATTTATATGTCATAAGATACCCGTACTTGGAAATCCGTATCAGAAAAAATCCAAGTCGGCATCATGAGTAAAGAAACGTAACAAGGTCATAATAAAAAAGAGACCATCTCCACTCAGTGACCTCTTAAATGACCTTATAACTCTACAGTCAAAAGTATGATAGCCAGTAATCACCATAATCGTATCTTAATAAACAAAACCCCAACACCCCATTTAGGCGGGCCAGTCTACAAAAAAAGAAGAACGAAAGATGGGGGTTGGGGGAGAAAAAGATTAATCACAGGATAAACTAATTAGTGATAAGAAAAGAAAGAAGAAAAATTACAAAAAGGAAAAGTATATATTAAAAATAAGAAAATAGGATCTTCATAAGGAAAGGCCCTATATTCAGTGTTGTGAAAGGTAAGAAAGCAGGTCTGGAAATTACATTCAATTCCAATATTACACATCATTCTATTCCCAGAGCTCAAAAGGAAAACAATTAGTAACAGTCAAGGACATATTCAAGGACTAATAAATCCCATCAAAAGATAAACATTGATAACAATCAGGGACATGATCCAGGAATAACAAGTCTCATCATATCAGTCTCCCAAAAAATATTGCATCTCCTTATCTATATTGAGCCCCAATTCTACTGCCCGAAGCTTCATAATCCACGAGGCTTCGCATCGTCTGAGTTTCAATTATCTGTATCTGAATTCTTGATTTATTTCGGAATTCTGGGAATTGGACACTTTGGTGGGTAAATGTTTTTGTTGTCCTTTTTACTTTTAGCCTACTTTTACTGTAAATTGATGGATTTTTTGTTGGTTTTCAGCCCTGATGAAGTCATGGTATACTCTGTCCTATGACGAAACACGTGTTGGCTGATCTTTTTGTGATGAATACATAACATCAGTGACGTTTTAAACTCCCATGGATTGTATCTAAGGCTGATTCCTTTGTGACAAATATATAAACACTGATGCCGCTGGAAACTTTTTGTATCAAGGATTAAACCGGATGTGAAGAGTTATTGTGATTATACACTCTTGGATTCTTAAACTACGGTTAATAGGGATTTTAAGAAAGCTGTTGTATGTGGGGCGTATAAATCAAAATCAGGCTAGAAAAGCTGAGTGGAAACATGCATTAGAACTCATGTCGCAATTACAAGTACAAGATGTAAGGGCTACTGAGGGAAGACCAAGTGGCTCATAGCATGGGTATTAGACTACATATGCAGAGACTGAAATTATTCACAAGATGCAGGGAAGACGCCCTAGATGGGCAATGTTGGACTTATGAACAGGAGAATAAGGAAGCAAAAATACATTCACACAGGTTAACAATATTTCCATTATTTGTTTGTGGAAGGGGAAGATTGGATACTTGGAATTCTTTCCGCATAGAAAGTGACATCAGTGGTCTCCTGCTAAGACCTTACTTAAAAGAAGAAGCCAAGCAAGAGGACTGCACTCTTCATCATCCCTCTGCACAGGAAGAAACATAACTGGCTTACCACTGATAGCGCAGATTGAGACCAAATTTGAAATAAACTGTTCAACCTTCCTATTACCACCACTTACAGGGTCAAGTCCCTTTCCTGTGCTAGTTTCTTTTCACCTCAGGTGACGGATCTTTGTCACCGTATTTTTTAATTCAAAGAGGTATTTGGGCATAACAAGCAAATTTCAAACACAATTCCAAGCTTAATCAATGATGATAGTTTCGTTGAGTTTTGACAGCTTTTTCCTCAGTAAGAGATTAGTAAGTTTCTTTTTATTCAAATTAATCTTTAAATCTTCAGTAGGTTTACAGAAATCTAATAAAAAGGTTTGGTTAGGACAGATGTTCAAATAATGCATTAAGAGCGTTCCATAAAAGAACGAAACCCGATTTTGAAGAACAGGACCGAAGTTTCAAAGTTAGTAGAACTCATGAAGAGTTGAAGTTCAAAGGAAAAGAGTGAGATCAAAGAGCATAAAGCTCAAATCCAAATTAAAGCAGCAGAACTTCCCATGAAGAGTAGTTCATGAAAACTCAGCTAAGTAACAGTAATACAAACAATTGCTGTAGCAATCTGTAAAAATAAAGCATCAAAATAAAGTAAGGATGAACAGGAGCAGCAGAATCCACAACTGTCAAAAATGGACAAAGGAATGGGTCTAGGAAAAAAGCACTCGGAGGAGCATTACCAGACTCTAACTAGAACCATGCACTAATATAAAAGACATGAAAACATGTTGCAGACATTGTAGCAGGCTTCATCGTATCTGGACCAATCGACTGGCAGCATTCTTCGGGAAGCAGGTTCAGCTCTTTCTTTCCCATGAAATAACATGCGGCTTGCAGAGTTTTATCTCAAGTTAACTACAGACATTCTTGCGTAGTTAAGTTCTGGAAACATAAACCTCGGTACCCATAGGCATCGAACGCAGGTTGGCCTTCTAAATATAATGGGGCCTGATAACAATGTTGGGCGGAATTGACATCGCCGCGGTCTCAGGACCGACCGACCTCTGGTCGGCGGTCCCGACACTGGCACCTATGTTTCTTACAGATATATCGTTACCGAAGATAAGTAACTTGTTCATCTGAAAGAAACAGTTAGTTATAGATTCCTTACCTTAGAATAGATACCCCAGCAATACCAACCCCGGAGGTGGGTCTGCGAACCAAGTTCACACCAGAAAGTCCTAGAGAACAGAACGGCTAAAGAAGCCGTCTCTCCGGACTTGGCTGTCCAGGCAGTAGTGTCTAGTGAACGTGTGCAGAGTTGCCCACGTAGCTGCCTGACAGATGTCATTAAGGGGTACTCTCGTCCCAAAGCAGTAGTAGCTGCTGTCGCCCTGGTGGAATGGGCGCGCAGCCCCACTGGAGGCTCCTTCTTTGCCAAGGAATAACAAGCCTTAATGCACAAAACGACCCACCTAGAGATGGTCCGTTTGTGCACGGCCCGACCTTTCTTAGCACCCACGTAACCCACAAAGAGCTGGTCATCCACCCAGAATTGTTTGGTGCGATCCAAATAAAAAGAAGGTGCCCGTTTTGGATCCAGACAGTGGAGCCTCTCTTCTTCTTTTGAAGGATGCGGAGGCGGAAAGAAGGTGGGCAAAGTGATGGTTTGGCCAATATGGAAAGAAGTAACCACCTTGGGAAGAAAGGAAGGTCTGGTTCTAAGTACAACCTTGTCCGGATGAACAGCCAGGAAACGAGGTTTTGAAGAAAGAGCCTGGAGCTCACTCACCCTGCGAGCAGAGGTGATGGCAACCAGAAAAGAAGTCTTTAAGGTAAGAAGACGAAGAGGACAGTTATGAAGTGGCTCAAAGGGAGCGCACATAAGGTAAGTCAGAACCAAGTTCAAGTCCCACTGAGGCATTACAAAGGGAATAGGAGGAAAAAGATGAGTAATGCCCTTTAGGAAGCGATTAACAACAGGGGACTTGAAAAGAGAAGGCTGATCAGGAAGCCTAAGAAAGGCAGAAATGGCCGAGAGGTAGCCCTTTAGAGTGCCCAGAGCAGAGCCCTGCTGGGCCAAAGAAAGAAGGAACAAGAGAACCTCAGACAGAGGGGCAGAAAGGGTATCCACAGCCTTTGCTGTGCACCATGCCACAAATTAGTTCCATCGGCAGGCGTATACCGTCTTAGTGGAGGGACGCCTGGCTGCCATGATAACATCACAGACTTCGGGAGGCAGGTCAAACGACGCAACTGCCACCGCTCAATCTCCACGCAAGGAGGTGGAGGCTGGACAGGTTCGGGTGGAGGACCGTCCCCTGCTGCTGCGACAGAAGATCCTACCGAAGAGGCAGTCTGATCGGAGGATCGATGGCCATGTGTAGCAGCTCGGGATACCAGACTCTTCGTGCCCAATCCGGGGCCACAAGAATGACTTGGGCCCGGTCGCGCTTGATCTTCTTCAGCACTCTGGGCAGAAGTGGTATAGGCGGAAAGGCGTACAGAAGACCGCAACTCCACTCGCGACAAAAAGCGTCACCTAGCGAGTGCCGCCCTGGAAATTCCAACACGCAGAATTGCTGACATTGCGCGTTCTCTTCGGTGGCGAATAGATCTAACCAAGGCTCTCCCCACTGTCGAAAGAGACCTTGCACAACCTCCGAGTGGAGACGCCATTCGTGATCCATCATGCACCTGTGGCTGAGTTTGTCCGCCCTGTCATTCAGTGAATCTGCTAGGTGTTGAACCACCAGGGATATGCCCTGATGTTCCAGCCATGTGCGAAGGGCCTCTTGACATAGGGTCCACGACCCCACCCCGCCTTGTTTGTTGCAGTACCACATGGCGGTGGTGTTGTCCGTGAACACCTGCACTACTCTTCCCCGTACAGAGGGAAGGAATGCTTTGAGTGCCAGACGAATTGCCCGAAGCTCCAGAAAATTGATGTGGAGCCTGGACTCCGCCGGAGACCAGAGGCCATCCCAGAAGTGATGCATCGGTCACCACTGTGAACTCTGGTTGGGGAAGGGAGAGTGATCTGCCGTTGACCCAATCCTGGTTCTTTAGCCACCACTGCAATTGGCGTGCAGTGCCCTCCGAGATCTGGACGCAATCGGACAGGTTCCCCTGATGTTGTGCCCACTGGAACTTCAGGTCCCACTGCAGAGCCCGCATATGCCATCTGGCATGG
The DNA here is from genome assembly GCA_963921515.1 of Calotriton arnoldi. Classification (NCBI taxonomy): domain Eukaryota; kingdom Metazoa; phylum Chordata; class Amphibia; order Caudata; family Salamandridae; genus Calotriton; species Calotriton arnoldi. The sequence goes on from CAWUFW010000510.1 coordinate 547,564, forward strand.
TCCACCAGCAGGATGAAGGAAGCCATCAGTCCCAGTAGCTTGAGGGTCATCCTGACCGAAACCCGGGATAGAGGCTGAAAGATCGGAATCATAGCCCGAATATCCCGGACTCGCTGTTCGGGAGGATAGACCCGAAACTGCGTCGTGTCCAGAACCGCTCCGATGAAGAGGAGCTTCTGAGAGGGAGTCAGGTGTGACTTCGGCATGTTGATGGAGAACCCCAGCGAATGCAGGAGGTCGGCCGTAGTCTGGAGGTTGGAGACGACAGCCTGGGGCGAGCCCGCCTTCAACAGCCAGTCGTCGAGATAGGGGAAGACTGGAACCCCTGATCTGCGCAGATTAGCTGCAACCACCGCCATCACTTTTGTGAACACCCGAGGGGCGCTGGTAAGGCCAAAGGGGAGCGTGGTAAACTGAAAGTGCTCGTGGCCTACCGTGAACCGCAGGTAACGCCGGTGGGCCGGCAGGACGGGGATGTGAAAATAAGCGTCCTGCAAGTCCAACGCTACCATCCAGTCTCCAGGATCGAGGGCAGACATGACCTGAGCTAGCGTCAACATTTTGAACTTCTCCTTCCGGAGGAAGCGGTTGACGTTCCTGAGATCCAAGATAGGACGCAGGCCTTTGTCCTTCTTGGGCACCAGAAAGTAGTGGGAATAGCAACCACGACCTACTTCTGGGACAGGAACTCGCTCGATGGCCCCCTTGGCCAAGAGTGCCGAAACTTCCTGTTGGAGAAGGGCCAGATGATCCTCCGACATGCGATGGTACTGAGGTGGCATGGATGGAGGGGTAGTCTCGAAGGGAAGGGAGTAGCCCCATCGGACTATTTGCAAAACCCACCTGTCCGACGTGATGGTGCGCCAGTGGGGGAGGTGATGGCGAATCCTGCCGCCCACTGGCGTTTGGTGGCCTTGAAAGGTCGGACTAAGAGGGTTTGGAGGCTGCTGCAGGGGGGGCTGTGGTGGACTGGCCTGCCCGCTGGCACCCAGAACCACGGCAGTGGTTCCCCCGGCCGCGCAGGGGTTGAACAGCTTGCGCTGGCCTGTGGCTCTGGGTGGGACGTGGTGGGACGTGGCGGGACACCCCTTCCGTAGCCACGAAAGGGGCAAAAAGCAGACTGCGACGGGTGGGAGGTGGAGAGGCCCAAGGACCTGGCCGTAGCTCGAGAGTCTTTAAAGCACTCCAGCGCGTTGTCTGCCTTGTCGCCGAATAGGCGACGGCCATCAAAGGGCATGTCCATTAGGGTGGATTGGACATCCCCTGAAAAACCAGTCGACCTCAACCAGGCGTAGCGTCGAAGGTCTACCGACGCGGAAATCGTCCTTCCTAGTGAGTCGGCGGTATCCAGCCCACAGCGGATGGTAAACTTTGCTGCGTCTCTCCCTTCGGCAACTGCACAGGAGAGTACGGCCGGGCCTCCTCCGGGCACTGAGGCAGCACTTGCGCCACCGTATCCCACACGGAGTGGTTGTAACGGCCCAAAAGACATGCGGTGTTTACCGACCGCAGTCCCAAGCTGGAGGAAGAAAACATCTTCTTCCCAAGATGGTCCAGCATTTTGGATTCCCTATCAGGTGGTGCGTTAGGGAATGCGCCTTTGGAGGTGGAGGTTTGGACCACCAAGCTCTCAGCGGTGGGGTGTTGGGAGAGGAAAGTGGGGTCACCCGGGGCCGGGCGGTGGCGTCGGGCAACCATCCTATCCACAGGAACCCCTGTGTTGGGCCTGGACCAGGTGCCCAAAAGGATGTTGGTTAGGGTTCATTAAACGGCAGCAGGGGCTCCAAAGAGCTCGCTGCCGGTTGAAGCACCTCTGTCAGGAGGTTAGTCCTGACTGCCACCGTAGGTAGCTCGAGGTTGAGAGCCTTGGCCGCCCTACGCAACACCACTGTAAAGGACGCTCCCTCCTCCGTAGCCACGGTAAGAGGAGACAACATGCCAAGGTCTGGTGAGGTATCCAGACCACTGGCTTCCCCCAGTTCCACTCTCCAGTCCGGCTCGTAACCCAACTGGTCAGTTAAAGGGTCACCAGACCCCTCCCAGTCCTCCTCACCCTCTTCTGGCTGCCAATCTGGTCTAATAGAGCCAGGGTAGAACAAGGGCACAAAAATACCCGTCGACGCCGGATCCGGCGTCGGTCGACGCCGGTCCGGCTCCGTGTCTACATCGAGGCGGAGGCCGGGGTCGATGCTGGCTGGGGACACAACCGGCATCGGCTGCGGACGTGGTGCCAGTGGATTCGGCGCCGGGGGAGGTGTGGTCAGGTCGACCGGCGCCGATCCGAATCCAGGCCTGGATCCAAGGGGACCCTGCGGCGCCGGGGCTGGAGTCGGGCTGCCCAAAGATGGCATGCATCGCTTCGTAAAATTGGCAAAGCTGGGCAGGGGTTGCTCCGGGTCCCGGGAAGGGGGGGGAACTCGGAGTCGACCTTTCGGGCTCCGCACATGGAGCCGCCGGAGGGGCACCACCCGCATCCCTCGTCGCGTCGGCCGTCGAGCGACTATGCTTCTTCGACTTCTTCTTGTGCTTCGACTTACCTGACCGCGAGTGCGAAGACTTGAAAGAAGAATGGTGATGGCTCCGCGACCGGTCCCTCGACCTCCCATGCGACCGGGACCTCGAACGGCGCGGAGCCGACTGCCGGGCCTCGAGAAGCTTTCGGGACTGCTCCCGGAAAGACTTCGGATTCATGGTCCGGCAGTCGGAGCACGACTTGGGGTCGTGGTCGTGCTCCAGGCAAAACAGGCACAAGCAGTGCGGGTCCGTCACCGACATCAGTCGGCTAACAGGAACCGCAGGCCATGAAACCGGGCATCCCTCGTGCAGCAGGAGTCGAAGACTCGAAAACGGTGTCGACAAAAGTTGTCAAAAGGTCAGTCAAAAAGTGACTGGAGGTACCGCTCTCTCCGGATCTGCGCTGGCTGGCGCGGAAAAAGAAAGAACTGACGTCAGCGTGCGAGGGCGGCGTCTAAGTAGCTACCGCAACGTCATCCTGGCGACCACGACGCCAACGACGAACGCAGAGCCGACCGAAGCCACCTTTCGATGCGCAGGGGTACTGCTGACGAAAAATTCTCCGGATCCAGCCTGACGCCTGGGGGTAATTCTAAGGTAAGGAATCTATAACTGTTTCTTTCAGATTAGGGGCACAATAGACTACTGTGAAGTCCTTTGTGTGTGAGCTGGGCCAGTGCCTTTGAAGTGTAAGTATGGTAGGTGACAGCTCCGCTTCCCCCCCAATCCAGCCAGAGGTGGCACATTCTGCCAACAACCAGACCCTCCATTGTGAAGCTATCTGGGAGAAATACACAAAGGGTAACTGCCAAATACACTGAGTCATGTGACCCAGGTACCGGTTGCAGGCACCAAATGGTTAGGCCAAGAAAATGCCAACTTTCTAAAAGTAAGTATAAGGAAACAGCGGTCCCTTACAACAATTTATACAGTTATAATTTACACCATCAAAAACATTGACGTAGTAAAGAAGGTGGGGTAGTATACATAAATTTGGGAAAGGGGGATGGAACTCAGGCATAAACAAAAAGACGTGGCCAGATCATAAACAAATAGTTAGGCCATATAACATAATAAGAGCACTATTGCACCAATATTGAATAAGCAATATACAACAAATTTGTGTCAAGGTGCTAAAGTCGACAGCGTTTTGAGCCCCAAAAAAATAATGGGATCATCATCAGGACTAAAAGAATGTGTAGCCTGACAAAAACAGAATTTAGAGAAATTATTGCCTGCTTAGAGGGAGTAATTAGCGACATGTGGGGACCCGAAGGGGCCAGGGGTCATACATAAGGTCCTTGGGGCCTGTAGTGGATCGAGTGATGAGGCGATAATACGTCGCATAAGTGGCATTGTCAGAATTGTGACTTAAAATCCAACTTTACCATTAAAGACTGTTTTTAATTGCAATTACCCAGATACCAAACATGAATTTTCAACCTGCTCCCAATCAAAGGTTAGCACTTATTAAATGTCATAAGGCAACCCAATGTTATCCTATGGGAGAGGTAGGCCTTGCAATAGTGAAAAAGAATTTTGAGAGTTTTTCACTACCAGGACCATGTCCAGCTTTTAAAATAAAATGCACCCTACCACATGGGCTGTTTAGGGCCTGCGGTAGGGGTGACATATATTTTAAAAAGGAAGATTTAGGCATGGCAAACTTTTCCAGGTCGAAAAGTCAGTTTAAAAGTGCACACACAGGCTGCAATGGCAGGCCTGAGACATGAATTTCAAGGCTACTTAAGTGAGTGTCCCAATCAGTGCTGCAGGTTCACTAGAAGCATTTAATTTATAGGCCCTGGGTACATGTAATACCATTTTATGAGCGACTTATAAGTAAAATAAATATGCCAAACGGGTGTAAGTCAATTTTACCATGTTTAAAGGAGAGAGCACTTTAGCATTGGATAGCAGTAGTAAAGCGTGCAGAGTCCTAAGGTAAACAAAAACAAATTCAGCAAAAATAGGGGTGAAGGCAAAAAGTTTGGATATGACCCTTCAGAGTGGGCCAAGTCCAACATAACCCTAGAGAAAACTCAATATCCAAAGTATGGGGAAACTAATGCCACTGTGATACACGTACTAGAAACTGCCCAACACTGTGTAGATTTTGGAAATTTGGGAAAGAATCTTTAACAAAATCAGCAATGAATGTAATATATCAACCCAAACCCAGCCCTGAAGATATACAGTTAAGCATCTATGTAATCCTTCTATTACCATTCAATAATTCTCAGCTGTAATTTTATAGACTGGAAAATCTACTCATTTCTTAAGAGTAACCACAGCAGGAGCCCGTGAACCTAGCACAACCTATTTGAAAGAGATGCAATGTGCCCAGATCAAACAAGAGCCCAACCATACTCAGCCCTGCCATACTCAGAGGAATTCCCAATTGACAAATCTTGACCAGAGTGAGCTCCTCAGACAGCTACCATAGTTCACATGCCAACATCAATCAACAAGCAAGCAAGAGCTCCAGAAATTCGACAAAATGAGAGAACAAAAGAACGAACAGCAAGATGAGGCCTAGCTGTGTCCAGTATCAACCTTCCTTGGCCGTTATTCTGAACCTTCTATCACCATGAGCTTTTAGCTTCAAGGCTTTCCTTCTCAGTGTTGTTGGTAACAGCCTGTTTGTCTCTTCCAGAAGACTCAGGGTTTCATTCTGAGTCCTGCGCAAATGCTAAATAAGTGTGGCAACCTGACTTCCACACACCTTAACTTATTGTGCACAGTTCAGGCTTAACTGTAAAAACCACTGTATATAATGTGGGTTTACTCCATTACTGACACAGAAAAACTATATTATAACACACAAATACTGGCTGCCATTGCTAATGGAAAAAGGATGATGTTAATTGCACAGAAGAAATGTGCACAATATGTACCGGGCATGGCGTCTCTTTTTTTACAGCAACACTAAAAACCAGGAGTTAAAACTGGCTGGTAACACCAATACTTCCTTCCCTGGTTTTGCCTACTCATTTTGAACAGGACTCAATGTAAGCCTCTATAGTTTGAAGGTAAACTTTTTGACAAACCCTATTCATTCGCTTTAATCAATCACTTTAAATAGTGAGTCAGCTTTACCTGAGCCTTAGGTCAATCTGAAAGTGATATAAGACAGTTCTTTGCAAATGGATAACATAGGTCACGTTAACGTTCATTTTAAATTGTTGGCTCATTTGTCTGTCATTGGGAATACAATATATTTTTATCATTTCACCCTGACTTTTGTAATTCCTGATGTTTACAGTTATTAACAGATTACTCTTTTCAGTGAATCTTAGCTTGGTGCTTTATATATATATTTCTTAACTAAACTGCTGTTTTGAGGTTTTGTCCCCTAAAGACCACATACCTTTTGGAAGAGCAAAGTCTTGACTTGGCCCTGTTCACTAGGGTTAGCAAAGAGATACCCTTTGTGGCAGCTGTGACAAGTTGTTGTGGGAGCTAAGCAACAGAATGTATCAGCCTCTTCGCGTTCAACCCCTCAGCCTTCCAGAACAATTATTTTCAAATAAATAACAGGTAGTTTGAGTTGAAAACTTTCCAGATCACAAATGTGTGTTACGCGGGAAAGGAGCATGTACAGGAATCTGAAATTGCTTTTAAATCTGTAGCATGGCTCATATTGGGATGCACTCCAAGGAACATTACCTGAAATTGCAGCATTTCCAAACGCTTGTCAGTGAACTCAAACAAAGCCAACGTCGTCTTCATCATGTAAAGGCAATTTACCATAAATGTGGCCATATCAGCAGTACCTAAATTACTTGCAGATACAGTGCACATCTGAAGTAGAGGATCCAGGACACAGGACAGAACCTACAAGGTGAAACAAGTATCTCATTATAAGTTTACTTCAAAAGAGTGACTGTCAAGGACAGATTTAAGCTGATCAACACCACCGAATTGTTCTATATAAGAATCTGTACATTGTTTCCAGGCATCCAAAGTTTAAACTGTTTAAAGAAAATGTAACAAACTCCCCATTCTGATACCTAAAAAATTACATTATTCTAATGGCAATAATAATCACGATAGAATGATATCCACTGCAGTCATTACTGGCAAAACAGAGTAATGGGATTCAATCCAACACAGATATTTAAAGGGGCAATCAAATGCATGAAAAATATCCTCACAAATTGTTTCTTTTGGTTTCTAACCTTGTGGGTCCTTAAATAAATGTTCGCTTCCACATTTTGGCATATAATGTAAATTTTTCATAGATTTTATTCTATTTAATATTTGAAAATAGTAACAGTTAACCTCCAACTGCGTAGTCGTTCAAACAACAGGAGTGTGCTTTGATCCAGAAGAACATGTGTTTCAAAAACAAACAGTAAAGTTTTTTTCCACACATCTGTGTGGCTACTCAGGTGGATGTGGAGTTGAATGTCATTAACATTCATTGGAAATTGAAGGTGATGTAGAGAAATATCCTCGGCCAGTGACCTCATGTAAATGTTGAAGAGTAGCAGAGATAGCGATGATCACTGTGGGACACCAAAAGTGATAAGTTTCACAGAGGATGATTGGTGAGTTTTACAGAAGAAAAGGGTCAGCCCATTCTGATCTGCTGACTATGCTTTGAAAGGATAGATTGTCACTATTAAAGAGATTTATCAGTGTCTGCGACTAGCCTTTCCAACAGAATGGCCACTGCCCCAGAGGCAACAGCTAAATTGAGTAAGATTAGTATTTTCAAATGACTAGCATAGAGCTCAAATCCGCTTTTGGTTTCTACTCCTTTCCTCAGTCTAAAGCATGACTATCTATCTTTCTTTCCATTATATAGATAACTCAACAAACTTTTGAAGCGGTGTGTGATATTAACCCTCCATAATTTTCTCCTGACAATTCTGTGAATAATTTGGACGGACTCTCAGGTGTTTTTGAGATCTGAACAACATTATTTAATTACATTTGCTGTGCCACTGGCAGCAGGTGATTGTCTTGAGAAACATCCTATACCAGGCAGTCTTTTCCATGCATGGTAAGTATAGGTAAGGTAAGTGTGTGGATGTGTGTGTATATATGTGTGTTTGTTTTTTATTGAAAAACAAAACAATTACTCTACATCAACAACAAAAAAACTGAGAAATTCACTCAAAAGATAAAGGAGTAAAAGTGACGTTAAAAAACGGTAAAAAAGTTAAACTGTAACATTTTAAAGTTAAAGAAATTCTGGTATTCACCAGTTATAGTTAACTGAAGTAACTAAAAGTTGCTAAATGTTAATGACTAATACCAGCACTTTCTACAGTTAATGTGTAACAAAAGTCAAAAGGTACACATAGGGCCTGAATATGAGTAACTCGTTATATTCTGACCTGTGTGTAAACCCCTGTTTACACATGGGTCGGATTTATGCATTATAAGGTATTTAACGCATCCGGTAATTATCAGATGTGTTAACTACCTCAAACTTAGGTTAAATTTCGGCAGGTCAAACCTGCTGAAATTTAACAGAGAAAAATGTGTACGGTATTTACCGTATTATGCGGATTTTTGTGCACTAAACACCAAAATTTGCATGTTATTCCCCATATACACATAATAGGTGTTATTTATTGCACCCGATAAATAAGAGACCTGTGGTATCGTTATTTATCGGGGCAATAAATGACGCCTCAACTCATAATCAATCCCATAGAGTTATTTGTACATGCATTGGTCTTTATTGACTCATACATTTCTACATGGTAATAATACACTATTTAGAGCTTACCTGTACAAAATCTGCTTGCCTCGCATCCAATGGGACTACAGAGGAATCATGAGACACAAGAACTTCACGGAGCAAGGTGAGCGTTTGAGTTAATGCAGAGCTTGGTCCAAGATCAGGGGGTGGAAGTTCAACCTACAGACAACAAAGATTGGTTTTTACTTGTAAAGTGTGATCACGCCATGAAACACTCTGGATGCATGAACTATGTGTATCTGACAAAAAATGCTACCCATATAAACCATACAAACTTACAGTTCCAATAAATGAAGGGTAAAGTTAGGGGCTGGTAGTGGTTGGTAATCGCTAGCTTATTTAATTGAGCTCCATCTTTGGAATCATTTCAATGAGAACTTTCATGTAAATATGTGGACAAACTCAGTTATTGGCCCTTCCTTTTTGTCTTCACAGGAAATAGTAACAATGTATTTAGAGCTCAGAAGTGCAAATAGCTACATTTGCTAATAAAAACCACAGACATTCGAAGGGTAAGACCTTCACTACCTTGGTACACAAGCACCACCTCCCTTCCATGAAAACGTATGTGAGAAAGGCAGATGGAGCATGGCGTATGTGTTGATTAGTAGTGATAGAAGATATTACATTTTGAACTTGCATACATACAAAGCTAGTGAATAGCTTATGTTAAAGAGGTTATGGTGAAAATCAACTTAAAATGTTAAAAAGTCTGAAATTGGCAAGCCATGATTATCAGAACAACCTCCACTCTAATGCACCCCAAACTTAATGTGGATGCATTAGAGTTCCACTGGTGCCGATAATCTAACTGGTGCTTTTCAATGGTTTTTAGAATGCATGTGTATCTCAGTTATAAAGTCCCCTAACAGAAGTTTTAACACAGATTGTTCTGGGTTTTTTAATCATACGTTTTGATGTCTGCAGATGTAAAGTGATCCCTAAGACCACAGTGGTGCAAATGAGCCACGAACATCATGACAAGTCTTTGGTACTAAACCGTATGTCTCACATGATGTCTGCGGATAATATATGATCTCTGGCATCACTAGCCTTCAGGAAGCTGCAGATACAGGATATCCATACACATGAGTGGAACAAATGCTCCACTTTTTCAGTGATGGAGAGCATTTTTAAAAATTCTAAATTGCACCTCCATTTCTCCTAGGGCTCATATGTGTTAGGAGTTGCTTCACAGAGCACCTGGCAACATTGTTCAAGAGAGGCATCTATTTCACGGTTACAATGGCCGCAGGTCCAACATGGCTGCCAGACAGAAAATATACTCTCCCGATCGTTAGTAATTGGAAAGGTTCATGGATAAATAGTGAGTTTCTGCAAATTATGAATGATGCTCACCAATCTTGCCTTTTAAAAATATATGCAATATGTGTTGGAGGGCTTATCTGCGGATCTAAAAAGTACAAATATACATGAAATTAAATATTCTGAGTTAAGATTGAGGATTTTGTAATCACTACTATCCCCCAAACTAGTTTTTTCCTCTCTTTTAATAATCTCTGATTTTTTTACAGCAAATAATATTATTTTATCATGTTACATCCACAGGGTCTGGAAATAATATACACAATTTAGAGTGGGCTATTTTCCCTATTAATGATTAATAGCCAGTCTAAGACAGATTACATTTCTCAGAAGTTTTCCCATATTCTCTGGTGCTCATCTTTCCTTCCCCTACCAAATCATGGGGTTTCTGCTTAGCTAATTTTCTCATCTCTTCTATCAACCCTCTATTTGTGTGTGTTAGTCGATTTCTTGGTTGTTTTTAGCAATATACATTTTCTAACGGAGAATGCCTTTTAATCCATAGTTCTGTAGTTGGGGAACAGCAAGGTTGGATAAGCGAGTCTTAAAATAACGATCTGACAATTTTATCGATAAGAATATTCAATAACCTGTTGTCAAGAAACTAGCATTACATGGTCAAACCTGATGGTGAATAATCACTACAGCTGACATCAGTCAATATGGCAGGTCACTGAAATGGCAGAGCTGGATTGAACTGGACATTTGGGCCGTGTTGATAAAGTAGAGTAAGGTAAAGCAAAACTGTTTATTTCTTTTTTATTTACCAACTCTACTTTCGGGTATGTATGTATGTCAACTTTACTTTCGGGTATGTATGTATGTATGCAGTACTTCTGAGTGCTGCAGTGTCATGAAGAAGTGAAGGTTGAAACTTGGTAGAAATCCAGGCAATATTCTCCAGTTGCAAGCACCTCAGTTAGCGGCAGGTTTGAAAACTTCTGTTTTTATACTACATGGAGTTCAGTTCAACTCTGATTCAGATTCAGGCTGTTCCGGAGACTAGGATCCTGCACTCCCAAGAATCTGCCTCGACATTGAAGCTATTTGAAGGACTACTGGGTGATGAGACTGTCAATTGATAAGCTTAGATTCTTGGTTGGTGAGGAGTCAGAGGGTTAGGATTATAGTTATTTTGTACCTTTCCCCAGGAAACTTTGTGGACATTACAAAGGACCTTGAACACAATCGTTGATTCCACCAGGAGCCAGTGAAGCGTTCTAAATGTTGGTTTGATGTAATTGTAATTATATAGCACTTACTACCCCAAACAAGGCGTCGAACCACTTTTTCGGTGAGTAGTATGTGACTCCGGAACCCAAAAAGGATTAGTGGTGAATTAGCATAGGGAAATATGAAATTAATTTGAGTGGTGGAGAAGTTAGTCTGTTATTTGGATTGAAAAGGATAGTGGATAGATAGAAGAGGGAAGTGTTTGCATTTATATAGGACTTGCTACCCCTGATGAGGTGTTGAAGAGCTTTTCGGCGGATAGCACGCTACTTCGGAACCCAAACAGGATTAGTGGGGAATTAGTATAGGGAAATATGAAATTAATCTGAGTCATGGAGAAGTTAGTCTGTTATTTGGATTGAAAAGGATAGTGGAGGGATAGAAGAGGGAAAGATTTCGATTTTTTTTTGGGGGGGGGGGAGTTCATAGCAGTAGGAGGAGGTTTGGGATGAGTAAAGGGGAGGTGGAGGAAGAAGAGTCAGACAGAAGGGTTTAGGAAGGCTTGTTTGGGGGATCTGGACAGTAAAAGATGTCACTTCTTGCTGCAAGTCGGACAGGCGGTCCTCCATCAGCCACCCTGATGGTGGTGGAAGGAGTAGGAGGGTGGAAAGAAACAGGAGGGCGTAGCCCCGGTGGACAATTTGGGGGACCCACTTATCTGAGGGCTTGACGCCTCTGGAAGAAATATAGGATCCTGCCTTCTATAGAGTGTCTGTGTGTCAGAAAGGGCACACTAAAGCGGTTTTGCGGCTGCAGCTGCTAGGGGGGCAGGGGCCTGAGTTGCACATTATCACTCATGCCCAGGGTGTTGTCTTTGTGAGCCACAACCCAGCCGTGAAAAGCCTCGAAGGCCTGCTGGATGGGCAGAGGAGTCTGGTGTTGGCAAAACTTAAAATACCTGCCATAGCCACAGAGGGGGCTAAGTTGCTGGTTGAATTGTCTGCTCGGGGCAAACAGACCCAAGGAATGTGCTGTGGCTCTACTTTCCTCAAACTGTTCCAGGGCTGAATCCACTTTTTTGCCAAAAAGGCAAGAGCCATTGAAAGGCATTTCCATTAAAGATGTCTGGACATCCCGGAGAAGCCTGTAGACCTTATTCAGGCTTAACGTCAAGCTGCAACACTTATTCCCATTACCAGAACTAAACTGTTGGTTGTGTCCAGGCCACACCGAATGACAAACTTTGCTGCGTCATGTCCATCCTGAATAGCCTGCGTGGGGGATGCCCGCACGTTGTCTGGGACAGCTGGCAAAATTTGGGCATCCGTGTCCCATAGGGCATGTGAGTAGCTACGTAAGAGGCAGCTGCCAATGACAGTTCCAACAGCAAGGTTTGCTGACGGGAATAAATGCTTCCAAAATGTTCAATGCGATTTGACTCACGATCTAATGGGGTGGTGATGAAGGAGTCTGAATTCACCTTACTTATGGATGCCTGTACCACCAACATCTCAGGTGCTATGTAAGAACATCTGGGTTGCCTGGTGGTGGAGATGAGCAATATGTCTGTTTACTGGGGATCCAGATCACCGCTTCTTTCGTTGAAGGGTCGGGTGGGGGAAGCAGACCAGTGTCTAGGCCACTGGCATCCTGTAACTCCCTCATACCAATTCTCCTCAGAATACGGTCCTCAATATATTGGGGGATAAAGTCAGTCCTTTCATCAAAATTGTCATGATCTGAATTTGTGCCAAAGATATTGTGGAACACATGGGCTCTGCCGTGAAATAAAGCCAAGGTATCTGAATCAGAGGGGTTGACGGACAGATTGGTACCCAGCTTTGGTCAAGGTTGGGATGAGTGTGGCTCAGAGTCAGAGAGCAGGATGGGTTGAACCTCCTCCTCCGGTGCCAGAACCGATGTTGATGCAAAAAGAACTGGTGCAGGGGATGGAGCTGGGACCGAAGTCGGCACCAGGGCAGGTACAGTACATGAAGCGAGTTCATGGGGCACAGATAGAACCAAGGGACATGCCTGTCGTCTGACGTACGAATTGAGGCCCTGGTGGATACATGGGACATGAAGGCATGTCAACAGAAACCAGTAAAATGAAGCACAACCGCAACTGGCCTCACGAAAGTCTCAAAATGGTGCAACGTTGCCAATGGACCCATAATAAAAATGCATCAGGACTAAGGGCCAGATGTACAAAGGTTTTTTTGCAGTTGCAAAAAAGCTTTTTACAATGTACAAACGGCAAATTGCAATCTGGTAACTTGTTACTGAATCGCAATTTGCATTTGCTACCAAATCAGAATGTGGTAACCCATTCGTCCCTTCCAAATACCAAATCAGAATGTAGTAACCCATTCGCAAAGGGGAAGTGGTCCCTTGGGCACCCCTTTCCCATTGAGAATGTTATAAAGATATTTTTAAGAGCAGGCAGTGGTCCCACGGAACACTGCCTACTTTTAGAAATACAAAAATTTCATTTTTTCTTTTTATACGCATCCTGTTTTCCTTTAATGAAAATGGCCTGCCGTGGTCTGATGAACTCCGTTGGCAACCATTCCAGTGATGGCTGCGATTCCTAATAGGTTGCAAATTACAACCTACTTCATTAATATGCATGAGGTAGATCTATTTGCGACCCACTAGGAATCTCTCAAAAGAGTTTCACACAATAGGAATACTGATTTCCTAATTGCGATTCAGAGAGTATCACAATTAGGAAATCTATATTCCTAGTGTTTGATCTGACCCTAAGTTTGGAATTGGCTCCAATGCGGATTGGTAGCAAAACCTGTAGGTCCCAGGCCCAGCTCTCCCCGTGCTGTTGCATCACTCTTGCTACTGTTTTCTCCTTGCTTTTTCCCCATTTTCACTGCTTTCTCCTTGCTTTTTCCCTCGTTTTTTGAGTGCCTTCTCCTTGCTTTTCCTTTGTTTTCAGTTTTCTCCTTTTTTTTCCCCTCGTTTTAGGAGTGCCTTCTCCTTGCTTTTCCCTCGTTTTCACTGCTTTTCTCCCTGTTCTCCCTCATCACCGTTCCCACCTGCTGCCTGTTTTCCTGCCTCCTGTCTAGCCACGCCCACCGCCCATCTCGCCTCCCAGGTCCTACTTAATGGACGCCGCAGCATGACCCCCATTGAGCAGATCCCAGGTCCAGATCCCGTGCAGCTGCATCGCTCTTGCTCCTTTCTTCTCTTTTTTTCCCCCCATTTTTTGAGTGCTTCCTCCTTGCTCCCCTTATTTTCATTGCCTTCTCATTGCTTTTCCCTCGTATTAACTGCTTTCTCTGTGCCTTTTCCCTCCGATTTTTGAGTGCCTTCGCTTTGCTTTTCCCTCATTTTCACTGCTTTCTCATTGCTTTCCCCCCCTTTTTTTAGTGCTCTCTCCTTGCTTTTCCCTCGTTTTCATTTCTTTCTGCTTGTTTATTCCTTCTATTCTTTGACTGATCCCAGCAAGAACCCAGCACCTGGATACCCTTACGGGTGATTAGCCAAACTCTACAAATCCGAGTTTATTGATTGATTGATAGGCACATTCATGCCTTTGTGCCTGCTCTGGAATGGGCTGAGTCCGGCTTGGACTTTTTATGTTTCTTCTTAGACTTACCCGATGACTTTGACTGCGCTGAAGAGGTGCCATGGGAACAGGACCTTCCTTTCGACTTTGACTGATCATTGCATGGAGTCTTTCAGTGTTCAGCGATGTGTTTCACCTCATGGTCGCTGCTGGTCTTCGGGTTCATCTGGGTGCAGTTGTCACAAGTCCTGGAGTTGTGTTCCAGACTCGGGTAGCACAGGCATGTCTCGTGGGAATGTGTCACTGTCATCTGTATGCAATAGTCCATACAAGGTTTAATCCCTGTTGTTTTGGGAGATGACATCTCTTTCACAGCGTGAAAAATTTGGAAAAAGACTTCTCAAAAGATGAAGGAGTAGCTCCGGATTTGTGTCTGATAGTGTGGAAAGCAGTAGCGGCCCGTGGTGGGATGCTGCCAGGCGGTGACGTGGGGCGGGGGAGGGGCAGGGTGGTGGGTAGTAAAGTACGGAATACGGCCGAATAGAGGTAAGTAAACATATAAATAAATAAAACGAATTCCGTTGTGCGCGCTGCATCGCATTTGGCGATGCAGCGCGCGAAACGAAATTCGTTTTATTTATTTATATGTCTACTTACCTCTATTCGGCCGTCTTCCGTACTTTACTACCCCCCACCCCGCCCCACGTCACCGCCCGCCAGCACTCCCACCACGGGCCGCTACTGGTGGAAAGAAAGGAAGTGATATCAGCGCGCATGGGTGGTTCTTATTTGCGGCTTTGCTCGTCACTTCAAGAGCAGAATGAAGTAGGTGCAGAGCCACGTGATGCCACATACTGGCATTTAGGAGTACTGCTTTGAAGTTTCCTGATCCAGTTTGACACCTTGGGAATATTCACAAGGTGAGGAATCTGTGGTTATAACTATCCATCAGAAACTTATTTTACCAGTTAAGGAGATGTATGCTATAGGTGGCATATAACAGACAAAAGGCCACTGGTGAACGTCGGCCCATTCACATACGAATGAGTAAATCTAGGCATTGCAGACTTACACCTATGACCTCATAGATTGCCTCATTTTTGTGATCTACAAAATATGGCTGTGTACAATCAGAAATCTACAAAAACATGTATATGTTGCATATAGTCGTCCTCCTGAGGATTGTCTCAAGTGAGGGCAATTTCCAGGTTTAGGACTTTGATTAGGGTGCAAATTAACCTCTTCCTAGCCCTTGTTTTAGTGCTTTCATGGAAAATAGTTTCCATGTTGGGACGCCCCTTCCCTACACCCTTTCATAATATGGGGGGGTATGGAATACTTTGCCACTCAACTAGTAGTTTTTTATAAAGTGAGTGTAAGTGAGAATATGCGGTGGTAAATGACCTTCGGAATGTTTTTTAATAGCCATTAAGTTACAAGTTCATGGTTGTCCCCATCAGCCTCACTGTCCACTATGACAACCCTGGGGAACACCCACTTTAAAGCCCTGTTACTACACTCATTTCTCCGGTCTTCCTAGCGGATTATCTGCATTAATAAATGCATCTCCGATTGTAAATATCTACAGATGCTATTTTTGCAAACCAGGATCTGTAAATTATTATCACTGATGAAACTTTAAGGTGACCTGTCATCTATGTGCGCAAAAGTGATTGTGATCTGAATATCGCCGTCTAAAAGGGTTCACCTACAAATAATATTTAAGAACCAAATGAAAATGCGTTTGACAAAAGTGCAAGCACATTTGAAAAAAATACAGTAAACATGCCAATAAAGATTTTCCTAAAACCTTTTATCCAACATTAGGTGGTGCAGATTAAGCATCCCCCAGCGAAGAATTTCTTAAATGCTAGACATAATCCTAGACTCTGGCAGCTGCAAAACGCCAATTAGATAAATTGAAATGTCTCTTTTAAGTAACCTGCATTTCAGATTTCCGAGACAGATTTCTGCTTAAACATTTACCCTTTTAAACAGCCTACAGGCGTTCTAGCTATCTGTGCAGTTTGGGCGCTAGAGAAAGCGAACTGTCATCACTTATTTAAAAGGGTGAATTTTGTTACTGGTTTCCTAGGTTATTAAAAAAAAAACCTAAAGACAGACGATTCCTTTTCATGCAGAGACTATTTCAGATACTTCAAACTGCTCTGCAAATGTTTCACATTAAACATTCCACTTTCGATGTTTTTGTGATGTATCTTTTTTTAATCGGAGGCACCATAATTGAATATATAATTACCACGTTCAGGAAACCTATACTTTTATCTTGCTGGAAGGCATCCAGCTCTGAAACAAAATGTAGGTGAAACTGCTTCCAATTATACCTCGATTCTCCCTTAGTGTGCTGAGAGATGTCTACCAAATGACGACTACACAAGTAAAGTGCCTTCGTGAGTCATTCGCCAAACAGTGATCGCGAGTCTGTGCTTTACAATTAGGGCTCCTGGTTTTAGGGTGTTTATTTTTTTGACATTTCTGTCTGTATTCATCCATATTTATATTTGGCTAATTTTATCTGTTTTCTTCCATATTTATTTTGAGTTTTGTGAAAAAATAAAGCTGAAACTAGTATGTTTCCCAACTATCTAACGGATAAATGTACACTCTTACTTGAATTCCTGATAGGTTTCAAGGATATAAACACCGACAGATGATAAATCATAGAACTTGCATGACAATATGCTCATTTTAATAACAACCTTGTGCATATCTACTGATTTTTAAGCCTCATTACTAAAATGTCTTCCTTTTTTAACTACCTCACCTGACAATCCGCATAGCTAATGGACTAGCAGTTATAACTGACAGCATTTAGAATTACCCAAAAAACAATCTAATTCACGTTTTTATCCACATTTAAAAATAAATACAGACAGGGGACCAAATGGTTTTCTGTCCTTAATTATCTGTAAAATTCAGTAAAAACGGAAACCATGAAGCCTTATTTACAATTCACTGTGGCAGTCCTTTAGATCCGAAGAGTCGTAGATGAAGACTGTTTCTTGAAAATAAACTAGTTCAGTATGAGAGCCTCTCTTACTGTCTACCAGAGAGAAATAATGCACACTCCGTCCCCCTTTCTCAACAAACCCATTTCTGAGCTTCGCAGTTTGCAACAGGCCTTATGATCTCCAGAGAAGTCCTTTGAATTATCTCTCAGAAAGAGTGCTGTGCTGTCTGTATTGGTAGACTCATTTTTGGATTTAACATTATGTACGTTTGTATCTATTTGTCTACGTCAGGGGTCTCCAGCCTATTCTATAACGAGAGCTACTTCTGATTAATGATATAGCCACATCAGCCTTCTGGCACCACGGAAATAACATCAGCAAAAAAGCTCTGTGAAAAACAATAATTATCACCTAACAATCAGCGTTAAGCGTATTTTGGAAATTCACTAATTTTGTTTCTGGAAACACACACATTTTCCCAGCAAATACAAGCTTTTAAAGCAGGGTAAACAAACCCAATTCGCCCACAAAAAAATAAAAAAATTTTAGTGAAGAAATAATTTTAATTGTAAGTGAAAACACAAAGCATCAGCCTGTCCTTGTCATCATGTACTCACGTGTAGAACTGCTTCAAATGGTGACTACCTCACATACCCATATGTTACTACTTCATGACAGGGATGGCCCTCATAGCAACAATGATGGCCACCATCATGCAAGACATAGACATTATAAAGTTAAGGATGCTCAAAATTTACTAGTGATGGCCAGCCATTGTGAAAGGGCCATCAGTGTGCCAGGAAAGGACAGTATAATGTCAGGGATGGACACAACCTGGCACAGAAATGCCAGGGATGGCCACAAGCTGGCACGAAATGCACACAATATCAGGGGTGTTCCCCCATTATGCCAGTGGTGGCCACCACTATGCTAGGGGGGCATTGACTAGACCACAAATGCATACAATATGCCAGGAGTGGCAATGGTTAGTCTAGGATCACTATTATGCGTTAGCTGTACAACATAATACGAAGGATGTCCACAATATGTCAAGGAAAGTCATTATTTCATGGGTGACCCCATTATGCCAAGTTGGCCATTCCTGTACCAGGAGTGGTCATGGTTAGGCCAAGGATCCCTGCACTGGCAAACACAGTCATGATTATACCAGGGGTGCTTTATGCCAGGACTAGACCACAGAAAGCTAATAAATTATTTCAAGAATTGCCATCAAAAAGTCAATAGTGGCAATCACTATGTCAGGCACATTCACTACTATGCTAGATGAGTCATCAATTAGACAACAGATGTTCAAGATATCGTAGGCATGGCCACTACTTGGTGGGGGTACAATTCGGCCAAGGATGGCCAGCATATGTCAGGTAGCATCATCAACTTGATTGAACCACCATTTAAGTAAAAAGTGTTCACCTTTATGCCAGGAATGGCCGGAGATGACCTTTGTCATAGATTATCTCTTCATGTAAGTGGGGCACCAGATGCCAATGGAAATCCTAGATGGCAGGGATTGCCAGCAGGAAGGAACAATGTCTGCCAGGCCAAATGAGCACGCACACAAACTCAAGCCTGGGTATATGAATATGCTCACATATGCAGGCATCTGCACACATATATGCACACTCCATGTCTACTATGCCACAGCAAGGGAGGAAATTACTTGTCTCTCCTCCCACTCTGGCCAGTGCTGCGCCCCCTACTGCTAATCTACTCCATTATCCAAGCTCGGACACATCCGCTCCTACACCCTCAATTGTGAGGGAAACCACTGTTACTAACCTTTGCATTTCTCTTTCTGGGTCCAGTGCACGCAAGCACGCACACACACATACACACTATTCCCACACAATCACCTTGTGGAATTGTTTTTTTTTTCCATACCAAGCGCTTCATGTCAAGCTGTGTGTGTATATAGAGTTCTCTGCTTCATTTTTGCATAATTTATGCGTCACTCTATGCCTGCAAGGGTATTGTTTTGACTTCTACTGGGTGCTCCCTTGTGTCTGGACAAAGCTAAACCTCTCTGAAGAGCTGTAATGACAGCGAAAAACGTGCCAGGGGTTGCTTTTATTCATTTCAGGATGGCTTGGATGGTATTTTACCAATCCATAGCTGTAATACTGTGCCTGGAGAGGTAAATGGCTTTTGTCATTTTATAGCTCGGCATGGATACCACTGTGCTAATCCTATGCTTAAAGACTATGCTGTAGAAATGACAAAATACTTTGTCCCTTTCTATCTCGGCGTGGATAGCACTGTGCTAATCCTATGCTTAAAAACTGATAGAAAAGCAGACATTTGAGGTGAGCAAATTTAGAGTGTCGCTGGTGTTAAGGGTGCTCAATACAGGAGCTGCCTTCCACCTAAACTTGGGAACTACCCAGAGTTCTCTGCTTATTTTTTGCATATATATATATATGTATATGTGCATGGGTGTGTGTGTATAGAAGTGTAAGTGTGAAGCCCTACTTCTGGTTTGGCTGGCTGCCCTCCAAGGATCTGGAGCTGGGCAGCACTGACTTGTACAATGCACAAGAAGGCAACCAAGCTCAGCTACAGACCTTCTTATTGACCTACTGGTCTGGGATCCTTGCTGTGATGTACTTACTGGCACCTAGAGAGCTACCAGTACCTCATGAGCTACTTGTTGGAGATCCACGCTTTGGAATTACATTTAATTGATGAGCCTTTTCTTTATTTGAAAACTACTGTATATATCCTCTTTAAAAGGAAGGTGGCATGTATCATGTTGTAGGAGAGTAGGATCTGCTTCAAATGGGTACCCCCACTTTTTGCTGATGCTTCACTGTTTTTCGACTTTAGTCTGGCTGGGGCCCTGCTAATCAGAACCCCAGCCTAGCTGCTTCCTCTCTAAAATGGTTTCCATGTACCTTAGGTACATCTCTGATTGGATTCTAGAGTGCCCTTATAAGTCCCTAGTATATGGTATACTATGTACCCAGGGCATAGGTACCCCAGAGGCCTACCAGGGGCTGAAGCATGTATTATGCCACCCCTGGGAGGCCCTCCAAAATGACACCACAGGCCTGCTACTGCAGCCTGGGTAAGGTGGTGCAGGCACCCCTTACTGTGGTAAAGGCTACCTATATCACTACCATTGCACACACATATAAACCTATAAATCACTCCTATGGCAGGCCTTAACAATCCTGAAGGGAGAGTGCTTGGTTTTTATGTGAGAGGGTGCCCCTGCATGAGCAGAGCCCCTCTGCAGCGTTCGGAGCCACTCCTCTGATGCTGTTTGTGGTGCAGCCTGACCATATACTCTTAAGTGCATTATAACCTCGCGTTAAATGCTAACTTTGGGATGGCTGCACGGAAACATGTCGTGTTTGGTGTCAAACATCTTGGAATACTACCCCCCCCCCCGCCAGTTCTGGCGGCGGGGGTAGCATTCCACCCTTCTAGAGGGAGAGACATGTACACACCGGACTACCCGGTATTAACTTTACAGAGCCCTGGCATCACAAAATGGATGCTGCTGCCACAGACACGGGTTCGGCCTCCTGCTGCTGACCGAAACTCCGGCAGGGGAGGCCTGGACAATAGGTTTCCTGTCGAAGGGAGGTGTAACCACCTCCCCAGACAGGATAGTGTGTATTGGGGCTGGGCGGGAGCACTCTCTGGTGCTTTGAAGTCCTGCACTGGGGGCACATTTGGTGCCCCTGTGCATAGCCCAGTTCAAACCGGTTGCAGGTGCTACCTGCCCCTGCTCTGGCGCGAAACTGGACAAAGGGAATGGGTGTAACCACCCCTCTTCCCTGACCCTCCCATAGGTGGGTCCCCAGAGTATGTCCAACCCCCTAACTTGGTATAAGTATCGGACCCCCGTCCTTAGGACTTTAGATATCCCTGGACGAAACTCTGAAACTGAATCCTGGACCTTCGACGCTCTACTTGAAGATTAGAGGACTGAAGAATCTCCCTTGGGGTCAAGGAGTGACTCCCCTGCTTGGCAGGCACCTAAGAAGCAATTGTCCGGTCTGCATCGCTGAAGCTCCCGCCGGACACCGAAGTCTTTGCAACACCAGAGGTGGATTTCCAGACTTCCCCGAGGCTGCCCTGAGACCCCAGCAAAGCTGAGGCACGTAGCTGTCGTGGGTAACGTGGAACCGTGACCCCTGGACACCGAGAACTTTTGTAAGTGCATCCTCTTCCTGGCCTCCCACGAAGTTGTGCTTTGGGCTCTGAGTAGCCCCCGCCTCCAGCACCGACTGCACCGAAGATCACTGGCCTCCACTCCACGAGTGTCCTGTGAGCCAGCTCCAAGTGCGTCCACTCGAGGCTCCTTGCGGTCGCTAGTCCGTTGGCTAGTGGGCCCTCCCGAAGGCAACTCTTCTTCTGCTTGGGCTTTCCTGGTTGCTCCAGACGTGCCCTGACTTACCCTCGCTGGGTGAGTCCCCCAGACCTTGCTGGTCTGCAACAACGTCCTTTCTTTGCTTCCACGTGACTTGCCGTTGCCAAGGCTTGTTGGGTCCAATCCGGTCGCCGACACCGCAGCAATCGACAGATGTCGTGGGACAGCTCGAATCCAGCTCCTGGTCGTCGTCGACGCTTCCTGGACCTCGTGGCTGAAGAGTCAAGACGACCGTCAACCTACCTGAAGCACCCAACATCGGTGGGCATCTGCTCATCGCCCTCCTGGTCACTGGCTAGTGACCCAGACTCTGTCCCCTCTGCTTTCAGGTTCTTCAGATCTTCGATCCACTCTTGGATCCACCCGGACACTTTCGACTTGGTCGCCAGCAGCCTGCTGCAGCAGATCGCCATTGAAAACGACGACGAAACCCGACGCCAAAAGACACCTATGCACCCGGCATCCCTGGGTGAGGTAACTCGAGTACTCCGGTGCTCCCGTGAGTATTGACTCTAGAACTGCCTAGTTCTAAAGGGATTTGCTCCAAGTCCTCCTCTAAGTGTCCTTTCCTTTTAAAAACCTAACCGCGACTTTCCCCATAGAAGTTAACGGTGATTCGCGGCTGTGTTCCAACACTGCACGCGTCCCCCGTGGGTCCCCTGTGTCACTACCTTGGGTGGTTCCTTGTGGTCCAAGCACTTCTACAGGCTCTAGGCCTTGTGTCTAGCTCAGTCGTGGTTCTTATACCACTTTATTGGTATATGGTTTGGTACGCCCCTAGGGCTCAAACGTGTATTTGTGCTATTGCTGTTGATAACTGACTTGTAATGTATGTACTTCGAACTCTAGCCTCATAAAGAGACTAGAGGGGTGTGTTTAAGACTAAATACATACATTTTATATATATACCTGGTGTGGTCCTCTTTCATTTGGTCACTCAAGAGATTATAGACTGGTAAAACAAGCTGCTTTACATTCCTTCAAGACTTAGCCTGAAGGCTGCTCTCCATAGCTACCACTAGGATAGCTTTCAATAAAGGTTGTCTTTAACCTATCTCCAATAAGGGGTTGTTTGGACTGGTGCAAGGTGCCCACTATAATTAGTGGACAGCATATACCAGGCCAACTTCTCACATTGGTGTGCAGCGTGTGGGATTCCAGCTTGCTATTGTTTTACCAGATAATCTCAATTGAATTGATCAACTGAAAACCACTAAGGGTACCTTAGGTACATATAAAAACAAGCTTAGTATACAGTAGGTTCTACTGAACTTAGAGTTGTGTGTTAAGGGCCTAGCACACCCTTTCTACAACTCAAGAGAGTTTAGTAGGCCACACTAGAGTAGGTAGTGCATACACCACACCTCACTAGTAATGTCTTCACTACCAGGAACCAGTGGGCTCCTGCCATCCAAATATGACAACCTCCCATTCTTGGAATTGAGAAAGTTGTGCAAGATTAGGAAGTTGAAGACAGGCAAAAGTGCCAACACCCAACGTCTCCTGGAGATGCTTCTGCTAGATGATCTTAGAAGACCCATAGGGTCTGCAAGGGTAGGCAGAGAGGGTGGGGCAGAAGATGAGGATGGGACCAGGGATGAAAATCCCCAGGACCTGACCTCTGAAACTGGCCAGGAAGGTGACAATGACCTTGCCCTGGAAAATGCAGCTCCTCCTGCAGATGAGGAGGAGGATCAGGATGACCTCCCCTTTGTCCCCCCAGGAAGAGTTGTGAGTGTGCCCAGAAGGTCTAGATCTCCTTCTCAGGAGTCTAACCACTCTGACACCTCAGTAGGGACCTCTGTTTCCTCTCATAGGAGGGAATCCTCCAGTGAGAGGAAAGAGAGACTGCTCAAGTATGGGGAAGCTCAGTTGAGACTCAGAAGAGAGCAGTTGGCTATAGACAGGGAGTCCTTAGAGCTTCAAAGACAAAGAAGAAAGTTGGGACTAGAGTCCCATGGTGGCAGCAACTTCCCTAGTGGTAGGGAAAGGTCTCATGACCATAGAAACCCGAGCAAGATTGTCCCTCCCTACCAGAGTGGGGATGACATCCACAAATGGATTTCTGCACTGGAGAGGGCCTGTAAAGTACAGAGGGTCCCTCAGGAGCAGTGGGCAGCAATCTTGTGGCTCTCCTTTGCAGACAAAGGTAGAGATAAGCTCCTCTCTGTTAGAGAAGAGGATGCTGATAATTATCCAGTCTTAAAAAGTGCATTGATTGATGGGTTTGGCCTAACAACTGAACAATACAGGTTAAAGTTCAGAGATACCCAAAAGGCACATAATCAAGACTGGGTGGACTTTGTTGATTGTTCTGCTAAGGCTCTGGAAGGTTGGTTAGTGGGCAGTAAGGTATGTGACTTCAAAGGATTGTACAATCTTATCATGAGGGAGCAGATTCTTAATAACTGTCAAAATCAGCTGTTGCATCAGTACCTGGTGGACTCTGATCTGACCTCTCCCCAAGAATTGGGAAAGAAGGCAGACAAATGGGTCAGAATCAGGGTGAGGCAGAAGGTACAGAACCAAGGTGGTGACCCAAAGAAGCAAGATTCTAAGAACTCTGACAAGGGTGGGGAGAAGGGTAAAGACCAGAAGTCTTCACAAGGCCCCCAAAAATCTTCTTCAGGTGGGGATTCACAGTCTAACAAAGGGAAAGGCCAAAAGAAACCATGGTGCAAAGTCTGTAAGCAAAAGACACACTGGACCAGTGATTGCACCAAGTCCAAAGGCTCTATACCAGCTCCCACCAATGACCCTAAGGCACCTGTTCCCCCTAGTGCAGTTACAATTGGTGGTGGGAGTACACAAGCCAAGGGTTTAGTAGGGTTGACCCTGGGTAATGAGATGAGCTCTGGCCTAGTCAGAGAACTCACTCAGGCTGTCCTAGTCTGTGATGGAGGCATGGATGTGACCTCCTCTGTGAGTCCCAGTAATCTGGGCAAGTACAGGCAACAGCCATTAATAAATGGAAAAGAGGCTTTGGCATTTAGGGACACAGGGGCAAGTGTCACCATGGTGACACAAGACCTTGTGGATCCTGGGCAGATTATACTTGGTGAAATGTACCAAGTGACCAATGCTAGCAATGTCAGAACAGACCATACTCTGGCAGTTGTTAACTTCTCCTGGGGAGGGGTAACTGGCCTTAAGAAGGTTGTGGTGAGTGCAAACCTACCAGTTGAATGCTTGCTTGGCAATGATCTAGAAACTTCAGCTTGGGCAGAAGTGGAGCTCAGGACCCATGCAGAAATGCTGGGCATCCCTGCAGATGTGTTTGCTGTGACCAGGTCACAGAGCAAAATGTCTAATACTGAACAGGCCTTGGATTCTGGAACAATGTACCAAGTGCCATCCAAGAGGAGGAGTAGTAGGGTAAAGGCAGTGCCTTCCCCCTTGGCTCAGAAGGAAGATCAGTCTCTTCAGGGAGATGATCTCAGTCCTGAGGAAGGAACTGTCCCAGAGGAGCTTGAGGCTGATCAGGTTGAGTTCTTAGGGGCAGGGGGCCCTTGCAGGGCAGATCTGAGCCAGGAGCAGCAGAGCTGCCCCTCTCTTGAACCCCTCAGACAGCAAGCTGCTGCTGAGGCTGCTGGGAATGCTAGTGGTCCCCATAAAGTGTATTGGGATGATGGACTCTTGTACTCAGAGTGTAGAGACCCCAAGCCTGGTGCCACCAGGAGGTTGGTTATACCTCTGAAGTTCAGGGGCTTCCTATTGACCCTAGCCCATGACATTCCTCTAGCAGGTCACCTGGGCCAGAACAAGATTTGGGACAGAATTGTCCCTCACTTTCACTGGCCCCACATGTCTGAAGACACCAAGGAGTTTTGTCTCTCCTGTGTAACCTGCCAGGCCAGTGGCAAGGCAGGTGGCACTACAAAGGCCCCCCTGATACCACTACCTGTGGTGGGGGTTCCCTTTGAAAGGGTGGGGATTGACATTGTTGGTCCCATGGATCCCCAAACAGCATCTGGGCACAGGTTTATCCTGGTGGTGGTGGACCATGCCACCAGGTACCCAGAGGCTATTCCCCCTAGGACCACTACAGCACCTGTGGTGGCAAGAGCCCTCCTGGGAGTTTTCTCAAGAGTGGGCTTCCCTAAGGAGGTTGTATCAGACAGGGATGCAAACTTTATGTCTGGATACTTGAAGGCAATGTGGAAGGAGTGTGGAGTGACTTACAAGTTCACCACACCCTATCACCCACAATGCAATGGTTTAGTTGAGAGATTCAACAAAACCTTGAAGGGCATGATTAAAGGGCTCCCAGAGAAGCTTAGGCGAAGATGGGACATACTCTTGCCCTGCCTTTTATTTGCATACAGGGAGGTGCCTCAAAAGGGGTTGGCTACAGCCCTTTTGAACTTTTGTTTGGTCACCCTGTCAGGGGTCCATTGTGCCTGGTGAAGGAAGGATGGGAGTTACCTCTCAAGCCCCCAAAGCAGGATATAGTGGACTACGTACTTGGTCTCCGCTCCAGGATGGCTGAGTACATGAAAAAGGCAACTAAAAACCTTGAGGCTAGCCAGGAACTCCAAAAAGCCTGGCATGACCAAAAGGCTGTACTGACTGTTTACCAGCCAGGGCAGAAGGTATGGGTGTTGGAGCCAGTGGCCCCAGCAGCTCTCCAAGACAAATGGAGTGGACCCCATACCATTGTTGAACAGAAGGGTGAGGTTACCTATTTGGTAGACCTAGTAACACCCAGGAGTCCCCACAGGGTTCTCCATGTCAACAGATTGAAACCATATGTGGACAGGGCAGACATGGACTTGCTCATGGCTACTGATGAGGGACAGGAGGAAGAGAGTGACCCACTCCCTGACCTGATCTCACAGAACCCTGATGATGGGTCAGTGGATGGTGTAGCCTTGGCAGGCAGCCTCACTACCCAGCAGCAAACTGATTGCAGACAGGTGCTCAATCAGTTCAGGCATATGTTCTCTCTGACTCCAAGTCAGACCACCTGGTGCACTCATGAAGTGGACACTGGGGACAGTCTGCCTATTAAAAATTAGATTTGTAGGCAACCTGACCATGTCAGGGACTGTATCAGGACAGAAGTCCAGAAAATGTTGGATTTGGGAGTTATTCAACCCTCAGATAGCCCTTGGGCTAGTCCAGTGGTCCTTGTGCCAAAACCTCACACCAGTGGTGGGAAAAGAGAGATGAGGTTTTGTGTGGACTACAGGGGTCTCAATGCAGTCACTAGGACTGATGCCCATCCAATACCCAGGGCAGATGAGCTAATAGACACTTTGGCCTCAGCCAAGTATCTAAGCACATTTGACCTAACAGCTGGCTACTGGCAGATCAGGCTAGCTGATGATGCAAAGCCAAAAACAGCATTCTCAACCCCTAGTGGGCATTATCAATTTGTGGTAATGCCCTTTGGTTTGAAGAATGCACCTGCCACTTTCCAAAGGTTGGCGAATACAGTTCTCACAGGTCTGGAAGCCTATAGTGCAGCATATCTAGATGATATTGCTGTCTTTAGCTCCACCTGGGAGGATCACCTGGTCCACCTAAGGAATGTTTTGGAGGCCCTGCAAAAGGCAGGCCTCACTATCAAGGCCACCAAGTGCCAGATAGGGCAGAGTCAGGTTGTGTACCTGGGCCACCTTGTAGGTGGAGGCCAGGTTCAACCACTGCAGAGCAAAATCCAGACCATCATGGACTGGGTTGCTCCAACTACCCAGACTCAGGTGAGAGCCTTCTTAGGCCTGACTGGGTACTATAGGAGATTTGTCAAGGGGTATGGATCAATAGTGACACCCCTGAATGACTTAACTTCCAAGAAAATGCCCAAAAAGGTTCAGTGGACAGCTAGCTGTCAAAAGGCATTTGATGACCTGAAGCAGGCCATGTGCACTGCTCCCATGCTGCAGAGTCCTGATTACTCCAAGAAGTTCATTGTCCAAACAGATGCATCTGAATTGGGGGTAGGGGCTGTACTGTCACAATTGAATGATGAAGGTCAGGATCAGCCAGTAGCTTTTATTAGCAGAAGGCTGACCCCTAGAGAGAAACGTTGGTCAGCCATTGAGAGGGAGGCCTTTGCTGTGGTCTGGGCTCTGAAGAAGTTGAGGCCATACCTGTTTGGTACTCACTTCCTTGTTCAAACAGACCATAAGCCCCTCTTATGGCTAAAACAAATGAAGGGTGAAAACCCCAAACTGCTTAGGTGGTCCATTTCCCTACAGGGGATGGACTTTACAGTGGAACATAGACCTGGGAGTAACCATGCCAATGCAGATGGACTCTCTAGGCACTTCCACTTAGAACACGAAGACTCAACTGGTCAAGGTTAGTTTAATGTCCCTGCGTTTGGGGGGGGGGGAGTTGTGTAGGAGAGTAGGATCTGCTTCACATGGGTACCCCCACTTTTTGCTGATGCTTCACTGTTTTTCGACTTTAGTCTGGCTGGGGCCCTGCTAATCAGAACCCCAGCCTAGCTGCTATCTCTCTAAAATGGTTTCCATGTACCTTAGGTACATCTCTGATTGGATTCTGGAGTGCCCTTATAAGTCCCTAGTATATGGTATACTATGTACCCAGGGCATAGGTTCCCCAGAGGCCTACCAGGGGCTGAAGCATGTATTATGCCACCCCTGGGAGGCCCTCCAAAATGACACCACAGGCCTGCTACTGCAGCCTGGGTAAGGTGGTGCAGGCACCCCTTACTGTGGTATAGGCTACCTATATCACTACCATTGCACACACATATAAACCTATAAGTCACTCCTATGGCAGGCCTTAACAATCCTGAAGGCAGAGTGCTTGGTTTTTATGTGAGAGGGTGCCCCTGCATGAGCAGAGCCCCTCTGCAGCGTTCGGAGCCACTCCTCTGATGCTGTTTGTGGTGCAACCTGACCATATACTCTTAAGTGCATTATAACCTCGCGTTAAATGCTAACTTTGGGATGGCTGCACGGAAACATGTCGTGTTTGGTGTCAAACATCTTGGAATACTACCCCCCCGCCAGTTCTGGCGGCGGGGGTAGAATTCCACCCTTCTAGAGGGAGAGACATGTACACACCGGGCTACCCGGTATTAACTTTACAGAGCCCTGGCATCACAAAATGGATGCCGCTGCCACAGACACGGGTCTGGCCTCCTGCTGCTGACCGAAACTCCGGCAGGGGAGGCCTGGACAATAGGTTTCCTGTCGACAGGGAGGTGTAACCACCTCCCCAGACAGGATAGTGTGTATTGGGGCTGGGCGGGAGCACTCTCTGGTGCTTTGAAGTCCTGCACTGGGGGCACATTTGGTGCCCCTGTGCATAGCCCAGTTCAAACCGGTTGCAGGGGCTACCTGCCCCTGCTCTGGCGCGAAACTGGACAAAGGGAATGGGTGTAACCACCCCTCTTCCCTGACCCTCCCATAGGTGGGTCCCCAGAGTATGTCCAACTCCCTAACTTGGTATAAGTATGGGACCCCCGTCCTTAGGACTTTAGATATCCCTGGACGAAACTCTGAAACTGAATCCTGGACCTTCGACGCTCTACTTGAAGATTAGAGGACTGAAGAATCTCCCTTGGGGTCAAGGAGTGACTCCCCTGCTTGGCAGGCACCTAAGAAGCAATTGTCCGGTCTGCATCGCTGAAGCTCCCGTCGGACGCCGAAGACTTTGCAACACCAGAGGTGGATTTCCAGACTTCTCCGAGGCTGCCCTGAGACCCCAGCAAAGCTGAGGCACGTAGCTGTCGTGGGTAACGTGGAACCGTGACCACTGGACACCGAGAACTTTTGTAAGTGCATCCTATTCCTGGCCTCCCACGAAGTTGTGCTTTGGGCTCCGAGTAGCCCCCGCCTCCAGCACCGACTGCACCGAAGATCACTGGCCTCCACTCCACGAGTGTCCTGTGAGCCAGCTCCAAGTGCGTCCACTCGAGGCTCCTTCGTGGTCGCTAGTCCGTTGGGTAGTGGGCCCTCCCGAAGGCAACTCTTCTTCTGCTTGGGCTTTCCTGGTTGCTCCAGACGTGCCCTGACTTACCCTCGCTGGGTGAGTCCCCCAGACCTTGCTGGTCTGCAACAACGTCCTTTCTTTGCTTCCACGTGACTTGCCGTTGCCAAGGCTTGTTGGGTCCAATCCGGTCGCCGACACCGCAGCAATCGACAGACGTCGTGGGACAGCTCGAATCCAGCTCCTGGTCGTCGTCGACGCCTCCTGGACCTCGTGGCTGAAGAGTCAAGACGACCGTCAACCTACCTGAAGCACCCGACATCGGTGGGCATCTGCTCATCGCCCTCCTGGTCACTGGCTAGTGACCCAGACTCTGTCCCCTCTGCTTTCAGGTTCTTCAGATCTTCGATCCACTCTTGGATCCACCCGGACACTTTCGACTTGGTCGCCAGCAGCCTGCTGCAGCAGATCGCCATTGAAAACGACGACGAAACCCGACGCCAAAAGACACCTATGCACCCGGCTTCCCTGGGTGAGGTAACTCGAGTACGCCGGTGCTCCCGTGGGTATTGACTCTAGAACTGCCTAGTTCTAAAGGGATTTGCTCCAAGTCCTCCTCTAAGTGTCCTTTCCTTTTAAAAACCTAACCGCGACTTTCCCCATAGAAGTTAACGGTGATTTGCGGCTGTGTTCCAACACTGCACGCGTCCCCCGTGGGTCCCCTGTGTCACTACCTTGGGTGGTTCCTTGTGGTCCAAGCACTTATACAGGCTCTAGGCCTTGTGTCTAGCTCAGTCGTGGTTCTTATACCACTTTATTGGTATATGGTTTGGTACACCCCTAGGGCTCAAACGTGTATTTGTGCTATTACTGTTGATAACTGATAGAGGGGTGTGTTTAAGACTAAATACATATATTTTATATATATACCTGGTGTGGTCCTCTTTCATTTGGTCACTCAAGAGATTATAGACTGGTAAAACAAACTGCTTTACATTCCTTCAAGACTTAGCCTGAAGGCTGCTCTCCATAGCTACCACTAGGATAGCTTTCAATAAAGGTTGTCTTTAACCTATCTCCAATAAGGGGTTGTTTGGACTGGTGCAAGGTGCCCACTATAATTAGTGGACAGCATATACCAGGCCAACTTCTCACACATGTCAGCTGGTTACCTTTGATAGATGTAGTTCTATGTAAAATGCTCTGCTTTCTCTTTGGGCTAAGTTATTGCAATACAAATATTCCTCAATAAATAAAATAGATTGTGACTGAGGCATAATCATGTTTATCCCTCTGAAAGAATGGTTAATTTCTTCTGCCAAAATAATTTAGTCATTGCCACAGTACAAACAAGTCAAACATTGCAAATGACACTGAAGGAGGGGCATTTTGAAAGAAAAATGAAAGAACTATGTTCAGTGTTGCGGTTTTTTTTCTGACAGTAAATTTAGTGGAAGAAATTGAAAAAATATTCCTAGTGAGGGAGCCTAAACGTGTCATGGACGTAATGTCTTTTTAACAAAAGATTAATGTTTATTGTTATCTATTCTTTTCTCTCATTTACAAAGGATTTCAAATATTTCAACCATGTTCAGTTAACATTTTTAAATGCACATATTGCCATGTAAATTTGCAAAATGCTATTGGTGTCAGAGACGTTTCTAAAGCGGAAGAGGAAGCTTTAGTACATTTTTCTTCAAAAACCTTGCACCCCTCAGCCTCCCTTTTTGACGCCAATTGCGTGGTCTCTGGCAGAGTGAGTTCAGTCACTTTGCACGGAGGGTTCTTGTGATAGTGGGCGTGGCTGTGTTTCTGCCTCACCACCTGTTCCCCATGGGAGCACAGCTCCATGGAAAACTGATAATACGAGGGTGTGCGGCAGTGGTTCCCAAACTTTTTTGACCCGTGGCTCCCTTGACCTAATTGGCAGTTGGCCGTGGCTCCCCACCATTTTTTACCGGTGGGCGGGTGGGGGGGGGTGTGTAAGCCCGACCTCGGGAGTACTTCCTGTTCCTTAAATTAATTGGGATGCAATGAAGGTATTTAATCATATTTGCATCACTTTTCCTGGTTTGCACTAGTTTTGTAACAAACCATATGGGGCACAGAGCTCTGACCACCCACTCCCCTTGCATGCCGAAGCCCCGATTTATTTTGTGGCTGAAGGGCGCACAGATGTTTTTGTAAACGGTACTAGCTTTTTGTAAAAGGGAAAAACTTTGTTTTATGATGTGCTGATACGTTTTCTCTCATCGAGAATGTAAATGCGGCGTGAACTCAGGCGTGGGACTGCACAGTGCTTCATTCCTCTCATTAATCGTGGGGCAGTTGCTAATTTTCCTCCTTTTTTTCATAAGGCAGAGTAGCTGAGTGCCGCCCTCCCCCAAATCCTTGGCTGGGGGGCTCATTGTTGTCCTCTCTATCCTCCTTCCCCCTCCCCCCCCCTCTTCACTGCTCTTACCGCTTTCAGGCAAGTCTTCTCATGGCTCACCTGTGGTGAGAGGCTCTGTGCTCCTCTTGTCTCAAAGAAGTGGCTAAGTACTTTTACCCCGTCCTTCAGGTGAGTGGCTGAGAGTTCTCCTTGAGCGTCAGTCTCGCCCTGTCACTTCCCCATGTGCAGGAACAAGTGTTACGCTTCTTTGGATGAGTATCTCCATGATCCTCACACTCTTTAGGCAAGCGGCTGAGCATTCACAATCTTTCTCCTTTGGTGATTAACTGTGCAAACGTTCCTATTGTTTCTCTCTCCTTTCACAAAAAAGTTAAAACATGCTTGCTTTAACAGCTCAAAGTAAAGTAGGTAGAACAAAAAAAACTGCCTCAATTTTTATAAAGTAATCAAGCATTTATTCTTGAAAATATCATTATGGCTTTATAGTTAACATGAATATATGATCAGTCACGCAATCCACAATACTCTTTTTTTCACCAGAGGCAGAGGAAGGACCACTGAGCCACCTCACTAGCGACTCTGGTGAGACACAGGCACGGTACAAGAACTTGGAGCTCTTATCACATGAAGGAATATATTGTTGTACTTCAAGAACGTGTGAAGCTGTGGGAGGATTCAGTACTCTACATCACATCTGCCTCCTATATCAATGAACTCTTCTCCCTGATATTATCCTTGCACAGTAAACGCATTCAAAGAAACAACAGCATTGGAGCACCACCGGTGACTCAAAACAGAAACTTCCCAAAATACTGTCAGTCCACTGTTGCACAAGTCCGAAGGTGAGCTCAGGAATGCCTCCTGTCACAGACTACCAACCCCAGCCCTCTTCCATCATCTCCCAACAGATAGGTGAGCACTGCAATTCGCATTGGTCTCTCTTATCCAAGAGCACAGGTACTCACGTGTGATGCCACGATTATGCAGGTGGCATTTCTACATTTCTAGCGCTGCGGCTGCAATTTCCCACATCGTGCCGCGGCGCCCCTGGCAACTCATAACGGCGCACCGGGGTGCCGCGGCGCACAGTTTGGGAACCACGGGTGTGCGGCGTCACTGGAAAAGGTTCCTCTGCTGCTGTGGTGAACGCACCTTCATGGCAGATACATAAAACCGCTCTTCCAATGAAAGGGGTGTATACTGGTAATGAGGAAAAACTACAAACATCAATAGCGACACTTACAATTGTCCAAAAGAGCATTAGCTCGTGCACGCAGACTGAGCAGTATGTAAATTACACAACAGCCAATAGCTGAGAGGAGATGGCTGACCCTTTGTCCCCGTGTGGAGATCGCACAAGCTTTTACCAAACAGCTCAACTTACCTCTTGCCTAACTTAAAAATTCATATCAATGTTGGGATAAAGTGGCAGACAAATTCTTTTGATTTACATCTTTGAGAGCGCAGAGGAATGCCAAGTAGCCAATTCTATACGTAGAAGTCCGAATCTAGTCACAGGAGGTGGAGGAAGGTTAAAGGAGAGACAACAAATGTGGAAGAAATAATTTGATGTCAGCCAGCTTGCCTAATGCTGGACGCTATTCTTCAGACTCAATGGAGTCTATGGAAGTCCAAGGGTCCTGTCAATAATCAAGTCTTTTTTGGCTTTTTGAGGACTTAACATCGTCCAAAAAAGGTTAAAGTAGGCCTTTAGATTGAATGACGTCACAATACACCTCAAAACCAGAGCTGACAACATCAAACAAAGCAACATTCTGGAAAGCTTATGGTTGGTCATTGTCAGAGATGCAGGGATGACTAAAGAGAACTGTTTTAGCTTTTGCCTGCACAGCGCTTGCACTGTGCTTGTGAAATCTATTGTATTTAATATAAATCTTAAAGAAGCTTACATTCCGCCCCCTTGAATTCCTTGCTTTTCATTGGTTCCTGTGCTTGCCACTTACTTTTACTTTGTTTCTATTGGCTGTAGCATACTGCTTCCTGTTGCTTCTTGTGTTTTCCTAGTGTACTTTTCTTATTAGTTTCACGGTGACCAAGTGCTGTTTCCATCCGCTTTTGAGAAACAATTTTTAAGGCTTTGCCTTGTTTTTATTTTTAAAGTGCCCTCATTTCTGTTTAAGGCTTAATTAGTTTGTCAAACATTTTCTCCATCAGATGTATTTCATTAGTTTATCTGGATTCAGTTTCACTGGCGCTGTAAATTTTATTTCTTACATGATACTCACTTCACCACCACACCTCGCAAACCCCCATCAACGTCAACGCGGCCCCCCTCTCATAGGAACTGTGGTCTATGGCTGCTGGAGGTATCTACTGCAAAGCCCCAACTCGGGGAGCCTCAAGGTGATGGATTTTTTTGTTGTTGCTGGAGCTTATTTTTACTTTGTAATCAATGTCTTTTTGCAACTGTATGCAGTTTGTGAAGCTGTGCTTTGTTTGCAACATTAATTTTTTTAGCGCGAACTTGACCCGAAGGTATCAGGTATCGGAGAGCTTTACATGAGCACCAGTTGCGTTACATAAGGACACAATCATTTTTGTTTGGCACGGGGAGATTAAGTGATTTGCCCAGAATCACAGGCTGTTGAGCGTCGTTGCCGAGACTCGAACCCGGTTTCACAGATTTGAGGTCGACCGCCTTAGCCATTAGGCAATTCGGTGTAATGGACCCTCAAAGCGCTGCGCTAATTGTTTACATGTCTGTCACCCTACCCGTAGTATCACCGCAACCCTTGTGGAAAAATCACTTCCTACTTTTATTTTTTCAAGACCGCGCGACTAACGATTTGGAGTGCTTCATTTGAGCACCAGTTACACGACACGACAACACAACACATTAATTTTTGTGGTATACATGGGGAGATTAAGTGATTTCCCTGAATCACAGGACTCGAACCTGGTTTCCCAGCTCCAAGTTGGCAGCTCTGGCCATTGAGCCACGTCCGAGCCATTACACTCTTACTCGGAGACTTGCTTTATTCAACTGTCTAACGGAGGGCGCTTCAAGCACATCATGCAGTGGTGTAGCAAGGATGCATGTGCCTGCTGGGGGAGGTGTCCGTCTGTAAACTTGCGCTGACCTCCAGCACTTGAAATTACAAGAGCAGGCTGCTTATGTGTGCCGGAATAAACCTTTTAGAGGGCTCTTGCTATATGTTTGTAAGTGGTATGAGTGGGTGGACTGTACCATCTTGTAATTGCTATACTTCTGAGAGTTACGCATCACAAAGGTATTGCATAAACTACAGAGTAACTGCATAAAATCCAGTGGGTAAGCCTTAGTGCCAAATGCTTTGCTTTCGTTTTTGTTCAGCGTACAGTGCTGGAGTTGTTTGGTAGCATTGTGCCCACTGTATTCCCAGCATTCATAGTCCAATACAATCCGGTGCAGGTCTGAAGATCTTTCCTTAACTGCATTTCGCAACCCCCCGCCTCAATGCGGCCCCCTCTCATAGGAACTGTGGTCAATGGCTGCTGGAGGTGTCTACTGCAAAGCCCCAACCCGTGGAGCCTCAGCGCAAGGACTTGTTTTTGCTGGAGAGGCCACTAAAAGAGCAAAGATTAGCCATTAGAGGTGTGTGCCTTGACACTTTACCTGGTGGTAGCAGTCTTTGAACAAGGGATAGGGACTGCATAGTGGTGGCAGTCCACACTCTGCCCTGTGTTACCCTTTGATACAGAAGGAACAATTCCTGCTGCAGCAAAGGACTGCTACAACTATCCTTTTTTTAAACTTCTGAAACTTTGTAAATGTTTTCAAAAATTAGGTTATATGGGTGTGACCAAGCATGATGGTGGAGCCGACATGAAATCTAAGTGCTCTCTTCACAACTGAAATAATATTTCAGAATCCACATCTATGAAACTGCATCAGCTATAAATCCTCCTGCTATAGTCCAATATGCACTCCAAATTAAGCCTTTGAAGCAGGAGAGAGTTGCATGGGTAAAAGGGACTGCGATATGGTGTGGTGACTTGGCCTGGGGTGCAGCCTAATTGGCAACAGTGGGGAGAGGAACCTGGGATGTGCCAAGTTGCCCGAGTCAGAGTTAGAGCCAAACAACAGTGGAATTGCCTGGAACCTGTGGAGTGCAGGGGAGCTGACCATTGGCCCTGACTAGGAGCTTGGGCATGCTGTGGGCCATGGACAGAGACCCACTCCTTGGGTACAGCAGACAGGGATAAATAATCCAGAATTTTACCCTACCAAGATAGAGGGTTATGGTGCAATCACCTGGGAGCCGAGGATAGAATGCCATATACACTTCATCTGGCAGGTGGCAGCCAACAATTGGGGGAGGCATTAAAGTGGCTGGAACCGCCATCATGGAAATGGCAGTGCACACTGGTGGAGATTCAATACTGACAGAGGTCCTCGACTACAGCCTGGTGAGTAATCAAGATGGGTCCATGGGGGGGGGGAGGGGGGAGACCTGATCTTAGTCTTCATCCTAAAGGCTCTCTCATTTCTTCTGCCACCTGCTGAGACTGTTAATTTAAATCCACAAACCAGGGTCGGTGTGCCCACCCTTCCCCAACCCCTCCCCATTCTAGCCCCTGCCAGAGAGGGCAGATAAACCAACAGCAATATGGTGAATAAGAAATGCAAGATGGAAACCTGACTCAGCACCAAACAGCAGCCATAAATCCACGCTATAAAAACTAACAAAGTGAGAAAAGTGTGCAAGATGGCAACGGTTATGCCCCCAGCTCAGACGATGAATCATCGGTGAATGGAACACCACATGCCCCATGTAGACACCACCTCAGATGCCCAAAATAATATTGAGGAGTGTATGTTGAAAACAAGGGGATGGAAAAAAAAGTAATAGCAGAGAACATCAACCACTAATCACTAATACGATGCTACATCCTTGAA
Organism: Calotriton arnoldi; assembly: GCA_963921515.1. NCBI lineage: Eukaryota > Metazoa > Chordata > Amphibia > Caudata > Salamandridae > Calotriton > Calotriton arnoldi. The sequence continues at coordinate 584,387 of CAWUFW010000510.1, forward strand.
ATGTATTAAAGCTAACAACCACTGAGAAATAGAACACTATTAAATAGGCCTGTGGTGAAAGACTGTTAACAGTATATTAAGCCCGCAATTGCTATTAAAATTAATGGGCAAACCTAGAGCACAAATATGAAATATGTTCTCTCATTATTCTTAAGACCACGAGAGACATGCAAGAAGTCTTGGAAAACAAGAAACATTTGGTTGCAGTAGAACTCTCCCTACTGCGTGCTGGCAAGCAGAGATAATTGAACAAAGTTAATGAAAATGAATCTGCCTTGACAGAGGTATAACCATCCATCCCAGCAACAAATGAAAGAACTAACAGAATGAGTATGTTATCCGGAATACAGGTCAAAGGACGTGGAGGGCTGTTCCAGAAGAAATAATGTATGGATAGCCAGACTTCCTGAAAAAGTGGAAGGTCACAGTATAGAGCTTTTCCTGGAGGAATGGTTCATAACTTGAGTGACCTCAGGTAACCTCTTCCGGTTCTTCTCATTGGAAAGGGCCCATAAAGTCCTGTAAAGAGCACAACCACTTGGTGCCCCACCAAGAGTGGCGGTGGCACACTTCCTCAACTATAAGGACTGCTATTGTCGACTGCAAATACCATGCCAAAATGGACAATAAAGATGCAGGGAAGCAAACATTTCCTATTCCTAGATTTTAGGGCTGCTGGAGGTGTCTACTGCGAAGCCCCAACCCGGGGAGCCTCAGCGCAAGGACTTGTTTTTGTTGCAGCTTATTTTTACTTTGTAATCAATGTCTTTTTGTGATTGCATGCAGTTTTTGAAGCTGTGCTTTTTTAGAACATTATTTCTGTGTAATGGACCCTCAAAGCTCTGTGCTGATTGTTTACATGCCTGTCACCTTCCCCGTAGTGTCACTGCACCCTTGTGGAAAAGTCGCTTCCTCCTTTTATTTTCTAGACAACGTGATGGATTTGAAGGTATTGGAGAGCTTTATTTGAGCACCAGTTACATTACACGAAAACACAATGTTTTTGGTAGGCATGAAGAGATTAAGTGATATGCCCAGAATCACAGGATGTTGAGCCTACGCTGAGTCTCGAACCTGGTTCCCCAGCTCCCATGATGGCAGCTCTGGCAGTTACGCCACATCCAAGCCATTACACTCTTACTTTGAGCCTTGCTTTCTTCAGCTGTCTGATGGAGGGTGCTTTAATCACATCATGCAGAGGTGTAGCAAGGATGCATGTGCCTGCTGGGGGAGGTGTCCGTCTCTAAACGTGTGCTGACCTCCAGCACGTGCTACACTTGTTAGTTCTGTCTGGGCATAGGTTGCAGCTCATTAGTACTAGTTCTACATCCAAATATAGCAATAAGCAACAGAAAGGTGACCAGTTCCCCCCTTGCAAAGGGCATTCCACTGAGTGGCAACACATGTCACGGCGTTTTCAGTCACTATTGAACCGTTTGGTCTAGAAACTATATACATATATTTTTTAATCTGCAGTTTATGCATCTGATGATGGATTATGTTGGCCGACAGGTGAGGAGCTCCGGCCGGGAGCTCCCCGGCTAGGGATTGCCTTTTTGGCTCTTATCCCCTGGAATCTTCCCCCGCCTTGGACCTTTTTACTCACTTGGGCTCCAATTGATTGTGGTCCTCCGATCCACCAATTTCCCGCGATTGAAAATCTGTGACCTACCTCTAAACCTCCGAGGAACCGTGTGTGTTCAGCCGACCGTGAGACCTAGCGTCGTGGCTGATGCCCGGTGGAGCTACCTTGATAGCTATAGGGGAGATTGGCTGTTGGTTCACCCCCCCAGCCGTCTCCTATCCAACCGGACAGTGGGCACACTTACCTTTGTCTCTTCGTCGAGTCTCCTTCCTCCCCACCTTTCCGACGACGCACCGAGGGTCTGCCCATGGCTGAATCAGCTTCAGCACTGCCGTTGCCCGGTGAGATGCCTGGGTGGCTGTGGAAGGGATGGGCTGGGAATCAGCCCTCCGACCGTCGCCTGCTTTTTGAACTTTGCTGCTTCTGCTTGTCCCCTTGCTTCGCCTCCCATGGGGGCTTCTGGGATGCGCAAGTGCTGTTTTTACCCTGGCAGGGGTGCATCAGAGGGAGTTCCACGGCACTGCGGACCATGGCCCCTGAGCTTGTCTTCACCTCTCGAATCGGGGGAGGCGCGCCCTCCTGATCCCCGCTGCTGCCTACCTTCTCCGGGACTACTGACTGGGCACTCTATCGAACTGTGCGGCTTACAGAACTATGACTCTGCTACCCCTGCAGCCCTGAGCGTTTGCTCGTTTAAACGATTCGATTGTTTTCGGCGATCCCCAACCCCCCTCCCTCCTTGCTCCTGTGACTGCCCCCCCCCCACCTCAAACCTGCTCCGTGGAATCCAGCGCCCTTATGATTTTGTTGATTGGACTTTTTTGCTTTGTCCCACCATTTAGTGTCTTTGTAAACGGTGCCCGTGACCCGGATCCTCCATCTTGGACGATCCGTCCATTTTCACATACTGCATGACTACGCCCTTTGTCGCCTGACAAACCTTTACTCTGACTTGACCCCCCCTTGGTCTCCCTCTCCCCTCTTTTCTCTTTCAATCACCGTGACCCCGGATGTTATGATTACTGATCCCCCATTTTGACTTTTCATATTGTTTTCTGGTTCCCTTGGAGCACTTCCGGTTCTACCCGGCCCGATCTTCTTTCCTCCCCTTTTTAGGTCTCGCCTAGCATTGCAGCGCATGCGCTGCTCGCTTTGCGAGGCATGCAGTATATACTATAGCGTAAAAGCTTTCTGGAAGCTCCGCCCACTCTCCGCCCATCTTTTTGATTGGCTTACATCCTAAATGCTGCCTTCTGATTGGTTTTAGGCTTGTTAGTCCCTCCTCCTGACGGCCATGTTGTCATTTGTATCCTTCCCTGGCTATTGGCCCCTTTACTCCAACACTATTTTCTGCCCTGTGTCCCCCCCCCCTGCACCCTCCCGCAGTTCGAGACTTTTCACCCCACTCTCACCCCCCCACTCCTGTTCATGCCTTCTTAAACACCCGCACTCCCATTTCTAATGCAATACGTCTCGCGTAAATGCGAATCGTATTGCAGTGCAAATGCTTGTTTTAAAGTAGTGCGCAGTCATTTACAGGTAGGCCCGACGAAGCCGTAGTGTACCGGAAGTGACATCCCTGGGGTGCACCGGAAAAGAACCCTCGGTTGCTCCGGAAGTCTTGTTGTACGTGGAGCCTGAGCCAGCATGCTACCGCTGCTCGGTTTAGTTTCTTGTTCCCACCCCCCTCCCGTTGTCCGCGTTCCTTTTGCTCCCGTCCCCCTCCCGCTGTCCGCTTTCCTTTGCCTCCGCAGGAGCACGTGAAAACGGTCCGCCTGACTCTGCAAAATGGCCCCGCTGGAGACCGAGTTGACCTCCTCAAGCAGAAGGTATAACCCATGCGCGAGGTGAAATGCTGGAAATGGGTTCGGATGCGCCCCCACTCGAGGACCCGAGCAGGGTCCGGCATATTAGCAGGCCCAACAGGAATGGAGACTGCTGCTGTTCCTTGACCCGTTCCTTAACCCGGCACGTGAAGACGGTCCGCCTGACTATACAGAATGGCCCCGCTGGAGACCGAGGTGACCTCCTCAAGCAGAAGGTATAACCCATGCGCAAGGTGGAATGCTGGAAAGGGGTTCGGATGCGACCCGACTCCAGGACCCGAGCAGGGTCCGGCATATTAGCAGGCCCGGCGGGAATGGAAACGAATAGTTTCTTACCTGTCGGTGTAGTTTTGCAGCTTGAAGACTTTCTGGATTCACTATGCTGTGCATTATTCCGCCATCTCGTGGTTGGGTCCGGATTCGTAGTCTTTTCTTTGTTTTTGTGTTTTTTTTTTTTTTTTTTTTTTGGCCCAGGTGGGCGGCGACGCCCCACCATTTGGTGTCTTCGGTGACGTCGTCGCGCTTCCGGCGGAAGCTCCCACCTTTGGTAGCCATCTTCGGATTCTTTTTTCTTTTCCTCTTACAGTTTTTTGCTGTCTATGTCTTTAACCTTTAATCCTTCAATTATTCTTTGATCCCTCTAAACCTTGTATGTAGTCTAGTTGTACCCTTAACCTCCTATGTTATCTTCCTGGCGGAGGCGGGTGGGATCGCTAGTGAATCCAGAAAGTCTTCAAGCTGCAAAACTACACCGACAGGTAAGAAACTATTCGTTTTGCAGCGTGAATCTTTCTGGATTCACTATGCTGTGCATAGACTTAGTAGCGGTTTTGTTATTGCGGTGGTTGGGTGGAAGATGAGCATTGGTTGCTGAAAATGTGCTGTAAGACCTTCTGTCCTACTTGTGCCTCTTTGTTCATTTGGATATCAACACAGTAGTTTTTGGTGAACGTGTGCACGGAAGACCATGTTGCCGCTTGGCAAATGTCTTGTATAGGTGTGTTCGCTAGGAACGCAACCGTTGCTCCCTTTTTCCTTGTTGAGTGAGCCTGGGCGGCTCCTTGTAATTCTTGTCCTGCCTGCTTGTGGCAGAGTTGTATTGCTTGTGCAATCCACCGTGCAATGGTATTTTTTGTTACTGGTCGTCCCAGGAAACTGCTTGCGAAGGAAACGAAGAGTTGTTTTGTTTTCCTGCATTCCTTCGTCCTTTCTATGTAGTGCATCACTGCCCTTCTGGCGTCCAGCGTGTGTAGCGCCTTTTCTGAGGGTGTTGAAGGTTTCTGGAAGAAACTTGGTATCTGTATTGTTTGATTGATATGGAACCGCGACACCACCTTTGGCAGGAAGTGTGGGTCCGTCCTCATGACAATTCTGTCCTTGTGTATTTGCAAGTAGGGCTCTTGTAGTGTGAGAGCCTGCAGTTCACTGACTCTTCGCAGTGACGTGATAGCCACTAAGAAAGCCGTTTTTAGTGTGAGCATGTGCAGTGTGATCTTGTGTATGGGTTCAAATGGTGATTTCATCAACTGTGTCAGTACAGTGTTGAGGTTCCAGCTTGGGGCTGGCATCCTTTTAGGGGGCTATTCTTTTAGCCCCTTCCAGGAATCTTTTGACCACTTGGGAGGTGAAGAAGCTTTTGACCGCTTCTCCCCTGGTGTAGGCCACTATGGCTGCTAGGTGAACCCTTAGTGACGAGTAGCTCAGCCCGCTTTGTAGTAGGTGTGTTAAGTATCGCAGTACTGTTGATTCTTTTGTGACTTTTCGTTGCAGTCCCTCTGTAATGCACCATTGTGAGAACCTTTTCCACTTTGCAATGTAGCATTTTCTTGTAGTGGGTCTCCTTGCTTCTCTGAGTACTGCCATGGTGCTTGGAGGTAGTTTGAGGTGTGCGAATTCTAGGTCCTCAGGAGCCATGCTGCTAGGCTGAGGCTGTCTGGTTCTGGGTGGAGCACTTTTCCGTCTTGCATTGTGAGGAGGTCTTTCCTTCTGCTGAACCTGTGTGCTGGTTCCTGCGCCATTTCCATTATCTGTGAGAACCATGATTGTCTGGCCCACTGAGGTGCCACCAATATCAGTGTCATGCTGCTGCTCCTGCATTTGCTGAGTACCTTGTGTAACAGTGGTATCGGGGGAAAAGCGTATGCAAATTCGTTCGACCAACTTATCCATAGCGCATTCCCTAGGGACCTTTGGTCCGGTTGTCTGGATGCGTAATGTTGGCATTTTGCATTGTGGAGTGTTGCAAACAGGTCTATCCGTGGTGTTCCCCACTTTTGGAACAGCCGCTGCACCTCCTGCTGGTTGAGTTCCCATTCGTGGGATGCAGACGTCTGCCTGCTGAGTCGGTCTGCTTCCACATTGTCTATTCCTGGAAGGTGTATTGCTAGCAGGTCTATCCTTAGAGGGATGGCCCATCTCCAGATCTCTTGTGCCAGGCTTGATAGCGGTGTTGACTGTGTTCCACCCTGTTTGTTGATGTAGAACATTGTTGTTGTGTTGTCTGTTTGTATCAGCACTCGCTTCCCGTAAAGCTGCTTTTGAAAGGCTTTTAAGGCTAGGAACACCGTTTTTAGTTCTAGGACGTTGATGTGTTTCACTGCATCTTGTTGTGACCACAGCCCCCTGACGCGGAGTCTGTCCATGTGTGCGCCCCAGCCCTGCTGTGAGGCGTCCGTTGTGATGGTCACTGTTGGAGTTGGCTGTGTGAATGGCTTCCCTTGTAATATGTTCTTTTCCTTCCACCACGCTATTTCTTGCTGCACTGCGTGTGTGACAACCACTAGATCGTCCCAACTCCCTGTCGCTTGTGACCACTGCTGCTGTATCCATTCTTGGAACGGTCTCATGTGCAGTCTGATATGTGGGACAAGGTGAATGCATGATGCCATCATTCCCATTAGTCTGCTCACCGTCCTCACTGTCAGAACTTGCCCCTTGCGGTAATGACGTGTTTCCCTCAGGAGCGCTATAGTTCTCTTGTCGCTGGGGAACACCTTGGACTGTGTGCTGTCTATTAGCGCCCCTAAGAATATTTTGATCTGCTGAGGTTCTGTTGACGATTTCTCCCAGTGTATTGAGAAACCTAGTGTGGACAGTATTTGTATGACTTGTTCGATGTGGTCTTTGCAGAGTTTGTATGATCCTGCTTTCACAAGCCAGTCGTCGAGGTAGGGGTATACATGTATGCTCTTTCTCCGAAGGTGCGCAGCAGCTGCTGCTAGGCATTTTGTGAACACCCTTGGTGCGGACTTTAGTCCGAAGGCCAGCACTGTGAACTGGTAGTGTCCGTGGCCTATCACGAATCTTAATAGACGTTTGTGTTTGTGGTTGACGGGTATGTGCAGATATGCATCTTTCAAGTCTAAGGTCGCCATGTAATCCCCTTCTTGGATTTGTGGTATTACTTCCTGAAGTGAAGTCATTTTGAATTTTTGAGTTTTTATGAACTTGTTCAGGAATCTGAGGTCCAGTATTGGTCTTAGTGTTTCGTCTACCTTTGGCACAAGGAAGTATGTTGAGTATACTCCCTTGTTTCTTTGGTTTTTTGGGACTAGTTCTATTGCTCTTTTTGTAGCAGCTCCTCTGCTTCTAGACGGAGGAGGGCGAGTTCCCTTGCGGGTATTGTCCGATGTCTTGGTTTTTTCCCGGCGGGTGTTTTAGGAGGTCTATGCAGTACCCGTGCTGTATGGTGTTTAGTATCCACTTGTCCGTGGTAATTTCCCTCCATTGTGTGAGGAATTTTCCTAATCTTCCTCCCACCGGTGTTGTATGCTCGGTGGTTATTTGTTGTATGTGTGTGTTCCTTATTTTGTTCCTTTGTGGACTTCTCCTCTCCCTTGGTGTTAACTGGGGAGGGTGTGGTTTGTGTCTGGAGTCACTTTGAGGTGGGCTGCTGGCCCCCTCTTCGGGTCTGTCCCCGTCCGTACCCGCGCCCTCGAAAGGACCGTCCTCTTGGTTGGTACTGCCAATTTTGCTGCTGTTGTCCCTGCAGGTTTTGGCCCTGGTTGTTCCCCTGATATCCTTGCTGGGGTGATTGGTGTGAAGTGGTGGGTGCATTGCCCCCTCTACCACTGGGTCGCCTTGAGGGGTTTCCTCTTCTCATGCCCCTGAACTGCAGCGCTCCCACGGACCTTGCAGTTTCGTTGTCCGTTTTCAGTTGAGTCAACTTGTTGTCGACTGTTGCCCCAAACAGTTTCTCACCGTCGAAAGGTGTATTGATGATGTTGCTCTGTACTTCTGGCTTGAAGCCGGAGATCCTGAGCCATGCGTGTCTCCTCTCAGTTACTCCTATCATCATTTGCCTGCTGGAGTTCTCTGCTGCGTCCAAAGCTGACTTTAAGCAAGTGTTAGCGATGGCCTTGCCTTCCTCCGCTAGGTAATTTGCCCTTTGTTGGTGTTCTTCTGGCAGGTGTTTAATGAGCTGACTCATTTCTGCCCAATGCTGGTACGCATGCCTGCTGATGAGGGCGTTGGAGTTGGCGATGCGCCAGTGTATGGCTGCGTTCCTCTCCACTTTTCGTCCTGTGAGGTCTATTCGCTTGCTCTCCTTGTCTGGAGGTGGGCCTGTGTTGGTGGGCACACCGGTCCTTTTTCTGGCCGTTGCAGCGATAATGGAGTCTGCTGGTACTGACCCTTGGATGTACGCCGGGTCTTTTGTAGAATGTTTATATTTCTTCTCGCTTCTAGGTGTAACCGCCTTGCAGACTGCCGGTTCCCTGAAGGCCTCCCTTCCCTGGTCGAGGACGCCAGGCAACATGGGTAGGAATTGGCTCCTTGTCTGTTGAGGGAGCAGGGTTTCGAAGAGGAAACCTGCCTTTGTTTTTTCTTCCTGCATTTCGACCCCATATGTCTTTGCAGCTTTCTGGACGACCTCATTGTAGACTCTGATGTCGTCTGGCGGCGAAGGCCTCGAGGGGTAAGAGTCTACCCCTTCTTCTGGTGACTCTGCGTCGAGGTCTTGCCAGTCTATGTCTTGTACCTCCGAGGACGCCGAGTCCCGGTAAGACTGCATCTCTTCTTCGCCTTCGGCTTCGAAGTAGTAGTCTTCTTCGTCCTGGTCTTCGAGTGGTTCAAGTGTTGTCGGGGGCTCGATGTATTCAGCTTCGAACTCCTCGAGCGCCTCGTGGGCTGGCTTCGATGGGATAGCGTATTGCTTCATCTTGTCGTCGAAGTCTTTTTTCCGTTGCAGGATGCTCGCCATCTCTGCCTCGAGCCTCCTTTTCTTTTTCGCCATCTCGTGGGCCTTTTCGGCGTCGAGTGGTGCAGTGCTTCTCTTCGCGGTCGCGGTCGTCGAAACAGACGCCGGGCCTTCTTTTCTCGGTGCCGAGGCTTCCCTTTCGGAGGTGACCTTCGACGCCTTTGTTTTTTCGGAAGCTTTCGCCGATTGTGAGTCCTTGTCAAAGGATCCGCTCGACTGCTTGTCCTTGGACGCTGTTGCTTTCGTCGAGGGTTTCGGCGGCAACGATCCCTTCGAGGACTTTGCTACACTTCTAGTAGTGTCGCTAGGTGTTCTTGCTTCACTCTTTCGAGCGTCGCTCTGGTGTTTTGGGGTCGACGACTCCCTTACCTCCTTCGAAGTTTTCTTATGGACCTCGACGACAGCGCAGTCCTCTGGTCCCTCAGCGATGTTGTCTTCCTCTCCGCTCGAGAGGCCCAGGTCTCGGAGCGATGGTGCTGGTCCCTGGCCCTGCATGTTGTAGTTCGCCCTTCTCTGTCTGTCTCTCACCCGGAGGGTCTTCGGGGTGAACGCCGAGCACGCGTTGCAGTCTTCGCTGATGTGGTCGAGCGGCAAGCAGAGGTTGCAGACTGGGTGCTGGTCTTTTTGGGCGTACTTGTGGTGGCAGTTTTTGCAAAACTTGAACGGAGTCTTGTCCATAACCGCGCTCAGGGAGCCCCCTGCGAGCGCATGCTCCGTAGGCGTCGAGATTTCGGTCGTGGACCTTCTACCTCGTCGTCCTTCTTGTTGTCTCCGGTACTTGTGTCGTCGTCCGGTGTCTCAGGAATCCATCCTCTGTGATGATATTTCGACTTTTCGAGATTCTTCGTCCAAAATTTTCTGGAACTTCTCGGCAACGATCCAGACCCCACGGCGGAAAAAAGAATCTGAAGATGGCTACCAAAGGTGGGAGCTTCCGCCGGAAGCGCGACGACGTCACCGAAGACACCAAATGGTGGGCGTCGCCGCCCACCTGGGCCAACACAAAAAAAAAAAAAAACACAAAAACAAAGAAAAGACTACGAATCCGGACCCAACCACGAGATGGCGGAATAATGCACAGCATAGTGAATCCAGAAAGATTCACGCTGCAAAACTGCTGCTATTCCTTGTATTACTGTAGATTCCCGTGAGATTTCTGGGGTGTTCCTTTGGAAAGGGGGTGGTGGCAGGGTTTTTTCTATCCTTAGGTGAATGTCTTTCTGAAAAGGGGGCAGTGGTGCTCAGCTTGTTGGAATGTGGGGATGCCTGAAGTACTGCCCTCCATGGCTGCTTGTAGGGCTGCAGCGAAATCTTTGTGTCATTGTTGAATCTTGGAAGGGTGGGTGAAAAGTTAGATGTGGGGTGCTAATATTTTTTGTGCGGGCTGTTAAGAGAGTGTTTCAGGGATGAGGAGGCATCTGTTTAAGGGGACAGCATAGAATGTTGGATTCATTGTGGGGTGCTAATTAGAGGGCCATTCGGCAGTGGAGGAGCAAACGGCTGTCGTGCCGTGGCAGGCAGCGGTCATCCCCAGCCATGTGGGGCTGTAGTAACAGCTCTCCTACTATGGTAACAAGTGCGATGTCATAATACCAGTGCATTGGCAGCACTAGACGGGTCCCGCCAGTGGTAAAGACCAGATCTGTAGTGATCAACCGCAACGAACCCTCCACCCCATGCTTGAGTTCTGGGCTGACAACCCACTACCCCGCTTGCTCCAAGTACTGGGCAGTAACAATCCTGCATTCCCAGTGATGACTCGTGTCATCCCACTCCTTTGATTTCCAGTGCTTTGATGTTGCAACCCTAAACACAGGACTGTAACAACCACAACTACGCCAATGCCTCAAGTGCAACTGTAACAGCCCCCAACTGTGAAGTGCAGGGCTGGCTGTAATAACACTCCACCCTTGTGTATGAAATGCTCCGATTCCCCCCAACCCCACCCCATACCTCCAGCGTTCACGCATTTTCTCCTTCCACACACTAGCGATTTCGAAGCCTTTACATCCCGTCTCTCGCCCGTTTAGCTTCACTTCAAGTTAAGATGGAGTGATAAAAACACAATAGAAGCACATCTCATGTCCTCACACCCTGCGAAAATACTACTGATATACACGGTCTGTGAAAACACACATCTCCAAACAAAGACTGAAGGAATGGGGTGCCACGTGCTCGCAAATGTGCTTCTGCACCTCATCAGCTACGAAGCACTATATAAATGCAACTACAAAACAATACCTCATTCTAACAATTGCCACTTTTCATGCACAAAGAACCATTAGGCTATGCTTTCACTTGGAGTTTAAATCCACATGCAGTGACCAGACCTCCTTTAATTGAATTATTTTTCTGAAAGTATACTTTCTGAGAAGAAGCAAGTCTTTGGAATTCGTTGATCTCCATGATTGCTAAAGACACATCATTCACGTTGGGTTAAATCAAAGTTCAACTTCTGTACATTTGTACTGGGAGAGTGCAGGTTTTTATAGTTATCCAATTTAACAGCATTTATTGAGGTTGTTTCATACTTGATGGTCAAATTAAATAATGGCCCTGCATGGTTGTATTGGTGGTCTGAATTTGATTGCAGGAGTGGAACATCGCTGCAGTTAAGCTACTGCACAACTGGAAACATGAATAAGAAATTCCCTTTTCCAGCACTTTAAATATGAGTCCCAGCTCAGGCATAGCTGCCAAGTGGCACCACGTCATGTGTGACTGCTTCAGCCAGTTTTAGCCCTTTAGTTTACAGTATGTGATGTTCCATTCTTGGACTTATAGTGTCGCTTTTAATATTGAAAACATGGACAGAAAATCCCAGAATGCAATTTATTGTTAGCTAAAAAAAGCGAGGCCTAGCTGAACAAAACGTAGGCTACATGTATGCTCTGACTGCATGTTGAGAGGTAAATTTGATCGCTGTACAAACACGAATTCCACATTTTGCAGTAATCACCCACCGCACCGCCACAATTTTCCTATGAAAAATTTCGGCAGTTCAAACCAGCTGAAATTTACTGGAGAAATTAAGCGGATAAAACTGTGCAAAATTCAATGCAGTAAACACTGATTCTGCAGACAGTTGCACACTTTCCAAGCAATTAATGCATCAGGTAAAAAATTCACACCACCACATTAACTCAATAACACAATAACATGACAAAGTTCGGTGTGTGTGTGTATATATTTATATTTACATTCATATAGTTCTCACAACTCTTCTCTGTGAGTTCAATACATTGATTGCAATAAAGTAATTCTTAAGTCAAAAAATTAGGAGCACTTTTAAAGTCAAAATGCTCAGGCTTGGGAAACTGGTTTCCAGAACAGTACATGGGCAGGGGCGGCTTCTCCGCCATTCCGACGGAGCGTCACCCCACTGCTTAAAGGCAGAACATGAAAAATAAATGAATAATAAAACACTTTTATCATTTTATTTGTCATTGACTAGGCCGAGTTTGCTGCGTCCACCGAGTCTCGTGCAGGGCCAACTTGCAGCATCACCAGCAGGGAGAGGAGGAGTAGTGGGCACTGAAAGTGTGCATTTCAGTTTAGCCGTCCGACCACAGTAATACTTATAAGGTCCCAAAGGCGAGACCGATTACATTGCAAATGCTCGTTTCCTTTCCCCCCTCTACCTTCCCTACCCCTTTGGACATGTGTATATTCTATGCTATGTTATAGTAACTGATGTTATTGTGCAACACTGGTTTTTTTTCCTATGTCTAGACTAGACTCCTGCAACTGATTCAATTTTTGTAACTCGGTGATGCTCATGTAAAGTGCTCTGATACCTCCGGGTCTAGCCAGCGCTATATAAAACTCTGCAAATAAAATTATGTGGCAAATACAGCAAACCCATAATTGTGTGAAAAACGCCGTTACTACACATATCGCCTTTCTCAATAAACAAGTCATAACACTTATACGAAGTTTCAGTAACTTATATTGCAAAACTGCTCATCAAGCTAAAATTTACAACCAAAAAAAACTCAATCATCACATAGGCGAAACCTAATGCATTTACCAATGCTTGTTTCTCTACTCTTGCTGGCCTCTTAAATTAAGGCTGTCGATGGTTCACTGAGAAATCTGGCTTAGTACAGTACTCTCTCCATCTGCCCCCTGACAGGCCTGTCTATACAGCAAACTCGCCTCCAGCAGCCGTGTAAAGGCGATCTGTTATAATAAATAATACAAAAACACAGGCCGTTATCAAAATACGCATCTTTTTCAGTATGCGTGTGGTGCACAACTTCGATCGTCGAATGTTTGTGTTCTTTGAAGCAAAATGGGCAGAAAAAAATGTAACACGAGGTTTACAATAAAATACATTAAAGGTCAAGCGCGCTCCATTTAGCAGTTCTCGGAGCCACGTGCACAAACACTTAGGAGTGCGCTTTTTTCCAGAAACCAGCTACTCGATTTAACACAAGCTACATGCCCTCTGGAAGCGGAAGCGGCATCATCAGCCAGGCTCAAATGAACGGCAAATGCCACGGTACACGGCCCCAGCGAGAGCGGGAACAGCGTGTTCCTTAAAAGATCAATACACGTAAGGGACCGGAGGAGAGCTCGTCACGCTCCCGCAGCACCCTCGGCTGAGCACTAATCAGGACAGAGTGGATGTTAAGGAGGGTTGGAAAGGGCTAGCGCGCAAGTGCGCCATCTTTTTCCACCTCTTTGTGCACGCATTCTACCTCACATCTCCGGCATGAGTGGGTCTGCATAACTGCGTGGGAGGAAATAACGAGCACACCGAGAAAGATGGGTTTTATTATCTTTACTCAGCTACAATGCTGCGTCCCCATTAGATTTAATTTGGCTGTTTCACAAATAATGAACAGAACGAATCTTTCGTAGGAATAAGTCTATGATTTGCATAATGATACTCGTTTTTGAGATTTTCATAAATGACAGGAGTACAGAAAGGAAAACTTTAACTTTCACACTTCTCCAGAGTACACCTTTCAACTCAAAACCTAGGACTGCCGTTTGTTTAAAGAACGGACAATATGTGCTCCTAGGGTTAGAGTAAAGGGTAATTGCAAAAAAAATAAAAATGATATGTTCTTTTTCGTCTTCAAGTCATAAACAGACCTTGGCAAAGCCAGTTTCTCGCCCTTCCCCCACCCACAAACAGCGGTTAAGTAATGTTAGTGGAGTGTGGTGAAGTAAGAAAGAATGTAGGTAATGTGCATTGCGAAAGATTAAAGGTGGTATACATCAAAGACAACAGCTCGAGGAAGGAGGGCACGTGCATCTAAAGGAATGAAAACATGTTTAAGCGTAGGAAACACTGTCTGATCATAGCATGTGTGGCTTTAGGTACACATGCTCTGCATAGATTGAAAATGGTTCCTCCTCTTTGAGGTGGCTAGCGCGGAGATTATTGTAACAAAGTTTTAAAAACTGTTTAACCAACTAAAGCTTCCTGACAGGGTATGGTATTCACACAGTAGTGTTTGGTGAAAGTGTGTGGTGTTAACCATGTAGCAGCCTTACACATGTCTGCTACAGGCATGTTCCCTAAGAAGGCCATAGTAGCTGCCGTCATTCAAGTGGAATGTGCTCTAGGCACTTTATGTAGCCTAGGATAAGCCTTAGTATAACATGTGTGTACACATTTAACAATCCTTGTAGCAATCCCACCCTTGGAGTGAGGTTTTGCAAAAGCAACAAACAGCTGTTTTGTTGTCTGGGTGGAGTTAGTCCCGTCATAGAACATTAGTACTCTCTTGATATTCAGGCATGTGTAATGCCGTTCCTACCAGAGTGACTGGGTGCAGGCAGAAGATGACCAACTCGATTGCCTGGTTTACATGAAAATGGGAAACCTCCTTTAGGAGAAACTTTGAGTTTGTCCTCAAAACCACTCTATCTCTGTCTGTATACTTGAAGAAATGGTTCCTCCTCAGTCAGTGCTTGCAGATCACGGATTCTACAGAGAGACGTGAAAGTGGTGGGGCAATAATAAATAAATAAAAAATAAATTAAAACTTACCTGCCGCCTCGGTGCTCGCAGCTCTTCTCCTGATCACAGGCTTCCAGACTCTCCTGCGCCAATCCAGATGCTGCTCTCATGCTGGTAATGCTATTACCCAGCATGAGAGCAGCATCGGGATTGGGCGGAGTGGGCTGGTTTTACACTCCAAAAGGGACTGGGAGTCTGTGCCAGCTTCTCTCCATGCACCACCCTGGAGATATCTAAGAGGGCATGACGGTTTGGCCGTCCTAAGACAACCGGCCACACCATCATGCGCACTTGCAATGCCCACCACTGCAAGTGCCATCCATACTTGCCTTTGCCCCTCCCCTAAGACATGGCTCGGGCTCCTGTCATGAAAAATAAAATTATAATAAAACTGCTTTATTATCATTTTATTTTACATGATTTTATGCAGCTGAGGCAGTGGGGCGACACCTCCTCCGCCATAACGGAGGAGCCGCCGCTAGAGAGGTGATATCAATAAGGAAGTAGAATAATTCCATGCCGAGTAGGGGCTTGAAAGAAGGACCCATCAGTCTTGATAAAACTATTTTCAGATTCCAGGTTGGCGCTTGATGAGTTCTTGGATGAATCACCTTTTAAGGCCTGCTTTGAAAGCCTTGACCAGAGGTCTTTTAAAAATAGACAAATGTTCTCTGTTCTGCATGTAAGCTGGCACTGCAGTTAAATGTAAACAAATAGATCCCACCAGTCCAGCTTTCTACAAATGCAATAAACAGCAGATGATGTATTGAAGCACAAGTTACTTACCTTCGGTAACGATATATCTGTAAGAAACATTAGTTAGTGATGGATTCCTTACCTTAGAATTACCCCCAGGCGTCAGACTGGATCCGGAAAGTTTTCGTTAGCAGTACCTCTGCGCGTCGGAAGGTGGCGTCGGTCGGCTCCGCGTCCTTTGTCGGCGTCGTGGTCGCCGGGGTGAAGTCCCGGCAGCTACTTAGACGCCGCCCTCGCGCGCTGACGTCAGTTCTGTACACGACTTTCTGCGCCAGAAACGCAGAGCCATGCAAGATACTGACCACTGGTGCACAAAACTAGGGCCCTGAAGGGATGTCCTTAACCCTAGAAATCAGTTCGCAGAACGGGGAGGATGGGTGGGGCGGTAAGGAATCTATCACTAACTAATGTTTCTTACAGATATATCGTTACCGAAGGTAAGTAACTTGTGCATCTGAAAGAAACACGTTAGTGATAGATTCCTTACCTTAGAATAGATACCCCAGCAATACCAACCCCAGTGGTGGGTCTGCGAACCAAGATCACACCAGAAAGTCCTGGAGAACAGAACGGCCAAAGAAGCCATCTCTCCGGACTTGGCTGTCCAGGCAGTAGTGCTTGGTGAACGTGTGCAGCGATGCCCACGTAGCTGCCTGACAGATGTTGCTTAGAGGAACTCCCCGTCCCAAAGCAGTGGTGGCTGCCGTCGCCATAGTGGAATGGGCGCGCAACCCAACTGGAGGCTCCTTTTTAGCCAAAGAGTAACAGGCCTTGATACACAAGACGACCCACCTGGAGATGGTCCGCTTGTGTACAGCCTGACCTTTCTTGGCACCCACGTAGCCAACAAAGAGTTGGTCATCCACCCGGAACGGTTTTGTGCGGTCTTGGTAGAAGGAGAGCGCACGTATTGGGTCCAGACGGTGGAGCCTCTCTTCCTCTCTCGAAGGATGCGGAGGCGGAAAGAAGGTGGGCAAAGTGATGGTTTGGCCAATATGAAAAGATGTAACCACCTTTGGAAGAAAAGATGGACGAGTGCGTAGGACCACTTTGTCCGGATGCATAGCCAGAAATGGAGGATTAGAAGAAAGAGCCTGGAGCTCACTCACTCTCTAGCAGAAGTGAGGGCCACCAGGAAAGTAGTCTTAAGCATCAAGAGACGAAGAGGACAGTTGTGAAGTGGCTCAAAGGGAGCACATATTAAAAAGGTCAAGACCAGGTTCAAGTCCCACTGAGCCATAACGAAAGGAACCGGAGGAAAGAGATGCGTTATGCCTTTCAGAAAACGATTAACAACAGGGGACTTAAAAAGAGAAGGTTGATCAGGAAGCCTGAGAAAGGCAGAAATGGCCGAAAGATAGCCCTTTAGAGTGCCCAGAGCAGAGCCCTGCTGGGCCAAAGAAAGAAGGAACAAGAGAACCTCAGAAAGAGGGGCAGAAAGGGGATCCACAGCCTTTGCTGTGCACCATGCCACAAATTTGTTCCATCTACAGGCGTATACCGTCTTAGTGGGGGGGGGCGCCTGGCTGCCAAGATGACATCACAGACTTCGGGAGGCAGGTCAAATAACGTCAGCTGCTGCCGCTCAATCTCCACGCAAGGAGGTGGAGGCTGGACAGGTTCGGGTGGAGGACCGTCCCCTGCTGCTGCGACAAAAGATCCTCCCGAAGAGGCAGGCGAATCGGAGGATCGATGGCCATACTAAGTAGCTCGGGATACCATACTCTTCGTGCCCAATCCGGAGCCACAAGAATGACTTGGGCCTGGTCGCGCCTGATCTTCTTCAGCACTCTGGGCAGAAGTGGTATAGGCGGAAAGGCGTACAGAAGACCGCAACTCCACTCGCGACGAAAAGTGTCGCCTAGCGAGTGCCGCCTTGGAAATTCCAACGCGCAGAATTGCTGACATTGCGCGTTCTCTTCGGTGGTGAACAGATCTAACCAAGGCTCTCCCCACTGTTGAAAGAGTCCTTGCGCCACCTCCGAGTGAAGACGCCATTCGTGATCCATCATGCACTTGCGGCTGAGCTCGTCCGCCCTGGCGTTCAGGGAACCTGCCAGGTGTTGAACCACCAGAGATATGCCCTGATGTTCCAGCCATGTCCAGAGACGCAGAGCCTCTTGACATAGGGTCCACGACCCCACCCCGCCCTGTTTGTTGCAGTACCACATGGCGGTGGTGTTGTCTGTGAACACCTGCACTACTCTTCCCCGGACAGAGGGAAGGAATGCCTTGAGTGCAAGACGGATCGCCCGAAGCTCCAGGAGGTTGATGTGGAGCCAGGACTCCGCCGGAGACCAGAGGCCGCTGATCTCCGCCTCTCCCATGTAGCCACCCCATCCCAGAAGGGATGCATCTGTCACCACAGTGTGTTCTGGTTTGGGAAGGGAGAGGGATCTGCCGTTGACCCAATCCTGGTTTGTGAGCCACCACTGCAATTGTCGTGCAGTGCCCTCCGAGATCTGGACGCAATCGGACAGGTTCCCCTGATGCTGCGCCCACTGGAACTTCAAGTCCCACTGCAGAGCCCGCATATGCCACCTGGCATGATCGACCAGCAGGATGCAGGAGGTCATGAGTCCCAACAGCCTCAAGGTCTTCCTGACTGACACCCGAGATAGAGGCTGAAAGATCGGAATCATAGCCCGAATATCCCGGACTCGCTGTTCGGGAGGATAAACCCGAAACTGCGTTGTGTCCAGAACCGCTCTGATGAAGAGGAGCTTCTGAGAGGGAATCAGGTGCGACTTCGGCATATTGATGGAGAACCCCAGCAAGTGCAGGAGATCGGCCGTAGTCTGGAGGTGGGAGACGACAGCCTGGGGCGAGCCCGCCTTCAACAGCCAGTCGTCGAGATAGGGGAAGACTGGAACCCCTGATCTGCGCAGATGAGCTGCGACCACCGCCATCACTTTCGTGAACACCCGGGGGGCGCGGGTAAGGCCAAAGGGGAGCACGGTGAACTGAAAATGCTCGTGGCCTACCGTGAACCGCAGGTAACGCCGGTGGGCTGGCAGGACAGGGATGTGAAAATAAGCGTCCTGCAGGTCCAACGCTATCATCCAGTCTCCAGGGTCGAGGGCAGACAAGACCTGAGCCAGGGTCAACATCTTGAACTTCTCCTTCCGGAGGAAGCGGTTGACGTTCCTGAGATCCAAGATAGGACGCAGGCCTTTGTCCTTCTTGGGCACCAGAAAGTAGTGGGAATAACAACCACGACCTACTTCTGGGACAGGAACGCGCTCGATGGCTCCCTTGGCCAAGAGAGCCGTAACTTCCTGCTTTAGAAGGGACAGGTGATCCTCCGATATGCGATGGTACTTGGGTGGCATGGAGGGAGGGGTAGTCTCGAAGGGGAGGGAGTAGCCCCTTCGGACGATTTGCAAAACCCACCTGTCCGACATGATGGTGCACCAGTGGGGGAGGTGATGGCGAATCCTGCCGCCCACTGGTGTTTGGTGGCCCTCAAATGTCAGACTAGGAGGGCTTGGAGACTGCGGCGGAGGGGGTGGAGGTGGACTGGCCCGCCCGCTGGCCCCCAGAACCACTGCGTTGGTTCCGACGTCCCCGGCCGCGCTGGGATGAAATGTTCTGCGCCGGCCTGTGGCCCTGAAGGGAACGTGGTGAGGCACCCATTCCGTGGCCACGAAAGGGGCGAAAATCAGACTGTGCAGGACGCAGAGTGGAAAGACCCAAGGACTTGGCTGTAGCCCGCGAGTCCTTGAAACCCGTCAATGCACTGTCCGCCTTGTCGCCGAACAGGCGACGGCCATCAAAAGGCATGTCCATTAGGGTGTTCTGGACATCCCCCGAAAAGCCAGTCGTCCTCAACCAGGCGTGGCGTCTGATTGCCACCGACGTGGAAATCGTTCTGCCCAGTGAGTCGGCGGGATCCAGCCCACACCGAATGGCGAACTTAGCTGCGTTTCTCCCTTCAGCAACAGCACGGGAGAGCACGGTCCGGGCCTCCTCCGGACACTGAGGCGGCACTTGCGCCACTGAGTCCCACACAGAGTGGGAGTAAGAGGCATGCGGTGTTCACTGACCGCAGCCCTAAGCTGGAGGAAGAAAACAACTTCTTCCCAAGGTGATCCAGCTTCTTGGATTCCCTATCCGGGGGTGCGGTAGGGAAGGCGCTCTGGGACGTCGAGGCTTGGACCACCAAGCTCTCAGGGGAAGGGTGTTGGGAAAGGAACAAGCCGGGCGGTGGCGTCGGGCAATCATCCTATCCACAGGAGCCCCTGTGGTGGGCTTGGACCAAGTGCCCAAAAGGATATCTGAGATAGCTTCATTAAAAGGCAGCAGGGGCTCCAAAGAGCTCGCTGCCGGTTGAAGTTCCTCTGTCAGGAGGTTAGTCCTGACCACCACCGTAGGAAGCTCGAGGTTAAGAGCATCGGCCGCCCTACGCAACACCACTGTGTAAGATGCTCTCTCCTCCGTAGCCACGGTAGGAGGAGACAGCATGCCAAGGTCTGGCGAGGTGTCCAAATCACTGGCATCCCCCAAGTCCTCTCTCCAGTCCTGTTCCAGTTGTTCCGTTAAAGTGTCACCTGACCCCTCCCAATCCTCCTCCTCCTTGTCCTCTGGGTGCCAATCTGGCCTAAAAGGGACTCCAGGAGTGAACAGGGGCACAAAAATCCCGCCCGGCACCGGATCCGGCGTCGGTCGACGCAGGTCCGGCTCCGTGTCTTCATCCAGAAGGAGGTCGGGGTCGACGCCGGCCGGGGGGCCGGCCGGCACCGGGCGCGGTAGTGGTGCCGTGGGAAGCGGCGCCGGTGGCGGTGTGATAAGGTCAACCGGTGCCAATCCGGACCAGGCCTGCATCCACGGGGGGCCTGCGGCGCCGGGGCCGGAGCAGCCGGCAATGAAGGTCCCGGCCCCCAGCCGAGTCCGCGGGGCTTGAAGGCGCGCCGGCGGGTTTGGGTCGCCCAAAGATGGCATGCATCGCCTCGTAGAACGTACGAAGCTGGGCAGGAGTCGCCCCGGGTCCCGGAGAGGGAGGGAAACCCGGAGTCAACTCTTCGGGCTCCGCACGCGGAGCCGCGGGAGGGGCACCACCTGCGGACCTCGTCGGGTCAGCCGACCGACGAGGAGAAGTCGAAGAGCGACGATGCTTCTTCGACTCCTTTTTGTGCTTCGACTTACCCGACCCCGAGTGCGAAGACTTCGATGACTTTGATCCTGACTGATGGTGGCTCCGCGACCGCTCCCTCGACCTCCCTCTCGACCGGGACCTCGAACGGCGCGGAGCTGACTGTCGGCATTCAAGCAGCTTTCCGGACCGCTCCCGCAAAGCCTTCGGCGTCAACAACCGGCAGTCGGGGCACGACTTGGGGTCGTGTTCATGCTCCAGGCAGAAAAGGCACACCCGGTGCGGATCCGTCACCGACATCAGTCGACTACAGGAACCGCAGGCCTTGAATCCTGGCATCCCTCGTGCACCTTACGGAGTCGTGAGACTCGAAAAAGACGTGGACAAAAGTCGAGAAAAACGTAGTAAAAAAATGACTGAGGTACCGCTTTTCCCGGATCTGCGCTGGCTGGCGCGGAAAAAGAAAGAACTGACGTCAGCGCGCGAGGGCGGCATCTAAGTAGCTGCTGCAACGTTATCCCAGCGGCCACGATGCCGACGACGGACGCGAAGCCGACCAACGCCACCTTCCGATGCGCAGAGGTACTGCTAACGAAAACTTTCCGGATCCAGTCTGACGCCTGGGGGTAATTCTAAGGTAAGGAATCTATCACTAACATGTTTCTTTCAGATCAGATGTTTTAAGAGGGTGTCTATATATTCTCCAAAACTTAGCAGCATAACAGGCAGAGGTGGTGGGTTTATATGCCTCATAGAGTATTTGCATACACCCCTTTGGGAGTTTGAGCTAACCAAACTCTAAGACCTCAAGTGCCAGATGTAGGAAAGTGCCCTTTTTGTAAGGCCACCCCCAACTTTTTGCTCCAAATACTGATGGTTATGACTTTGATAGTGCACTGGAGTCTGTTGCCTAGTGCAAATGGCTCGAACTCGACTGTGCCCACACCATGTGTAGCACAATCTAATGCACTATCTTTAACATATGTCAGGAACACCCTAAGTTAAGCCTCCTCAGCCCAGGAGGCAAGGTGCAGTATATTAAAGGTGAGTACATATAAGTGCAAGCCTATTTGTCCGTATAGTAGTGTTACCCATTGGAAGCTAGTAAAAGTGACAGCGGTCGATAGGATACCACCCGGGCATTCGCAAGTTTGGCAGCTCTATTAAGGCACCCATGAAATATGTCATGTTTGGCATCAAACAATGTGCCTTCTCACCCCTGACACGAATGTTGTGCCCTGGGTGATGTGGCAGGCACCCAGGTGGCTATCTTAGAGGTTGCCCCTGCTACTCAGTGCTCTGACTGGCAAGCCTGCATTTCCCACACCTGCTGTCAATGCCAAGACAGGATTCTGACTTTCTGCCAGGCAGTGTGATCACTCCCAAGAGTCAGGAACAAAGGCTTGGGCAGGAAGGAGGTCCCCCCTCCCTCCTCCCAAGCAGACTAGTGAAGTGGCAACATCGAGGCGGTTAGCTTCAAAGGCTACACCACCTCTGATATGCATAAGGCTGACTCCCAGTAGAGGGAACAGCCTTCCCCATGCCCCAGGCACATTTGCACCTGGACAGGCAGGAAATTAGTAAGTCAATAAGGTGTACACCCCCAGAAGGCTAGCCACACCTCCAGGGTGAGCAGCCTGGTCTGTACACTAAAATTAGATTTCTGCCATCTTAAAAGTGGCAGAATAGAGGGTTATGGGTGGAAAAAGTGACCTACACCCCCGGATGTGGTCACCTTAGGGGCAGACTAGCTGTCCATTGGCTACTAGCTCCCACACCCCTAAATCTAAGATTTAAGGGATCCCCCTGACACCAGAACCTCAGATCTGAACAACTTGTGCCAAGGAAGGAGACCAAGAGGAGACCCGTTTTGCCGACAACAGGAATTTGCCCACAACACCAAAGCAAAAGTGTGATACTTTGTCACTCTGGCAACAGACTTGGAACTGAGTGACAAGCTTCATCCTTGTCTAAAACTCGGCACTCCCAGAGGAAGCCAGAAGCAACCTCAGACTCCCCTGGACTAGTGGCACTAGTCCCCTGCACACTGTAGGTAAAAACACTCACCGGATCCGAAGAATCACTGACCATCAGGTCCTCCGCAGGATCGCCCAAATCCATGTGGTCCAGTGCATTGTGGGAGTTGTAGTCTCGCCTGTCATGAATTTCCAGGCTGCTACTGCACTCCCCATGACCCAGTAAAGGGCCAGTACCTTTTTCCTGTAATTATCACTACCAAGGCTTGTTGGTCATCAGTCCGGTAACCGACTTCTTTACTCGACGCTGCATTAAGAGGAAATTCCATCCGACCTTTGATCGATGTCAGCAACCACTCCGTTCTTGTCTTTTTGCATCTTTCCCCTCCGTAGCACCATTAAAGTGGTAAAAGCAGCTCTCCTGCGGCTCCCGTTCAGCACCAAGGAAACTCTGCAGCCGGGCTCCACTGACCTGGTAAAACTGAACTGACTGTTGTGGCTTGGTCCTGGGGCACACATCACCTTTAACCTGCAATGGTAAAACGCAGCACGACCTGCAAGTGACCGATTGTCAATAGTGGTTTTTCCCATTGACTACAATGTTACATTTTCACTGTATTATTTTTGCATTGACTTTCTATTACTTCTAAAACCTATAACCCCGGTTATATGTATGCTAATACATTTGTTTTAGTGTCTAAATTAAGATAGAATTACACTTTATATTTATAAATTGGTGTAGGATTTCTCTCGAGTCGTGTCAATTTCTTATCGCCCATGTTGGTACTCTGAAATGCTGAACACATGTTCCTCTAGTAACTGCTCTTTGCCACTCTACCAGGCCTGCGGATTTATTAGTCTGAATACAAGGACCATCTTTGGGGTATGATGACATGGTGATGATTAACTTCCACACCACAGAATACTCTACTTTCCTACAACAGTCTTCTAGAGTCAACTGTTAGGGGTCAGGATGTTTGAGATGATCCCGATGCTGAGTCAGGAGATTTGGTCTCAGCAGCAGACTTTCATGAGGATGGGAAGACATTTCCAGAAGCACTGCATACCACAGCTTTCTCTCACAAGTTGTTGTCAGGAGAATGAAGGTCATTGGTACTTACCTCATTATTTTCCCACTGTATGGAATCAACGGTGGTGGAGGAAAAACCTAGGCACATACCCCAGAGCAATTCACCCATAGACCATTGTCCTTCGACTATGGTTGAGGGCGCTTGGGGGCAAAGTTTGGCATTTTGCATGGTGGCAAAGAGATCGACTGTGGGAGAGCCAAATTTGTAAAAGTACAAATGAAGTACTTAGGGATTCATCTCCCATACATGGACTTATTGATGTATCCTGCTTAAAAGGTCTGCACTATTGCCCACTTCCGCAGGTGCTCTCCTGAAAGCGGAATGTGAATCCGAATGGCCCAATGCAAAATCGACGAGTGAGCCCTCACCCCCTCCCGCTTTTGTATGTAATACACTGCTGTTATGATGCCTGTTTTTATTATGATTGGTTTGCCTCGAATAAGAGTGTAAAATGCTCTGAGTTCTAATTGCATTGCTGTGCACTCCAGATAATTGATGTGACAACCCTGTTGTTCTTATGTCAAGTTACTGTGACCATTATGTGGCTGAGATGAGCTCTCCATCACATGAGTAAGGGGTTAGTGGTAATGGTCCTTTGAAGTTGAGGGTCCAAAAATTGCCCGACTAGCAACACGTTTTTGGCATTTCATCAAAGGAGAGCGCACTGGGGTCAGGATCCTACCAATACTAGATCTTCCCATTGACTCTCTGCTTGTGGCTTGTGACTATTGCCTCACTAGACCCTTGTAGGGGACGTATGTGAAGTCTAGGTTGTGGCATTATTGTCATACATGAAGCCCTTATGTCCAAACGGTTTTAT
This sequence comes from Calotriton arnoldi, assembly GCA_963921515.1. Taxonomy (NCBI): domain Eukaryota; kingdom Metazoa; phylum Chordata; class Amphibia; order Caudata; family Salamandridae; genus Calotriton; species Calotriton arnoldi. The sequence goes on from CAWUFW010000510.1 coordinate 608,707, forward strand.
TACCATCCTCACTGTCAGAAGATGAGGTTTCTGAAAAAGAGGCAACAGCCTTTCAAATGTCATCACCCTTTCTTGGTTTAGGCAGGATTTCCATATGACAGAATTTAACATAGCCAATAAAAAGGTTGAATCTGCTGAGGCAAGAGGTGTGACCTTTTGGCATTGAGCATGAACCCTATTCTGTATAGTAACATTGCTGCCTTAGTGTGTGCTAGACTTTGCTCTCAAAGAATGGGTTGTTGCACACACCTCAATTTCTACACAATATTGTTCATTACTCAAAAACATGTCAATGCTACTATGTGTATAGCGTGCAGGTCAGGAATAAGGTTGCCTCCCTTATGTGAACTAGAAACTGTATTGCAAGTGTAACAATGCACTTGACACCTGGCAGGTCAGCTTAATTAAATGTTCAAACTCAATCATACAAAATTAAACCAATGTATAGGCGTTTGTATGTACTTTCAAACTCATTAATTAGTACAATTCCATGTATGTTCTTTTTATTCTCTGTGGATCCCTCTCCGCTGTTACACAATCATGATTTAGGTTTCATATATTCGCTTCAATAACAACATATACAATGGTAAGGCATAATATTTTCAATAATCCACATGTGGACAAAATCTATCTTCTCTCAACAATGGTCCCAATGCATTTTGGGATAAATAATCCCTTCTTCAGTGGTGCTGAAAACGTAATCAATAAATAAACGTATTTACAAATACAGAAAGCAACACATTCATCAAGTTGCGGTGTAATTGTAATGAAACATCTTTAAAGGCATTCACTAATAGAACCCGATAAGTGCATTCATGTGTTAGTACCTACACCGAGCTACAGAATAAATGAAAAAAATCGTGTACATAATGCACAACAGTACTTAATCAAATGAGAGTATATGTGAGAGAGAGTAAGTTCTAGTGTCACTAGTAAGAAAGAAAAGCTGTGCAGGAGAAATGCGGAGGTGATAAACAATGACTACAAGAAAATAACCACTTACTGAAAGAAGCTCCAACTAGCTCAATGTACTCAGGACTAATGTAAAAACGCAACCTGCTAATTAACTGATTATGCAATCACCGTACTGGGATATAACCAAATGCAGCCAAGAAAAGAATACTGGTAACAAAATGACGCTGTACCTTCGATTGTATGCAGCTGATGTAGCCGTGTGACTAGCCGTGTGACTAGCCGTGTGACTAACGGTCTCGTCCGTTGGTAACCAAAGTTCCTGTCAGTTAAGAGAAAAGGATCGAAGCTCAAACGATGGGAAAATGTCAAAACGCGTTCATCCATGAACAGGGCGGAATAATAGAAGAACTCAAAGACTTGTTCTCACCTCTTTAAGATAAAATCAACTGCCTGATGCTCAGCGTCCCGTGTAGTACAAATTGTGGACACATTACCGGAAACTGCGGGGTGACTTTATAGAGAATAAAAATAGAAATAGAAATAGGACTGCTCTAACGGAACTGGCCACAAGCTGGAAGGTGGTGGCCATCTTGTGGAGGTATGATGGAACTATGTAACGCGGAGTATAAATGGCAGTGCAGAGTGAGCGACACCTGCACAATAATGACTAACTCTTATAAAAATCAGATGACTAGAAAATAAATCATAGGTGATGCACAAGTGCACATCATGTGCTGCCATCAAGTAAGTAGTCGTAGATGGTAACCTAAATGAAGGTTCTAGTGTAAACTGTCTCTCCAAAGCGCGCTGCGCATTCTGTAACTAAGGAAGTAAAAACGATTGTAAATAAAAATGCAGAATAGGAAAAAATAATAAATAGTGTGCGTCTGTAACTGAATGCTCAGAACTGGACTACAAATGAAGTAATTTATGACATACTGCCATACCAATGATAATGGATACGAAACCGGGGTACTGAAATTAATGAAGCTCATCACATGAAAACAAGATTGTCATACATGATCACACGGGTAAGCTATACCTCACCCTAACACAATGCTAGTCCAAAACCAGAAAAAAGAATACTAACAACTGCATGTGGTGAAAACCAGAAAAGATAGGAGAACAGCAGTCCAAAGAGAGAGTAGTGTTGGTTAATCAAGTGCGCATCAATCAAGATAGAAAGGAGGGCTCAGAAACTTAGTGAGTGAATGCTCAAGTATTACAACTAGTTAAGAAGAAAATGAAGAAACATAATAAAATTATTTGACCATACAATTAGTGAACATTTCCAAACCAGAATACTCCAGTGATGATTGAATTCTTATCACATTATTACAAGTAAGTAATGGCTGTTCATACTGGTGCATATGCCCCGCCCTGACAAAATATTTAACTAAGCGTGTGTATGTCTCATGTGCAGGCCTATATGTGATTGCCCTAAATGATGTGCTTGAATTATAAAAAGCAGCTCATATACATTTTATCATTTAATCCTGACTGCATCATGGTGTTGAATTTTTTGATCCACCATATTTCTTTCTGAGATAATAGCTTAGAGTTATCTTTGTCTGGACTGGTTTGTAGTTTTACCAAGATTAAAAACGTCAGTTGAGGGATGTTATGTTTCTTTTCTATCCAATGTGCTGCCCGGATTTGTATTGACATTTGTATTTCTTATCGTACTTTTGTGTTCTGTTATTCTGATTTTAATTTTGCATTAAGATTTTCCTATGTACATTAAGCCACATGGGCATTTAATGCAGTAAATCGCAAATGTAGAATTGCAGTCAGTTGAATGCCGTAGTTTGATAGGTTTGCCTGTTAGTGGGTGCGTGATGGAGTTCCCCAGGATGATGTTATTGCAGTGAATACAATTATAAAAAATGTTCATGCCTGTTTCAGTATTGCTGGGTTGTGATTTCGGATTAGTTAGCATTTCTTTGATATTCCGACTTCTAGTGTAAGCAAATAGAGGCTTGTTTGTGAATAAGTTGTTGAAGTCAGGTTCATGCTGAAGGAGTTCCCAGCGTTTATTGATGATCTTTTTGATAGTCAAAGATTTAGTCGAATATCTCGAAACGAAGACCATCCAGTCCTGATCTGCTTTAGGTTTAGTCTTAAGTAGTTCGCTCCTCGTGATTAAAGCTGCTCTGTCCACTGCCTTGTTTATTACAGTCTCGGGATACCCCCTTTGTTTGAAATTGTTTTTTTGTTTTTCTAGTGCTGTAATAAATACTTCCTGAGAAGAAGATATTCTCTTGATTCTGAGTATTTGCGAAAAGGGTAAGTTCTGTGTGAGGTTAAGGGGATAAAAGCTGTTGAATAACAATAAATTGTTTCAGTTGGTTTTCTTCGGGTGAACAGAGATTTCTAACGCTGCATCTGTTTTTGTGATTTGTACATCTAAAAAAGATATACTCTTCATGCTGGTGTCATGAGTAAATTGTAAGCGGATGATTTTCTGGTTCAACTCCTTGATTTTCATTTTCAATTTTTCTTGGGTGCTGTTCCAAATCAGGAAAATGTCGTCAATAAAGCGACGATGGAATATCAAGTTCAAATCCCATTCTGGATCTGTTAAAATGTGATCTTCCTCAAATTTGGACATAAAAATATGGGCATACGCCGGCGCACCGGTAAAACCCATTGATGTCCCACTGATTTGTAGGTAAAACTCGTCATTCCACTGGAAATAACTGTGTTTTAAGCAGAACTGGAGTAATTCCAAAATGAAAACTTTGTTAGCTCCCATGGCTGGCTGTAGCAATAATGCCCATTCACATGCCTCAACGCCCTCTTGTAGAGGAATAGATGTGCATAGAGATGTAACATCTCTAGTACAAAGTATCCACTGATCATGATTTTCATAGTCAAGCTCTTGCAAAAGTTGTAAAAAATGCGTTGTATCTTTTATGTAGGATTTCCATTTTTGTGACAAATGGTTTTAAGAAATAGTCTACGTATAGACTAAGAGGTTCAAATAAATAATCACACCCTCTAAACTATTGGCCTAAATGGAGGGTCTTGAAGATTCTTGTGCACCTTTGGCAACATGTATAGCCGTGGATGTCTGTGATATGATGTTGTGAGGAAACTGCACGTAGCCGAAGAAATCCATTCCATTTCAGTTGCTCTTTCCAAAATCTTGCTTAATGTCTCCTTGATTTCAGCTGTAGGATCTTGCTCCAATTGAATGTATGTTGCGGTGTCCTTGACGTGCTCTTGTACTTTTCTCAAACAGAAGCTCTTATCCATCACTACTGGGGCTCCACCCTTATTAGCCAATTGAAATGTCAACTGTTGGTTGTTGGACAACTCTCGGAGAATTCGGTATTCATGTTTAGTCAAATTTGGTCTGCGGTTGGATTGTAAATTCACTTTTGCTAAATCTTTTTTGAGGAGAATTGCAAACGCGTCCAGCACCTTGTGTGAAACAGGTGCGGTGTATGTACTGCGAGGTTTTAATTCCTTGTATATCATCTGTTCTTGTTCCAATATTGATGATGCAGCTGCTTCCTGTTCTCCCTCTTGCATAGCTGGTGATATGTTTGTGAAAAAATGCAGATATTTGTGTTGTGTGTTGGTACAAATGATGTCCCTTTTTTCAATAATTGAATTTCTTGTGTGTTTAAAGCAATCGATGATATGTTGATTAAGTTTTGGTCTTGCTCTGGAGATTTTTGCTGATTTTGTCTCTTTCCTTTTCCTCTATGTATTTTTTGGTTTGGGTCCGCTTGAGTCTGGTGGGCGTCTTGGTGTTTGGCCTCCCCCTAAAAAAGACGTTGGCTGTGTGCTCGAGGTATTTGCTTCTTGTGATTCGTGCTGTGCTGTTTCCTGGTGTTGTCTTGAATCTGCTTCAGTATTCAATGGTTTTCTGTTGGTTGCTATCACTTGATCTGATTCTATACTTTCCTGAGATGAAGTTGCTGGTTTCTGGGTAGTTCTCCTCTGGGCATATACCTCAGCCCAGGTATATACTTCATTCAATTTGTAATCTATAGTATTGCGTTTGAACTTCCTTAGTTTACGTTCTTGAGTCTCTTTTCCATATCTGTCCAACTTTTCATTCAAATCATTCAGAGTTATTTTCCAGAATTCAGGTTCACATCTTGTGCTTAAATCGGATTTGATGGTGTCTATCTCTTCCTCCAATTCCTTGATCGTAAGAGAGAGCTCCTCTAGCAAGAGGAGAATAAGGTCCAGTGAACATTTGTTTAAAATCGCTTGCCATTTAACCATAAAAACTTTGTTAAATTGGAATCTGAACAACATCGGTTTGATGGGTAATCTCAATCCTCTTGGAATTCTCTGTACCTTATGATATTGTATGAGTGTGGAAGCATGAAGTCTTTGATTTAACACTCTCCTGGATATGAATTCAAGTTGCCTCAGTTGTTGTGTTATGGATCCTCCCTGCATATTGAAAAATTGAGCGTCCTGTATTAATGCATAAATATCTGTTGCTTGTGCGGATCTATAAGTTTTCGTCTCAGCTCGGTTGTCCGTAAGATTTGAAATAGCTTCGAAAGACATGTTTATTTACGGGTGCTGCAGCAATAGTGTTGGCAAAGAATGAAGACCATAGAATGGGTTGTTGCGCACACCTCAATTTCTACACAATATTGTTCGTTACTCAAAAACATGTCAATGCTACTATGTGTATAGAGTGCAGGTCAGGAATAAGGTTGCCTGCCTTATGTGAACTAGAAACTGTATTGCAAGTGTAACAATGCACTTGACACCTGGTTGCACAGCTTAATGAAATGTTCAAACTCAATCATACAAAATTAAATCAATGTATAAGTGTTTGTAATGTACTTTCAAACTCATTAATTAGAAAAATTCCATGTATGTTCTTTTTATTCTCTGCGGATCCCTCTCGGCTGTTACACAATCATGATTTTTGTTTCATAAATTCGCTTCAACAACAACATATACAATGTTAACGCATAATATTTTCAATAATCCATATGTGGACAAATCCTTCTTCTCTCAACAATGGTCCAAATGCATTTCAGGATAAACAATCCCTTCTTCAGGGGTGCTGAAAACGTAATCAATAATTAAATAAACTTATTTACAAATACAGGAAGAAACACATTCATCAAGTTGCGGTGTAACTGTAATGAAACATCTTTATAGACATTCACTAATAACATTAACTAATAGAACCTGATAAGTGCATTCATGTGTTAGTACCTACGTACTACACGGGACTCTGAGCATCAGGCAGTTGATTCTATCTTAAAGAGGTGAGAACAGGTCTTTGGGTTCTTCTATTATTCCGCGCTGTTAGTGAATGAACGCGTTTTGACATTTTCCCATCATGTGAGCTTCTGATCCTTTTCTATTAACTGACAGGAACTTTGGTTACCAACGGACGAGACCGCTTGTTATGTTTCTAGTCACACGGCTACATCAGCTGCATACAATCGAAGGTACAGCGTCATTTTGTTACTAGTATTCTTTTCTTGGCTGCATTTGGTTATATCCCAGTACGGTGATTGCATTTTTCTTGTATTTATCAGTTAATTAGCAGATCGCGTTTTTACATTAGTCCTGGGTACATTGAGCTAGTTGGAGCTTCTTTCAGTGAGTGGTTACTTTCTTGTAATCATTGTTTATTATTTGATTGAGCACTGTTGTGCATTATGTACACAATTTTTTTCATTTATTCTGAAGGTCGGTGTAGGTACTAACACATGAATGCACTTATCGGGTTCTATTAGTGAATGCCTTTAAATATGTTTCATTACAATTACACAGCAACTTGATGAATGTGTTCCTTCCTGTATTTGTAAAAAAGTTTATTTATTGATTACTTTTTCAGCACCCCTGAAAAAGGATGGAATTGTACTAATTAATGAGTTTGAAAGTACATACACAAACGCCTGTACATTGGTTTAATTTTGTATGATAGACATTGCTCTCAGCCATCACTCTTTATCAGCCAATCATCCAGGTTAAGGAAAGATGTGAATGGTATTTCTGTGCAACTACCACCACTAGACTTTTGGTAAATACACTTAGGGCTGCTGTGACCCACAAAGGGCATATTTTTTTACCATTGATAGTGTTAGTGGTGATGCCCAGATGTATGGGGTGTGGAAATATGTGCCATTCAGGTCGTGGGTCACCATGTCATCCTTATCTTTCTTGTAATCATTGTTTATCACCTCCGCATTTCTCTTGCACAGCTTTTCTTTCTTACTAGTGACACTAGAACTTACAATTTTCACATATACTCTCATTTGATTGAGCACTGTTGTGCATTATGTACACGATTTTTTTCATTTATTCTGAAGCTCGGTGTAGGTACTAACACATGAATGCACTTATCGGGTTCCATTAGTGAATGCCTTTAAAGATGTTTTATTACAATTACACAGCAACTTGATGAATGTGTTCCTTCCTGTATTTGTAAATAAGTTTATTTATTGATTACGTTTTCAGCACCCCTGAAAAAGGGATTGTTTATCCCGAAATGCATTGGGACCATTGTTGAGAGAAGATGGATTTTGTCCACACATGGATTATTGAAAATATTATGCGTTAACAGTGTATATGTTGTTATTGAAGCAAATTTATGAAACATAAATCATGATTGTGTAACAGCGGAGAGGGATCCACAGAGAATAAAAAGAACATACATGGAATTGTACTAATTAATGAGTTTGAAAGTACATACACAAACGCCTGCACATTGGTTTAATTTTGTATGATACACATTGCTCTCAAAGAACAAAAATATCATGAGGGGGAGTGAAGAGAAAAAAGGTAGAATCGTCCTCCTCTCAGTATCGCAATTCAACAAAGAGATTCTACTACAAAAACATATAAACGCACGTAAGTGTGTGCTTAATCTTACTTGCGGTGTTTTTAAAAAACGGTGGTGATTAGAAAAAGGAATACCTTCTCATGCTTGTAGGAAGGACAGTGTTCAAAAAATTGTAAAATACCCCTCACACACTGAAACCTGATTCAGTGTCATGCTTCATCATTGGGGTCTTCCCGCCCCTCTACGGGACGGGCGTGCTACTACCTACGTGGACGCGGGAGCACTTACTTTAGTGATTAGTGTATAAGTGTAGTGCGTGGGATCGTGAAATATAAATATATGTGATGGTTTAAAAATTCCCTGGCTAGTGGAAAAGAATACACTTTATTAGCTTCCCTAGCTGAGAATGGTAAAAAAAGGGGGGAAAAAAGTAGATGGTGTACTATAATGGGTCACTTTCTACAAGGTCGACATGTTTCAGAAGCCATCCCCTAGGCTTTCTTCTTCAGGACCGAAACTGATCCCTATAACGCCTCACTGGGCTGTATAAATGTACATAGGCCTACTGATCACAAGTACTCTTCTCTGCGCTCCAATTGCGCATTTGAAAATTATATCATTAGTATATCCTATGAAAAATAGAACAAGGTGGATAAATAGTTGCTTATATCATTTATCACTTTGTATATTCACATCACCATCATGTGTAAAGGAAAAAACTTATCACTGTGATATATTTTTCTCACCCTGATATGGGTGTTTTTTACTCATATATCAATTGCTACAACACTCCTGATAGTATTAGTACCCAGTTATACATACTTTCAGAACTTTCAAACATCCAGATGGGTGGTAAATTTTTATTTTTATTTTTTTAAAGCATTCATTCATTCATACGCTGTTTTTAAACATTCATACATTCATATTTACAAAAGTAAAATAATTTAGAATTGTCCTAGTTCTGTGAAAAAGCGCATGTGCCTTCGTTTTTCTTGCCTAGCGCTTTAGAATCCTAAGTTTTCAGCATGTATGTGCATTCACTCACTTATAAATAAGGGCTCCCTAGCATGCAGTTAAACATGGGATTCAAAATCCAAGCTCTCAGAGAGACATGCCGTTAAAGATGTTTATATATACATACATTCGTATATTAATGTGTCCTCTCCATGAGATGTCACGAGGGTATAGGGCGCCTTCATACAGACACTGTAGATTTTAGGAAAACAGATTGAAAAAGCCAAGTTCATACTAAAGTAGTTATTTTTTTTATGCTGAATGTGATCTCTCGGGCTTTTTAAAGACACGCCCTTGTCTTACTTACATGCTGCCAGCTGCTAGAACACCTGGGAATACCTTCTCGTGGCTCTCCGGGAACAGAATGATGTGTTCACAAGCCCGGTTTATAAAGGGTGTGCCTTGCTTAGAAATGCCCTCGATTAGATGCAGCTGGTGTTACGACAACTAGACTGAGAAGAAACAAAAATTGCCGCCACTGAATGACACAAAAAGGAGCTATATTCAGGTCCACTTCCTGTTTGAAGTTTTTGATGAAAAAATCCTTCTTTTTCGTGTTACAATGATTAAAAAACTGGCAGGGACGCCAAAAAAAAATTCAAAAAAATTATATAATTATATTGAGATATTTGAAAAATATGAATATATATATATATATATATATATATATATATATATATATATATATAGCGGAACTTATGAATATTCTAATAGGCTGTTTTCAAGTGGATTCACTAGGTCGATTACAGACCGGTCATTTGCAAAAGCATGTGTAGGTGTGCCTTAGGTTACAGATTTTGCCATATGGCAGGTTCTCAATTTGTTATGTAGTGTATATTTGTAGTATCCTCAATGTCAGAGTAGATTCCAAGGAATATCATCATTTAACCCTCTTTCATTGGTTCTCAGACGGAACACCCAACGCTGTTCCTTTTCAAATAAATACCTTTCATTATCGATTTGTTCGATTATCGTCCAAGAGAGATCCTCCCATTTATGACCTTTTTCCAAAAAATGAGCTGCCATTTTTGTTGTGCTTTTTTACATTTTATGTTGCTTTTGTGTTCGCCTATCCTTAGTTTCACTGGGCGTGTGGTCATTCCTACGTACTCCAAGAGGCACGGGCAGGAAATAAGGTAAACCACATTTTTGAGTTACATGTTGTAAACCTCCTTTGGTCCCATCTGGTTCCATCTTGGAACCATATCTCTTTGCTCTTCTTTGTTAGTTTACATGCATGACACATGCCACAGGGATAATGGCCAGAGACCGGTGGCAATAGGCTAGTTTGTGTGCTATGTCCATCTTTTGTCTCTTTTGGTCTGGTGTGTACGACAAAATCTCGGATACTCTTCGCTCTTTTGTGTGAGAAGATAGGTTTTGGTAAATTGATGCCTCCACTTTTGAGGATTCGCCAATGTTTGTTTATAATTTTTGTAATCCCATTGGAATTGGTGTTGAAGGTTGTTATGCACACTGGGCGGTTTTCCTCTTCCTTGCGGATTTTTGGTTCTAAAAGGCCTTCTCTTCTGTTGTTACGCGCCCTTTTGTATGCTTTATCAATCACTTTTTTAGGGTATTGACGTGTCTCCAATTTCTTTTTCAGGTCATTAGATTGTTTTTTTAAATCCTCAATTTCCGTGCAATTTCTTCTAAGCCGGAGAAATTGCCCATAGGAGAGATTGTCGCGGAGATGTCGGGGGTGGAAGCTGTTATACAGTAAAAGACAGTTTTTAGAGGTCTCTTTGAAATGGGTGGTAGTTGTCAATTTTCCGTCTGTTGCATAAATATTTAGATCAAGGAAAACTAATTTTTCATTTGAGATGGTACTTGTGAAATTCAAAAATTCATCTTGGCAGTTCAGCCATGTCAAGAAACGTTTTGCGGTCGTCTCATCTCCCTCCCAGATGATCAATATGTCGTCTATGTATCGTTTCCATACATGTATATGGTCACGGAATGGGTTTCTGGGATTCAAGATTCTTTGTTTCTCTAGTTGATGGACATAGAGACCAGCTATACTGGGAGCAAAGGTGCTCCCCATGCTGGTCCCATGTTTTTGCAGGTAAATTGTATCCTGGTACTCAAAAAATTCTCTTTGAGTGCCAATTGACAGCACTCCATGACCATATTTCTTGGTGTTTGGTAATCCCAATCAGTATCAAAAAGGACGTCTTCTATGATATTCAAAGTCTCATTGTGGGGAAGGCTTGTATATAAGCTCTCCACATCGTTGCTTATCAATAGTTCTCTTTCAGGATTGAAAGGTAGACCTTCTAGCAGTTGTAGGACGACTTTAGTATATTTTAGGTACGTAGATGTTTGTTGTACTAGCGGCCTTAGGAAAGCGTCTGCAAATTTTGAGACCGGTTCCAGGATTGACCCAATCCCAGATACTATTAGGCGGCCCGGCGGTGAGATCTAGTTTTTGTGAATTTTAGGTATAGTGTATAGATAGGGTGTTTTTGGTGAACTTGTGGTTAAAAATCACCTTCCTTTTGGATATCCACCCATGTGATCGTGCCTCTTCCACCATGCTTGCTATTTTTACTCTTATTTTCTCGGTGGGGTCTTGGTTGAGGATTTCATAGTTCCTAGGACGTCTGTAATTGCCCCTCCTGCCCTGATATGGTTGGTATCTACCTTTTCCTGAGTCTGATCCACTGGATCCTGAGTCAGATCAATCGTCATCGGTTGTCATTTCCTGGCGGTTCTCTTGGGGTTTATAATCATCTCTTATGTAAGGATAAACCCTCTCGTGGCTGAAACGAGAGACGTCTTTTTTAAGTTTATCGTACTTGCTTTTTTTCAATGTTATTTCAAAGTCATTGAGAATTTTGTTCAGCTCTTCAAGATGTTTTTGAGGGCACTCGGTGTTTCATAGCTTTTGAGACGGATTTCTATTTCTTGAATTTCAATTTTGAGTTCTTGTGCTATTCTGGGTGCGTCTTAGTTGTTCTATCTCGTCCCAGTCATTGTTTGTTGGTATTGGATCAGGTGTATTTAATCCTTCAATTTTTTCCCCCTTTTTTTTTTTCCCCCTTTAATCCAGCTATATTTACTCCCTAACAACCCAGTACATGCTAACAGAACTCACTTCAGGAAAACACACACCTAAGACCAGTTACAACAATGGCAGAAAATATAGGCTTGACTTTCACAGAAGAGGAGATAGACAGCATCATAGCTTCATTAAATAATTTTGAAGGATTAAATACACCTGATCCAATACCAACAAACAATGACTGGGACGAGATAGAACAACTAAGATGCACCCAGATAAAAACTGCCCTTCATGGTCTTCTTATGACTGAATATCTTAAAGGAAATGCAGCACCAAATGGACTAATAGTCAAAAATGAACCATATATCTTTCAAAATGACAAAATTTTAAAAAAAGACTGGTCACTAATAAGTTGGCACTGCACACGAGACTGGCTTGTGCTGATTATTAAGACAGCTGGCAGAATAGCACAAGAACTCAAAATTGAAATTCAAGAAATAGAAATCCGTCTCAAAAGCTATGAAACACCGAGTGCCCTCAAAAAACATCTTGAAGAGCTGAACAAAATTCTCAATGACTTTGAAATAACATTGAAAAAAAGCATGTACGATAAACTTAAAAAAGACGTCTCTCGTTTCAGCCACGAGAGGGTTTATCCTTACATAAGAGATGATTATAAACCCCAAGAGAACCGCCAGGAAATGACAACCGATGACGATTCATCTGACTCAGGATCCAGTGGATCAGACTCAGGAAAAGGTAGATACCAACCATATCGGGGCAGGAGGGGCAATTACAGACGTCCTAGGAACTATGAAATCCTCAACCAAGATCCCACCGAGAAAATAAGAGTAAAAATAGCAAGCATGGTGGAAGAGGCACGATCACATGGGTGGATATCCAAAAAGGAAGGTGATTCTTTAACCACAAGTTCACCAAAAACACCCTATCTATACACTATACCTAAAATTCACAAAAACCAGATCTCACCGCCGGGCCGCCCAATAGTATCTGGGATTGGGTCAATCCTGGAACCGGTCTCAAAATTTGCAGACGCTTTCCTAAGGCCGCTAGTACAACAAACATCTACGTACCTAAAAGATACTAAAGACGTCCTACAACTGCTAGAAGGTCTACCTTTCAATCCTGAAAGAGAACTATTGATAAGCTGCGATGTGGAGAGCTTATATACAAGCCTTCCCCACAATGAGACTTTGAATATCATAGAAGACGTCCTTTTTGATACTGATTGGGATTACCAAACACCAAGAAATATGGTCATGGAGTGCTGTCAATTGGCACTCAAAGAGAACTTTTTTGAGTACCAGGATACAATTTACCTGCAAAAACATGGGACCAGCATGGGGAGCACCTTTGCTCCCAGTATAGCTGGTCTCCATGTCCATCAACTAGAGAAACAAAGAATCTTGAATCCCAGAAACCCATTCCGTGACCATATACATGTATGGAAACGATACATAGACGACATATTGATCATCTGGGAGGGAGATGAGACGACCGCAAAACGTTTCTTGACATGGCTGAACTGCCAAGATGAATTTTTGAATTTCACAAGTACCATCTCAAATGAAAGCACAAGTTACTAACTTGTGTAACGATATATCTGTAAGAGACAGTAGTTAGTGACAGATTCCTTACCTTAGAATATCCCCAGGCGTCAGGCTGGATCCGGAAAGTTTTTGCGTAGCAGTACCCTTGCGCGTCGGTAGGCGGCGTCGTGCGGCTCCGCGTCCGTCGTCGGCGTCGTGATCGCCGGGATGACGTCGCGGGCAGTACTTAGGCGCCGCCCCTGCGCGCTGACGTCAGTTCTGTACACGACTTTCCGCGCCAGGAACGCAGAGCCATGCAAGAAGCTGACATAGGTGTCTGAAAAATACTAGGGCCCTGAAAGGGATGTCCTTAACCCTAGAAATCAGTTCGCAGAACGGGGAGGATGGGTGGGGCGGTAGGAATCTGTCACTAACTACTGTCTCTTACAGATATATCGTTACACAAGTTAGTAACTTGTGCATCTGAAAGAGACACGTTAGTGACAGATTCCTCACCTTAGAATAGATACCCCAGCAATACCAACCCCGGTGGTGGGTCTGCGAACAAAGATCAGACAAGGAAGTCCCGGAGGACAGAACGGCCAGAAGCCGTCCCTCCGGACCTGGCTGTCAAGGCAGTAATGCTTGGTAAACGTGTGCAGCGAGGCCCACGTAGCTGCCTGACATATATCCTGCAGCGGAACACCGCGGCCTAAAGCCGTGGTAGCAGCCGTTGCCCTGGTGGAATGGGCACGCAGCCCAACAGGAGGCTCCTTCTTAGCCAAAGAATAGCAGGCTTTGATACACAAGGTGACCCAGCGGGAGTTGGTTCTCTTGTGCACCGCCCGACCTTTTTTGGCGCCCACGTAGCCAACAAAGAGCTGGTCATCCACCCGGAAGTGTTGTGTGCGGTTGATATAAAAGGAAAGCGCACGTTTTGGGTCCAGACGGGGGAGCCTCTCTTCCTCTCTGGAAGGATGCGGAGGCGGAAAGAAGGTGGGCAAAGTGATGGTCTGCCCAATGTGGAAGGCAGTAACCACCTTTGGCAAGAAGGACGGGCGCATCCTAAGAACAACCTTGTCTGGATGGACAGACAGAAAGGGAGGTTTGCATGAAAGAGCCTGGAGCTCACTCACCCGCCGAGCGGAGGTGATGGCCACCAGAAAGGCTGTCTTCAGAGTGAGAAGACGAAGAGGACAGTTATGTAGAGGCTCAAAGGGAGCGCACATAAGAAAGGTAAGAACCAAGTTCAAGTCCCACTGAGGCATCACAAACGGAACAGGAGGGAAGAGGTGTGTAATGCCTTTTAGAAACCTGTTAACAACAGGGGACTTGAAAAGGGAGGGCTGATCAGGAAGCCTGAGAAAGGCCGAGATGGCACAAAGATAGCCCTTGATGGTACCCAGGGCAGAACCCTGTTGGGCCAGGGAAAGAAGGAACTGAAGAACCTCAGAAAGAGGGGCAGAAAGGGGATTCACAGCCTTTGCTGTGCACCATGCCACAAACTTGTTCCACCTGCAGGCGTATACCACCTTAGTGGAGCGACGCCTGGCTGCCAGAATCACATCACAAACTTCGGGAGGCAAGTCGAAAGGAATCAACTGCCGCCGCTCAATCTCCACGCAAGCAGGTGGAGGCTGGACAGGTTCGGGTGGAGGACCGTCCCCTGCTGCTGCGACAGAAGATCCTCCCGAAGAGGCAGACGGATCGGGGGATCTACGCTCATACTGAGTAGCTCGGGATACCAAACTCTTCGAGCCCAGTCCGGAGCCACAAGAATGACTTGGGCCCGGTCGTGCCGAATCTTCTTCAACACTCTGGGTAGAAGTGGTATAGGCGGAAAGGCGTACAACAGACCGCAACTCCACTTTGCGACGAAAAGCGTCGCCGAGCGAGTGCCGCCTTGGAAATTCCAACGCGCAGAACTGATGACATTGCGCGTTCTCTTCGGTGGCGAATAGATCTAACCAAGGCTCTCCCCACTGTAGAAAGAGTCCTTGCGCCACTTCCGAGCGAAGACGCCATTCGTGATCCATCATGCACCTGCGGCTGAGTTCGTCCGCCCTGGCGTTCAGGGAACCTGCCAGGTGTTGAACCATCAGGAACATGCCCTGATGTTCCAGCCATGTTCAGAGGCGCAGAGCCTCCTGACAGAGGGTCCACGACCCCACCCCGCCTTGTTTGTTGCAATACCACATGGCGGTGGTGTTGTCTGTGAACACCTGCACTACCTTCCCTTTGACAGAGGGAAGGAATGCCTTGAGTGCAAGTCGGATCGCCCGGAGCTCCAGAAGGTTGATATGGAGCCGGGACTCCGCCGGAGACCAGAGGCCTCTGATCTCCGTCTCTCCCATGTGACCACCCCATCCCAGAAGGGACGCGTCCGTCACAACTGTGAGCTCTGGCTGGGGAAGGGAGAGGGATCTGCCCATGACCCATTGCCGGTTCGAGAGCCACCACTGCAACTGTTTTGCAGTCCCCTCCGAGATCTGGACGTGATCGGACAGGTTGCCCTGGTGCTGCACCCACTGGAACTTCAGGTCCCACTGCAGAGCCCGCATATGCCATCTGGCATGATTGACCAGCAGGATGCAGGAGGCCATGAGGCCCAGCAGCCTCAGGGTCATCCGCACCGAAACCCAGGATAAAGGCTGAAAGATCGGAATCATAGCCTGAATATCCCGGACTCGCTGTTCGGGAGGATAGGCCCGAAACTGCGTCGTGTCCAGAACTGCTCCGATGAAAAGGAGCTGTGGAGAAGGAATCAGATGCGACTTCGGAACATTGATGGAGAACCCCAGCGAGTGCAGGAGTTCGGCCGTAGTCTGGAGGTGGGAGACGACTGCCTGGGACGAGCCCGCCTTCAGCAGCCAGTCGTCGAGGTAGGGGAAGACTGGAACCCCTGCCCGGCGCAAATGAGCTGCGACCACCGCCATCACTTTCGTGAACACCCGAGGGGCACTTGTAAGGCCAAAGGGGAGCACGGTGAACTGAAAATGCTCGAGGCCTACCGTGAACCACAGGTAACGCCGGTGGGCCGGCAGGACGGGGATGTGAAAATAAGTGTCCTGCAAGTCCAACGCTACCAACCAGTCTCCAGGGTCGAGGGCAGTCAAGACCTGAGCTAGGGTGAGCATCTTGAATATCTCCTTCCGGAGGAAGCGATTGACGTTCCGGAGGTCCAAGATAGGACGCATATCCTCCTTGTCCTTTTTGGGCACCAGAAAGTAGTGGGAGTAGCAACCACGTCCTACTTCTGGGGTCGGAACATGCACGATGGCCCTCTTGGCCAAGAGGGCCGTGACTTCCTTCTGCAGAAGCACCAAGTGATCCCCTGACATGCGGTGGAATTGAGGTGGCATGGCTGGGGGGGTGGTCTCGAAGGGGAGGGAGTAGCCCCTTCGGACAATGTCCAAGACCCACCTGTCCGAGGTGATGGGACGCCAGTGGTGAAGGTGATGGCGGACCCTGCCCCCTACTGGCTTGCTGTGCACCTGAAAGGAAGGACTAGGAGGGCTTGGAGGCCGCGGACGGGTTGGAGGTAGTGGCCTGACCCGCACGCTGGTTGCCCGAACCGCCACGGCGGTATCCACATCCTCGGCCACGCGAAGACGCTTGCTGTGCGGGCCGGTGGCTGGGCAGCTGACGTGACTGGGCGCCCCTTCCGTGGCCACGAAAGGGGCGAAAAGCAGAGATTAGCGGAGGGCGTACAACAGAAAGGCCCAGGGACTTGGCAGTAGCCCGTGAGTCCTTAAAACGCTCCAGCGCATGGTCTGCCTTTGAACCAAAAAGACCGACTCCATCAAAGGGCATGTCCATGAGTGTATTCTGGACATCACCCGAGAAACCAGTTGTTCTCAGCCAGGCGTGGCGACGTAGCGCCACCGTCGTCGCAAGCGATCTGCCCAGCGAGTCGGCGGTATCAAGGCCACAACGTATGGTGTATTTAGCCGCATCTCGCCCTTCCGCAATGGCGCGGGTAAGCAGTGTCTGGACCTCCTCAGAACACTGCAGCAAAACAGCCGCCACCGAATCCCACAGGGAGTGGGTATATCGGCCCAAAAGGCAAGTGGTGTTGACGGACCGCAAGCCAGCACTGGAGGAAGAAAAAGCCTTCTTCCCAAATTGGTCCAGGCGTTTGGATTCCCTATCCGGAGGGGCGGTAGGGAAGGCGGTTTGGGAGGCAGAGGCTTGGACAACCAAGCTCTCGGGGGTGGGATGTTGGGAGAGAAACAAGGGGTCGCCCGGAGCAGGGCGATGGCGTCGGGCCACGTTCCTATCCACAGGAGCCCCTGTGGTGGGTTTGGACCAGGCACCCAAAAGAACGTCAGTGAGTGCATCATTAAACGGCAGCACAGTCTCCGAGGAGGAAGCTGCCGGCTGAAGCACTTCCGTCAGGTGATTAGTCCTGACAGCCACAGTAGGCAATTGGAGATGTAAGGCCCCAGCTGCTCTACGCAACACCGTTGCAAAATTAGCTCCCTCCTCCGTAGCCACGGGAGGAGACAGCATGCCAGTGTTAGGGGAGGTGTCTAGACCACTGGCATCCCCAAGTTCCTCAGCCCAGTCCTGATCATACTCACACTGTTGTGTGAGAGGGTCTTCGGACCCCTCCGAGCTCTCTTGGTCCTCCTCAGGTTCAAAATATGGAGGAGGAGGGACATTTGGAATCCAAGGTCTCATCGGCGCCGGAGCCGGCGTCGAGCGACGTCGGTCCGGCTCCATGTCCGGAGCCGGAGAGATCCGGGGACCGACGCCGTCCGGAGCCCCGGACGGCATCAGGAACGGCACCGGGGACGTCGGCGGAGGCGTGGTTAGGTCAACCGGCGTCGATGGGGGTTGCGGTACCACCGGAGCCGGGATCGAGGCCGGGGCCGGAGCCGAGGCCGGGATGAAGGCTGGTGGGACAGGCGGCGCCGGGACCGGAGTCGACGCCGACGCCGGAGGAACCCCATCAGGGCCCACGGGGCCAGAAGGCGCACCGGAGGGACCTTGAGGCCCGAAGAGGCGGGCCATGGCCGACAGGAATTCCTGTATTTCGGCCGGAGTCGCCCCCGAACCCGGAAAGGACGGGTAATGCGGGGGCGGCTCCATAGGCATGTCCGGGGCCGCGGGGACGGTGCCGACAGGGGCCTCAGCCGAGTTGCGAGACCGGCGAGGCGAAGTCTTAGAGCGATGACGCTTCTTAGACTTTTTGTGCTTCGACTTACCCGAGGAGCGCGAAGATTTGGACTCCGACGACCGTCGGGGACTCCGCGACCGGCCCCTCGACCTCTCCCGGGACCGGGGCTTGGTGCAGCGCGGGGCACGACTTCGTGTCGTGGTCTCGGCCGAGACAGAAGAGACACTCCAGATGCGGGTCTGTGATCGACATCATTCGACCACAGGCGTCGCATGGCTTGAAGCCGGGCATCCCTACGACACCTAGGAGTCGATGAAGACTCGAAAAGAAACAGTGAAAAAATTCACAAAAAAGTTAGTCAAAAATTGACTAGGGCACTGCTCTTCCCGGATCTGCGCTTACTGGCGCGGAAAAAGAAGAACTGACGTCAGCGCGCAGGGGCGGCGTCTAAGTACTGCCCGCGACGTCATCCCGGCGATCACGATGCCGACGACGGACGCGGAGCCGCACGACGCCGCCTACCGACGCGCAAGGGTACTGCTACGCAAAAACTTTCCGGATCCAGCCTGACGCCTGGGGATATTCTAAGGTAAGGAATCTGTCACTAACGTGTCTCTTTCAGATAATTAGTTTTCCTTGATCTAAATATTTATGCAACAGACGGAAAATTGACAACTACCACCTATTTCAAAGAGACCTCTAAAAACTGTCTTTTACTGTATAACAGCTTCCACCCTCGACATCTCCACGACAATCTCCCCTATGGGCAATTTCTCCGGCTTAGAAGAAATTGCACGGAAATTGAGGATTTAAAAAACAATCTAATGACCTGAAAAAGAAATTGGAGACACGTCAATACCCTAAAAAAGTGATTGATAAAGCATACAAAAGGGCGCGTAACAACAGCAGAGAAGGCCTTTTAGAACCAAAAATCCGCGAGGAAGAGGAAAACCGTCCAGTGTGCATAACAACCTTCAACACCAATTCCAATGGGATTACAAAAATTGTAAACAAACATTGGCGAATCCTAAACAGTGGAGGCATCAATTTACCAAAACCTATCTTCTCACACAAAAGAGCGAAGAGTATCAGAGATTTTGTCGTACACACCAGACCAAAAGAGACAAAAGATGGACATAGCACACAAACTAGCTATTGCCACCGGTCTCTGGCCATTATCCCTGTGGCATGTGTCATGCATGTAAACTAACAAAGAAGAGCAAAGAGATATTGTTCCAAGATGGAACCAGATGGGACCAAAGGAGGTTTACAACATGCAACTCAAAAAATGTGGTTTACCTTATTTCCTGCCCGTGCCACTTGGAGTACGTAGGAATGACCACACGCCCAATGAAACTAAGGATAGGCGAACACAAAAGCAACATAAAATGTAAAAAAAGCACAACAAAAATGGCAGCTCATTTTTTGGAAAAAGGTCATAAATGGGAGGATCTCTCTTGGACGATAATCGAACAAATCGATAATGAAAGGTATTTATTTGAAAAGGAACAGCGTTGGGTGTTCCGTCTGAGAACCAATGAAAGAGGGTTAAATGATGATATTCCTTGGAATCTACTCTGACATTGAGGATACTACAAATATACACTACATAACAAATTGAGAACCTGCCATATGGCAAAATCTGTAACCTAAGGCACACCTACACATGCTTTTGCAAATGACCGGTCTGTAATCAACCTAGTGAATCCACTTGAAAACAGCCTATTAGAATATTCATAAGTTCCGCCATTATATATATATATTCATATTTTTCAAATATCTCAATATAATTATATAATTTTTTTGAATTTGTTTTTTTGGCGTCCCTGCCAGTTTTTTAATCATCGTAACACGAAAAAGAAGGATCCCAGAATTTTTCATCAAAAACATCAAACAGGAAGTGGACCTGAATATAGCTCCTTTTTGTGCCATTCAGTGGCGGCCATTTTTGTTTCTTCTCAGTCTAGTTGTCGTAACACCAGCTGCATCTAATCGAGGGCATTTCTAAGCAAGGCACACCCTTTATAAACCGGGCTTGTGAACACATCATTCTGTTCCCGGAGAGCCACAAGAAGGTATTCCCAGGTGTTCTAGCAGCCGGCAGCATGTAAGTAAGACAAGGGCGTGTCTTTAAAAAGTCTGAGAGATCACATTCAGCATAAAGAAAATAACTACTTTAGTATGAACTTGGCTTTTTCAATCTGTTTTCCTAAAATCTACAGTGTCTGTATGAAGGCGCCCCTATACCCCTCGTGACATCTCATGGAGAGGACACATTAATATACGAATGTATGTATATATAAACATCTTTAACGGCATGTCTCTCTGAGAGCTTGGATTTTGAATCCCATGTTTAACTGCATGCTAGGGGAGCACTTATTTATAAGTGAGTGAATGCACATACATGCTGAAAACTTACCATTCTAAAGCGCTAGGCAAGAAAAACGAAGGCACATGCGCTTTTCACAGAACTAGGACAATTCTAAATTATTTTACTTTTGTAAATATGAATGTATGAATGTTTAAAAACAGTGTATGAATGCTTTAAAAAAATAAAAAAACTTTTTTACCACCCATCTGGATGTTTGAAAGTTCTGAATGTATGTATAACTGGGTACTAATACTATCAGGAGTGTTGAAGCAATTGATATATGAGTAAAAAACACCCATATCAGGGTGAGAAAAATATATCGCAGTGATAAGTTTTTTCCTTTACACATGATGGTGATGTGAATATACAAAGTGATAAATGATATAAGCAACTATTTATCCACCTTGTTCTCTTTTTCATAGGATATACTAATGATATAATTTTCAAATGCGCAATTGGGGCGCAGAGAAGAGTACTTGTGATCAGTAGGCCTATGTACATTTATACAGCCCAGTGAGGCGTTATAGGGATCGCTTCGGTCCTGAAGAAGAAAGCCTAGGGGATGGCTTCTGAAACATGTCGACCTTGTAGAAAGTGACCCATTATAGTACACCATCTACTTTTTTCCCTCCCCTTTTTTTTACCATTCTCAGCTAGGGAAGCTAATAAAGTGTATTCTTTTCCACTAGCCAGGGAATTTTTAAACCATCACATATATTTATATTTCACGATCCCACGCACTACACATATACACTAATCACTAAAGTAAGTGCTCCCTCGTCCACATAGGTAGTAGCACGCCCCGTCCCGTAGAGGGGCGGGAAGACCCCAATGATGAAGCATGACACTGAATCAGGTTTCAGTGTGTGAGGGGTATTTTACAATTTTTTGAACACTGTCCTTCCTACAAGCATGAGAAGGTATTCCTTTTTTCTAATCACCACCGTTTTTTAAAAACACCGCAAGTAAGATTAAGCACACACTTACGTGCGTTTATATGTTTTTGTAGTAGAATCTGTTTGTTGAATTGAGACATTGCTCTCAGCCATCGCTCTTTATCAGCCAATCATCCAGGTTAAGGAAAGATGTGAATGGTATTTCTGTGCAACTACCACCACTAGACATTTGGTAAATACACTTAGGGCTGCTGTGACCCCCAAAGGGCATATTTTTACCATTGATAGTGTTAGTGGTGATGCCCAGATGTATGGGGGTGTGGAAATATGTGCCATTCAGGTCGTGGGTCACCATGTCATTCCTGTGCAGAGCAGTGGAATGACATCCTGCAGGGTGGTCATTTTGAAGTGCTTTGACAGGTTGTAGCAGTTCCAGGGCATGAGGTCTAGAATAAGCCACAGAGATCCATCCATTTTGAAATTGAGGAAGCACAAGAAGTAGACTCTTTGGCTCCCATGGTGAGGGGGCATCAGATCAATGACACCTTTGCTGAGGAGCACTTGTACTTCCCTGTTTCTGAGAGACTCGGGACAAGCCAGTGTGGATGGGTCCTGAGTTTCAGGGCCCTTAGTTAGAGGTTTTCCTG
The DNA here is from genome assembly GCA_963921515.1 of Calotriton arnoldi. Taxonomy (NCBI): domain Eukaryota; kingdom Metazoa; phylum Chordata; class Amphibia; order Caudata; family Salamandridae; genus Calotriton; species Calotriton arnoldi. The sequence goes on from CAWUFW010000510.1 coordinate 631,007, forward strand.
AAGCTGAGGGGGTCTCTTAGGGTCAAAAGGTATCAGGGACGGAAGCCGGACCTGGAGATTGATGCCTCTTTTGGCTCGACTCAGGGCTCAAAGCCTGACTCTCTCACGAGCAGTGCTCATTCTTGACACAAGAACGCTTCCCAGGTTGATCCTTAAGTGAGTGTGGAGGAATGGAGGCTCTAGGGGTTGCGTTTGTCTAGGATCTGTGATCTGGTGTAATGGAAGTTCCTCCTCTACGAGCTCCAATACAGTGGAGGACAAGACCTCGGGCTTCAGTCTCCATACATCTGCTGGATACCTAAAGGGCCATTCTCTTCTTGTGTGGTGCCCTCGATATCCTTGAGTCTGAAAAGGTCTGGTGTCTCAACACTGCATCTTGTGGTGGGCCCAATGGTGTCGGAGTCTGTACTGGACAGTCTTTTTATGCTTGAACACCTTACAAGCCGAGCAGGTTGACTCCTCAGACTCTGGAGACAGGCAGAGGTTACAGACTTGATGCTGGTTGGACCATGGAAATTTGCTGTTGCATTTAGGACAAAATTGAAAGGGTGTTTAGTTCATAATTCCCTCTCCCAACATTGATTCTCGTTCCAACTCAATTTCTGTTGACCAGTCCTCACCAAAGCAGTTCGAAGTTGAACCCTATGCAGTCACCAGTGCAGAACAATGTTCTTCTGTCTCTCGGGCTGAATTCTTGACGAATGGCACCAAAGGTCGCAGTGAAGTTGTCGATGGTACGGAGCTGTAACTAGAACTTCTGAACCGATTGTAGAAAAAAAAAATCTGATGCCAAGTCTTTGTCCTTGTGAAACATGGCCTTGAAGAGGATTCAAAACAGATCTTATGACCAAAATGTCATTGAAGAAAAACAACTTGCAAATTTCTGCGCTACTAGATGGGAAAAGTACACTTAGCATGCCTATCTACAGCCCTACATACTAAAAACATTATTCTTCAAGGCATTGTTCGAGTGAATTCAGTCAATAATTAAGATTGTAACTAATCTGAAATGATGCTATCTCCCATGTTGCTTTGAGATCAGTGCACTATGCAGCAATTACAAGTGGTACCGCGGGGCTGACTAATTTTGTGATAGAATAATACTATGTATCATAATCATTCAGTAGTCATGAATGTGTGTAAATGTTTAGCAACTACTTTTAATATGAAATCAGCACCCACTCATGCTACGCCATCAGCTAACATTCACTCTTCCATTCAGCACACATTGCTGCATTCCAAGAACCTAGAAATGTTTGACCAACACATGAACTAAAATGACAGTGCTTCAATGCATGAAGATGGCTGTACTTCTAAGATCTACAGATGGTAAAGCTAACACACACTAGAGGCAACTTCACATCTAAGCAATTGAATTGGCAAAGCTAACAAACGCCAGTTATGGCAGCACTTGCACAACAAAAAGCAGAGTTCAGAAAGCACAAACATCAAAGAGATGGGTGCACTTGGAGGCACTAAAGATAGCTACACTCCCAACCACAAATGATGGTTATACTTCCAGGCAAAAGAGAGGGCTGCACTCGAAGGCTGCATGCCAAGGCACCAGACGGGGCTGCAGTCCGACACTCCGAGGGACTAGAGAGAGCTGCATCCGGCGGCACTAAAGAGGGCTGCACCCAGAAACATTAGAGAGGGCTGAACCCCGAGAATATTAAAAAAATCGGCAACTCTGCATTTCACCCTTCCTTGCCCCACAGTGGCAGATCAGGGAGACTCAAACGTTGCTAAAATCCCGTTTTTAGGGCGCAAGCATGGGACAGCCTGCTGCAAATATCTGCATGCATATTGAAGGCACTTCCAGGTGTATCGCAGCCAGCTAAAGTTCCTGGCCAAAGGTCCAAAAGTCAGTCAGAAGCCAAGAAATGATGGATATAAAATTCAACCTTCCTTGTTTATGTGAAACTTGGAGGGACCATGCCTCTTCTTGTTCACAGGTGACAGGAAGAACCAGCTGACCAAGAAATTTGGTGTGGACCAGAGATAAAGCACCTTAAAAAGGCCCACAACTAATCCCTAGCTGTGCTTTGAAGAGTAAAAGTGAAAGGAGAAAATTGCCAGAGCTAGGAAAAAGTGGCAACCACAGCATATTGGCTTGGAGAACCACAACTGAAGGTTTATATCAGATCTCCTATGAGATTGGAGTGGCTAATGGTAAACTGAATGCCAGATTACAAAAGGAAGTTTTATATATTTAGGGTACTTGGGGCATCAGTCTGGACCGGTGAGGGCAATGTTTGTGAGGAAAGACAAAACCCAGATGCATAAATGGGCTTGCTGAGGGAAATCCATACTATTAGAAATGTGGGTCTACAGTTGGCAGAGGTAGGTACCTTTGTCCAAGTAGGGACCCTTCTTCCTAGTCAGGGTAAGGGGGATACACTTCTAAAATAACCCCTGCTCACCCCCTTGATAGCTTGGCACGAGCAGACAGGCAGTGGCAGAGGCAGTGTGTAAAGCATTTGTGAACACATTCAGTAATACAGTGAAAACACTACAAATGGACACCACACCAGTTTAGAAAAATAAGTAATCTTTATCTAAACCAAACAAGACTAAAACGACAAAAATCCACAATACAGTAATAAAAATATGACTTTCAAATGGTAGAAATAGTTCAGTTTAAAGCAAATTGCAGATGCAACACTTTTCACACAAAGTACCTTGGATGTGTCGTGCACACAAACAAAAAGGGTCGCAGGGAAGGTGATGCGTCGGTTCCTTACACTCAGGGAAGGTGATGCGTCGGTTCCTTGCTCCGGGGGAGGTGATGCGTCGATTTCTTACTGCTGCGCAGGGGAGGTGATGTGTCGGTTCCTTACCGGAGAGGAGGTGATGTGTCGGTTTCTTACTGCGTGGGGAGGTAATGAGTCGGTTTCTTACTACGTCCCCCAACGATGTGACAAACCTGGCGCCTCAATGCAATGCGACGATCTGGGACGATGCGTGGGTTCTTGCAGCTGCACAGCAGGGCTTGTGTCAGAATAGGTGCGGTGATCTCAAATTTCGGAGTCCTTTTCCCTTTCCTTGGCAGAAAGTAGCCACTGCAGACCAACCCTAGACAGCAAACAGCGCAGGGGCAGTATTTCTCTGGCACTTCTCCTTGGCAAAGGTTCCTCTTTATTCCCAGAAGTGATCTAAAGGTCTGGGGTCTGGGCCCCTCTTTTATACAGTAAATCTTTGTTCTCTAATGCAGAGAAGCTCTTTGCACAGCCAAAACCAGTTCTGTCTTCTCTGTTGCAGCTTCCTGGCAGGAGGTGGAGACAGCATTGTCCTTGGCAGACCAGGCCCATTCAGGTGAGAAAGAAATCTCCTCCCCCCTACTCTGAATGCAGCCCAGGTCTATTCAGCCCAGCCCTGACTCACCCTGGAAAGAATGCACATCCCCAGCCCCTATCACTCCAAAGCCAGACAGTCAATACACAACCTAGCAGAGGCACAATGGATGGTTAGGCAAGAAAATACCTACTTTCTAAAAGTGGTATTTTCAGACCCAGAAGGTAAAAATCACCCTCACTAAAAGGTGCATCTTAACATTCTGAGTTCAGGCATATAAAACTTTATTTTCCTATCTTGTGCCCATGGGCAGTAATGCTCATAAGATGTTATGAGCAAACTCCCCATTCTATTCTATGAGGCCAGATAGCCTTACAATAGTGAAAAACGAAATTGGCAGTATTTCACTATCAGGACATGCCACACCAGGGCATGTCCTACCTTTCACATACACTGCACCCTGCCCACAGGGGTACCTTGGGCCTACCTTAGGGGTGACTAACATGTAAGAAAAGGGAAGGTTAGGGCCTGGCAAGTGGGTGCACTTGCCAAGTCGACATGGCAGTACCAGACTGCACACAGGCTCTGCAATGGCAGGCCTGAGACCTTGTTGTAAGACAGCTTGTGCAGGTGACACAATCAGTGCTGCAAGCCTACTTGCAGCATTTGGTTTACAGGCCCTGGGCACACACAGTGCACTGTACTAGGGACTTAACAGTAAACCAAATAAACCATCATGGAAACATCAATCCATAACAACAATTTACAAAGGGAGCACTTGCACTTTAGCACAGAACAGCAGTGGCAAATTGCCCAAAGCATCTAGACCTGCAAAAAGAAGTCCAACACACAGCAAAATAACAGGAGGCAAAGGCAAAAATTCAGGGGAACCACACGCCAATGATGCCAGGTCTAACACATACTTTAGTGGGTGTGGGGGAGAGGAAGAGGCCATGCTAAATGCCCACAGTGAAAGACAGTCATTGGTAAGGGGCAAAGGTGTCATATCTACATTAATTGAAAGTCTCTCCTAATAGAGTAAAGAGCAGATCCAAGTGCAGGGAGTCCAAGGAACCGCGAAGGGAAAGAACTGGAAGCAGTCACCTGTGAAAGTATGAGTAGATGGGTATTCAATGGTAATAAAGACCAGCACTGCAGCCACCTCCTTGGATCATGGATATAGACGAGGGAGTCTTGCTCAACCCGAAGGGGAGCACTATTTATTGGGAAAGGAACCCACCAAGAAATGTTAGTAATACTCAGTACATGGGCAATACTGACATGTCGAACGAGACATCCTTGATATATTCAGTCTCTCACTTTAAAATCTGATAAAGCACATCCCAGAAACAGTGCTTTTAAGTACATGCTGCGAAAAACTGGTACACTGACCCCATTCTTCTAGTCTAGCCCAACGACCTGGAATACAATGCCAATTGTCTCTACTCTAGAAGAACAAGCTTCACAGAGTACACTATCATCTGTATCTTCACCAGGAGTTATTAAAAGCTTGGGGGATGATGAAATGGGGTGCAGGAGTGGATGACAGAAGAGGAAGCCTGAACCTATGACTCACTATTGATTCAGGAATGCAGGTAGACAGCTTCACTATGCTATCAAGTGACTCAAGCCAGCTAAGTTGTTTTCTGCTAGCTGAACTATTCAATTTGCAACAATAACCTTTATAGCCTTACAACTAAATTAATCAGTTCTTTTAACAATTAACATCTATTAATCACCACTTAATGTACCATATATGGTCAAAGATAGGTAATGTTTGGTACAAGCTACTGAGTGATGTTTGCTAGATCAATCCTAAGTTAAACAGTCTAGGCCTAGCATAACTCTAAATCCAGCTATGAGCGATAAATAAATATCATGCTGTAGCTTTGTATTGAAAGGAAAGCGACAGAAAGGTATCCATGCCTTTTTGAAAACATCATGATTTAATCACAACAGCTTCCAGAGAGCTGAACATCAACTTAATTGTTTACAAAGCACTTTATGGTGAGGGTCTGTTACAAGAATATCATGGTCTAACTATCAACTGATAAAAATACAGTGGCCAGTACATCATTCCAAAAGTATTGACCCTTTGTAAGCAATAGTAGAAAACCTACACACAATGGAGCAATGTTTTTGTAAATTATATTTAAGAAACAAAATTTATGTCGAAGAATACTTTTGTAATCAATATTCTGGCATACAACTGGTATACAACTGATGGCGAACATGTTTTGGAAAACAGAGTAAACCTAATAGAAAAGAATAGTGATTTGATTTTAAAGCTTACCTTGTCAATGAGTTTACTCGCGTGAAGACTGAGGCTATTGAAGAATATTTTTTACTTAGAAGATGCATTTCTTCAATTGTGGTTAATAATGTTGATGCACTGGTTCCTACAATGGTACTGGAAAACAGACAAAATCGAGGCAAACATTACTTACAGAACAGAAGGAACTGCATTATGCCTTTTCATCATCAAATCATTAGTTCGTGAGCAAAAGGGGATGCCTATACCTAACTTTTGATTTACCCTACCTACCAGCTCCAAGTTGCTCTAGAATACATTATTAGCACTCCACATCGCAACAACACATGCAGAGTAACATTTCACTCCACTCGCCTATCACTATCTAAGGATTGAAACTTAAAATCAGAGTAGTACTGAATTGTTGATTGCTAGATTCATACAGAGAGTGGTTGTATTAGAGACTCTTTTCTACTAGAAAATGGCCTTTATTTAACTTGTCCATTTTGTTCTTGTCTTGGTTTCCTCTTCCAGAAGATAACTGCTTCCCACTAGAACCACGAGTAGCATTCATAGCTAAAATAATAATCATATTAGTAATAATCATAATAACAAAACAACAACTATAATCATTAATATTATTACGACAATTTATAGCACAAACCAGATACTTAACTGTCGCTTAAAATAAAAGGCACAGTATTGTTACCTATATATATATATATATCGGCCTGTTACCTGCAGGCTACAGCTCTGCTATAAATGATGAGCTACTTTAATAGCAAAGAAAAACATGTGCATTATTATATTTGCTTTCCTAAAGTACACATAATATTCTGGAAAAATAGGTCATACAGTAATAGCTTACCTAGTGTGGATCTTTTAGAGGGTAAACACCTTCATAAACAGGTCAGCAATGTAAAAGCTGACAGTCGTTGCTTTACCGTTTGAACACTGTAAGCTCATCCATTCTTTCTCTTTTTAGGTCTTCCCTAGAGACAGCTTTGGCTGTCTCACCAGCCTCAAGTGAGCAAAATAATTCATCATACAAATACATACATAAATATATAAATAGAGGGGATTTCAGTCAGCTCCCTTCAACCATTCGTCTGCTTAATCGTCATTTGCTTCGCCCACCACAACACACGGCATGGGGAAATGGATTAGCCAACTTTAGCCTTTGGAACTTTTCTGTGTGGCGCCATTTTGCTTGTGCACATTCACCTAAAACGAAGTGTGCCTCACTGTAAAGGCTGGTGGGCCAATCTGTGTTTTCATTTCACGATTTATTTTTGCAATGGTGACTCTTGTAGTCAATAATGGGTTTGGAACCTGCCTATAGCTTAACATTCGCTAGCATGATTGTCACTCTTCTTTGCTGCCTTCTCATTAGGCAGCGTTTGCTATGCGTCACTTCGTTTGCTTGGTCTGGCGCATGGACCAAGTACAGTTTGATTCGCTTTTAATTAGTGACCCTCCGCTGGGCATCTACTGCTCATGCTGGAATTTAGATACTATTTCTGAGCTATGAAGCTGTCAATGCTGGCCATGTCATAGCTTTTTTTTACTTATCCCCACCCCCTCCCTGTTTCTTTTCCACTCCCTCCCTGCCTTCTCACACCTCTCAACCGCTCATTTTTAAAAAAAAATTAACTTATCCCCCCTGTCTCTCCAGGCTTCATCTCAACCCGGTTTCGGTTTCTCCCCTTTTTGTTCTTCTCCCCCTCCCACCCGCCACGTCTCTTCAATATTGACCGAAATAGCGATTTGAAGCAGCCAGCGCTGCCCGCTTTATAGCTCTTTTTAAAATCATCCACCTCCACCCGATTGTCAAAGCCAGAGAGCTCACCCATGGGCGAGTCATACTGCTTTGCCAATGCTTGGTTTTCGAGTGTGCCCCCTCCTCTGGGGTGGGTGGCACTGTTCCTTAAAAGTGTCAGCACAAAGGGTTTTACAACCGCTAGCCTTTCTGGGCACTGGCTTTAGATGCCCTGATCTTGTGAGCTCCGCTGGTAAGTACCAGCAACAGCAACCCAGGGACAATTAAGGCACATATTGCATGTGCATTGAAGCAGGCTTTAAGTGAATGAAGCGCTATTCTCTAGCCTGCGGCCAAGAGGATGTTAAACAGCTCCAAGTGAAAGGAACATGAATCCATGACACAGCCCAGACAATATGTCAAGACCGATTTAGGTTTAAAGTGCAATGAACACTACAAGGTGACCCCCTGTCCGTAGTTTTCACGGACTGGCCGTAAATTAGACTTAATGTCCATTGTCTGCGATGAACTAATTACTTACTTTCCGTAATGTCTTTTCTGGTAGAGACTATTTCTAGCCACAGATTCCTTACCTTTGAAATTTCCCAGGCTTCAGACTGGATCTGGAAGACTTTTCGTGATCAGTACCCCTGTGTGTTGGTCGGTGGCGTCAGTCGGCTCTGTGCAGTGCCAGCATTTATGTCGTAACTAAGTGACGTCCGCGTCACTTATATAGGCACCACCTCGGCACGCTGATGTCAGTTACATTTTTTTATGACTTTCCACACCAGAAACGCAGAGCCATTAAGAGCACTGACACTGGGTATCCAAGCTAGGGCCCTAAAAGGGATCAGCCCTGACCCTAGAGATCTGGCCGCAGAGTGGGGAGGATGGGTGGGTCGGTAAGGAATCTGCGGCTAGATATAGTCCCTACCAGATAAGGTGTTCCCAAAGGTAAGTAACTTGGTCATCTGATAGAGACTTCTAGCCGCAGATTCCTTAACTTTGAATAGAAACCCAAGCAATACCATCCCCGGTGGAGGGTCTGCAGACAAATTTAAACTAGGGAGTCCTGCAGGACGGAACGGGCGAAATAGCCCATCTCTACGGACCTGACTGTCCAGGCAGTAATGCTCGATAAACGTGTCCAGGGAAGCCCGCACTGCTGCCTGGCAGATGTCTAGGACTGGGACTCCACGTGCTAAGGCAGTGGTCGCAGCTTTAGCTCTGATGGAATAAGTAGGAGGCTGCTTCTTGGCCAGTACATAGCAGATCTTGATGCAGAGAACGACCCATCGATAGATGGTCTATTTCTGCATTGCGCGACCTTTCTTTGCACCAACATACCCCACGAAGAGTTGGTCGTCCACCCGGAACTCACGTGTGCGGTCAAGGTAAAACGACAAAGCTCTTTTTGGGTCCAGATGTTGAAGTCGCTCCTCTTCCTTAGAGAGATGTGGAGGAGCGTAGCAAGTGGGCAAGGTGACAGATTGGCCCACATGAAATGGTGCTACCATTTTCGGCAGGAAAGAGGCCCTAGTTTGAAGCACCAATTTGTCTGGATAAATTGAGAAGAATGAAGGCTTGGTAGATAAAGCCTGCAGCTCACTCAACATCCGGGTCGATGTAATCGCCACAAGAAAGCCTGTTTTGATGGTGAGTAGCCTGAGGGGACAATTCTGCAAAGGCTTGAAAGGAGTGCACATCAAGAATGTGAGAACCAAGTTAAGGTCCCACTGAGGCATGATGAAAGGGGAAGGGGAAAACAAACGTACAAGACGCTTCCAAAAACCTATTTACAATAGGGGACTTGAAAAGGGAGCTTTGGTCTGGCAGCCACAAGAAGGCAGAACGAGCAGAAAGATAGCCCTTGATAGTGCCTAGAGCAGAGCCCTGCTGGGCAAGGGAACGATTGAATAACAGTACCTCAGGAAGAGGGGCAGAAAGGCGTCAATATGTTTGGATGAGCACCATGCCAAAAGTTTTTTCTAATGGCAGGCGTATACCATCTTGGTGGAGGGACGCCTGGCTGCAAGAATAACGTTACAGACTTTGGGAGGATGGTCGAAAGCTGTCAACTGCTGCCGCTCAAATTCCACGCAAGAAGGAAGAGAGTGGACAGGTTTAGGTGGAGGAACCTCCCCTGCTGCTGCGGCCGAAGATCCTCCTGAAGGGGCAGCCTGATCGGAGGATCGACACATGTTCAGTAGCTCAGGATACCAGACTCTCCATGCCCAGTTTGGAGACACAAGGACAACTTGGGCCCAGTTGTTCCTGATCTTCTTGATAACTCTGGGCAGGAGTGGTATGGGCGGAAAAGTGTACACGAGGCCTGAGCTTCACTCGAGACGAAAAGTGTCTCCGAGCAGGAGCTGCCTTGGAAACTCCGGAGAGCAAAACAGCTGACATTGCGCATTCTAGGCAGAGGCGAACAGATCCAACTAAGGCTCTCCACACTGCTGAAAGAGACCTTGTGCCACCTCCGGGTGGAGATGCCATGCATGATCTGCTAGGCATCGACGTCTGAGTTCGTCTGCCATGGCATTCAGGGACCTTGCCAGGTGTTGAACCACCAGGGATATGCCCTGCTGTTCCAGCCATGCCCAGAGATATAGGGCCTCTTGGCAAAGGATTCACAACCCCACCCCACCCAGTTTATTGCAGTACCACTTGGCAGTGGTGTTATCCTTGAACACCTGCCCTAGCGTTCCCTTGATGGAGGGTAGAAAGGCTTTCAATGGCAGTTGGATCGCACGGAGCTCCAGCATGTTGATATGGAGTCCGGATTCCGCTGGACACCAGAGTCCTCTGATCTCCATCTCTCCCAGGTGGCCATCCATCCCAGGAGTGATGCATCAGTCACTACTGTGAGATGTGGTTGGGGAAGGGAGAGGGGTGTGCCTCTGACCCAATCGCAGTTTGTTCGCCACTACTGCAGGTCTTTTTCAGATCCCTCCAAGATCTGGACCATGTCGGAGAGATTCCCTTGATGCTGTGCCCACTGGAGCTTCAGGTCTCACTGCAGAGTCCCCATATGCCTTCTGGCATGTGTCACCAGCAGGATGCAGGAGGCCATGAAGCCCAGCAGCCCCAAAGTCAATCTCATCGAAACCCAGGATCGAGGCTGAAACATCTGTATCATAGCCTGAATATCCTAGACTCACCGCTCGAGAGGATAAGCCTGAAACTGCACTGTGTCTAGAACAGCTCTGATGAAAGGGAATGTCTGAGAGGGAGTCAAGTGTGCCTTCGGCATGTTGATAGTGAACCCCAGCAACTGCAGGAGGTTCGCTGTAGTCTGGAGGTGGGACATGACAGCCTGGGGCGAGCCCGCCTTCAGCAGCCAGTTGGCGAGATAGGGGAAGACAGGCACCCCTGACCTGTGCAAATGAGCCGAGACCACCACCATCACCTTGGTGAACACCGAAAGGGGTGGTGGTGAGGCCAAAAGGGAGCATGGTGAACTGAAAATGCTCATGGCCTACCGTAAACCGCAGGTAGCACCGATGGGCAGGCAGGACGGGGATGTGAAAACAGCCGCCCTGCAAATCCAACGCTACCATCCAGTCTCCTGGGTCCAGGGCAGACAAGACCTGAGCCAATGTGAGCATCTTGAACTCTCAAAGATCCTTGTCCTTTTTGGGAACAGGAAAGTAGCGGGAATGGCAAACACAGCCTACTTCTGGCACCAGAACCCACGGTAGGGGGAGAAAGCATGCAGGTATCTGGAGACATATCCAGTACGCTGGCATCACCAAGCTGCTCAGACCAGTCCATATCCTGATCATAAGACTGGTATTCTAAAGGGTCCAGTTATCCCCTCCTATTCCTCCCTGAAGCCTAGCCCTTTGAAATAGGACTCAGGCTCTGATATAGGACATGGGGGTCCTGTCGGCGCCGGAATTGGTGTTGGTCGACTTTGTGTCAGATTCGGGGACCACAATGGGGCCGGCGCAGCTGGTGGGTGCCAGAGGCGTCTCCTATTCTGTTGCCCTGAATCGTTCAACAGATTAGCCTCTTCCCAACGTGACAAATAAAAGCCCTGTGTTTTCCTGATTTTACCAGAAGCGGTGCTGGTCTGAATTTAGTGCATCTGACACATAATTGGTAGCCAAATTTTCTTAAGTTGCGAGTTCAATTTTCTGCTGGTTGGATGTAACTTTACTCCTGTCAAGCCGAGCCGTGGGGTTTTCCGTGTAGCTTAACAGCAATTAGATTAATGCTGGGAAGAGGGGACGTGTTACAATCCCTCACACTGTATTTCTAGATGCATTTGCCTCGTAAAGAAACAGATGTGCGTTTTTTATTCTTCGCAACAGCCTCATAAACCAAAGAGCGATCTTAGAGATGGAGGCCGCGGCATGTTTTTAAAAGCAGCACTCCTGTCCCTGCCGTTTAGCAGGATGGCCCCGTGCACATTTTATTTACACAGAAATGTCAATAAAGACACAGCACACATTCGTCTCTCCTTCTGGCCTGCGGGATCTCCTTCCTGGACACCCTGCCAAGAGCCCCACCCCCAGCCGTGAACCAATCTCTGTGGATCAGTAGGCACTTCTTTTATGAGTGCACGTCATGGTTCTGCCAGTCAATTGCGCCAAAGAGTACTTACTCCTGCCTTTCGGTTCAGCAGACTCTTGGATTTCCAGGAGGAAGTCACAGTCACTCATGGGCAAATATTTTATGAAGCAGAGCACTGAAATGTTGTGCTAAATCAGAGGTAACAGCCCAGAAGCAGCAAAACACTCTGGCACCTGCAGTCCACTCAGGTCTCACTTTAATGCCCACAACAGCTCCAGATCATACAGGTAAGGAGAAGCGAACGCTCCAAAAAAGACACAGGATGTGACCTCAGTGTCCACAATAAACCCAGGAAACGACTTTAATCTCCACAATGGACTCAAGTGCTGACCATAATGCTCACATTCATAATAACAATGAGCAACTGTTATTATATATTGTTAAACAGTACTTTAAACTACAGCTTCTGGCACATTTCTCCTGCAGTAAATAATAGATAGTATCTAATTCATAGTATAATAGCACCAGCGCCTAACTTCAAAGCCCACAATAATCCCAGAATTGGACTTCAATTGCTACTAAGAATTCGGGATGTGGCATTAATGCTGAATACACCATCAGCACCCAGAAGCTCAAATGCCAAATTTAAGATACTTCTAAGGGATCAATTGCAAACGGACTTGCATCCCACTCAGCCCCTAATTTAATGCACTGCTAATACACATTTGCACACCTCATTAAACTTGTCACACACATAGTTTACTTTATTGAATTCACATAAAACATTTAAAGAAGAAAATACAGTTTACTTTTAGCATGTGTTTGACCTGTAACTTTGAACCAGCATCTCTTTATGTACGTATTTTATTTTATATATATTTTTTAAAGTGTTAGTGAAGCCCAGTACTACTGAGGGATGTACAGTATGATATAATGCAGGTGACGAAACACAGCTGATGTTGTTGCAGGAAGGATATTGTGCTGCATAACTAAATACTTATAAGGCCCCAAAGGCGAGACCTATTGGCTATGCCAATGCTTGTTTTAATATTGTGTCAGAGTCCTTTTTAGATATTGTGTAATCTGCATTCATTTAACACAGTATACTATTCATCTTACAGAATTGTAAAAAAACACTGTCTTCTGGTTTTAAAGGGGATTGAGAAAAATAAATGAATCTAGACAGTTGCTTAAGTGCACTGTGTATGACTGGGAAGTCTGGATTCAAATGACGGATTTCCTGCATGGCTAAATTGTGTCATCTTAGTCAAATCAATTTACTTCATGCGTCTAATTTACTCGATAGTGACGTTTGAGAGCACTTTCAAGTAATTCAGTTTAAGGTAGACTGTGTACAAAAATGTCACTTGTATGTTTTATTAGCCTGGAATGTTCCCCCAGCCATAACAATAATATTGGCCATGATGTAAGGGGCACCAGATAATTGGTTCACTTTGTTCACTCCTGGTGTTTTCAAGGGGCATGGTAAATGAATGTTTTAAAGTTCATTCTTAGAAACTTTCACTTCAAATAAATGTCAATGCAATGTTGTGATCTAATGCACCAACTGAAACACTACCATATGTATTTTTAAAAGATTTTATTGTTGCATGCCAAAATAGGTTACATAGCATTTTAGCAGCCAGGTATGTAGCAATAGATTCCATCGTACAAAGAACAGTGCTGGGCTATTTATGAAGAATTAACATACATAGTTTAAATTTTTCTGAGTAACAAACCGTCCCTCCCCACCCGTTGCCCAGTTGCAGCTGCTTTAACTGTCAGCATAGTAAAGAAGAACAGTTAACTCTTTGGTGCTTAGAAGAAAGTGTTCTAGTGGGGAAATCATGGCAGTGTGTCGGAAATAGGACCCCTTGGACCACTGCCTTGAGTTGTTGCCTAGATGTGCCAAGAACAACTACTATATAGAAACAGAGAGTGCATGCGTCGAGGTGGATTATGGAGGGAAGAGTATCATCCTTGGTGCAGTCTTTAAATCCCTTTCGCCAAAATATCCCATGCAGTGCAATAAAATATTTTCTCAGACCGGCTCATTCTTCCCTGTGTAACAGGGGGCTCTCAACTCGAAATCAAGAGAACGATAACTTGGTCCAACTTACAATAGCCAAAGAAAGTGAATCCTTCCAGAGCTGTGTATTATTGTGTTTCCTAGAAGAGCCAGGTTGAGGAACTTGGTGGAGGGTTTCTCGGCCTTCGGGCGGAGGAATGCACCCAGAAGGACCACTTCAGGGGAATTCGTTAGCAACCAGCCCATTGCGGTCGACAGCACCTTGAGAACTCTCAGCCAGTCTGAAAGGAGTGTGGGGCAAGACCAAAGCATACGAAACAAATCTGCATATAAATGCAAACAGCGAGGACATGCAGCTGCGACTCCCAGGTATATGTTGTAAATTCGGGCAGGTGTACGGTAGGCTCAGTTCAGAATATTATATTGAATATAATTAAAATGGGAGCCTGTGACAGGGAGCCCCGGGAGGACGGCGGAGAACACCCCGGGGGCACCAGGGAGAGAGCATCAGTTCCGTCTCCAAGGAGACCGGAGGACGCGGGGAGGCCGGATATAAAAGACCCGGAAGCCGCCGAACAAGTAAAGGAGGTCGGGAGCGGCGAACGGGGTCCCGGAGACCAGGAAAGCGAAGGAGAACCAGAGAACGAGAGCAGGAGAGACGACGACGCGAGGAGACCGGAGAGCGGCGGAACCACCAACCACCACAGGGCGGAGGCGTCCCCTACGAAAGGCGTGCTGGACGAGGCGGCCGTGACCCCATCATCGGGTCACGGCTTCAGGCAAGTCCTCAGGGGAACCGGGCGCCGGCTGGGCGGGTGGTTGCACACACAAGCGTTGTTCACAGGATTGTAGGGACCGGCGAGGAAAGTAGGGAAAGTGAAGGGAAAAGGGGGAGAGTAGAGTCTTCTTTCTCCTCCCTTACATATTACACTGTAAGGTCTGGTGTTAGGTTCGTTTCTACCGTTTGGGGTGTGTTCGTGGGTTTATGTTGATAGTCACTGGGAAGAGGGAAACCGAACAGCGCCAGCCACTAGCAGGGCACCAATAGGGTAATTGGGCCCGGGGTAGCCGCTGAAGCAAGAGGCTCCTTAGTGTCTGCGGGGCTGGGAGATCACCAGGGTGGGTGCAGTATTCAGGTGGGAGAAGCAGTAGTGAAAGGAAGAGAGCAGGAGCGCGCGAGAAAACAGGAAGTAAACACCAGAGGAGGGGACCCTTGCTAATAGCCTCTCTCTTCTTCCTCGAGGGGACGACTGCCGCCAGAGACGAGAGGGGCGGAAGAGGAGACGGCCAAGCCTCTACAGCGACGTAAGGAGTCGAGACGGAACAAGATACCAGACCCTCCTGGGAAACCCACACCTTCTTTTGTATCGGACACAATAAAAACCCACTTCCTACAACAGCGCAGTGGTCTGTGGTCCTTGGCCAGGTGACAGTGGTGTCCGATGTCAGAAGTGGGATACCCGGACCACCACCCAGAAGACATGACCCAGACTATCGGACTGGACGACATGCTAAAGCAACTGGCCGAGGGTCAACGCCACCTCCAATTGGTGGTAGAAGGGCAAACCACCGAAGCCCAAAAAGACAGAGAGCACCTGCAAGAGGCTTTGCAGGCCCAGGCCGGTCTCATCGTGCAGAACCAGGCCGTTCAGGACTCTGCCATCCAGAAGCTGACCGACACCATCGCCAGCAGCAGAGTCCACCCGAACGTCCCCATCTCAGTGTTGCAAAGGTACCAACCCGGTGAAGACCCCGATTTCTTCTTTACGAACTTCGAGAGAGTGGCAAGTACTGCCCACTGGCCAGCCGACAGATGGGGACAATACATTGCGCCTCTCTTATCGGGTGAGCTACAAACAGCGTACCAAGCCGCAAACCCGGCGGGCACCACACCGTATGGGGCAATCAAACAGACGATACTTGAACGCCTCGGGTACGACCAGGAACATTATCGCAGCCGACTCCGGAAAGAAAAATGGCTAACCCAGGACAGCCCGCGAGCGTTCTTTTATAGGCTTCAGGACCTGGGGAACCGTTGGCTTCAGCCTCATACCTCTACCGCGGAAGAGATAATGGAGAAGGTCCTTATGGAGCAGTTCATAGAGGGACTCCCGGGGCTACCCGGGCCTGGGTAAAGCAACACCCGAACGTCACCATGACCAGTGCCATCGAGTTGGCGTGCGCACATCAGAGGGTCCCTGAGCCAAGAGGGTTCACCCCACGTCTTCCAACACCTTTGGTACACAGATGGAGACTCACCACACCGACTCCCTCGCAACCCCTCCCAGACCATTAATCGACCCACGATTCCTGCCAAGGCCTGCCAACAAAGAAAACCAGGGTCCCCAATGCTTCCAGTGTGCGGAATGGGGTCACATAGCCCGCAATTGTCCACAAAAGAACCCCCCAGCCGAACCCATGGACATAGGTTATACCAGAGGGCGGGTGTTGTGGGCGGGAGAAGGGAAGGAAGCCTACCACTTGTTCCTCACCGTAAATGGGAGCGAGACCAAAGTCCTTATAGACTCCGGTTGTCGCCACTCGGTTCTCACCCTGGAACGCATACAGGAGCATCAATGGCAGAAGGGGGAAAAGGTGACCATAACGTGTGTGCATGGCGACCATAAAACCTACCCTGTGGCCATAGTAACCCTAGGGGAAAAGGGACAGGAAAGACCGATCCGGGTAGGGGGTATACCCTGTTTGGTGGAAGAAATGATCGTTGGAACCGATTATGTGGGTTTCTCTGCCCTCTTGGATAGGGCTATCGAGGAGAAAGACAGACAGAACTGGCTGAGGGAGGCCCCGCTATCCAAGACCGAGAGACGGCGGTAGGTGTAAACAGAAAAAAACTCGCAGAGAAAAGAGAGAACGAAGGCGGAAGGCGGTCCTGAACGGGTCGACTGATACTCCTTCTACCTCCACAGGTACGGAAGAGGACTCAGGACCAACGCGTAGCTTCAGGGCAGCCCAGAAGGAAGACCCCAGCCTGGGCCATGCCTGGGCCCAGATGAGACCAGAAGAGGACCAACAGGTAGGCCCTTGTTTCATTGCTTCTAGGGGTTTGCTATACAGGAGGATAAGAAAGCCTACAGGGGTCCTTAAACAACTCCTTGTTCCACTGCCCTATAGGGACCAGGTCCTCTGTTTAGCACATAGCCAGGCGGGCGGGGGCCATTACGGGAGGGAGAAAACAGAGGAATACCTCCTACGGCGGTTCTACTGGCCAGGAGTTTTCATGGATATCAGGAGGTACTGCGCAGCATGTCCCCGGTGTCAATACTGTAATCCCCCACACGTCCCGAGAGCCCCCCTCTGCCCCTTACCGATTATTGAAATCCCTTTCTCCAGGGCGGGGATGGATCTTGTAGGCCCTTTGGTTACCTCCGCAAGGGGATATCGGTACATATTGGTGCTGGTCGACTATGCCACACGCTATCCAGAAGCGATCCCCTGTCAAGCATGACCACCAGCAGCGTAGCACAAGCCATGATAGGCTTTTTCAGTCGGGTCGGGTTCCCCGCGTGAACTGCTCACCCGACCAGGGAACGCCCTTCATGTCTAGGCTGATGGCCCAGGTGTGTCGCTTGTTAGGGGTACGTCAGATACGCACCTCTGTGTATCATCCCCAGACGTACGGGCTGGTTGAGAGGTATAACCAAACCATTAAAACCATACTAAAGAAGACAGTCAGCGACACAGGGAGGGATTGGGACAGGCAACTCCCGTTGACCCTCTTCGCGATCAGAACACATGCCCAGTCTTCCACAGGATACAGCCCCTTTGAGCTGGTGTTTGGGAGACAGCCAAGGACCCTGGTAGACATGGCAGCAGAGAGATGGGAGGAAGAGGAGGAAGAAGGGAAAACCCTTCTCGATTATGCAGCACAGCTCAAGAACCGACTGTCCACCCTATGGGAGGACGTCCAACAGAACCTAGACTCAGCCCAGAAAAGACAAAAACAGACGTACGACCGACAGACGGCCCTTAGACAGTTCCAGGTCGGGGATAAGGTGCTACTCCTCCTCCCCTCCTCAGATAACAAGCTTTTAGCCCAGTGGCAGGGCCCTTACGCAGTGCTCGCCCAGGTCACCCCGGTTACGTATAGGGTAGCGGTCCCCCACACGGGTAGGACAGGGCAGATCTACCATGTCAACCTGCTAAAGAAATGGGTGGGCACCGAAAGGAGGGATGCAGAACCCCCCTTGAACCTGCTAATATCCAATAGCACACCCCTAGACATCCCGTTCCCTCCGACCAGCAGGACCACAGAGCCCAACACAGTTCCCCGGGGCACCATGTTATCCCTGGAACAAGAGGAGACGCTCCTATCCGTCGTACACGACTTCAGAGACGTCTTTTCCCAGACACCCGGAAGGACCCCCCTTGTACAACATGACATTGTGACAGACAGGGCTGCTCCGATAAGACCGAGACCATATAGGATACCAGAAGCCAGGAGGTGGAGAGCGAGGTAAAGGACATGCTACAAAGCGGGATTGTAGAACCCTCCCACAGCCCTTGGTGCTCCCCGATTGTGCTGGTACCAAAACCAAACGGCACAGTAAGGTTCTGTGTTGACTATAGGCGCCTAAACGCCGTCTCCCGTTTTGACTCATACCCCATGCCCCGAGTCGACGAGATGATCGAGCGGCTGGGCGCAGCCCGGTACATAACAACCCTGGACTTGACAAAGGGGTATTGGCAGATAGCATTGACGCCCGCGGCACGAGAAAAAACTGCGTTTGCCACCCCCTCGGGCCTGTACCAGTTTACGGTTCTACCCTTCGGTCTCCACGGAGCCCCTGCCACCTTCCAACGGCTGATGGACGTGGTGCTGCGACCACACAGTTCCTATGCCTCCGCTTACCTCGATGACATCGTGGTACACAGCCCAACCTGGGAACAGCACATCACCCATCTCACAGCAGTGTTAACCAGCCTGAGACAAGCAGGACTGACAGCGAACCCCGAGAAGTGCATGCTAGCCACCAACACCATCCGCTATCTCGGATACCATATACAGAAAGGCCAGATACGACCTCAGATCGACAAGGTAGAGGCCGTTAAATCCCTGACAATCCCCTCCACGAAAAAGGGCATCCGAGCCTTCCTCGGGCTGGTGGGGTATTATAGACGATTCATACCCCGCTTCTCGGAGGAGGCCGCTCCCCTCACCGACATGCTGAAAAAGACATGCCCAAACACCATCAGAGACTGGTCTACTGCACAACTGCGCAGCTTCCATCACCTGAAGGGGCTCCTATGTCGCAACCCAGTCCTGATCTGCCCCGATTTTGAGAAGAGCTTCACCTTGCAAACCGATGCCTCCAACAGGGGCCTGGGGGCGGTCCTTTCCCAGGAACACGACTCGGGAGAGCTACACCCCGTGGTCTACCTCAGCCGCAAGCTACTGCCACGGGAGGTCCGGTATTCCACAATAGAGAAGGAGTGCCTGGCAATCATGTGGGCTGTCCAGGCCTTACAGTATTACCTGTTGGGGCGTCCTTTCCTCCTCCTGACGGACCATGCCCCTCTTGTCTGGTTGGCACGCCACAAGGACACCAACGCCCGTGTACTCCGCTGGTTCATGGCGCTGCAACCTTTCTCGTTTCAGGTGTCCCACCGCCCGGGTTCCCAGCAGGTGAACGTTGATTTCCTCTCCAGGTCGGACGCTCTCCCATGGCCCGATCGGTCATGCCTGGATGGGAGGCCCTGTGACAGGGAGCCCCGGGAGGACGGCGGAGAACACCCCGGGGGCACCAGGGAGAGAGCATCAGTTCCGTCTCCAAGGAGACCGGAGGACGCGGGGAGGCCGGATATAAAAGACCCGGAAGCCACCGAACAAGTAAAGGAGGTAGGGAGCGGCGAACGGGGTCCCGGAGACCAGGAAAGCGAAGGAGAACCAGAGAACGAGAGCAGGAGAGACGACGACGCGAGGAGACCGGAGAGCGGCGGAACCACCAACCACCACAGGGCGGAGGCGTCCCCTACGAAAGGCGTGCTGGACGAGGCGGCCGTGACCCCGCCATCGGGTCACGGCTTCAGGCAAGTCCTCAGGGGAACCGGGCGCCGGCTGGGCGGGTGGTTGCACACACAAGCGTTGTTCACAGGATTGTAGGGACCGGCGAGGAAAGTAGGGAAAGTGAAGGGAAAAGGGGAGAGTAGAGTCTTCTTTCTCCTCCCTTACGTATTACACTGTAAGGTCTGGTGTTAGGTTTGTTCTACCGTTTGGGGTGTGTTCGTGGGTTTATGTTGATAGTCACTGGGAAGAGGGAAACCGAACAGCGCCAGCCACTAGCAGGGCACCAATAGGGTAATTGGGCCCGGGGTAGCCGCTGAAGCAAGAGGCTCCTTAGTGTCTGCGGGGCTGGGAGATCACCAGGGTGGGTGCAGTATTCAGGTGGGAGAAGCAGTAGTGAAAGGAAGAGAGCAGGAGCGCGTGAGAAAACAGGAAGTAAACACCAGAGGAGGGGACCCTTGCTAATAGCCTCTCTCTTCTTCCTCGAGGGGACGACTGCCGCCAGAGACGAGAGGGGCGGAAGAGGAGACGGTCAAGCCTCTACAGCGACGTAAGGAGTCGAGACACCAGACTCTCCTGGGAAACCCACACCTTCTTTTGTATCGGACACAATAAAAACCCACTTCCTACAACAGCGCAGTGGTCTGTGGTCCTTGGCCAGGTGACAGAGCCATAGGATACTTTGTGGGGATATTTCAATATTTTAGCCCAGTCCACATCGTGCAGAGGTTTGGCCATGTCGGTCTTCCAGTTAGAACAGAGAGAAGCCATATAATAGTCACCTTGCTGCAGGAAGCCACTGAACACCCATCTTATCAGTTTGCAGCCAGTCCCTATGGTGTAGAACGTCTGGTACACCTCCTGTGGGGTTGGTGCTAGTTGTAATAAATGAAACAGGGCATTTAATGATTGTTTAAGGTGTTTGCTTAGAAAACAAAAGGAATTGACCAGGGAGAAGACTAGTCTGCCATAAGGTTTTGAAAATCTAGTAGCTCGCCGTCAACAAACAAATCCCCAATTTTGAGAGGCTTACAGTATGCCACTGACGAAGTTAGCCTGAGCAAAGCCATCCTGTGCGAGTGGGGAGGCTTAGCAAAGGTATTGCAGGAGCGTAGGGTTTCTTCATGTTAGTGAGTTTACAGGTTCAAGTAAGGCAAGAGTAAACCAGGCGGAATAACCCCAGGTAATGTTGGGTAGAATGCTCAGTAGGAAACAATGAGTAGTGCAGTAAGCCCTCCGTAAAGTCATTACCGGTAAACCCAGTCTCATGTAGGGAACGGCCAGGCAGCATGTGAGCCACACATTGGAGCTGTGCAGCTAAATAATAGCATTCTAAGTCCAGAAGGGCTAATCCACTCACAGTCACAGCTAACTTTCGAATGGAAAGAGCTAACCGGCAGCACCCCATCCCTCAAACCAGACGAGGGACATGTTTGAAGAAGGCACGAGGGATGAGCAGGGGAAGGTTTGTTAAATAATACAATACCTTCAGTAGTGCCACGTGGCCCATTACTGATAATGGAAGAGAAGATTGAAAAGGGGTCCGTGCCGCTTTGTCTAGATTTCCATCCTGCAAATCAGGAGGGAATGGTAGATATTAATCGCTTGGCATCGAAAGGTAACTGATTCCCAGTTCCCAGTTCAATATGAGGGTCTAATTGTATATAAAGGGGAAAACACTCCTGTATGTTAAAGAAACACTTCTTACATTATAAAATCTTTATCATGTTCTTACATTTTGCTTGTGTAATTCGCATCCCAAATATTTTGAAAATTCTGCATGTACTTTGGCACAGAGGGATGAGCCAGATCACTAGTTTGGCCTTGGCTCGACTACAGAATCATTTTAAGACATGGACAGAGTGGGTAATTGCCCAGGGCACAACTTTCCAAGGGGTCTGGGCCCTGCTCACCATTCACAAGCACAACCAGGGAGCCATTGTTGTACCAGCAGAGCTTTCCAGGGTGGGTGGGTGCTGCTTGTTCAACCACTTGACAGTGACTCTTCTATTTCTATCCTCTCTGCTGAGACAACTCCCCAGACAGGGCCGGCTTTAGCACTGGTGCAGCCGGGTGCGACAGGGTTTACTGGCGCCCCCAACGATCTCATTCTCTACAGATTCCCTCACTCTCACCCTTTAACAGTGCCCCTAAAGTCATCCATTTTAACCCTCCTCTACTTTATGAGTCAAAACTTCCACTAGGCAAAACTACAATCTCTCTCTAGCAAGAACATTTATCTTGACATTTTTATTGTTGGCTGAAAATCTCTGATGGCAACGAACACTGCAGCAGGTGCTTTTAAATACATAATGTATTTGAAAACACAGCTCCCCCCTTAAGACAGCGCCTGGTGCGGTGGCACTGGTCGCACTGCTCTAGAGCCAGCCCTGTCCCCAGGTACACAATACTTTCCGATACTCATGGCGGGCCCATCACGTCTGATTTTAGGAATTATCCCAACTTGTTCATCTCTTCCTTATTTGTCCGGTTCTTAGTAACAACCCTTTCTATCAGTTGCTGTGGATAGCTCATCTGATCTCGAATTCAACCTGCTTTTTAGTTCTATTTGTATGGTATTCTGGGCAACCAGTTCTGAGCCAAATGTAGGGCATGGAAGCATATTCTAGTGCTGTGAGACTACAGAGAAGTTGTGGGTACCTCACATCCTAACATAAGGTGTGAGACTGTAGCCCACACCATCTGCTCTGCCTCATTAATTTTTTTAAGGTTTAAGGTTGATTGGAGGTTGAGGTGAGCTAGATGTTTTTCTTCAACTTCTCTAAACTAGCAGATGGTCACTTACCTTATTTTTTCCCAAACTGTTTGCCACAGGTTGTAAAATGTTTAGAAACATAATCAAAATTTTGCTGTTGCTTTCTCTCCAAGAAAGTTTGGGTGAATCTGGATAGGGTGAAACCCTTAACACCATGCTCAAGGGCATTAATTTACTACTGAACGGGGACATAATCTGCCGCCTGAATGTAGCATATCTAAAGGTAATCACATAAAGACCACAGTGAATAAATAGTGCTTTGTAGAAAATGGTAAATAAATGCACTGATAAAGTAGTGGGGTATGGCCGCTCCTTAGATGTAGCCGTAAAATTGACCTTTTGTCCTGAGATTTTGTCGTGAATTTTGTTCCTTTGTCCTGAATTTTTTACAGTCCTGTCCAGAATTTGCCTCCATGTCAGGTGGTCACCCTAGGTGACTGTATCACCAGGCCATAAAAGTGGCAGCTGCGTGCTATACAACTACAATGCCAACTGCCGGCTACAGTTCTGTCCTCTGAAAGCTGCAGTAGAACCCTCCCCCACCCACCATCCCTCCATCCCTTATTCCCTCCATCTGTCTAGATAGGAATGTGGGTTTGATGGTCCCAACCCGTCCCTCCCCATGCATAAACCACTGCAAGCATTTGATATTTCTGAATTTACTCAACGCAGTGCCCCCTCCTCTGCGTTAAAAGTGACCACACTGATCCAGCGCAATATTAGCCAACAACATTCATACACCATATACTCACTTGGGCCCATACATTCACACTATACTAATACTTACGCTGGGTGTCAGATGTACTCTTTTATCAAAGTCCCTGCTACCAATTACCTTCTGATTGAAGAGTAATAACTTACCAATGGATCCTTTGCTAATTGGGAAGTTTAAAATGAGTGACATTCAATATAATTCATAATCCTGAAATAACCACTGAGTCAGGAAGTTTTAAAATATTTATCTAAAGTTTTAGCAGAGTAAAATACAGAAAACACGGTACTTGATTGAAATACCCAAGAAAAGCATAGAAATGATTTTGCTAATAAATGACGGTGTTTAAGGAAAGGAAGAGAATAGAGACAGCAGTGCAACTAAAAGTTGCAGTATAGTTACCTAAATGCGAGAACCAAGCCCCTTGGCCAAGGAGTTGGAAAAGATAGGACCCAGGAAGGATGAAGAGCAAAGACTTCTTCCAGGATCAGGACAGGACCGGTGACCTCTCTACAACGACGCCTGCGCCGTTCCCCTCTCTGATACTCGACTTCTCCTCGATTCTCCCGTGCCTTCCTTCTAATGGACTCCGCCGTCCCCTCCTCAAGACCTCTTCTGGACAGGGATTCAGTCAGCAACCGATCAGCATGGCAGTCTGGAGCTTAGAGCTCTCTCGCAGCATGGACGCCTGTTCTTCGTGAAAGCATGCTCGGACTAATTAACTAATGCTATATTCTATTATACCCTTCTTCGCACATGTACCTCCCCTTAATGTTGCTAAAATATGGGACCACTACTTCTGATTGGACAGGGACAGGGGGTGGATTCTCGCACCATGTCAAATTTGGCCTAAATTGTGAAGCCTATTGTTTTTAGCTTCCCGCCCTTCAAATTAATACATTCACTTTATTTCCCACTCCGTCTCACGACAAATGTTATACATTTTACAGGGGAATAGTATCATTTTGTCCTCCGGAAACATGAAGTACAGCATCTTCGGCCAATGGGTCATGGCCTTGGAAGACGTCCAAGTTGACTTCACTTGGCAGGCACACAGGACACATGCGCAGAACCATCTGTCTCTCGAGTTTCAAGTCACCAACCCAGGCCCAAGTTTACAAATTACTAATAGTGCAAAAGAAAAATATTAAAATCACAAATAAAAAGTTTCACTGTATACCCACTTTCCCTACTCTATTCCCAATTAATTATAATACTATCCTGCATTAGTAGCATTAAGAAAACGACAATTTAATAATGACATGAGAGCAAGCTGAAGCATGTGAAAACATTTAGCGGCCATTTTAGTGCACACTGCGCAGAAGCAGAAGTTTCCCACCAAGCAAAGAAAGACGTCACACCATGTGATCAGGTTGCGACATGCGCAATGAAGTTCCCGCGTTTTTAGCGGACATTTTGGGTTATAGACAAGCGTTATTCATTAGTAAAACACATAGGCAAGCTTCTGTCCCTCTTGTGTTTGTGAATGCAAAGGTTAGTTTTAACAATACAAGTTTAATAAATTAATACTATGAGGAGGATTGGTACAAGCAAGTTTCATTTTTGAAACCTTGCTCCATCAATCCCCTCTCTGATGGCGTTTCTGAGCCATCAAAAATACTACCCTCAATCAGATGCCAACTTCTAGCAATTCGTTTCATTCTCATTTTTACATTTTCTGTTTTTCACATCCCCTTTCAACATTTTGTATAAATCACTTCTCCATTCTTCAAGTTCTATTTCATCTAGTTTTCTCTTCTTTCCTTTTCCTGTCACTTTATATGTTCCATTCTTTCTACAGCATTTGCACCATATTGTTATTGCCAATATTATTATTGCTATCCCTGCTAGGGGTACTAATATTTGACCTATAAGTCCTTTCCCTACATTAGCAAACCAGGTTCCAATTGACGAAATACTATTTGTCAATCTTTCCCATACACTATCAACTTCCAGTGGTTTAAGTTCTTTCTCAAGTTTAGTTATGTTCTGAATATACGCTCCAATTTCTGCACTCTTATCAGGAATATAAGTGCAACAATGTTTCGTCTTCAATAATTTACAGACTCCTCCCACTTTTGCCAATAGAATGTCAAGAGCAAGTCGATTTTGCATCACCATAGATCTAATCGCAACCATCTCCGTATTAATCATTAGAAAACCTCCAGCAGTATCCGTTGATAAACGATCAACCACTGTAGACAATTTACATATTTTCCTTGAGTTCAGAATTATTCCCACTGAAGGTATCAATGCACCAAATATATCACCTACAATTTCTGAAAAACTAGCTCTTTTACTACGTATTAATTCATTATTGTTTTCATTGCTTCCAGTGTTTCTTTTTACGTGGTATATCTTTGGAAAAACTATTCCAAAATAACAACTTCCATACCACCGTGCAGGAAGCCTAAAGTAAGCCTTATTCCCGCATACATAATAAATTCCAGGAAAACTGAATCAGTTCCTCCTTTGAGTCCCCAACCTCCAAGAATTAAAAATTGTGTTCACACTCACTGGTACCGATGAAAACATTGTTATAATCAGTCTTTAACCTATGTAGACAAATTTTCCTTGTTTTTACGAAATCCAGAGCCATTGCAGCTTAAGCTTTACCAGGTGTATAACTCCCTTCTTTCTCCGCCCAAGGTGGCAACTGAGCCTTATGCTCTGAAGCTTTCCTTTGAAATCATGTCTTCTATCTTCTACTAAATTCAAAAATATCTTTTCTTCTTCTAGTAAAGAACATGTTAGATTGTGTCTATGTGCATGTGTTATGTCTATCGATTTCATTGTTAAGAAAAACTCTCCCATAAACTGTGCGTCTTGACTACTAAGCACAGGGTTCATACTCTTGCGAATCGGAACCTCAGAAAATATCACATCTAAGTTTGAATAATAATACTGTAGCCTACCTGTTCTATAAAATAAACTTGTTAATACACTACATGAGATGCCATATGTCAGTGGTAAATGATGGTATGTTAATCCTTCCGCTACTGATTCAGGTAACTTCATACAGACATAACAATTACTAACTTCCATTGTGTCTACATATTGAAACAATAACTTTGTGAAAACATTTAAGCTAGTGTCGTTGTCAGCTACTTCATGATGAATTTCTGCCTCATCTTCTGCCATTAATTCTACTCTATTGCCCTTTATGTTTGCTGTCCTCCCTTTAGTTTCATTATTAATCTTCTTATCTATTATCATAAGGTAAGAAACTGCTACAATCAGGACTAACCATACTATAAGCACCAATACTAGACTACATATGCAGATTGCACAGCCTCTCCTACAACAATTTCGTTTTGGTCTCCCAGTAACACTATCATCAGGCATTTTTAGACAAGGAAGATTGCTCTTCTTCTTTCCCTTTAGAGGATTCTTTTGTTTAGCCAGGGTGGTCTTGTTTCTTCTTCGTATGTTAGTTCTGCACTTGTTCCTTCGCCACCACTGTCACTTGACTCTGAGCTTTCAAAATCTTCAAGAATGATATAAGTCCAGTCAGGACCCTTGAATTTGTTATTCACAAGTCTCAGTCTTTTACTTTTTCTTTTTCCTGACTTTTTCTCTTGTTCAGTTTGACTTGTCACTTCAGGTACTTGTTCTGGATCTTCACTTCTGGTTGTTATGTGGTATTTTACTCTTTTAATGACACTTGGCCAATGATCTCCTTTTCTTGTCTTCAATTTTTTGGCACTGTTTCTCTGTTTACGTCTTCAGAGATCTTGTTATTTCACTGCTCAATACTGTTTTGTTTTCTTTGATTACTGCTTCTTTTGTTTGTTCTTTTTCAGGTCTGATTGGTTTCTCTTCAGTAGCTCCCCCAATGACTTTCAATATGTTGACCTTGTTCCTTTTTTATTTCTTTATGTTCATTTGTATCAACCCCTTTTTCTTTAGTAAATTCTTCTTGATCTAACTGCTTCTGATCAGGGCTTATTGCACTGTGAACTTCTGCAGCCTGACCGGATTCTTCTAAACCTGTCTGTTCCTGTGTAAAGTCTATTAAATCTTTACTATTTTGAGTCCAATTTTCTTTCCCTATCTTATTTTGTTCAGGATCTTTTACTATCTTTTCTTCTTGATCCTGAACGGCTTCTTCTTCACCTATCTGATCTTCTTCAATTTCTTTCAATTTAGTTTGATTTCTCGTTCTGTAATATACTTCAGGAACTTCTACCACTGGTATCCAATCCTGACTTGTGCTCGGTTGTTCTCCGTCAGCTTCTCTCGAACCTCTAGCCTGAGATTCCTCTGCTGGGCAACCTTCAGCTTCTTCAGTGATTGGTGTTGTCTGTAGATTCCCCTCTTCAGGTTCTGGTACTCTCTTTGTGTGGCTTACGTGAATCGAATTAGGAAGTCTTGCACACTTCACTGCTGTATTGGTGGTCAATATAACTTGACAAGGTCTGCTCCACCTGGGTGATAGACACGTTTCTCTGGTGTGATTCTTCACTACCACCCAATCACCAGGATTCAGATCATGTTCTAGTTCAGGCTGCCTGGAAACTGTGTCTTCTCCAACCTGATGAGAGACAGAACGCACTAGGTCAGCCAATCCTTTGCAATAATCCAGAACCATATCATCTGATATATTTACTAATTTGTTTGTGGGAACATGTGTTTGTCTCATTGCTCTTCCCATCATTATTTCATGGGGGCTCAATCCTGTCGTTCTGTCAGGTATGCTTCTGATTCCCATCAAGACAAGTGGCAATGCGTCTTGCCACTCTAATGATGTTGATGCACACATTTTTCCCAATCTTGACTTTATAGTGCCATTCAATTGTTCAACCACTCCAGAAGGCTCTGGGCGATATGCACAGTGCAATTTCTGTTTGATTTGAAATGCTTCACAGATTATCTGGATCACTTCGCTATTAAAGTGTTTTCCTCTATCTGATTCCAAAGATACTGTGAAACCAAACCTAGGTATGAGCTCACGTAACAACAGTTTTGCAACTGTAATACTGTCATTTCTCCTAGTAGGGTAAGCCTCCACCCACTTTGAAAACAGACACACTATGACTAGTACATATTTTAGTCCTCTGCATGGTGGTAACTGTATGAAGTCGAACTGGAGTCTTATAAATGGGCCCTCTGCCTTTCCAATTTTTCCAAACCCAATTATCGTTTTCCTGCCTGGATTATGCATTTGGCAAGTTAGACATCTCTGGCAAAGACTTTCTGCAACAGCCCTGAATTTGGGATTGTACCAATTTTGTCTGAACAGCCTAATCATTGCATCTCTTCCTATGTGTGTGTCTCCATGATGCATTCTGGCCATTTGTGAGAGTAAACAATCTGGCATGACTGGTCTGCCATCTGCACTGATCCACACTTCATCTTCTCCTCTTTGGGAGCAACCCACTTTGATCCACAAATTTTTCTCACTTTCATCAACCTCATCTTGCAATTTCTTCACCTCATTCCAAGTTTCAGGTGGCATATACAGCATAAGTTGGCAGCTGATTCCCATTCTTTCCACCCTCTTATTTACTGACGTTCTGGTTTTGGCACAATGTTGAGCCACCAAGTCTGCATATCTGTTGCCGACTACCACCCAGTCATCTCCTGACTGGTGTGCGGCACATTTCACCACAGCCAATTCTTTTGTTGATTGTATTGCTTCTAGCAATTCCCTTACAAATTGTCCATTTTTAATAGGGGATCCAGAAGAAGTCATGAAATCCCTCTGCATCCACAGTTGGCCAAAATCATGCACAACCCCGTAACCATATTGACTGTCAGTAAATATAGTTACTCTCTGATTCCTCCCAATTTTGCAAGCTTTTATTAATGCAATCAATTCAGCTACTTGTGCAGATTTTACTCCTGGTAAATAGGATGCTTCGACTATTCCAGTTAATTCACATACCGCATAGGCAGCAGTTAGTTTACCGTCTTCATGTCTTTGACATGAACCATCAACAAATAGCTCCCTGTCTGGCTTTTTAAGAGGTTGTTCCTCTATATCTGGGCGTGGTTTTGTGCATAATTCTGTAATTTGTATACAATCATGTTCATCGTCTTCATCATCTTTAATTCTCTCATGATATGGGTCCGGCAATAAAGTTGCTGGATTTATTATCGTACACCTTACCATGGTCACATTTTCAGCACCCATTATTATCCTCTCATATTTAGTCAGCCGACTAGGAGTAAGATGCTGAGTTCTGGTTCTTGTCAATAGAATCACAACTGCATGTGGAACATACACTTTTACAGGATGTCCCATCACAATTGACTCGCTTTGTTCAATGCTCAAACAAGTTGCTGCCACTGCTTTTAAGCATCCTGGCAACGTGGCTGCTACTGGGTCCAATGTAGCAGAAAAGTATGCTATAGGACGTCTGTCTAATCCATGTCTCTGAGTTAGGACAGAAAGTGCACAATTTTCTCTCTCTTGACAAAATAATGCGAATTCTCTTTTATAATCAGGCATGCCTAAGGCAGGTGCTGAACAAAGTGCGTTCTCAATTTTACAAAAGCTTCTACACTTTCATCCTCCCACTCAACAGGGTCTTTTGCTTTCTTTTTCGTCATGTTAATTAAAGGCTTAGCTAACATGGAAAAATTTGGTATCCATTGTCGACAGTAGCCTACTAATCCTAGGAACATCCGCACTTGTCTTTGGGTTACAGGCATTTGCATTCTCTTTATTAATTCTACTCTTTCAGAGGTTATTCTTCTTTTTCCCCTCTCAATTTGATGTCCCAGGTATTTAACAGCTGTCCTGCAAAACTGTAACTTTTCAGGTGAGACTTTATGCCCTTCCTCAGCCAAGAGATTTAATAATGCTATGGAATCAACAACACAGTCTTCTCTGGTGGTTGACGCCACCAATAAGTCGTCTATATATTGGACTAATACTGAGCTTCCTGGCATCACTAATTTTTCAAGGCACTTTTTCAGTATCTGATTGAAGATGGAAGGACTTTCTGTGTACCCCTGAGGAACACGATTCCACACATAGACTTTATTCTCGAATTTGAATGAGAAAAGATACTGACTGTCTGAATGCAATGGTATTGAAAAGAATGCTCGACATAAATCAATTACTGTGAACCATCCTGCATTCCAAAGGATCTGGTATAGAATTACTGCAGGATTTGGTACTATGGGACAACATGGTTCCACAATCTTGTTTATTTTACGCAGGTCCTGAACAATCCTATATTTTCCACTAGGTTTCTTTAGTCCCATGATTGGTGAATTACATGGGCTACTCATTACTTCTTTTAGGATGTTTTGTTCTACCATTCGATTTATTTCTTCAATGACTCCTGCTTTTACTTCTGCACTCATTTTGTACTGTCTGGTATTTGGGAAAATTGCACCTTCTTTTACCGTAATTTGAACTGGATCTATTTTTGCCATAAGTCCTACTTCTTTTCCGGTGAAATCCCATACTATGGGGTTTACTGTACCTTTTATTTCTTCTGGCAACTCATCTCTTGTTATTAACGAAAACATTTCGTCTATTTCTGTACCTTGTTTTGCAACCATAATTTTATATACATGGTCCTCATCTGGTGTCTGAACTGCCACACCATCTGGCGTGCAGAAAATTGTACAGTTCATTTTGCACAATAAATCCCTACCTAATAAATTCACTGGGCTAGAATCGCACACTACAAATTGGTGCATTTCTCTGAAATTTCCTATTTTGACTTCCATTGGTTCTGTAAGAGGCGTTCTAATTCTTTGATTAGCTACCCCTACTACTTGGATATCTTCACCAGAGAGAGGAAGGTCTGGGATATCTGCTGATCTCACTGTAGACCTGGTAGCACCAGTGTCCAAAAGGAAAGTAATATCATTACCTTTCACATTCCCTTCAACATATGGACCAGACTGATCTACCTGTAAGGATGCGCCAAGTACGCACTCCTTCTTCCCTCTCCTAGGCACCGTCATGAGTTGAATTCACAGTAATTGTCCTGCAAAAGAAATTGTGATGTCATATAATCATTCTTACCACTCCCTCCTGGGTATCCAATGCCTGTACCGTGCTTTGCTCTGCTTATATTACCCTGAACAGGTGGAGGTGGTAATTGACTCTGGGGATTTACACCCTGCTGTGTGTCATTCTGCGTCTGTGGATTTAAGTTTTGATTTGGGCCATTATTATTCCGAATCTTTTAACATTCGTCCTTCCAATGCCCCAATTTTCCGCATCCATGACAAGGAAATTTCTTTTTAGCTTCTTCTCTACTCATTCGTCCTCTAAATTTTCCACCATTCCCAGTATCACCATTCGTTCCAGAATCTTTTCCTGGATTTTCACTCGGATTTTCCAAATTAATTCCCTGCTTTTCTGCCATTTTCACCTGTGCCCACATCACCTTTTCTTGTAATTTCTTGTGTCTATCCTCAATATCGTCTCCACAATATTTTGCATATTTCAGAATTTCATCTATGGGTTTTCCTGCCAACACAGCATGTGTTGTTTAATCATCTGGCAAATCTCTGGCTTTAGACCGTAAACAAACCGATACACAAACTGACTCATGTTTTTGTCTCCAATGTCCTCAAATCCACTATACTGTTTAAACACCTGCAATAGGCGCTCATAGTAAGAATGTACTGTTTCACTGGCTTCTTGGGTTGTTCGATCTATTTTCACCCAATCTGTTTCTTTCGGGGTATTTTCCCTTTCAGGTATGTTATCACCTGCTGATACTTTTTCATCACGTCATTTGACGGGGCACCTGTTTTCGGATCTCTGGGATACTCATCACTTGGCCAATCCACTGTGATCTTACAATCTGTCCATAAATCGGCAGGTACCACTATGTCAAACAGACCATCCAAATCCTTCAACACTACCTTTGACACCTTCACAAACCTTTCAACCTGCTTGTACCATTCAATTGGCTTTTCCCTCAGTTTTGGAAAATCATTCATAAATGATAAAATATCCTGTCTGCTCCATGGGACATGTACATATCCTCCTCTCGCAACTTCTCGCATTGGATACATTTGATCTGCTTTTCCTGATTCCTTCATCACATATTCAGATGCTGTTCTACTTGTTCGTGCCTCTTCCTTCTTCTTGGCCCACCTAGTTCTCCATTTATCTAGGTCTCCCCATTTTTGTAAAACTAACATTAATTCTCTTTTTTGTAATCTTCTTCCAGAGGCATTCATATTTTCTAAATCTTTATCTGAAAATTCTGCTCTATAGGGTTTCTGTAGTACTTTTGATCTCCCTATTTCTATTCCCATCTGTAGTGCTAGATTGGATAATTTTTCATGAAATAACCTCACATTTCTAGTGATACTCCTGCACAGGAATAATAATTCTTCTTCATCATAGGTATTTAAGCGTTCTAATCCTACATTTCCTGCTATTATTTCTTCTAATTCAACTTTTAATTTATGAATGTCCAGTATTTTTGGAGGTGTGCAGTTTGTCTGATCCGTGTACCCACCTTTCTAAATCTTCAGGTGTTACTATGGTAGCACTTTTTGCTCCTGATGAAGTTACTAAACTTACATCTTTTGAACCTCCAGGTACATCTTTTCTTGGAGTACTATTTACAGAACCTCGAATAGGCAAGTCCATAAGTGATATTGTGGATTCACAGTCACTAAATTGATCCTCAATTATAACTGGAGCTTCAGGTCTGGGATTACTCACAGGAGTAGGTGCAAGTATGGGTGGAGGACAATTTCCCTGAGTACCATATAATGGAAGTACTGGACCAATCGTTACAGGTATGGTCAACGAATCAGGATGTACTTTTATCTGGGTTATTTTCTGTATTAATTCTGCTCTGGTCTTTTCTAGGGCTTCTTTTTCTTTGTCATGAAGTTTTCTAGTCGTGGTGAGTTCATGCATTACCTGTGGTACTAATGGAGTTTGTGGTGGTGCACTAGGGGTGCATCCACTTGTCCCTTCCTGATATGGTTGGGGGTTTCTTAACATTTCTTCCATAAATTCATCTTCTGAATCCTCATTTCTCATTAAATGTTTTGTCTTTTCTGTACATTTGCCTCCTGATTTCTCTCCTTCTGTAAATAATGGATACAGTCCCTCTGTAATCATTGCCCTTCTCCATTGTTTCATCTGACACTCTCTCGACTCACGTAAATATCTGGGGAAAAATCCTGGGTAACTCCTATTACTTCTAGATCTATCCCGCTCAAATGCCTCGGTTTCCCATTCTTCTAGAGCTTCGTACTGAGTTAATCTAGGTCTGGGTTCTAAGTCATTCATCCTCAATCTCAAGTTCTGAAGAATTCTTCCATTGAAGGTACCATTCTCGGGAAATGCTAATACTCCATCATTTTTGGTGTATTCTATCCAATTCTCCATCCATACACAAGTATGATAACCTCTCTCCATCATCATAAATGATGCTGGCGTTTTAGCTGGTGGAATAATAATTCCTTCTCTAGTTTTGATTGGTTTGTCCTTTTTAAAATAATTCTTAATCTTTTGTAAGAATGACATTTTTCTCCTTTCTCCATACATTCTATCTAATCTTCTGTGTACAAAATTATATTCTGCAAAACCTAGGAATCTCCTATCCGGACGAGTTCCTGTTAAAGTCGGATCGCGTTTTAACATGCAATCCTTATCCACTAAGAATTTTGCTTCTATAATTTCGACCAATCAAATGTCTGCTATCTTTTATTTCCGAGCCAATCCTTGCGCGGCCTTTTGGTGACGTTTCTCTGTCAACCCCTCCTTTACAATCTGCTCTTTTCTGTCCTCGCTGGTTTAACCAATCCCAGCGCGGCACCTGTGACGTCAGTACTACTCCTGACTACTGACCCCTCCTTTACAAGAGTCTCTCCACACCCGCTATTTCAACCTATCACAGCGTGGCGTTTTGCAACGTCAGCTCCCTCTCCGGCAACTGACCCTCCCTTTACAAAATTTACGCAAACTTATTTTCTCTATAAATCTTAATTAAATTTCAGTAACCACATAAAACATTCGCTATCGTGCCAGTTTCCACTAATTTCGAAAAGATAGTTTCTTCCACCCTTTAGTAAAACCTTTCCGTTTACTAATACATACACTACGAGTAAAACACTTCCGTCTACTCTTCACACAAGCTCCAGAAGTACCTGTTACTTCTCCAATGTTACCCTTACTAGGTGATATAACATCAAATTTTTATCAGCGTACTCTTTTGCTATTACTCACACGCATAGAGTCCCTAACGAGTACTTGAAGTCCTGCTTAACTTCTCAGTACTATTTCTGCCTGACAGATAACCTCACTGCAGTATGGCTTCCACTTGCCACCCACTATTCTTTTTACCCCAGGGTATTCTGGACAACATATAACAAAACTTAAAAATAAGCGGATGTTAGTTCATAAAAAATACAAATAAAATTCTCATTACCCAATTAACAAAGAGTAACCAAAACCGTCCTCTGCTTACCAGAAAACTGATCCAGCGCAATATTAGCCAACAACATTCATACACCATATACTCACTTGGGCCCATACATTCACACTATACTAATACTTACGCTGGGTGTCAGATGTACTCTTTTATCAAAGTCCCTGCTACCAATTACCTTCTGATTGAAGAGTAATAACTTACCAATGGATCCTTTGCTAATTGGGAAGTTTAAAATGAGTGACATTCAATATAATTCATAATCCTAAAATAACCACTGAGTCAGGAAGTTTTAAAATATTTATCTAAAGTTTTAGCAGACCAACGAGATATACAAGGCATTGAAGGAGGAACTTGTCCCTGAGCTCACTAGTTTATTTAATGACATATTTATACGGGGACAGGAACCTCCTAAATCCTGGAGCGACGCAACCATTTGTATTATATTAAAGCCTGGGAAGGATCCTAAGATATGCGAGTCCTATAGACCTATCTCGATGTTAAACAGTGACTATAACATTTTCACTCAAATATTAGCAAAAAGATTGGGGAGGTGGGCAGGCTGCCTAATTCATCAGGATCAGAAAGGTTTCATAAGGGGCAGACAGATTCAGGAACTCACACATGAACTAATAGGGGCAATAGACCTGGCGGTTGAGGAGAAGCTCCCTTATCGATAATCACTTTCGATGCCGCTAAGGCATTTGATAGGGTTAGCTGGAGTTTTTACACAATACCTTGGAGGCTTATAAACTGGGTAGCAATTTTGTAAGAGAAGTAAGAGTTCTATATAGATCCCCAACCTCATGTGTACTAGTTAATGGGTCCCTTACAGATAAGATATATATAGAAAGAGGAACTAGGCAGGGGTGCCCTCTTTCTCCCCTGCTCTTCAACTTTTATATAGAACCCTTAGCTAGCGCCTTGAGAGCAAATGTACATATATCCCCTTTCAAGTATGGGAATTGGGTGAAAAGGTCGCACTATATGCGGACGATTTAATGGTATTCACAGATGATCTGAATGCTTCTCTTCCAAGAATAATAGAAACATTGAAGCAGTTTGGTAACTTATCAGGCTATCAGATAAATCAACAAAAGACTGAGATCATGTGTTGGAATACTCAGAGTAATGACCCTTTGATAAAACACCAAATAAGATATCTAGGGATTTTGATTGTGGGAGAGGTTAAGAGGATTGCTCAAATTAATTTTCATAAAATTCAAACGCAGTCCAGAAAACTTCTCAATGCATGGAAGAGCCTCCCGTTGTCATTCCTGGGTCGTTCGAATCTAGTAAAGATGATGATTTTACCTAGATTTACGTATATTTTTAACACGATTTCACTTGAGTTTAAAAAAGAATGGGTTAGTAAAATGCAGGGTAACATCAGCAGTTTTATATGGGCCTCGAGAGGGGCTAGAATCTCGTGGAAAAAAATAAGGAGAAAACAGGAGCACGGTGGAATAGCTAGCCCGGATCTGTTCCAATATTATAGGGCCTTTCATTTCAAAAACTTTAGAGTATTATTTAAGGATTATAGCTCTTATCCATGTTATATGCAAGCAATGATAGGCCCAGCAGGAAGCCATTTTTTGTACAAATTCGGCCACACAAAATATTTTAAGAAAATCAAGCTAAAAATTTTGGGTGCGGCTATCAGATTGTGGGTTCAGATAAGACGTCTGTGGAAGATTCCTTATTATTGTCAACATGCTCCAATCTGGGATTCGCCTGGAACGCCGGAATGCCTAAAGAATGTGTTATCAGTACCGTTGAGAGAAGCCGGAGTACTGGAATGGGGTCAGATATTGTCTGGGTCCACAATTATTGACTGGGAACAGTTATCAGTACTGTCTAACAGAGGCTTGTCTAAGTTTAAATATTACCAACTTACAAGCTGGGCAAAATCCTTGGGAAAAGACGGGGTAGGAAATCCAGAACTGGAGTCGAAATTCCAAGTACAATTCGGGAAGAAAGAGGTAGCTTTTTGGTATTGGGCGCTTATCAATGAAGGACGAGAGGAATTCACCCTTCCCATCGAGATCTGGGGAAAGCACTGCCTACGCTGGATGTATCCTTATTATGGCAAGTAACTGCGGCTGCATGTGGGGTCGTCATTAAATCTGCACCTCTCAAAAAGAATTATCTATTTACTTTGCATAGAGCATATTGGACTCCCAAGAAGCTGTCAAAACTGAAAAAGGAGAGGTGAAACGATGTCCTAAATGTGATGAAGAACGAGCCGATGACATGCATATGTTTTGGCAGTGCCCCCGACTCCAGATCTTTGGGAAAAGTGGGTAAGACACTCTCTGAGGTATTCCATCAAGTAATACAGGTAAGCGCCCAATTAGTATTGTTTGGGGTGGAGCTGGATGACAGTGGAAGACCCAAATTTAGTAAAAACAAAGAAATCTACTCTTTTACTGATATTGCTTGCTAGACGTGAGATATGTATTAAATGGGTTAAGCCTGTGTCACCTACAGAAGAAGAATGGCTGAATTCTGTGTTTAGAATAAATCTGCTCGATAGAGCTGGTGCACTTACTAAAAGATTAGAATTTTGGAATATCTGGGAACACTATTGGTCTGGTAAAACGCTATAATGAGGTATGGTACTGATCTGATAAAATCTAATTAAGTCCAATGATTAAGTGCACCAACAGTCAAGAAAGGTGAGATGGTGGTACAGGTTTTGACCCCTTTCAAAAAAGGAGTGGGTAAGTTCCGTATGAGATGCCTGTTGGCTAGTGAGATACCCCCACGCAGGAACTGGAGTTGACTCTAGTGTGGCGGGGAAAAAGAGGGGAAGAAAAGGCTCTCTAAACGCGGTAAATCTTGCCAAATATACTCTCTCTTTTTTGCGTGATGAAGACTACAAAAAAAAAAAAAGTTTTAGCAGAGTAAAATACAGAAAACACGGTACTTGATTGAAATACCCAAGAAAAAGCATAGAAATGATTTTGCTAATAAATGACGGTGTTTAAGGAAAGGAAGAGAATAGAGACAGCAGTGCAACTAAAAGTTGCAGTATAGTTACCTAAATGCGAGAACCAAGCCCCTTGGCCAAGGAGTTGGAAAAGATAGGACCCAGGAAGGATGAAGAGCAAAGACTTCTTCCAGGATCAGGACAGGACCGGTGACCTCTCTACAACGACGCCTGCGCCGTTCCCCTCTCTGATACTCGACTTCTCCTCGATTCTCCCGTGCCTTCCTTCTAATGGACTCCGCCGTCCCCTCCTCAAGACCTCTTCTGGACAGGGATTCAGTCAGCAACCAATCAGCATGGCAGCCTGGAGCTTAGAGCTCTCTCGCAGCATGGACGCCTGTTCTTCGTGAAAGCATGCTCTGACTAATTAACTAATGCTATATTCTATTATACCCTTCTACGCACATGTACCTCCCCTTAATGTTGCTAAAATATGGGACCACTACTTCTGATTGGACAGGGACAGGGGGTGGATTCTCGCACCATATCAAATTTGGCCTAAATTGTGAAGCCTATTGTTTTTAGCTTCCCGCCTCTTCAAATTAATACATTCACTTTATTTCCCACCCGTCTCACGACAAATGTTATACATTTTACAGGGGAAAAGTATCATTTTGTCCTCCGGAAACATGAAGTACAGCATCTTCGGCCAATGGGTCATGGCCTTGGAAGACGTCCAAGTTGACTTCACTTGGCAGGCACACAGGACACATGCGCAGAACCATCTGTCTCTCGAGTTTCAAGTCACCAACCCAGGCCCAAGTTTACGAATTACTAAAAGTGCAAAAAGAAAATATTAAAATCACAAATAAAAAGTTTCACTGTATACCCACTTTCCCTACTCTATTCCCAATTAATTATAATACTATCCTGCATTAGTAGCATTAAGAAAACGACAATTTAATAATGACATGAGAGCAAGCTGAAGCATGTGAAAACATTTAGCGGCCATTTTAGTGCACACTGCGCAGAAGCAGAAGTTTCCCACCAAGCAAAGAAAGACGTCACACCATGTGATCAGGTTGCGACATGCGCAATGAAGTTCCCGTGTTTTTAGCGGACATTTTGGATCATAGACAAGCGTTATTCATTAGTAAAACACATAGGCAAGCTTCTGTCCCTCTTGTGTTTGTGAATGCAAAGGTTAGTTTTAACAATACAAGTTTAATAAATTAATACTATGAGGAGGATTGCGTACAAGCAAGTTTCATTTTTGAAACCTTGCTCCATCAACACTAAGGATGATGCAACCATATGCTGTTCTGAGCACTGGTCATCAGATGACCTGATCTTGTGAGCTCCAATGCTATATCGAAGGAACGGCAACCCAAGGACAATTAAGGCACATATTCCATACGCATTGAAGCAGGCTTTAAGTGGATGAAGCGCTATTCTCTAGCCCAGGGCCGAGCGGATGTTAATCAGCGCCAAGTGAAAGACACATGAAGCCATGACACAGCCCAGCTGCCCAGACAATGTTTCAAGACCGATTATAGTTTAAAGGTCAATGAACACTAAGGTGACTGTGCCTGCGACACGAGGCCATAAAAGTGGCAGCTTGGCCCTCACAGCCAACTGCCGGCTACAGTTGTCTCTCCAAGCTGCAGTAGACCCCTCCCCCACCCACCAGTACCTCCGTCCCTAATTCCCTCTCTGTCTAGATAGGACTGTAGATTGGATGGTCCCAATCCGTCCCTCCGCATGGATAAATCACAGCAAGCATTTGATATCGCTGACTTTACTCAACACAGTGTAAGGAATTTGCAAAATGATCTCCCTCTCAGCACGTCATA
This sequence comes from Calotriton arnoldi, assembly GCA_963921515.1. Classification (NCBI taxonomy): domain Eukaryota; kingdom Metazoa; phylum Chordata; class Amphibia; order Caudata; family Salamandridae; genus Calotriton; species Calotriton arnoldi. The sequence continues at coordinate 670,531 of CAWUFW010000510.1, forward strand.
GCGGTGACAAATCAGGCGGCCTCATTCACATAGTAATCTGCAAACGTTAATCTCATTTACGTGCTGGTGTATCCTTGTTTATAAGTGCAAACCGGTTTTACAATTGCCAGAAGTCAGTTCCGCACTCGAAAGATGGTTTATGCAGATTGAGGTATCCCCGGGTGTAAATCTCTGTGGGTGGGTAGAGGAAAGGAATTCCCCACAACAGTCTCTGAAAGTGCTAATTTTTTTCTTCCTTTATATGTACATTTATGATTTTTCGCACGAGAGAGTGGAATTCACAAAAACATATTCAGTACTATTTGTGGAAAGCTGTGACTGCTGCAGGTCTCCCGGGTGTAACCTGGAAAGGTTTTGTGAATGAGTAACAGCTGGAAATCTGCTCCCAGGCAAGCTTGGAATCTTGCGAGTGCCGATTTGTAAGTGTTTTTTTCCACGAATCAAGCCCAGAGAGTCTAATACTTAAAGAATATGGTAATTGTGCTACTGAAGTCTTTGCACTTGCATATTTCCAGGTTTATAACTTTCAGTGGCTTCTAGACCAAGCAGAGATTATTTAAGTTTAAATAATGTCCCACCGCTGCTCCCGCTGTGATTCAGGTACTATTTTTCTTTTGTAAGGGCTATGATGCTGGCCACGTCATAGCGTTTTTTTGGGGGTTTTTCTTTTACTTTTCCCCACATGTCCCATTCTGTTTCTTCTCCCGCCCCGATTCTTCTCCTCTAACACCCTCCCTCCCGTCCGTGTTTCTTCTCTCCCTCCCACTCACAGAAGTAAACAAAAAAACAAGCATTGGAAATGCAATAGGTCTCACCTTTGTTTAAGTTTAAGCAATTTGTTTTGCGAATGGTATTGTTTTTTTAGCTTTTTAAACTTTTTTTTAACTTCCCAAAAGGTCCCTTGCTTTCTCTTCCTATGGTTAGCAACACCTTCAGCTAAGTGTTACATCCGCCCGCCCGCACCTCTATTACACTCTTATAAAGCCAAATTGTGACGGAGCAGTTATGGGCTGTGTGCTTGGTTAAGAAAATAAAAACAAGCATTGGTAAACACGAATGTTGATCTGTTAACTGTGACAATATCTGTAAATCATTGTTTAAAACAAGTAAAAGATGTAGCTTTTTATTATTTAAATCCAACGTTTTAAAGTACCTATTGTAGCTGTTTAAATTCAAACTGGGGCACAGGAGCTTTTAAAAACAAGCACTGTGAAAGTAAACAAGAGCAGCAAGGGCACTCACTCAAGAATCTTCCCTGCTCTGCGTAGCTCCAGTCAGACCTCTTGGCTGTAAAATAAAGGGTAATAAAGCGGATAGTTCCTGTTTCTGTTGGGGCTACTCGCTTTTGTAGCGGGGACGATAAAGCAAGGAATAAGCCCCCAAAAGATGCGGAAGGGAAAAAAAGCAGGCTCCGTGGAGCGGATCGCAACCCCCAATTACGCTGACACGGCCCGCAACTCGGGCGGAGTTGTCGATGTGCAGGCCGGCTGGCAGGTCTACCACTGATGCGAGCCGCACCTTTTACCCAGGCACAATTAAAGGCGTAGGCCGGCTAGCAGGTCTACCGCTGATACGAGCCGCACCTTTCACTCGGGCACCGTTATCAAATGCGCGGGCCGGCTTGCAGGGCTACCGCTGATGCAAGCTTTACTTCTTTGATGATTCCTTCGCTGTTGCATGGACTGGAGCATGGCTTCACTTATCAATGCGGCAAAGACGTCCCGCTGCCAAGCCACGGCTTACAGCGGTTACGGTCCCAATGCAACTTCTCCTCCGGACTTGGGCCGAAGCGGTGAAAGTGAGGCACGCAGTACTTGGATGATTACGCTGCTAGCTCCCATGATGGCCACAGGGCCGGACAGACGATATGCAGACACACACACACAGCGTTTGCAGCGGCAGAACTGTATTTTTATTAGCACAGAAGTTAAAGCGCTTGATCGTTGCCAGAAGTGGGCAGAAGCCATTTTAGGCATTTATGAAAGTTAGAGCTACTGGCGTTGAAATTGACCGTGTTTTGCTTCTTTTTTTTTTTTGTTTACACTGGAATATATGTTGTATGTATGAGTTTATTCTCAGAAGGCTGCGCTTGATGAATCAGATGTGCATTTAAGAGACTCAGGCTGTGTCTAGTGGAAAGAGACGTCCACGGGGATGGGGCCTTCAGATGTACCACCCCGAGCGGGGCTTGTTAATGCTGTTTTTTTTCATGTTCCTCCCGCGCCGGCAATGCATATATTCCGGCCAGTGGGTGTTCATTACCATGTAAGGGCAGCAGTGGATTGCGGGGAGATTGCTGAGTGGCCCTTATTAGTTTCGTGGGGGGAAAAGAGGTAGCGTTGTGTTTCCCTGCCGTTTTGGGCAGGAAGGAAGCCTGCATATGGTGATTTAATGAAGGGTGTGGGCGTTATATCTGCTATACCCGAGCAACGGGTGCTGTCCAAAGCGGCTCATAGTTTGAGCCCAAGCCACTGCGGCCATGCCCTGCATAAATTATTAAAGAGGCGTGTACTCCGGGAGCTTGCTGGAGCGTGGCCTCGGTGAAGTGGCTCCATGCTCATAAAGTGAAACAGCAGGAAATGTGTGTGAAGAGCAAAATATAAGGAAGAATGAAGTGTCCGCGCTATACTGATAATGTCAGAAAAAGGCCACGTTAAATAAAGTAAATAAATAAAATAGCGTGGTCAAGTAGCACTAAGGGATTCAGTGTGGAAGAGTGGCGCGTGCGAGTAACAGGCTGCACGGCTTTCTTTGTTGAGAGCGACCGTGGGAGGGCACTTAATGAAAATAAATAAGCAAAACAACGTGGGCACGCAATACGAAGGTTATGGATGTGGGGGAGGGGTGAACAATGATGCGAGTAAGTGGCAGCACAGCTTTTTTATGAACACGGTGCACAGGGAGAAGAGCGGAACGCGCTGATCAAAGAAAACCGTGCAAAAGTGCACCAACACAAAGGGTACAAGGGCAACGGGAGGGGGTGGGAGCAAAGGCAACAGGGACAACGGGTAGCGCTTGAGCGGGCGCCATCAGAAAGCAGCGTCCCGCGAGTGGTGTGCAGACAAGCCCGCGAGTGGTGCGCGCGCGACAAGCCCGACCCGCGAGTGGTGTGCAGACACATACAAACGCATTGCCCAGCTGCGCTTTAAAAGTGAAAGTGGGCATGCGCGCTCATGTCACGCCTGAGATGGCGTCGGCCTGTCCAGATGGGCCGTCCTAAAAGTGGACAAGGCGGTAACCCCAAAGCCCGTTTTTCAATCACGCGCCAGCGTTTAACATAAACGATGACGCGCGCCAATTGAAAACAAGGGCGTGGCTTTAAGTTACTTCGGAATCTGTATCGATTCCAAAAGGCCTTCGCATGGCGAGAGCAGCGTACGTGCGCTGCTAACGCCAGGCGAGACCTAAAAACACTATGAAGCGGCTACCGCTGGCGGCTTCATAACACTTTCTTTAACTGTCCCGTTACCCACCCGCCCCTCCGTTACCCACTCCTACCCGATTGCCAAAAGTCAGCAATTACTCACCCATATGCGAAAACTATTGGTTTTGCCATTGCTTGTTACTTTTCATACGCACGCCACCTTCAAGCGACAGAATTTGTACTTTGTATTACTTTTAATGTCAATTGCATATGGCTGCAAAATAATGTAAAAACATTCAAGCTTGCGATGCTAGGCCTATAGGCTTTGCCAATACTTGTTTTTTCGTGTTTTTTCATATTCCGGTCGGTATTTAGTCGTCATGCCACTTCTGATTTTTAAAGAGGAACTTCCCTATGCTCCCTTGCAGTATAGATCAAGATTCAGCAGGTGGACATGTAGCCCTGTTTTATTCTTCAATTCGAACTTGAGAAGTCTTGACACAGAGTCAGGAACAGAAAGAGCACATATTCTTTTATCCTTCAGCCTATTGAAGTAAGTAAAGACCGGGCAAATAAAAGCAACACTCGCCTGCACAAGTCTGGGAATCTTCTATTTTTTGCGTCAAGTACTGAAACGCAACTAAACACAATAAAAGAAGGCCTCGGGCCGGGGTATATGAAAACATTTGTAATAAAACAACAGCAATTCGGTTACTGAATAATACTGGCTACACTTTAGCACAAAAAAACTGATACGGTCAGGCAAGGTATAATGTTAACAATCATCTCTTGTCCTAGTACGACGACCCCCCCCCCACCCCATCCTGGGAAGAACTGTGGGTGAGTTCTGCCAGGTTATGGCTCCCTAAAGGCAGCCATTATACTGACTCGGTCGACATGAGGTTCCTTGTCACCCACAGAAATCGACTCAGGGAAACAGTTACGCCATTTCACATTGAAGTAGCTGGTTACCTTATTATTGGGGCCAGGATAAGCAACAAAATTCAAAACAGCCAATTTTAATTTCTTCCTGGCCCAGAGGTTTGTTTCTTTATCCCTATTCCGTCTCAATGTACAGCCATTGACCACGTTCCTGAACCCACAAAGACAAATGACACCAAGGCCTAATGCGACCAGATAATACAATCCCACCGGACCCACTCCAGGCCTGTCCTTCGACAAACGAACTCTGCTCCTTTACATATTTCAGCGAAGGGAGGATGCCAGGAAAGCTGCTTGAATGAAGGTGTTTGAGCTGGGAGCTGGCTGTTTAATTTTCGTACAAAAATCACTATAAGCAGCAGAGAGCTATCGTACCCTCTGCCATTTTATGTGCTTCAAATAAATGTAGGCCTCTCTGGAAGTCGTTCACAACAGAGTGAGAAAATAGTGCTTCTTGATTCGTTTTTTCCTGAAACGTGTCTTTAGTGCTAAGTGCACTGAAGTGTGCGACTATGACATGATCATAGAAAAACGGCTAAACGTTCATTTTTGGCACCATATGCAGAATCTCTTCATTTTTCAGTGCAATGTCAGTTTACTGATTTGGTTCTGGAATAGAGCAAAATGTCAGTGTAACTGTAACTACCAGTCAAACATAAAAATTCACTGCATGCATCATCAATCAGTGACGTTTGCGTGACAGGGGTAAACATATATGAATATAAACGCATATATACACATTTGCATGAACATAAAACTGAAGGTGGGGGGTCTTTGGCCATGGTGACGATCTTGAGTGGACAGAGGCTGGCATTTATCAGAAGACAAAGGGGGTGGGGGGAGTTGGTGGGAGGCAGGGGTCTGTTAGCCTCAGCACTATCTGCATATGGTTGGAGGGAAGTATCGTTTGTGGGGTGATCTTTGGAGGTGTCATGCAGTGTGTGATCCAGTGTCTGCCAAGCAGTGAGACCTGATGCACCTGCTTTGTCCCTGCTTCAGTTTCCGCTCCTACATTTCCAGATGTTATCTTGATGCAGATGCTTGTCCTTGTGGATTGGCTTCTGGAGCAGTGGATAGAAGGAGGGTAGTTTCAGTTCGCGTCTGCTGCCTCCATTTTGTGCAGGTGGCATAGGTGGTGTTACCTAGCCTCTCGGATTTGCAAAGACAGTCGGGATTTTTAGACATTTGTTCTGATTTCTCAACACTTTACAGTGTGTGAGATGCAAGTGCCCATTTTGAGAGACAGTCAAGTAAGCATGTGCACTACAGGTGAAATGCTGCATATACTGACAGTTTCATCAGCCCCTCTCTCGGTCTTTCAGGTGGGGCCTGAGTTAAGGAGTGGAAGTGAAGGGATCTCTTTGGAAGAAAATGAAGCAGTGTCCCTTCTTTGACTTCTAACAAGGCGGACTTGCTTAACTGCAGCACACAGCAAGTCTGGTCAGATTCCATTAAAAATGCTCTCCTATGTAAAGCCTCGGGTAAGGCTCTTTACTTGGAAGTATATTGAAACTGTGCATATATGCCAATGAAACACGTCACATATGTCACGTTTAGCATTTGAAGGCTATTTGGTCAAGAGCTTACTTTTGTTACAACAAGAACAGACCTAAACATCCCAGGAGGCAGTGCTTCTCACTGGACAGCCAGCCTAGACTGGGTGAAACTGTAGTGCACATGACTTGAGGCCCCTAGTTGGTTTATGCTTGTAAGTGTTTTGGGATTTTAGCACACAAAAGTGGTTATGTTCTTCGGTATTTATTATCTCTGTAGCCTCTGCATGAATCTGGAATTCTATCCAGTATGAAGACTATACTTTATTAATTACATTTTAAGAATGTGTTTTTCCCACCCTGGGAGGACCGGTGACATTGCAGGAGATACGGGGAGCTATTAAGGACATGGCCACAGGGAAGACAACGGGACTGGATGGACTCCGTGCGGAATTTTATGCAATGTATGCTTCCAGATTGGCTCCTCGTCTGGTGACCCTATATGCCGAATCCTTGAAATTAGGCCGTCTCTCTTCGTCCACACGGGACGCACTTGTGATTCCGCTCCCTAAGACAACCATTTTAGGCGCTCGAGTTGGAGATTTTAAGCCCCTTTCCATGCTCAACTTGAATTTTAAGATTCTTAGTAAAGTCCTGGCACTGCGCTTACTGCCTTATATGTCTGTTGTAATCCATGCAGACCAAAATGGGTTTATCCCATCCCGGAATACCTCATTCAACCTGCGCAGGCTGTACTCGGTATTATATCATCTTGAAGCACGCGTTCTCCCACGAGCGGCCATTCTGTCCATTGACCTAGAAAAAGCCTTCAATTCTGTTGGATGGGAATACCTGTTCGCAGTGATGAGCACATGGGCTTTGGAGAAGGCTGGGTCAAATGGGTTCAACTGCTGTATGATTGTCCCACTGCACGGGTCAGGACTGGAAAAACAGTGTCTACCCAATATGAAATCTTTCGGGGTACGAGGCAGGGCTGCCCTTTGTCCCCTCTCCTCTTTGCCCTGGCTATTGAACCACTGGCTTCCTAGTTCCTACGGGGGGCGAGGGGCTGGGAATAAGGGTAGATGGGAGACAACATATAATATCTCTATATGCAGATGACCTGCTGATATACCTGGAAGATGCGAGCAACTGTCGGGCCTACAGGTCAATAAAGACAAGACCTACCTGTTCCCTGAAGCTTGAGCAGTGCCGCACCTCCAGGACCTTCCCGTAGATCTTAGTTGGACACCTAACACCTTTAAATATTTGGGGATCCATATCTTCCACTCACTGGACGACCTGAGGGAAGGAAATTTAGATAGAGCTCTCCGATCTCTTAAAGTGTGTGTCCCCTTTTGGAGCTCACTACGCCTGCCCCTTATGGCCAGGATTTCTCTGACCAAGATGGTCATGCTGCCGCGTCTTCTCTATTTTTTCATTAACCTCCCGATATCTGTACCAACGGGTTGGTTCTGCCAGCTGGACTCACTGCTACGGGATCTGATAGGGGCGAAGGAGGGTCTCATTACAGACGTTGCAGCGCCCCATGCTAGAAGGCAGATTAGGGGTACCGAATTTTGAATTATATTTCCTGTCAGCTCAGATGCAATGGCTAGCACAATGGCTGGAAGGGGTGAATCCGGAGGGGACTTTTACAATGGCAGTTGAAGCACAATCCCCCCTCCTAGTGGCTAAAATACTCGTCCCGACAGTTTCTGTCCCGTATAGATCGGTATTACAAACAGTGGCCCTGCAATGTTGGAAAAGATGCATGGCTAAAACAGCTAGGACGCTGCGATACCCACCAATGATACCACTGGTAGGCCTGCCTCACGGCAACCCCCAGACAGTTTTTACTGCGGATCAATTAGCACTGTGGCTTGAGATAGGGGTGGAGACAGTAGGGGATTGCTATAAGGAGAAGGCCGTAGCAACTTTTGAGGAACTTGTTGAGGGATACAGCCTACCAGCGGGGAAATTCTTGCAGTATGAACCCTTAGTTCGCACCTTTGGGACGTTGTGGGGAAGCGGCCGGCAGGAACCTGGGACGCATACGGTACTACACTCATTACTCACATTGGGTTCGGCCGGCCACCAAGTGAAATGGTTTTATGTATCACTGATAGGGGCCACACTTATTACCTTACAGAAACTACGGAGACGCTGGGAGATGGCCCTGAGCAGGGAACAAACTGATTCGGAATGGCGCAGAACGCTGTCCTCCCACAAAGGGGTCTCCCGTAACACTAGGTTGAAATATATTCAGTTTAACTATGTGCACATCATATACATGACTCCACATTGCATACAGGTGACATATGGGGGGGGGGGGGGAGAACCACGTAAATGCCCAAGATGCAATCAGAACGATGCAGACTTTATACATATGACCTGGGACTGTGCAGGACTGTGCCCCTTCTCGGACGAGGTCTTATTACAGATAAACACAGCAGTGGAGCGCACACTCGAGTCTTCAATAGAAGTTTGCTTGATAGGACTGTTCCCCAGGCCCCCTAAGAGAAAAGTGGGCAAGAGATTTATAGACCTGGCCTTGATATTGGCCAAAAGGCGGATAGCCATGGCTTGGAAGTCATCCACTAAACCCTCTGGAGGACTTTTGAGACGGGATGTCACCCATTGGGCAGGGGCAGAGGGCAGGGCTCTGGCTCGAGAGGAGTCCAGAATTCCAAAGCGCATTCCCTAGCGGAACAATGGAGGGAAATGTTATCCACTTGGGAGCTCCCGACGCTGGCACTGGAGGACAGCGATGAGACTGTAAATAAGAGCGAGCCACAAAGCAGGGAGGCCGACGTGACTTAAAGAGCCAACAAGGAATAGGACCACCCGCTCGGAGGGCTATAGGTGGCTAACCAAAAGACTTTGGACATGTCTGAGGTAGATGGGATAGAGATCGAAGGATAAACCTAAGGCTCGGCGCCCTTAGTGACCCCTCCCCCCCCTCCTCCATGCATTAAACAACACCTATGGTTGTGGCTAGCTAAACATATTTCTTACCTGGAAAACACAGACGAGGCCTCGGAACCCCATCAACCCTAGCATTCAGCACATAACTATTTCTGACTGACAATTGGTGTCGCAGCAATGTCTACCTTCTTGCGAATACCCCAAAGTTGTTTGTTACTTGGTTTATTTCAGTTAGAAAAAAACAACAAACAGACAATACCTCTGTAGGCATCCTCAACTATTGGGTGGAACAAAGGGTGCAGAGATAGCCGTACATAGACCACAATTTGTAAAGCACGTGGCTACAGCTTTGGAGATAAAGGCCCAGGATACTAGGTGTAAACAGGGCATGTTATAGCCGCCTAACGAGGGAGAAATAGGTGTAAACTACGTATGCAAGTATAAACAAAAATGCAAGTAACTGCTCTCCGTATATGGTTTGCCAAAGATATGATATAAGACTGCATTTGTAACGTTGTCAATATTATTGTCAACAGTTTAAAATGCTAATAAAAATATGTTTGGAAAAAAAAAAAAAGTGTTTTTTCCACACCAAAATCTGGGGAAAGTGGTAAGCCTATTATGGACTGGGATATCACAAGCTTGTCGTGAGAGCTGAATATAATATATACACACCCTCCCAAACTCGGGGGCCGCCCTATCAAACATCTTATACACCAACTTGCTTCAAACGCGTAAGACACATGTGGGCCTACAGCGACTTAGATGCTCTTTACTTCTTCACAAAGTGGAATAAACTTGAAATATATTGGGTGAAAACTAAAGTACTGAAGATCAGTAACATAAGCGGCTTTTGCCTATCAATAGAATCACAATATATATACCTTGGGATGATATTTGACTCCAGGGCACCTTTGTGCCACATATGGAAGTAATGAAATCAAAACCAAACTCCCTGTCCTCAGAATTTCACACTGTTTCCAGATCCCTACAAGGAGCCATCTCAAGACCCTTCCAGAATGTAATGAAGGCGAAGTCTTCAACATACTCCAATCCCAGTTCTTGGTGGTCAACAAAGTGCGAAGTTGGTACAGGGACCCGCAGGATGCAACGGCACACTATGTTCTCTTCTACTTGAATACTACCCACATCCTTATAACCCAATATACCTGTACCATAGGTTAGAATAGGTATGCATTTTCTCTTGTAAATGTACAACAAGGGACTTATTTGCTTCTTCCCTATGGAAGAAGCAAGGAAAAAGATCGAGGCAACTGCTTGTAGGCACCAACTTTTCTTGTTCGCACTACAGGAGGCTCAAGTAGAAGAATTATCAAACATTAACCCTAAATAGGGGAACTGGTTTACTTTTTCAATGGTCCTATCCTTGATCGTCCTACAACGTGTTGTCAAATGTTTGGGACCTCAGACCATGATGAAAGTTTTGGAATAATTTGTCTCCAGATTCAGATGTTTCATATAGTCTACAAAGGATGCAATCAGTGAGCTTATATCGTTTGCTGTTCTAGCAAGCAAAATCACATTGTCTGCATACAGAAGCGCAGGAATAGGTTTCTTATTAGCAACCAGAACATCCAACCCCTTCTTCACAAGTACAGATTCTAGTTCATTTATCTAAAGCAAAAACAATATAGGTACCAAAACACATCCCTGACTGACCTCCATGCCCCCCTCCTCGTCTTAGGGGGGCATGGAGGTCTAGAATCTCTAAGAAGAAACAAGGTAGGTATGTAAGGAGCTCAGAAAGGCCAGCTCTCCCCAGTCCCATATCTAATAAAATATCCATGGATCTATTAACACAGTTGAAAGCGCTGGATAAATCTATGAATGCTTAATGGAGCAAATTACATTTTGCATACTTATATTTTCTCACTAATAGGTGCAAATTCAAGCATTGTCCAGGTGTTCCTAGTACTTTCCTGAACCCATATTGGACCATGCACAGGGTATTGTTCTCTGTGGTCCAAAGCAACAGCCTATCCAGAAAAATTCTACCAATGATTTTAACCGTGGAATCAAGTAGAGCGATGGGACAGTAGTATTTTGGCTCCTGAACATTCCCCTTTTTAAATACAGGTATAATTATTGACAAAAGTCAGGAATGTGTAATACCAACCTTAGACGCAGATTTAATAATATTTGCTGGTAAAAGGGCCCAGAACTCAGGATTTTCCCAAGGGCCTTTTTGGAGGGACTGTTGTTTATGGCCTTGAGCACTTTTTCTGGGGCAAATGATATTTCTAAAAGAAGGATAGAAGAATCTCCACTCAAAGGGACACATATAAAATAATCAGGGGAATAAAGTTTACTGGAGTAATCTTTCCACTCCTCTGGGCCAATATTCCAACAAACCCTGTTCTCTGAACTATTTAGAGAAAGATTAGCACTGACTAGCTTCCAGAAAGCCTGTGTGTCTTTTAGTTTACAGGCGTATATCAACTTTCCCCAACATTCAGTCTTCAAATCGGCCTTTCTCTTTTTAAGAGCCTTCTTATATTCATTCATGCAGTTTCTAAAGGCTTCTTTATTCCAGTGTAAGTGTTTCAATTCCCTTCTAAGCCTAGTGTTTGCTCCTCTACATACTCCATCAAACCACAATGGATTGTGGACAGTTCTATTACCAACTGGCCAAGTAAGTGGAGCCCTAATATTAAAATTCAGTTTGCAGAAGCTTTTGATGTTATGGAGCGGGTTGCTGTCAATAGACAAAAGCTAATCAAATCCCTAATTCCAGCAACGATTCTGAGCATGGTTGAATCCATATTTGCTGACCGCCGTACAAGCCTATGTCCAGAATCTTTGGTTGAAATATGAGGCCCGAAAGCAGTGTGAAGCCTTATATACGAAGGGGTTATGATCACTGTGTAAGCTAAACAGGACTTCCCTGTAGGAGACACAATTATGCATACTTCTGGGCATAAATATATAGTAGATTATAGAACAGCAACCTCTATTTGTGTAAGTTGGCACAACCTATTGGTGCTTGTTCATAACACTCTGGGTCATAAGATGCCAGATTGGCAGATATAATATGGCCCCTAGAGACCTGGGTTATGAGGGTGTCCTGCTCAAATAGCAAAAAGGGGCATTTAGAATAGATGATGATGATGTTAAAATTCCCAATTTAGCATTAAAGTCACCTGCTGAGAAAAGGTTAAGCACAATACCAAAACATATTTCTATTGGCAATTTTGTCTACCAGTTTGAATAAACTACAGTAGTTTTGATTATCTTTAGCAGGAAATTCATCATTATAAAAATGTTCAACCCAAATTTAATTCCCCATCTTAGGTCAAATGCCTGCAAGCTCCCCCCTCCACTCCAATCATATGGATAGCACAATTAATTGAAACTTTAAACCAAGTAGCTAGGGTATTCTCTCAACACATAGCTCAACTTTTCTCGTATCCAGCTAGGAGTACAACCAACACTGGATCAGAAGCCAACCTGGTTAAAAACAGCAGAAGTGGTAGTATGCAGATTATGCAGTACGGGGAAAGAGACAATGATACATGTCCTCTGCATCTGCCCAGTTATGTTACCAGATCACAGGAAGATGTTGCAAGAGGTATTTGACCAAGCCGCAATTCGAACTTGCAGAAAAGCCTTTTTGTGGCCAAAATGGTAGAACACACAGCTTAAACACGCAGGTGGTGAAGTTCCTGAATTTTTTTTAAGCTACAATAAAGGCACATGAGGGGCAATGTAATTCGTAACGAGGCTCACTGTATGGTTAGGATTATGAGTAAAGTCCGATAGACTGTACTTTAACTCCAGCTGTTTCAAACAGCATCGCAAACCCCTAAGGATGATGGTCTAGGTCAATAGAGGCTGGCTTAATGGAATTAAGGAAACATCATGACCAATATTAGTTGATACAACTAGAGGACACGCATTTTAATAAATTTGGCCCTGTTTTTATCTTGGGTTATTTAGGGGCTGGCACAAAGGATCCAAGGGCATACCATGACTAAAATCATGGCTCATAGTTGGAGCACAGGCACTTTAGCAAATTTTGTACTGCACGAAACTTTATTGCCGTTAGTTGTCTGGTTCTGGCTACAAAGAATCCAGGAATCGCCATGAGCGCAATGCAAGGCCATGTAACAAAAAGATGGTTTATTTTAATGTGTACTATTTGTTTTGTTTATTCTTGCATAAGAGTAAAGGAATTTATTAACTATGGATGTAGGTAATAAATTTGAAGGGGGTGATTGTTACTGGGTGCTGGCACCACAATATATATATCGTTGATATACATGTAGATGGTTTTTATAAAAAATACCTATGTGCAGTGTATTGTTTTGCTCATGTTCATAAACAATACATTTTGATATAAAAAAGTTTGCGTTCTCTCCTTGTAATAGCTACAGGGTGTCAGTCTTTAATATTGGTAAATTATTGTGGTCCTTCTTCTATGTCAGTGGTTCCTGTCATTTCAGTCATGTTCTTTGTCTGTGCACTGTCCTGGTTCTGATGACCTGTAGACCTGGCATTCCTATTGCCTGTGATCCCTACCTTTTTCCGCAGATGACTCAGTGTCAGCTGCAACTGCTCAGAGTTGGAGACTGTGGAAGCAGAGATAGCTTACCTTACAGCTCCAGTAATTTTAGGGTGCTCTGTTCCCATTGATAGGCTGCAAAATTGATGCAATCCTATTTTGACAGCAATAAATCTCCAACTATTTCCAAGGAAGGCATTCGCCTTTGCATGAGTAACACTCTACTAAGAGTGCAAAACTAAGCTTTCTGAATTGCAAAAGTGGTTCCACTCTCATAAAAAAAAACTAGTTGTGTACACAAAAAATAACTACTTGGGCAAACAGCTTTGTGAATTGGGCTCAATGGGATTACAAAAAAACAAATCAAGAGTCTCCAATGCTAGCAGAGGCACAGTGCACATTGCAACAGAACTTTGGTTTCACTTGGAAACGAGAGTTTTTCAATGGGTCAAACTGACCAGATAGCACAAGGTGTCTGGTTGCTTATCTAGAACTTACAGAGGGCCACAACCCGCCCATGCTTACCTTTGGTTGGATTTATTGTCACAGTCATTTGCTTGCTTCTTACTTGTTAGTTTTTGTTGTCCATCTTGTATTAGTCCTTCTCCTGGAGCATAGCCTATTTACAATCCTCTTGACTGGCTGACTTATATCCTTCCACTGCTCAAGTTTAGTAAACTACTTTTTTCTTTTTGGTGAAGCACGCCACCAGAGTGCATATGTTTTCAATCTCTCCCTCTTTTGTTTCTCTAACCCCCCAAAATACCCTCTGGCTCCCCACCCATCCTCTTTGTTTTCACTTTCAATTAAGTGGCTGCACACTCTCTCCCCCGGGTACTTCACTTACCGCATCCCCCACTGCCCAGCGCTCCATGTTGTCCCCCTGTATAACACTGGGCATGTTTCACTCATACTCAGAACAAAGTTCGGAGACACAAATTGACTTCGGTGCCTCTCACTAATTTCTTAGTAAACAAATCCAATTTGAAAAGAGATTGGCATGAAGAACTCTCTGCCTAAAAAACATACGATCTCAACGAAACATGTGTACTGTGAAGCAGCAAAGAAGGGTTGTTGATTAAAGCATTCAATCCCAATTTTTATAAAAATATTTAACAGTCATCTAACACAATTTCAGAATACCTTTTTAGAGCTGTTTAAAGCTATGACAGCTTTCAGTTCACTAAATTAGGATTATTGCTGTAATCAGTTTTGCATGTTTTACTGACATTTTCTTTCTTATGTTATGTTTTGGAGGCTCTTCCAGAGTTTTAGAGCGGCTTCTGTCCTACAAACTTAAGTAAATGCTGGTTGTGATGTATGTCCTAAATCTATGGGCTCGGCTAGTTGGTACCAAGGATCTACACAGGTTCAAGAAGGTCAGGAAATGACAGGCATTTATTTTCAAATCTGCTTAGTATTCAGGTGCTCACACATTAAGTGAAAAGAAAGCGTGATGTGAATAGTGATAGTGAATTTTTAAAAAGACATCGCATTGACAACAATATAGTTGAAATCCACAAATAACTTTATAATTGAAAATAAATGCCCGTCATTTCCTGACCTTCTTGACCCTGTGTAGATCCTTTTCTTGCTCCCTAAGGAATTTAACCTCATACATGTAGAAAGTAGTGCCCCCTTCTGGGTCACCATTCTCATTTTCTGGTCCTTTTTGAGGCCTCAACTAAATTAATTTCATATAATTAAACATCAGTGCCCTTCTCCGGGCCACCTTTTCGCTTTGGACCTTCAAGGCCACCCCTGAACCATTGTTCTTTAAAGATATTTTTTAAAGGTCAGCCAGGGGGCCCATTTTTAGGTCTCGCCTAGCCACATATTTTAGAGGTCTGCTGTTGAAGAC
The DNA here is from genome assembly GCA_963921515.1 of Calotriton arnoldi. Lineage (NCBI taxonomy): Eukaryota > Metazoa > Chordata > Amphibia > Caudata > Salamandridae > Calotriton > Calotriton arnoldi. The sequence continues at coordinate 685,641 of CAWUFW010000510.1, forward strand.
CGATTTTGGACAAATTCGATGTTTACAGTGGGCTTTGGGTCTGCCCATTGCATACTATTGGTTAACTTTCTTATCGGTCTCATTTGCTTGCATCTTCTTTGATGGCTTTCCTTCAGCTTCTTGTGTTTGTCCTACCCATGGTCTATAGCATCTTTACAATCCTTTTCATTGGATGACTTGCACTAATCCACAGCTCCACATCTGGCAACTACTTTTTAGGTTGAGCCTAGCGCAGTGCGCATGCGCTGCCCTAGGAAAGGGCTTCTTGGAATCACTCCAGACATTCTGAAAGCTTTCTGAAAGCTTGTGCGTTTGGTTGTCACATTCTATTGGCCTTTGCGTGTGGCTTTCAAAAATGAAAGCACGCAATTGGCCAAAGGCGGGTGCATGTCCCACCTTTTCTGTAAATGTTAACTCCCACGGCCTACAGCTGTCGGAAGCGAGCAGCGTTGAGCAGGGTGCCAGCTGCATTCCTTTCTGGATCATTAAACACAGCGCGGTCACGTGAAGCTGGAACCGAACAACTTGTTTATTTTATTTCACCCCTGCCAGCGTCTGTTACGTGCTCTGCAGGTCACAGTTTCGAATCCAAACTCTCTCTCGACGTTTCACTCTTCCTCGTTTTTTCCGACTCCCATTCAGCTTTTCATGTTTTCGTTTGTACGCAAATAAATGTAGTGTAGCATCCCTACTTATCTTGTAGCCTTACCTACATTGGCGCACGTATACTCACGCGCGCTGACAAGATGTTTTGTTTACAGAGCAGAGCTCCTTCCATTTTGAAGCAACGCTCCTGTAAGGATTCTTTAACCAGCATCTCTACAAACTTTACTTGGTTGCAAGCCTGTGGACTTCTCCTGTCTGGACGCTAGATGACGATCTTCGCCGCGCAAAGGCCCACCATAGCTGCCGGTCTGGAGATGGAAGTACACTATCCCCGCTCCTTCAAGGGGTCCCCATTTAGCTCTATTCCAATGAATACCTGTGAGATATCGGACATTGAGGGACCACTATGCACACTCAGCAGCAGGCCGTGCCCGATTAATTTTTTTACTCCAGAGCGTCTGGTGCCCTTATAACTAATGTCTACATTTGCGCATCGCTGGCTAAATGTACGTCCTTCATGCTGCCGGCCAACTGACATTTGAAGTTATTAATAATAATTGACGGCAAAGGTGCAATATTGTTGGCAATTTTTGTTTTGAAAATATGTTATTCCTGTGTGCACAACAGATGTTTGGAGGTTACACAATCTGAAATAAGTCCTCTGAGTGTAAGTTTCAAACATTTTAGGATCGCGCACGAGAGCCATCGCATGGATTACAAAACGTCTAGGGACATCTCCCAAAAAGTTTCCATTTTCCAGGGATCCCTGCGGAAAACTCTCAACACACTTTTTCACCACATGTGTTTTTTTCTAATTTGGCACCTGCTGTGGGCGTCACCCGTCACAGCCTATTAGGTTCATTGGCTGCCTTCTAAGTGAGCCTTTTCTTGCAGCTTTAACATGAGGGTGCATTATTAAGGGACTCCTTTGGGGCTCATTGTACCGACTTCAGTGTGAGAAAGAGCTGAATTGGCTCTGCGCACAGACAGCACATGCACGTGAGTCCGATGAGGTGCCAGAGAATATTAGCCTCCAGCAAAAGCATCTTTAACCAAAACTCTCAATTAATTGGGGCGACAAACCGGTTGCTTCCAAACTTTCCGAGTTTAGCAAAGCTACAACATAAACATGCACTGAAGTGTCCCTCACAATGACGTTGTAGAACACTATTTTAAAATAACTACAGTATTGTCAAAATAGTGAAAACGTTTATGTTCCGCGCCCGAAAACTAATCAGAGCGCACCCTCGACCCCTCGCTCCATTTCGCACAAAGCACCACTTCATGGAAAGAAGTATAAATATATATATATATATATATATATATATATATATATATATATATATATATATGATTACATCTTTGCTATACTTCACTGCCAACGTAAGTGTGTCACCTCATCAGGGGTACGAAGCGCTATATAAACGACATTAACATGTAACCAATGTGCACGCAGGAAGAACTTAAGAGTTTAATTTAAAAGCACATGCACGGTGCGATTTTAGCAGAAATGGAACGTTCCCCGGTAAACAAAACACCATGTGTGAGGGCCCCAGGAGCCTGGATCGTGCCTAGCGCACCTCTCTGTGCTCGCGGCGCAACTCCGGACTATCAGCGCACTGCGGCGTTAAAGTTATAATTTGACGGACCTCTGTCAAAAATGGATTTCAGAACCCAACCCCCATCCTTTTTAGGTCGGTAAATTCAGCACCATTAAAGTGGACGATAATAACACCTGAACAATTCCAGCGCCTAAAAATGGCAGATGCATACTATGAAGCACTCCACTGTATGTATTGCTGTATTATAGTCTAAATGCTTATAAGGTCCCAAAGGCGGGACCTATTGGCTATGCCAATGCTTGTTTCTTTTGCTTCCACTTGCTCGCTCCCATGTGTGCTGCTTCCACCTCATATACCTCCCCGTGCTCTCCGCATTGTACTGACCCAAGTACCACTGCTGCTCTCCCCAATATGTTTTTTAAATCTCTTTTTTCAGGACCTGGAAGCTGAAATTTCTTTATATAAGCAATGGCAAAGCCAATAGTTCAAAACAGCTGAGACCGATAGGAAATCCCAATGCTTGTTTTTATCTTGGTCTAAAAAAAAAAAAATCCCTAGAAGTGTTGGATCTAAATAGTGCTCCATTTCAATAAGACTAAAAGTAAAAAAAATGTTTTTACTTCCAGACATTGAATAGTCATAGATGCAGAATCCAAAAGGTTAGCTATATTGTTGAAGTGCTTAAGATGACCTAAAATTGCCTCCCTTTGAAGGGATATAGCAGTAGCTTAACACGTCTAAAACAGCCTCTAAAAATACATTACTTCCTTTTGTCATAAAAAAAAGGATGGATCATGAAAATCCAAGCTTTACAGAGAGGTGCACATTGGGCATGGTTAAAACATTTAATTTACCTGATTGTGTGGTGATAGAATTTAAGGAGATTAGAAACCTTATACAGCAAAACTGCACCTGGTTCAGCTACGATTACTTGCTCAATTCTAACCTGGAAAAAAAGAAAATTAACGACGTAAAAAGAAAGCCAAAAATACAAATACTTTTTCTATATCACAGGTTCGAAACTCCTTAGTGTTTATTTATTCATGTGAAAAAAGAGGCAAACTTATATTTTCCTGAAAATGCAGTGGAAGATGATTAGTTACAGCAAACTACTTTGGTGAGTATTCTGCAAGAATAAAGATTAGCTATAACAAAACGCTCACAAAAGTTTGTTATCACTACGCTAACGCTTCACAAGGTGGTGTGACGTTATTTAACGTAGGTTCTACCAGACATCTGGTCAAGATAACACTCTAAAAACCCAAAGTTAACTCTGATAGTCCAGAGCCAACCATAATTCTTTTTACCGGGGAAGAAAAAAAGATCCTCTAACTACTCCGAGCCTCATTCTACAACATCTTCCATTCTGCTACCAACTCTCGAGAATACCATGCCAACTTGCAGCAGGAAGCATCCGTGAACCGGCAGATTATGCCGAGTTGGTAATCATCATCATCATCATCAGCATTTGTAGAGAGCCTGGTTACACCAACGGTGTGTCCCCGCGCTAAAGCAGATTCTCAGAATGACACGAGATAGGTAGGTGTGCACTAGCTGTCATGTTTCTAGGTCTATTCTAATCTACTGATGGGAAAAAGCCAAGTTTTCAGCCTTTTCCTAAAGGCAGCTTCACATGGCTCTTTTCGCAAATCCACCGGTAGTGAATTCCAATGTTTTGCTGCTAAGTATCTGAAAGAGCAGCCACCTAGCCTGGCCTTCCTAATTCTGGGTACAATTACTAATGTATTTCCTTCAGATCTTAGGCTTCTATTGGGGGTATAGGTTGTTCGCTCACATTAGAGCTGTGTGTCAGCACCGTGGTTTTGACTTGCAAGTCCCATAAGTTATGTCACCTAAGCTTTTGGATTTGTCTTAATTGTTTTATTCATTCAAATCACCTGCCTCCGTTTTTGTTTATTTAGTACTGTCATTATTGTACAAATGTTTGAGGGATGCTACAGTCGCTGACAAATACAATTTTATTTACTCGTACTTTTAGTATCATTGTCAGTGTTCTGGTTTAGTGCATAGGTTCATGATTCTTCACTTAATTAGAAGTGCTTGTTTTGATTTACTTTGAGCACGGCTCAGGCTGAAGCTACAGGTAGGGCGCGTGAGAAGGGAGAAGGCTCGCTTCACTTCTCAATCAAATTAGACAATAAGAGAGAGCCTGCTAACTAAATCCTGTTACACCCCTCGCTCAGTGCGTAGGGAATCCTACTTGTTTTTTTTTTTAAAAGAACCCTCACCCACTAACACTAGTTAGTGGCATGCTTCATTGTAGGGTTCCACTAGACACTAGTCCCAGGGCAAGTCCAGGACTGTACTCATGTCAAGGAACAGGCCTAATCCTGTGCCAAAATCAGGATACCAACTACATACACACAGGCACTCAGGACAGGAGAACACAACTGCACACCACGAACACGAAGGAGATATTCCCATATCGACAGCTCCTTTCTCATTGTTCCATCTCTCTCCTATTAATGCCGTCATGGACTTCTTTACTGTCACAGCCCCATTGGCACCAAAGCAAAGCTTTCCTCTTAATGTCCTGTCATTGCCCAATTCTCCTGGAATTGTCCACCGCTTCCTGTAAGTGTCTTTTTATCCTGTCAGTTCCCCCTCTTTCCTTTCATTGCCTCTTTCTGCCATCACTGTCCCTATCATTAGTCACTGTTCACCTCTCTCCTATGACTATATACTTTCTCGTCCCCATCTCTTTCTCTTGTCAACTGCAATTGGACAAGTCAATTAAAATGACACATAATCGCAGAGTTCTGGAGGGAGAAACATTCTATTTATGAATTTATTTAGAAGTCAAGATCCACCAGCTGAGACCCACTACACTCTACCTAGATACAATACATTGCCCAGATAGACAAAATAAAGAACCCGGCTTATTTATACAGGAAACTGCACTTGTGTTTTGCTGGACAGCATGTCAGATAGGTCTGGGACATTTACTCATATACCATACACTAGTAGCAGCACAGGGGGTAAATAGTTAAACAAAACTCGAAGCAGACTGTAAAATAATGAAGACATCTACATAATCAAATGCAGAAAACTCTGTTATGCCGAATGACCCATTAATCTCTGAAGTTCATGGAGCGCAGAGTAGGACGCTGGAAGTGGAGTGACTGAGAAGACAAGAGAAAAGGTAGTGCAGCAGCCAAGAGAGAGGAGGAGTAGACATGCCAAAGGAGCCTGCAGCACATGAATCAAAACTGCAAAATATCCACACTTCAGCAAGATATAGATGTGGGGGTCAGTGAGATTGCAACTCTTGTTGAAACAGGCAGAGCTTAGTTTGTTAAAAAATAAGTGCCAGGGCCCTTCTCAGGAGGCTGAAGCTTGCACCACCCAATGCCCCTGCCAGCGTTGCCAATTACAGTACCAATACAACTACTGACCATCACACTCCTGAGCAGGCGCCCCCCGCACCTAGAGGAGGGGCGCCCTTAGTCGCGCTTTGGGCTGGAGCCTCCCCTCCCCTCCCCGGTTGGCCCAGGAAGTGGAGACGGAGGATCGTCGCCCGGTGACGTCATCAGGAGTCGCAACAAAGCCTCAGGGCTATTTAAGCCGGCACGCCATGTAGAGCTTCCTCTTTGTCCCTTTTCATCACGCCTGGTGCGGGCCAGGATCAGCCGTCGTTCGTCAACCACCCACCCACCCCCGAGCTGACGGGGTCCCTGGCAGATAATAAAGGGGGATACACAAGAATTCTGATTCTGGGACTGGACTGCCCCCTTGACGGGGTATGATTTGTGTGGGCACCAGGCAGATGGGAGGGGGGGCTAACCTGCTGGTGGTCCCGGGACTCTTCTCCTCTACCCCGCGATGCCGGGTTTTTGGAACTTTGGGGATTACACCTGTGTTTAGGTATCCCGGTGGGCCAATGCGCTATGCAGTGCCCTGTTTTTAAGTATGTGGTACTTCTCTGGGGTTGGAGGAGATGGAGATGTGAAGTTGTCCCAACGATTTTCCTATGAATTCCCTTTAGAAAGGGTGCATGGATGTCCTGGGTGGAACCTGGGGGAAGGCTGTTGCAAGGTGGGGCCTGCTGACACACTGCGCATAGCGGATCTTACAACAATGTGTGCTGGATGTTCTTGGAATGTGAAATATGATATTTGACTTGGGTATTCAGCTTCCATCTTGCTTTTTGATATCTATGAAATTAATGTTTTCTTTTTGCATACCTGTCCTTTGACCGACTTCGCTGACAAGCTATTTTAAATGTTGGTATGATATGAATAAAATGGCTACGCCGTGGAAAACCACAAACTGGTTCTAATCTCTGTTCTTGAGCATTGCAGTGAGAGAATGTGGGGCGAGTTGCACGTTTGCGCGTACTATACAAATGTGACAATTCAGACTATTGTGGGCCACTGAAAGCTATAAGAATTGTGTGGACAGCAGGATTTATTTGTTTGCCATGTTTATTGTATTATTAAACTGTTGTTGTGCTTATGTGAAAACAAGACAAACAGTGCCACCATGTGGCAGATGGTCATAAATGCCAGTGTTGACAATTAAGTGCTGGTGCTGCACACCAGAAACCACCTTCTCAAATTAAGCACTGTACAGGGCAAAGTACAGGGCTGCACTGTGAAGGTAGTACACTCTGAAGCCTAGAATTCAAAAAGATCAGAGTGAAGAGTAAAAATTGGAGCCTTGGCAAAGGAACAAGGGAGATGAGAGCCATTTTAGACCACTGACTGATTTCCGTTTTCATTGGGAGAGGATCACCTCGGTGGGGTAAGAACAGAATCTTCACACCAAAGTAATAATACTGTCCCATTGTGCCTCAGAAATGAGGCATGAAGATGCAGCCAGTACAGTCTACACATTAACTCAAAGAGACATACCCCTAGATCCAGTGTCTAAATGATAACAGGAAAAAAAACTGAACGCAAACATAGATGCTCTTTTATGCCAGCCAGTAACCTACAGTAAATAAAGAAGAGAGCAGGAAATAAGGATCCTCTAATCATGCAGTAAGGCTATGAAATGGCAAGCTGCAACAGATCAGACTTGTTTCTTCAGTTCTTCTTTTCAGAAAGAAGCTAAACCAGCAACATCAAGGATTCCTCCCTACCAGTAGGCCAAAGCTAGAAGAGACATCCCACGCAACTTGTAGAGGAACTCAATCACCCCACCCTCTACACTAATGTGCTCCCTGCTGAATTGCTAGTCTGGGAGTTGAAGCCACCAGAGTTGCGAAGCCTGAAAGGGCAGGTTTTCCATATGTAGCCTAGGCTTCAACCTACACAGGTTCAGCCGGCAGACCAGTAAAATTCCGGATGGATTTTTTGAAATGTCATAGTGAGCTCTGATAACGAGAAAGAGCTGGAATTTGTGGAACTGCCTTGTGACGTCTAACACTCTACGGACCAGAATAATTTCCTCGAGGAAGAAAATGATTTAAACTTCCTTTGGTGGTTTTTGTGGGAAGACTTCTTGGGAGAACGTTCCCAATCAGGAGACCCACCTGTAGGGGAAGTAGTACGCTTTGGCATGTCCCTGCAGGCCTTGGCTGAAAGTTGCTTTGCCCTCAGTGCATCAAGAAGCATCAACCGCATGCTGCAGAGTCGGGGTCACAACCAGTATCACATGCAGCTGTCATGTGACTCCAGTGGTGACATCTGCTTGTGGCACTTACGACCGGGCTTGAAGTTCAATGACGCAATCCACCTCAAGGACGCAGTAGTGGCCGCCGCCATCAAGATATAAACAGAGCCTGCCGCTGGGTGAACGGATAAGTTGTCAGCAAGGACCTGAATCTTGACGGATTAAGGCGGGAAGTGGGTGGTTGGGGCCTAATGATTACAAATCCTCTCCAATTACATAATATGGAGTATTGATGCGACCAGAGATGCGAAGTGTAGTGAGATTGCCGATGTGTAATACCGCACATTTTGGCTAGTATGATTGTTGAGTGCTGCTGAGTGTTCGGTCTGGACTGTTCCCATGGGGCACAGGGTCAAGACTAATTTGCATATGGCTGGGTCGAAACTGGGGTGGCATAGTGGGCAAAAGAACGATGGATTTAACCCAGATCTTTTGACTGGGGGAGAATGTTTGCATTGTCAGCATTCCGTCCATCATTTGTTTGCTGTAACACTTTTCGCCCTAAGTGGGATGGGTATGCCCAGACGTGGGTCCCTTGCTCACTGTGCCACTGGATTCAAGCTAGCCTGACTGAAGAAGGGTGACATACCCTGAAACCGGTCCCAGGATGCTTGTTTACGGTCCAGGGAGGACCTGGCTTGGCAGTTCGGTCTGGACTGTTCCCATGGGGCACAGGGTCAAGACTGATTTGCATATGGCTGGGTCGAAACTGGGGTGGCATAGTGGGCAAAAGAACGATGGATTTAACCCAGATCTTTTGACTGGGGGAGAATGTTTGCATTGTCAGCATTCCGTCCATCATTTGTTTGCTGTAACACTTTTCGCCCTAAGTGGGATGGGTATGCCCAGACGTGGGTCCCTTGCTCATTGTGCCACTGGATTCAAGCTAGCCTGGCTGAAGAAGGGTGACATACCCTGAAACCGGTCCCAGGATGCTTGTTTCCGGTCCAGGGAGGACCTGGCTTGGCAGTTCGGTCTGGACTGTTCCCATGGGGCACAGGGTCAAGACTGATTTGCATATAGCTGGGTCGAAACTGGGGTGGCATAGTGGGCAAAAGAACGATGGATTTAACCCAGATCTTTTGACTGGGGGAGAATGTTTGCATTGTCAGCATTCCGTCCATCATTTGTTTGCTGTAACGCTGAGTGTATGGAAGCATTCCCGTTTGAGGGATAAAGGTTTAACTGCAGTTCGGGTTGGAACTAATGGTCAGTAAGACTGACAAGCGTTAACACCTAAAACTTTGGCCTATATTATTGTAAATAACACACACTAAGTGTATGGAAGCATTCCCCTCAATGGGATAGCGATTCAGCTGCAGTATGAGCAAGAACCTGTACAGTGATTTAGAAGAACAGGCATTGGCCTAATAGCCGCAATGAAATAACCTGGCATAAATAATCACAGTTATGCATATGAAATGAGTTTAGGTAGTATAATGTATGCAAAGATGGCAAGCGAGGCTTGGTTCACCCTAAACATTGGCCCTACGATACACCCAAAGCAGGCAATTAATGATGAAATACGCGTATCCGCCTAGGACAATTCATTGGTTTATCAACCATAGACAGATTGACGTAAAAATGGTCACAAAGTTCTGACAAATAAGGCTCCACTCAGTAGAGCTTAACATGGTAAAAGACAGTGACAATAAATTATGATTTGTTCATTTGGCAAAAAAGATGAATTACACCTGTAGAATATTTGAGCTGTTTTGAATTGCTATGTAGGACATGATGACATTTAAATAGACCAACAGTTGAGTTATGTCCGAAGATTCTTTGTAACTTTGACTGCGATGGGCTGTGACCTGTACCTCCTACCTCACACAAGTGTTTGACTACAGAAGTGGTTCCTGCCCGGTGTGTTTTCATTGCATAACACCCGAATAAGGTAGGGTAAGTGACTGTTCAAATCGTGCATGTGTCACTGACTTGTTTTACACATAAATTTGAGCGTGTTCTGATATCACGGGTGTATCACAATAGGTGCTTGCACGTGCAATAGAGGAGAAAATTCTGACTGGCTGAGACAACAGAGCATGTTTATAGAATGGATACTGTTCAGTAATTATTTAAAACTGGAAAAATACAGTGAATCAACTGCATACCACGTTTTTCATATTGTATTTATCCCCACGTGAAGACCATAGACTGACAGGTAAGACCTACTCTTACCTAGAGTAAGACTAGTACCTTGAGTGACTGACTTTAGGGGTACCTGAACTGCCCTGACGAAGTCCAGAGACCCTCTTATGAGAGATCTAAATGAGGCTGTAACATGTTGGCAATTATGCTTTGATGTGATGCTCAAGACATAAGCTCTCTGTAGCATCCTCACATTTTTTTCCAACCAGTGTAGCCTATAATAAAGGAAATCTTTGGGTTTACACTTAGATTGGTTTAGGATTAACTGGAACCCATTGATGACCAGAACGGTGATCTTCTGAGCTCCCTCCCCAAGGAGGTTGACACCACTGTGTTAGAATCATCTTAACATGGTGGGGTCGGATTGGCAGGTGGGGTCGGATTGGCCAATGATGAAGTATGGCACAAAAAAGTGGGTGAGGCCTTTCTGACCAATATCTTCATGCTTTTTTATGGTAACTATCATGTAGCACAGAAGTGCCCATTTATCCCTGATAAAATATATGGAGATAATTCCTGACTTTTCAGTTGTGTGATATATGTTATGTTATATAGGATGTGTATCAGGTAGACCTCTAGCTCTTTCTTGGTGTGATTCAGACTAACAAGATGTAGCCTTTATCCAAGACGGTGTTAATGTGCAAAAATGTAAAAATAATGAAGTTGTACAATTACAAAATGTGCCACACTACACTGAATAATTTGCCTTATTGTGCCACATAATTTAGTGAACCCTGCCACATAATTTGGTTTACCCCAACTCACATAACTCCAGTGGCCCTGGCGAAAAGTTAGGAATAACGCCACAGCAGAAGAAAAATATAACAAATCACTACTAAGAAATATATCTTGAGTGTATGTTTATTTTCACTTACTTTACTTGCAATGGCAAAATCCTTCACACTGTTTCTGCAATAGAACTGTTTTCATGTCTTAATTACTGTATGATAGGACCTTGCATCCCAATATAGTGGGGATGGGATATTAGGTACCTCTTCTGTTTACACGTGCACAGTAATAGCAGCCATCCCCATAACATCACCCCAGGCACTTAAAGTAGTCCAAGGCATTGCTGTAATAGATGAAAGTCACACAATTAGGCTTTGAATGCGTGTGATTTTAGCATTAGGAAAAAGAACAGAAGATGGTATTT